>CAWUFW010009278.1:0-600000 GCA_963921515.1 Calotriton arnoldi
TAAATAATTAAAAATTAATTATGGAAATTGTGTAATTAATTTGAGATGTGAGTTATGGGGTTTATAGTGGTAAAGGGCGTGAAGTAAATTATTTTCAATTAATTAATAGGTTGTTGTTAATTGATGATAATTTAATAATGTAAAATTAGTTATGGAAATTGTGGGGCCCATTACGATGGCGGGCGGAAGCACAACCGCCGTGCTGGCGGATGCAAAAACCACCAGTTACCGCCGGCACGCAGCAGTCCACACGCCCGCCCAATTACGATGCGAAAAGCAGGCCAAACACCGCCGGCAAGCCAGCAACACCGTCCGCCATCAAAGTGCGCCCGCACACGTAGCGGCGCAGCACAACTGACACACACCGTCCGACGAAACACGTCCCGCCCGGCGCATAAATTACGATGCCGCAAACAAACGGCTCCCATGGCAAAGAGACACCGCACGTGAAAGAGGGCGGAAACACGGACGCAGAGCACGGACAACGAAGAAGCGGCACCCCGGGCATGAATCCAGCACTGCAGGCCCTTCCCATGCTTCTGCTGATGCACCACCAAGGACGCAACGTACCGCGGAGACGCAGGTAGGCACACACACAACAAGTGCACGCAAACAGCGCACACAGTGCAAGGGCGGAAAAAAGCGGACAACCCCCCACCAGCGCGTGCACACTACACATCCACCATTGCATCCACATATGACACACAGGCCAAATCCCAACATCGCGGAACACATGTGTACACACCACCTGGGACTAGGAACCAACCACCCCGTCACGGCCCCAAAGCGCCGATGACGCCGCCACACATGCGCACAACGCAGAGGCCAACCGCAGCGCCATGCATGCGTCGCACACAGACACAGGGACACAACCAAGCAGCACACACATCAGCCCCACCCCGAACGCACATGACACGTGACAGGCCGGCCACAGACATGTCCCCAACGCCCAATTCACGGACAACACCCAACGCCACACAACCGACGCACACATGTCAGTGAAGACACGCAACTGCAGGACACACCCCAGTGTAACAAACATGGCGTAGCACACAGCGGCGGCAACACCAACTAGGAGAAGCAGGGCCCTTCGGGAAGAGGAACGCCAGTACCACACTGAAAAACCCATACCACCCTGCACATATGAACAAGACACATGAAACGGAACACCAAAGAGCCCGGGGACCGACAACAGGTGGCCCAAGAATAACATCCACACACAAGGCCCAACGCAGAGCGGAAGGCAGGCTGCCGCCCACACAAGGGAGAGCAGACAGCACTGAATGACCTTCCATTCCAACTCCGAAACCACAGCCCTACGACAGAAGCCGGTGAATACAGCCATTGTCCAAGAATAGACCAACACAGGCATGCCGAGGAGACCGACCACAGGGCAGATAGCGCATATCACAGAAGCACACAACGGACGGGGAAGAAAGAAGAAAACACTCCCCCATGTCGGCCACATGCAAGTTAATTGGAAGGAGTCACACAGCACTGACCTTGAACTGTCTGAGAAGCATGTGGGAAGAGGGCCCGTGTCCTCCAAACAAGCCAACAGAACACAAGTCCTGTCTCCCTACGACTACACAGAGCTCACAGCAACCCCGGAGCGTGCACATTGCAGACTGCACACACAGCCGGAGCACGCCACCTCAACGAACCGCTGCGAAATGGCAACCGCAGCACACCTACCCAACTACGCCGAACAGCTCAAGCTGTACAAAACCAACACGATACATACATTGGGATGCGATCTCCTGTCCCTGCTGAACGTAAGTTACCGACTGACTTACCGCATCACATTGTTCAGCTGCGTCATGCCCGTCTTCTACTGTCGGAGGTGTCCCTACCAGCATCCCGTCGAGATATGCCTCTCCAACCCGGCATGTCTGAAGGCGGACCTGCTACCACTACTCCTCCCTCTGGACGCACACGACAGGGCCTGCTCTGCCTATGGGGGCATGGCGTATGTGGCCAACATCGCACCCGCACTGAAATGGAACCACTGTGCCTCCACACGACGGATCATCGAGAACAGCTACATCGAATGTCACCCAGCATGCCCCATCATGGTCCTCCAAGGGACAACCTACGAACAACACCTTGACAGCCACCATCCGCTTCATTGGCTGGCAAACATGTACACCACCAATGACATGGAAGCCCTGCTGGACGGCATCGCATACCTGACAACCTGTAAATACGTCGGACCACAACGCAGGTTCCCCGAGTGACCTATGAAGTCCAACCCCGCACCCATGCTCAGCTTCCGCACGGACTGGCCAGTCACCACCACAACAGCCATACCAAACGACCGGCAACTGTAACCACACCATCAACGACATCGCCATGACATCGGATATGACCGGGACATGCACACTGTTCCCCATCACATCCAGGAACACCGCATGCATCGTGGGAGGCAGTGGCATGGGCTCTGTGTATCGCACCCACATGGACGGAACTGCACGAACAACCAGGACACGACATGGATCCAGCGCACATGGACACACACACCGCTCAGTGGACATGAATAGGTCGCCTGGAGTCTGTGGGTGCTGCACCCCTCCCACCCCCGCCCCGGGAATCCCATACCAGGACCTTTGCATGGACGACAAGTGCATACAACAACAACACGACCCCAGTGACTGTGACATGTCCAGTAACCACCACAGTGCAACAACAAGTGGCACGCCGCTGCATGCACGCAAGCACATGCCCTGATGTCATCTCACATGCACGCGTGCATGAGGAACAACCGCAGCAAACCTGTCACATGGAACTGAGATGGACTGTGCCCATGATGCCGAGCGGTCTGGTAGGCTACATGTATACCGTCTGTGTCAAAGTCCGCAGCTCCGCAGCTATACGTAAATGTACATTAGCACAGCCTTGGCCAAGCAGATGTAACTCTGAAGCCCACATCCCACATGCAACAGCTAATCACATGTAACCCTACACCCTATCCCATTTGTAATCATGCTCAGTATATCCTCAACATGTATCCCGCTGCCAGTAGTGTCCACTATACTGCATCACAGAGGACAGAAGACTCAATATAATGTTTGAAACCAAAACTGTCTCCGCTGACTCATTTCACAAGTACGAATGAGAGAGGATGAGAGTATGTGAAGTACACGGCAGTCGTGACATGACCATGTAGTCCACTGGTATTGGATGTCAACGCAAATGAGTAGCACTACTGTGGAAGACACACATGTGTCGTGTGAAGTCGTATGGACGCAGTGCTCAGGTGGGTGGGTGCGACGGGTAGATGCGCGCATGCCAAGTTGGAGCACGCCGTGTTGGGAGGGGTCATGAACAGTACACCACCGCTTCCCTGGGCATTGTGAGAGGACACCTGTCGGGGGGAGTGAACACGTGTGTGCACAGCAGCCGGGCACACGTACAAAGCGGTACCAGGCGCACCTCAGCCCACCCTCTGTGGACAAGCTGGATCCTGTTGTGCGCCCGCCATGCCCCTTGACAAGGCACACACAGCCCCAGTCGACCAGGTGTAACCCCAACATAGTCAATCCGCACAGGCGATACAGGGCACGGGATGGCAGTGGAGCATGGTGTGTGTGAGGTCTCCTCGCGCTCCTCCTGGTCATATCACGCAGGCAATAGAACCTCAACGTCTAGCATGGCACAAGTCAGATGGAAGTGTAGGGGGGACGCACCACAGCACGAGCAGCACTGATGTCACGGGAGGTGGCTCGCACCATCCCATCCATTGCCCATCATACCAACCACGACACATGCCATTGCGACTAAGTGCAAGCGCGTGCGCCACCACCCCCGAGCCCTCCCCAGAGAGGCCAAAGAGTGAATGTGTGGGCCAACAGCCACAGACGGACGCGGCCTGGCCGCAAGGGCAGCCACAGCCACTGGGTGTCGCAGGTGGCGGATCCGGAAGGCGAAGACTGTGATGCATAGTCCATGCAGGCCGGGTCTCCATTTGGGGCACCACGCAGGTGGACGGCGTCCCGCCACACATCATACCCTGAGACAGCCCACTCGTGCAACTGGACCCACACATACACTCCTTGCCCTCTCTGGTGCGAGCTTGGGGCTGCCTGTGCAAGCGCTAGCCTCGCAGGTGAGCATGCATATTGGGGGGCGAGGGGAGGACATGAGGGCTGGGGCGAAGATGACTGTATCACTGTCAGTTAGTACAAGGGATGACCCAGATGTGGAAAGGAAGAGACGTGTCCCGTGTGTACTGCAACTAGTCGCCAATCCAACTACCCCCCATGTCCGGAATGTAAGCCCGCACCTAGGCCCGCCCATCCGCCACATCGAACATACCACCAGCACGACAACCTTCCCATTCGAAACACTGACTGGGGGTGGCGACCAGTGAACAATCATGTGTAGCCTACCCACGCGTACATGTGGGCCCTCCATGATCCATGTCACCTGCGGCAAAGACATGACATGCGCAATGAGGGAAGTGAGGAGAGCTGTCCGCCCCACGCGCAGAAGGTGCATCAGCTCCACAGACCCAGCAGCGAGTCCAGCAGGGGTCACATGTGCAGGGGCAGCTGTGCCTGGTGTGAAGGCACATGCATATAGACAGCACATCGACCAATGTGTAGTCTGCTCACATCCACAGTCCATCATCATGCGGACATAGGAATTGAACACAGGGCAACACATCTTAGTTGGTGCACCCACCGTGACCAACAATGCGCAATCATCGACGTACCCGCCCTGTGCATGGCCCCCCACCCAACGGAGGCACATCCAGTGCCACCATCCCACACACACAAGCCTTCCACGGAACATGCTGTGTCCAATGGTCAGTACAGAGTCAGCGCCCATCTGGTGGATCCTGAACAGGAGACACATGCACACACATGCCAGCTCCCACTATGTACGTCTGCCACCTGGCACGTGCAATGTAACCTCTCACCTGTGACGTGTGACTGCAAGCACACAGCCGTCTTGGCATGGGGCTGTCAATGTGGACACCAGTCAATGTTTCGGGAGCTGTGATCCGTACAGTGCTGTACATAGGGTGCAGTGCTGACACCTACTACTGTCTCATATCCCCTCGTGCCACAGGTCCCACTTGTATTGGCCGCTCAGCCCGTGCCCACATCGTCGTCGTCGTGTGCCATACTCATCCAGCCTCGGAAGCAGTTCCATGCTCAGCAGACACTCATGTTGCCGTGGCGTTGCCGCTTGACGAATATGCAGTCAGTCCCCATCAGCACGCCCCGCAAGTCATTGGGGCCTAGATCCCCATGTGCATGCACATGGCAGTGGTATGTCTCACTTGCCATTGCCATTGTTGGGAGACCTGTGTAAGTGTATTGTGGCCGTGCCGTCCCAGCTTGACAGCTGGGCTGTGGCTCATGTGCTTGCTCAGTCATGTCAGTGATGTGTATGCGAAATTGCTATGTGCCGTGTTGCTTTGACATGTGTCCTCTGCCATTTAACCCAGGCGGAGACCGAACATTGACCGCCCATACCAATTGCTGGCGGACATGGACGATACAGAGGTAATCAGGAAGTTTCGGCTGGACAGGCCAACTCTGCATCGACTGTGTGCCATGTTAGAGCCCCATCTCCGTCCCCGCAGGGTGTATCCGACTGCTGTCACCCCCACGGCTAAGGTGATGGCCGCCATGCATTTCTTCGCCACTGGGTCATTCCAGCACACAGTGGGCAGTGGAGGAGGGATGTCCCAGCCCATGTTCAGCAAGGTGCTGAGGGATGTACTGGCAGCCATGATGCTGTACCGAAACAGGTACATCAGATTCCCCAGGGCTCGTGAATTGGCGGCAGTGAAGGGTGCATTCTATGCCCTTGGCAGAATCCCACACGTCGTGGGAGCCATTGACTGCACACATGTTGGCCTTGTTCCACCACAGGCCACTGAGCACCTGTACCGCAACAGGAAGCACACGCACTCCCTGAATGTGCAAGTGGTGTGCCTTGCGGACATGGTGATCACCCACGTGTGTGCCAAGTTTCCAGGCTCGGCACATGACGCACACATAATGCGCAACAGCATCTTGCCACGACTGATGGCCAATCTGCAACAGGATCGTGGCTGTATTGTCGGTGAGTATGTGGAGTGGTGTAGCGTGCTGGTTGTGCGATGCTGTCCCCTGTCCAGTTGGAATAGCAACGGTTCTCTGTGTCCCTCACACCCAGGTGACTCTGCGTATCCGAATGGGGCATGGCTGCTCAGTCCATTGAGGAATCCTCGCACCCCAGCAGACGATCGATACAATGAGGCACATGGGAGGACCAGACGTGTGGTCGAGCGTACCTTTGGCCTCCTCAAGTCCAGGTTCAGGTGCCTGGACCGCACCGAGGGTGCACTGGCGTACTCCCCACAGAAGGTGTGCCAGATAGTGGTGGCGTGCTGCATGCTGCACAATCTGGCCATTCGGAAGCAGATCCCCCTCATTGTGGATGACGGAGATCAACCAGGGCCCCAGCCCGCAGACCAGGACAGCTCGAGTGAGGTGGACAGCGGAGAGGAGGAAGCTGGGAATGTGCGCCAGCAGCTCATCGCCCGCTACTTCACTTGACGGTGAGTGTCCATGTACGACGGATGATGTGTCTGTATCTGTGCAGGTGTGTGTGTGCTGTGTCAGGGTGGCCGTATGTTCACTGCGTGCAGTGTGTCAACGCTCCATGGCCAGGGTAGTATGCCACTGTTGGTGACTGTGGCATTGTGCCCTATTGCTCTGTGCGATGTGTGTACATTGCTTGTAGTTGTTGACATGTACTGTGTGATGGGTGTGTGACACACTCATTGAATGTGCTCCTGTTCTGTCTCCCACCCCTAGGTCCCTACAGGCCCTCCGGATTCCATTGCCATGCCACGCATCAGGTGCCTTTCCGCCCAAGGTGGCCGTTGTATTCCGTACAAATAAAACACAGGGCACAAACAGCAGTTAGTGAAAAAGGTGCATTTATTACAAACTGTGACATGTGATTGTGTGTAATTTGATGACAAAAGTGGTGCGTGCAGTGACAATGAGCTGTCGGTCATGGCTGCGTGATGATCAGGGTGTACCCACTGGTTCTATGTCCATAGTCCAACACACACATGCCATCCAGCTGGCTGTGTGGAGTGGGATCGTAGAGCAAGTCAATGCAGTGGCTGGTCAAGGAAGGCTGGCGGAAGGCTGGCTGGCTGCCTCACTTGCGACTGGAGCGTGCGAAGTCCTCCCGGGAGATCTGTTTCCTCTTCGGACGGCCCCTTCCACGTTTGGGAGGGGGTGTGTGGTGGCGACCTGCTGGTGGTGGGTGAGGTGTGCTCACTGGCTGTGGACGCAGGGGAAGTGGACACTGCTGCCCGACCCTGCGCCCTAGCAGGTGGTGGCGGAGGTGGTGTTGCTGGCCTTGCCTGTGACCCCACCGCCACCACCAGCTGGCCCATGAGGTCCACGAGTTGGTCCATACGGGACACGAATTGGCCCATATGGGCGTCCATGGACCTCAGCACCCCCAGCACCTCCCGCGTGTCAGTAGCAGACCTGGCCCATTGTCCTTGGGCCTCTTCATAGGCCCCAAGGACTCTGGCCATTTGAGGCAGGGCATGGCTCCCAGGGGAGGCTGGCGTTTCCCTGACCCTGCTCCTCCTACCAGTCCTGCTGCCACCGGCCCTGCCCACTAGCCACATTGCACACCACGGTCCTCGCTGTGGCTCCCAGGGTGGATCCAGTCGGCCGGGCCACCACCTGCGCTGGGGCTGGTGCCAGCGAAGACGTGGTGGTGGTGGAGGCGGTGGTGGTCGGTGCGGCGATGGTGGCGGTTGCGGCAGTGGTAGTGGCCGCAATGACCGTGGGTGTGGCCGCAACGACAGTGGCAGCAGGGGACTGGGACTGTTCAGCATCCCTGGATGATGGGTTGGTGGGTAGGAGGGGTCCTGGGGAGCGGCTGGGCCCTGCCACGCCAGATGGGCCAGCTTGGTGGTCCGTGTCCGAAGAGGAGGACAGATCCTCCAGATCCGTGTGTCCTCGTTGGGGGCTTGTGGGCTGGCTGTGCTGGCTGCTGTCTCCATCCCCAGCATCCAGCAGTTCGTCACCTGTGGAGAGAATGAGATTTGTTATTGTGTTGCACCTGGCGAAGTATGTATTAGTCGTCTGACATTGGCAGTTCGTGCAATCTCGTACATGGGTTTCCCGGAGGCGAGTGTGTGGCTGTGGCATCTGTAGTTGTGTGTGCTAGGCAATGGGACTGTGTGCTGTGCACATGTGGCATGGGACGGATTGGCCATGCCGATGGGTGTGTTGCTGTGCCCCTACTCATTGTGACTCTGGTGTATGCGGGCTCCTGGCCCATCCTGGGTCTGGTTTGTACTTTGCTTTTGGAGTTCATATGGAACGCTTAGGAACGCATATGGCAACATGGGGGCCATGCCCCAGATTCGCATTTGGGAGGGGATATGCTTTTGGGGTTCAAATGGAACGCTTAGGAACGCATATGGCAACATGGGGGCCATGCCCCAGATTCGCATTTGGGAGGGGATATGCTTTTGGGGTTCAAATGGAACGCTTAGGAACGCATATGGCAACATGTGGGCCATGCCCCAGATTCGCATTTGGGAGGGGATATGCTTTTGGGGTTCAAATGGAACGCTTAGGAACGCATATGGCAACATGGGGGCCATGCCCCAGATTCGCATTTGGGAGGGGATATGCTTTTGGGGTTCAAATGGAACGCTTAGGAACGCATATGGCAACATGGGGGCCATGCCCCAGATTCGCATTTGGGAGGGGATATGCTTTTGGGGTACATGCTGTGAGCCATGGGTGCCGAACGTGACATGTGTTGTGGCAGCATGACAGTGCATGGTCTGAGGTGTGTGCATGCCTGACATGCCCTGCATATTTGCTGTCTGTTGTGATTACTGGACATGGCATTGGACGCATCGTTATGAGTGAGTGATAGTTGTGTGCCAGCCAACGTATTGCAGTTGTCCCATCTCCTTGGTGTGCGTGCTGCCCTGTGCCATGTGCATCACTGCAGTGCTCGGGGGGTGTGGCCCATGTTGTGTGTTGTTGCTCACAGTGTGTCGTGCGCTTAATTGACTTCTGGCACATGGTTGGTCATGGGCATGTGTCTTAGCGTGACTGCTGTATGTGTGGCAGCTGTGCGGATGACATGCCTTTCATGAGACTGGGGCTGACGGATGGGATGGATGGTATGTTGTATGTGCATGGTGTGTCTGTGAGTTTGATGGGTTCAGTGGTGTTCGTGTGCATTTATGTTGTTCCGCTCTGTTGCGTCTAGTGTTGTTTGTCTTACATAGGCGTAGTTGTGGGGTGTGGGGTTGACAGGCAGTGGGGGCTACATGGACAGGACTTCAATGGTGTTTCGGTTGTGTGTGATGAGTTGCACAGTGGCTGCCGTGTGGGACTATATTCAGTGTGGCTTGTGCATGCAGACGTGGCTCCTTGGGTGTTGCTATGTCTGTGATGGGTCATGTGGGGTGTGAGTCTGTTGTTCATGTCCGTGTGCACATTGTTCACTTGTTCGTGACGGTGGGCGGTGCTGCGTGTTCGTCTGCTACGTGACATGTCCCATGTGTTGGTGGTGTTATGGTCCTCATGCCTCCAGTAATCCAGCCCTGTCCAGTTTCCCACCTGCAAGTTGTTCGTGCGTGCACTGTACTGGATGCCACATGGCTCTAAGCGGGGGGTGCTCCATGTTGCAGGTCTGTGGGGGTGGGGGGGTGTTGTGGGTCGTGGGGGTGGCTGTACACCCACTGACACCGATTGCTGTGGACCGTGATGTCTGCCTTTCGGCTGTCGTTGTGCACTGCGGTGGCTGACACGTGGCTGTGGGGTGTGGGGGATGCTCCTCCTTGCTGTGCTGTGGGACTGGGGCCTGGTGTGTGTTGTACTTGGGCTGTCCACCGTCCCACCCACTGCACTTTGTGTTCCTGCCACTTACCTGTTACATGTCGGTTAGTGCAGCTGTGGCGGACACATGGGTGTGGTGGGTGCTCGTTGTGGCGCTTCTGGCATATTTGGGGACCTGTTGGTGGTTACGTGGCTGGCTTAGTGTACACATGTCCCCACGCATCTTACAGTTGTTCGGTTTGGGCTGTGTGTGGTAGTGTCTGTTGCATGTGTGTGTGATGTGTTGTGTATTGTGTGCTGGACATGGGGGTGTTTGTCCCTGGGAGCTGTGGCATGGTAGTTGCGCATGTGAGTACATAGCGGTGTGCTGGTATACATTAGTTTGTACTTACCAGCCTCCACTCCCCCTGCTAATCCGGCGAGGATCTCCGGATGGATTACGACTCGCACCTTCTCCTCCCACGCTTTGAAGGTCTTAAAGAGCACGGGATTCCCTCCGCCAGTGACGGCAGCCAGCTCTCTGTTTTTGCCCTCCTTCTTCTTGACCAGGCTCTTTACGTCATTCCAACGTTTGTTAATCTCGACTCTGTTTCTGGGCAGGGTCCCGACTGCATTGACCTGGTCTACGATCCGGTTCCACATTCCGTTTCTGGTGGCTAGTGGTGTGTGCTGGACCATGTTCCCATAGATTTGTGGGTACACCTTGATGATCTCGTCGACCATGACCGTCAGCTCCATGGGCGTGAACTTGGGCATCCTTTGTGGTGCCATGGTGTTTGTGGTGCTGGTGCGGTGTGTGTTGTGTAATGTGCAGGGGGTTTGTGGTGCCGGGTGTGGTGGTGGTGGTGGTGGTGGTGGTGGTGGTGGTGGTGGTGTTTGGTGGTGGTGGTGGTGGTGGTGGTGGTGGTAGTGATGTGTGCGTTTCTGTGGTGTGCTGCTGTCCTTGCTGTGTCACTGTGTCCTCTCCTCTCCTCTCTGGTTTGCAATGTAGCAAGGGGTTGTAGTCTGTGGGAGTGCTGCTTTTGTACTCACCTATGTGGGTGTGTCCTCATGGTCTGTTGTTTTCAGGTGTGTTGTGTCTGGGGTTCTGGCCTTTGTATTTTTTGTTTGTCCGGGGGGTGTTTTCGGGATGTGTACTGTGCTTGTGTATTTGTGCGTGCCTTGCTGTGTGGACTTGTTGGCCATGTTGTGTGCTATTGGTTTTGTGTGCGGATGGTTTCTGTGCAGGTACGTTGGCGCCATGGCTTCTGCTGTGTCGATTCTCATCGGCGTTGTTTGCGCTGGCGGGCGGTATATTTGTGGTTTTTCCGCGCTCATGGCGGTGCGATCGTAATTTCACGTGCGGTGTGTCGGCCGTGTGGGCGGGCGGTTTTGTGTTGTCGTGCGTGTTTCCGTCCGTGGCGGGCGGTTTGACTCAGACTCGGACGATGGCGGGCGGTATTTTGTGTGATTTTTCCGCCGATGGCGGTTTTCGGTTTGTGTAATCGTAATGGCGTGGTCGGTGTTCAGACGGTGTGTGCGGGCGGATTTTTGCCGCTTCCATGCCTGGCGGATTTATTTACGCCGGGTATCGTAATGGGCCCCTGTGTAATTATTTTTATGTGTGTTGTGGTGTTTGTTGGGGTAGAGGGCGGAATGTATTTTAAGTTTTATTAATTAATAATGATTTGCTCATTATTATTAATTTATTAATTGATACATTTTTATGGTAATTGTTTACTTTTATTTTGTGTGTGGATTTAGGTTTTATGGGGTAATGTTTGGTGAGTAAATTAATTTTTATATGTTTTAATTTGATTTTAATTAATAATATTTGTTTATTTGATAATTAATTATATTAATTATGGAGGTACAGTTTTTTAGAAATGTAGATGTGTGTTGTGAAATGTGTGGTGTTATAGGGTGGGAAATAAAAAATATTGATTTTGTGTAATAATGTTTTTGATTATAATTAATTTATATTAAATATAGCTATTTGTTTGGAAAATCTTTTTAAAATGTTTATAACATAATGTTTGTAGGTAACTTTTATATTTTTTAACATTATAATATGTTTCTATCTTTTGTAATTTTTAATATTTTTATGTAATTTTTATTTTTGCGTTATTAACAATTTTTGGATTGTAGTTGATATGTTGTTTCTTTTTTATTTTGAATTGACTTTGTTGGGAATATTAATTTTAACCCTCTGCTATTCAACACTTTCCCTACTGTTGCACTCACTAGAGTGGGAATAGTAATTTGTACCCCCTCTGCTATCCAACACTTTCCCTACTGTTGCACTCAGTGGAGTGGGAATAGTAGTTTTTACCCCTCCGCTATCCAACACTTTCCCTACTGTTGCACTCACTGGAGTGGGAATAGTAATTTGTACCCCTCCGGTATCCAACACTTTCCCTACTGTTGCATTCACTGGAGTGGGAATAGTAATTTTTACCCCTCTGCTATCCAACACTTTCCCTACTGTTGCACTCACTGGAGTGGGAATAGTAATTTTTACCCCTCCCCTATCCAACACTTTCCCTACTGTTGCTCTCTTTGGAGTGGGAATAGTAATTTTCACCCCTCCGCTATCCAACACTTTCCCTACTGTTGCACTCACTGGAGTGGGAATAGTAATTTTTACCCCTCCACTATCCAACACTTTCCCTACTGTTGCAGTATTTGGAGTGGGAATAGTAATTTTTAGCTCTCCGCTATCCAACACTTTCCCTACTGTTGCACTCACTGGAGTGGGAATAGTAAATTTTTCCCCTCTGCTATCCAACACTTTCCCTACTGTTGCACTCACTGGAGTGGGAATAGTAATTTGTATCCGTACACTATCCAACACTTTCCCTACTGTTGCACTCATTGGAGTGGGAATAGTATTTTTTACCCCTCTGCTAACCAACACTTTCCCTACTTTTGCAGTCACTGGAGTGGGAATAGTAATTTGTACCCCACCGCTATCCAACACTTTCCCTACTGTTGCATTCACTGGAGTGGGAATAGTAATTTTTACCCCTCCGCTATCCAACACTTTCCCTACTGTTGCACTCACTGGAGTGAGAATAGTAATTTTACCCCTCCCCTATCCAACACTTTCCCTACTGTTGCTCTCTTTGGAGTGGAAATAGTAATTTTTACCCCTCCGATATCCAACACTTTCCCTACTGTTGCAATCACTGGAGTGGGAATAGTAATTTTTACCCCTCCGATATCCAACACTTTCCCTACTGTTGCAGTATTTGGAGTGGGAATAGTAATTTTTAGCTCTCCGCTATCCAACACTTTCCCTACTGTTGCACTCACTGGAGTGGGAATAGTAATTTTTTCCCCTCCGCTAACCAACACTTTCCCTACTGTTGCACTCACTGGAGCGGGAATAGTAATTTTTACCCCACGCTATCCAACACTTTCCCTACTGTTGCACTCATTGGAGTGGGAATAGTAATTTTTACCCCTCCGTTAACCAACATTGTCCCTACTGTTGCACTCACTGGAGTGGGAATAGTAAAGGTTTACCCTCTGCTATCCAACATTTTCCCTACTGTTGCACTCACTGGAGTGGGAATAGTAATTTTTACCCCTCCGCTATCTAACACTTTCCCTACTGTTGCTGTATTTGGAGTGGGAATAGTAATGTTTAGCTCTCCAGTATTCAACACTTTCCCTACTGTTGAACTCACTGGAGTGGGAATAGTAATTATTACCCCTACGCTATCCAACACTTTCCCTACTGTTGCACTCATTGGAGTGGGAATAGTAAAGTTTACCCCTCCGCTAACCAACATTGTCCCTACTGTTGCACTCACTGGAGTGGGAATAGTACATTTTTACCCTCTGCTATCCAACACTTTCCCTACTGTTGCACTCAATGGAGTGGGAATAGTAATTTTTACCCCTACGCTATCCAACACTTTCCCTACTGTTGCACTCATTGGAGTGGGAATAGTAATTTTTACCCCTCCGCTATCCAACTCTTTCCCTACTGTTGCACTCACTGGAGTGGGAATAATAATTTTTACACCTACGCTAACACTTTTACTACTGTTGTATTCAATGGAGTGCAAAATGTAAGTTAAAAAATTATTAAATATTTTAATAATTTAATTTATAATATAATATTTTTTTATTAGATTTTATGTTATAGGTGTATGTATATATATATATATATATATTTATTTGTAAATTTGTATATATTTATAATATTTTAAAATAAATTAAAAATATTAGCTTATTAATTGTTTTACAGTAAATATACATTTATATATTACATTTTATATATGTACGTTTACATTTTTTAATTCAATTTATTTATTATATTTGTTAAAATGTACATTACATCTAAATACATTTTTTAAAGTTATTTTTGTTATTTAATTTATTTAACATTATTTTTAATATATAAAAAAATATCGATATTTTGTACATCGATATTTTTATCATCTATATTTGTTTTAGATATTTTTGTATTTTACATTTTAAATATAGGAGGTCGATATTTTGAATATCGATATTTTTGTATCGATATTTGTGTATGGGGATATTTATGTAGTTGATATTATGTCAGTGATCCCTTTCAAAGGTGCATAGAGCTTTTTGATGCTGTTTTCCATTAAATGTTTATAAATTGATATCGTTGGCTCCCGTATTGGAATTTTATCATTTTGGTGTCATTGTTTTTATTCAAATTTACTCAATTTGTCTAATTTGGTTTCAGATTTTTAATGTGTGGTATTTTGGCTTTATTACTTTTTTAGTACTGCATAAGCACGTTAAACATTACCCTAAGATAAACCTGTTTGCTCTATGCCATAACTATTAAGGGGTTAGGCTTAAGTTAACTTGGTGACTTTTTGCGCTGAAGTGAACGATGGGAAAGCCAGGTGGGTGACACCCGTCAAAGTTTTTACCTTTTGTACGAAAGTGCCCTTTTTTGACATGGTCAGCCCCACTTTTTGCAGGATATTCAATGCAAACAATTGCCCAATTGCTCCCCAATTGTAAAGAAATTTAGCACCTCTATAAATCCCTAGTAAATGGTACCTTGGTTCCTAGGGCATGGGAACTAAAGAGGGTCCCTTAGGGCTGCAGCATGTATTGTGCCACCCTAAGGGACCCACCACCAAACTCATATAGACTGCCATTGCAGATTGCATGAAATTATGCAGACAAATGTTAATACACGACATGGCACACCTACAGCAGGCCTTAGACCCCTAAGGCAGGGTGCATTATATTACATGTGAGGACAAATCTGCATTAGTAGATATGCCCCTGTGCTGTCTCATTCAATTGCTAGATAGTACAAGTGAACAGGGAAGTCATCTTAAGTATATGTACTGGGCACTGTTCATTACGAGTTCCCCAGATACATTATGGCTTCACTGAAACCTATGGTGTTTGGTATCCAACACCTTATCTTAATAAATCCATACTAATTCCAGTAGTGGATCTATTAGGATATGCACCCAGAGGGCACCTTAGAGATGCCCTATGAAAACCTATCAGCCTCTTAGTGTGCTGGCTGACTGGTATCTTCCAACCTGCCACTATCAACAGGTTTCTGACCTACTAGAGGTGAGAGTCCATGCTGTCAGAGGTCAGAAACAATGCCTGCTCTGGCAGAAGGGGTTTACACCTCCTCCAGCATCATGGCTAGTGAATATGCGTACCAAGGAGCAGAGGCTTCAAAGCCTCTACCACCTTTGATATGCGACCCCGGCTTCCATCAGACCTGGGAGATGCCACCCTTTGTCCTGAGGCCCATTTGATACCTGGATAGGTGGGAAATTAGCTATGCAAGGAGGCATAGTGCACTACCAGGCCAGTCACACCCCTAACAAGGGCTGCCTGAAAGAATGATTCCACCATCTTGTTTTAGGTGAAATTAGGAACTCTGGGACAGGGTTATGCCCACTCCCCACAGGAAGTGGTCATATAGGGGGTGTAGTGAACTCCAAGGGTAAGTAGCCCATTGGCTACTACCTTTCAATCCTCTTAACGCCCCAAATTTAGTATTTAGGTAGCCCCCTAACACTAGGAACTCAGATTCACCTGACAAAAGAAGTAGGACCAAGAACAGCCGAAGAAGGGAGAACTGTGGACTACCGGTGGACTTTGGTGCCAAACCCTGCCTGCCGACCTGCTCCTGTTCCGACAATCACAACAGTCTGACTTGTCCTGCAGCTGTGTATCCTCCAAAAGCCTCAGATGGGCCACCAGCATTTTTCCAAGTTGTCAGCATCTCCCTTGATGTGGAAGTGCCACTTCTCTACAACCTGAAGGCACCGACCACAACGTCTGGTTCACCGTTCTGCTGACTACCAGGTTCACCAATGCAGCAGCCACCCAGGAGGAGGTCATGATGCTCCCAGAGGTCAGGTTCATCTCTCCACGAAGTCTGAAGGCACCAGGACCCCCAGGAGCCACCCTGCACCAATACCCGGGCACCGGACCCCACGCAGCAACCAAAGGTTGTTTGAAGTCCAATCCAAACTCCAATGCCACAAAGACCAACCAGCCAAACAGGGACATCAGCATCCCAGAGGCCAGCACTTAGAGAGGCCCTGCTCGCCTATCTATTTTGCCCCCCTTTTGAAGGTCTGATCGAGAACCGTGAGTGCCTTTGACGCATGAGCCCAGCCCACCAAAATCCTCTGCGCCCGAGCTCCTTGGCCTGGGTCAATGACAACCGACTGTGCCCCCCTACTCCAAGGACCCTCACAAACTGAGCCTCCCATTGGGAGCTCACAGACTTGTCCCCAAGTCCCCCTCTGCAGCTCGTTTCTCGGTGCCCCCCGCCAACGGTGTAGCACACAAGGCCCTTGGTGTACCCTGACCAGGTCAGAGAGCACACTGAAGCTACCTTAATCTCAGAGGGTGGGGTGAATGTAGCTGCCCTGGCTGTCTGGGCCAGTAACCTGGAGAAATACAGACAACATCGACATATCAGTGGGGTTAGAGAAGAAGCACTGAGGGATACAGGTGCAAGTGTCACCATGGTGACTGAACAACTGGTATGCCCAAAACAGTAATTGGCAGGACAAACTTATCCAGTCACTAATGCTGATACCCATACTTAGGATCATCCCATGGCTATGGTGTCCTTAGAGTGGGGAGGGGTTACTGGCCAAAAGACGGAGGTTGTGTCCTCTGCAATTTCTGTTGAATGTCTGCTAGGGAATGATTTGAAGACCTCAGCATGCCCTGAGGTAGAGGTAAGATCCCATGCAACCATGATGGGAATTCCTGAATGGGTGTGTGTAGAAACAAGAGCAAAAAGTAAAGCTGAAAAAGAGGTATTGGAGTCTGGAATAATGGGCCAATCCGCCAAGAGAAAAGGCAAGGAGGCTGGAAAAACAACTTCTGAGCAGCTACAAGCACAGGCCCCCTCTCCTTAGGGAGACGACCTGTCAGCCCCAGAAGGAACTGCGCCCTAGGAGCTTGGGCCTTACACTGCAGAGCTCCTAGGCCCAGGGGAATCATCTAGAGAAGAGCTATGCCAGGGACAGACAACTTGTCCAACTCTTGAGAGCCTGAGACAGCAAGCTGCTGCATGGGAAAAGGGTTATGTGAGTGACCCCCACAGGTCCTATTGAGAGGAGTGGCTCCTGTATACTGCGGCAAGAGATCCTAAACCTGGTGCCACCAGAAGAGTGGTAGTGCCACAGCAATACAGAAAGTTCTTATTCTCAATGGCCCATGATATCCCCCTAGCCGAAGACATACAAATGATGGACGGAATGCAGAACAAATCAAACATTCACCCCCAGTCATGAGATCGGTTAAACCCATCATTCTTTTGCTCACCATGCCACCCTAGTTTAGATCCAGCCATATGCCAATCCAGTTCCACCCTGAACCAGAAACAAGCATCATGGGACCGGTTTTGGGGTATCACCCCTCATCAGCCAGGCTAGCTTGAATCCAGTGGCACAGTGAGTCCGGGACCCACGTCTCACTTTGGGTGAGAAAGCAAAAGACACATAAATGATGGACAAAATGCAGAACAAATCAAGCATTCACCCCCAGTCAAGAGATCTGGGTTAAATCAATCATTTTTTTGTTCACCATGCCACCCGTGTTTAGACCCACCCATACGCAAATCAGTCCTGACCCTGCTCCTCATGGGAACAGTTCATTCTGAACTGCCAAGCCAGGTCCTCCCTGGACCAGAAACCAGCATCCTGGGACAGATTTCGGAGTATCACTCCTCATCAGCCAGGCTAGCTTGAAACCAGTGGCACAGTGAGCCCGGGACCCACGTCTGGGCATACCCGGCACACTTAGTGCAAGAAAGCAAAAGACACACAAGTGATGGGCAGAATGCAGAACTTGGCCAAGCAAAAACTTGGAGTAGGCTAGTTGCAAACTTTAACTGGCTAAACGTGTCCCAGAATGTGAAGGAGTTTTGTAATTCCTATGTTACCTGCCAAGCCAGTGGCAAGAAAGGCCCCCCTAATTCCACTCCTAGTGGTTGGGGTTCCCTTTAAAACGGTAGGAATTGACATAATCAAGCCCCTTTACCCCCCCACCCCCAAACAGCATCAGGAAACAGATTTTTACTGGTGGTAGTGGATCATGCCACCATGTATCCTGAAGCAATTCCATTTAGGACTGTCACTGCTCAGGCATTTTCCAGGGCTCTCATCACTATCTTTACTAGAGTGGGCTTTCCTAAGGAAGGTGGTATCAGACAGAGGTACTAACTTCATGTCTGACTACCTAAAACCCATGTGGGCTGAGTGTGGGGTGACACATTTTTACCACCGCATATCACCCACAAACCAATGGTCTTGTTAAGATATTCAACAAGACCATGAAAGGTATGATCATGGGGCTCCCTGAAAAACTCAGAAGAAGATGGGATGTCCTTTTGCCATGCCTGCTTTTCGCCTACAGAGAAGTGTCACAGAAGGGAGTGGGCTTTAGTCCCTTTGCACTTCTGTTTGATCATCCTGTGAGGGGGCCACTATGTCTAGTGAAGGAAGGCTGGGAGAGGCCTCTCAAAGAGCCCAAGCTGGATATTATGAACTGTGTGATTGGCCTACGTTCAAGGATGGGTGAGTACATGGTTAAAGCAACTAAAAACCTTGAGGCAAGCCAAGAGCTCCAGAAGCTTTGTATGACCAAAAGGTTTCACTGGTAGAGTTCCAACCAGGTCAGAAGGTATGGGTGTTGGAGCCTGTGGCACTTAGGACCCCCAGGGCAAATGGAGCCGTTCCTACCCTATCCTTGAGAGGAAAGGTGGGGTCACATACTTGGTTGACTTAGGCACTTACAGGAGCTCTCACAGGGTCATCCATTTAAACCGCCAGAAACCTTGCTATGACAGGGCTGATGTGGCCAAGAAGAGAGTGAACCTCTGCTTGACCTTCTCTCCAATAGTCCTAAAGATGGCTCGGTTGAAGGAATTGTCTTCGCAGGCACCCTCTCTGCCCAACAACAAGCTCACTGCAGGAAAGTTCTGAGGCAGTATGCTGGGCTCATTTCCCAAATCTCTGGTCAGAGAACCCTGTGTACCCATGATGTGGACACTGGAAGCAGCACACCTGTCAAAAACAAAATATACAGACACTCTGACCAAGTGAAGTCAGCAAGATGCTGGAGTTAGGAGTAACTGAGCCCTCTGAAAGTCCCAGGGCTAGCCCAGTGGTCTTAGTCTCCAAGCCTCATTCCAAGGGTGGTAAACCAGAGCTGAGGTTTTGTGTGGAGTATTGAGGTCTCAATGGTGCCACCAAGACAGATGCACACCCTATCCCATGAGCTGATTAATTAATTGACAAGTGGGGGCATCCATATTTCTCCGTACTTTTGATTTGACATCAGGGTACTGGCAGATTGGTCTGACCCCAGTACCAAAAGAAAATCAGCATTCTCGACTCCCAGTTGGACATTACCAGTACACTGTAATGCCATTTGGATAAAATAATGACCCAGCTACCTTCCAAAGGTTGGTGAACAACGTCCTTGCTGGGTTGGAGTCTTTTAGTGCAGCATATCTTGATGATATTGCTGTCTATAGCTCCACTTGGCAGGATCACCTAATCCACCTTGGCAAGGCCCTTATGGCTCTGCTGAGTGCAGGCCACACTATCAAGGCAAGCAAGTGCCAGATAGGGTGGGGATCTGTTGTATACTTGGGCCACCTTGTAGGTGGAGGCCAATGCTGACCCTTACAGCCCAAAGTCCAACAATTTTGGACTGGGTAACTCCAACAACCCGGACTCAAGTCAGGGCATTCCTTGGCTTGACTGGGTACTACATGAGGTTTGTGAAGGGGTATGGTACCATTTTGGCACCCCTCACTGATTTGACCACCAAGAAGCAACCAAAGAAGGTAAACCAGACAGTGAGCTGTCAAAAGGTTTTTGACACTCTGAAGGAAGCTATGTGCTCAGCACCCATTCTAAAAGCTCCAGATTATTCTAAGCTGTTCATAGTGCAGACAGATGCCTCTGAACATGGGACAGGAGAGGTCCTATCCCAGACGAACGATGATAGCCATGACCAGCCTGTTGCTTTCCTTAGCAGGAGGTTGCTCCCCAGAGAGCAGCGTTGGAGTGCCATTGAGAGGGAAGTCTTAGCTGTGGTTTGGTCCCTGAAGAAGCTGAGACCATACCTGTTTACTCCTCACTTCCTTGCACAAACTGATCACAGGCCTCTCCAATGGCTGATGTAAATGATTGGTGAAAACCCCAAACTGTTGAGGTGGTCCATCTCCCTACAGGTTTTGGACTTTTCAGGTGAGCACAGAGCTGGGACTGACCGTGCCAATGCAGATGGCCTTTCCAGGTTTTTCCACTGAGAAGATGAAAACTCTCTTGAGAAAGGTTAATCTCCTTCTCTTTTGTTTGGAGGGATTGTGTGGGAAAGTGTCCCTTTTTTACATGGTCACCCCCACTTTTTGCCCGGTATTTGATGCAATCTTGACAAGTGCACTAGGTTCCTCCTAACCAGGTTCCCAGTGCCAGTGCTCTTTCCTGAAAACAAAACAACTGCTCAATTGTTCCCCATTTGACGAGACCTTTAGACTGCTGTAAGTCCCTAGTAAATGGTACATTGGTCCCTAGGGCATGGGTTCTGAAAGGGGTCCCTAAGGGGTGCAGCATGCATTGTGCCACCCTAAGTGACCCATCACCAAACTAATGCAGACTGCCATTGCAGGGTGCATGAAATGGTGCAGACAGATGTGAAAACACGACATAGCACATACCCTTTGTGCTATGCCCACAGACACTGCATGCAATATATGTAAGTCACCCCCAGAGAAGGCCTTATACCCCTAAGGCAGAGTGCACTATAGTACAAGTCAGGACATATCCACATGAGTAGATATGCCCCTGTGCTGTCTAGTTAAATTTTTTGATAGTACAAGGAACTCTGTGACAAGGTTATGCCCACAGGAAGAGGTCATATAGGGGGGTGTAGTGACCCCAAGTTTAAGTAACCCATTGGCTACTACTCTTCACTCTGCTTAACACCCCTAAATTCAGCATATAGATGGCCCCCTGAAAACAGGACATCAGATTCACCTGACAAAAGAAGAAGAACCAAGAACAGCTGAAGAAGCGAGAACTGCCAACTACCGGTGGACTTTGGCATCAAACCATCCCTGCCTATCTGTTGCTATCCTGACAATCATGACAATCCAACTCCTCCTGCAGCTGTGCATCCTCAAAAAGCCTCAGAAGGCCACCAGGACTTTGCCAAGCCGTCAGCATCCCCCTTTAAGGGGTGGAGCCACTTCCCTGCAATCTGCAGGCACAGACCGCAATGTCCAGTTCACCGTTCTGCTGACAAACAGGGTCCACTGATGCAGCAGCTGCTCAAGCAGAGCTCACCATGCTCCCAGTGGTCAGATCCATCTCCCCACCAAGTGTGAAGATACCAGGACCCCAGGAGCCACCCCACACTCATACTTGGGGTCCAGGACACCTTCCAGCATCCAAAGCTTGTTTGCAGTCCAATCCGGACTCCGAGATCGCAAAGACCGACCAGCCAATGAGGGAATTCAGCATCGCAGAGGCCAGCATGAAGAGTGGCCCCACTGTCCTGTTTTGTCCCCCTTTTACAGGTCTGACCGAGAACCGTGATTGCCTTTGAATCACAGGCCCAGCTGACGAAAATCCTCTGCACCCCAGCTTCCCAGCCTGGGTCTGCGACAACCGACTATACCCCCCTACTTCCAGGACCCTCACAAACTGAGCCCCTTTTTGGGAGCTCCCGAACGTGTCCCCAAGTCCCCCTCTGCACCCTGTTTCTAGGTAGCCCCCTCTTTCCCTACGGTGCAGCACGCAAGGCTACTAACCCATCCAGCACCTCTGCACTTGGACACCCCAGGGCAGGTAAACTCGAACTGCTGGTGGTTCTTTGGACCTTGGAACCCTAGCACCTTAAGTCCTAAAGGGGACCCCCAAAATGTGATTGCAAGTACCTGTATGCAGTATATATTTCTTTCTCCATAGAAAAGCATTACCACATAAAAAAACACTTTTGTGGGACAGTTTTACTTACCTGTAAAAATTGATATTCAAAAAATACTTACCCAATTGCGAAGATCTTGGTGTTAAGATATATTGTTATATTCCATATAAGTACCCTATATAGGCGCAGGTAACATTGCAACCTTTCACCTATATTCTTCTCTACATTACATACATAACGGTTCTTAGGGACTGACCTTTTACCCAGATACGACACTGCATTCAGAACGCGGGTTTCCCCCTAGTTCGAATCTCATACATTATGCATGAGGCTTCTTGGAAGCACAGCATGACTAACATCTCCTGTATAATATCTCTGTATAAAGTTCAGGCCCGACGTCATCCTTTAGGCCGACACAGTAACACAGCAAGGTAGGACCCCTGGGGAGACCTATGGGTATATATACATCACATCTTGCTTAGAAAGACAGAGGAGACTGAGACTTCCCGGCTGACACACTGCCCAGAGACGCTGAGGTTCCTGCATGCAGAGGCTCCAGCTCGCAGTGGTCCAACTCGAGACCAGGATGGGATCCCATATTCTCTCATTCTCAGGTAATGGGGTTGACTAGACCCTAGAGGGATTCTTGGCATAACACCTACACAGATGCTAGGTACATTTAGGTACATCGAGTTAGGGAGGCATTGTAGGAGTACGCACTTTTTATCATGTGTTTTAGGTACTTGTTTATATTCATGATTTCTGCAAGATGGTAGAACTATACCATCTCTTTACTTTCGTAATATTACTAATCATATATCTCTGCTACTGTCTAATGGTTGTTGCAGCTCATCTAGTCTACACTAGAATAACAACTGTTCAATAAATACTTATTGAAAACGCCCAGCCTGTGTATTCTGTGTAACTCTCTGAGTAAAACTAAGTAAGCATGAGTGACTGAGCGAAAGGTACTATATTGTTTCCAAGATTCTGAGGGATAAGGGTTGTCATGTTCTGAGGTTGCCAGAATCTATTCTCTCCTTGGTAAGAGGAGATTATAGTGGCACTGTGAACTAGCTAATACAGACAGGCTAACGTATCCGGTGGGGGTGCACGGAATCAGTCCACCACCAATCCCACAGTTTATGTTATCCAAACGCGCAGATCCTGTATAGGTTATATAGGAATTACACGACATGGCGCCGCTTTTCTCAGAGACCCCTACTCACAAAACACCAGAGACGTCTGGAGTGGGTGGGCACAAACTCTGCCACAGCTGAGTAGGCAAAAAAATCCTATTTATTGGCTGTTGGTTAATCAAGCTTAAAGGACACAGTGTTCCTAAAATTGTGCAAAAACACCTTGTCTTAGTTTCCTTGAAAACTATTTAGGGGCCGATTCCGATTCGGGCCGGAAATCTCTCCGACCGAGCTGGACCCAAAGAGATTTCCGACCGAATCGGACCCGTGCAGCCCGACCGAACGAGTACGATGCGCACGTATGCCATCGGACTCGATTCGGTCGGACTCCCATTGAAGTCAATGGGAGCCTGTCGTACAACGCGTACGCGGGCTCCCATTGACTCAATGGGTGCGAGGCGGACAAGGGCGCCCCCTACAGCGTGTACGCGGCGAAGCGACTCGCGCCGTACACGCACAGGTAGGGGGGACCCATGGGTCCCCCCTGTGTGCGACTCGCGCGGCTACGCGTACAGGGGGGTCCGACACAGACCCCTAAAGTACGGCTCCGACTGCTTGCGGCGCGCATCGTACTTACCCGGCCGGGGAACGTCTCCATTGCGCGGTGCGAGTTGAGTCCAAGCGAGTCGGTCGGTGCGGTTAGACCCGGGAACGAGTCGGTCGGAGCGGTCGGGACGCCCGGACGAGTCGGTCGGCGATTTCGCATCGTACTCGCTCGCCCGGACGCGCGTACGAATCGGTCGGGAAATAGGGCTCCGAATCGGATCCGGTTAAGCCGAATCCGATTCGGAGCCCTACCGGCCTAGATCGGAATCGGCCCCTTAGTGTTCTAAAAACAATGACTAACCAGGTCTTAGACCCACTGCAACAAGCTATGCCCCTCTCAGACGAGGAGGTAGATGCAGACGCAATACACATTGCACCAAAGTTTGGAACTACGGTCACCCTGAGACTGCTAGAGCATGGTTTAACACCTAGGGGTGGTATTGTGGTATTCGTGATTGAGGCGCACAAATCAAATAGAACAGAGGTATTTTACTTGTGGGCTACATTCCCAGCAGCAAATGCAAATGCAAGAACAAAAACATTTCACTCCTACACAGAAGGAGATGCACCAGCGGAATATTGTCCGTTTGAGGATATTAAGGTTCCGCTCTCATACCAGGAACACTTATACTGGTTTAAAGGCGCCCTACCCCATATAAGAAGAAGAGTGAGACTCGGCCCGCTCGGAAGAGAAGGGGCCACATGGCCTATATTAGCGGCCTACACACCACATCCTGATATTGAAACAATGCCACCAGGATACTTACTCACACAACACAAAGAATTAATAAAAATCTACAGAAACTTGACGCAATTTGTCAGAGGACACTTACAGTCCAACCAGCAATAGTTGCAACAAATGGAACTCAAGCTCAGAGTACAGCAACTAAAGTCACACCACAAACATTAAACGCGTTGATGGGTAAAATGCCCACAAAACACGAACAAATGCCATTCTGGGTGGATCAGAAAATAACATAGCTAGAGGCAGTATTCCTGAATACTACCCCGTATGAAAAACACAGAATGCTAACAATCCGCTTGCCCATGGGGATAACACCACAAATAGAGGATTGTACCACTTGGGGTACAGTCTTTGCTGCCATTTATACCAGAACTCATAGTATCCCGTCATTAGCAGTAGTACCAGACGTATTGAGACAGATACAAAACGAGTACGGAGCAGAACCTGTTCTGAACTTAGGGATGAAGTTACTAGGTAACTATGCCCAGGTATCAGCCATATTATTAGCTAATATTAAAGGGGAACCAGCTTCAGTGGCTATCCGCCAACGACTAAGGGAGTTCAGTCCTTTAGAACAAGAACATGAACTACCGAAAATAATTGAAACTGAATATGCAGAATTGGGCAGCGACAGTTTGGGTGGGAAAGCTTTAAAACCACAACTGATGGGCAGTCCTGAAAAGGACACTTCTAAGCAGATACCTGCTTCAACAAAGAAGAAGTGGGACAATAAAAAACAACAAAACTTTAAAGGAAACAGATCTCAATCCAGAGGTAGATCTCCTCCACTGGAGCCCTCCGGAAAGAGGTATAACCTTAGGATTAGGGATAATATTAGGAAACCTGACAGGTATCAGGATACTGATACACGTTCCTCTAGTTTCTTTCAGGGTTCATCGAAAAACTCTGAGAGTGAAGGACGGTCAGACAGACAAGAAGAGCGTACAAAGTCCAGAGACAAGCAAAACACTCAAGATTACACTTCTAAAAAAGAAGAGAAACCAAAGCAAAAGCCACAGTTCAAAAAGAAGAAGGTTGCAGGTCTAAAGATCAGACATGCCCAGAATTCTGAGGACTCGACTACTGAATGGGGAATGGTCTCTGACGATGCTAGACAGTGCGGCAGAAGTAACAATAGCTTGCCAGAACCTGATGGAATTTCTGGTGACAGCGGACTTGAATGATGATATCACTGAAGAGATACCCGATAGTAGGGTAAGTGTCCCACATAAGTTATATGAATTAACACTCCAAATGGAGGAGGACAAAGTAGGACAGTTAGAGGTCTCTTTTGGGAGAACTTGTCGTTTGGCTATGACATTTTGTTAGCTGAACAAGATTGGCTGCCAGCATTCGTCATGGATTGCCCTAAAGGAGAAACGGTAATTTTACCAGCATTCTCAGACCATATTCCCAGGCACCTACAGCACACATATGTGCAGGAGAGGGCGGTAGCCCAAGCACCTGCATTATACAAAAACCATGTTGGATGGGATGAGTATTCAACCCATCACATAATTCCTTTAAAAATTACTCCAACTGCACAGAGACAGTATCCAATAAAGCAAGAACCTAAAAAACAGGTCAGGGAGATCTTAGATCTACTTGAATACCAAGGGGTGATCGAAAATTGCACCTCATCGATGAACAATCCTTTGTTTCCGGTCATGAAACCTGACAATTCATATCGTTTAGTTTTAGATTATAGACATTTAAACACTTGCACTAAGACATTTGCAGTCCAAAATGCACACAGTGGCGCATTAATGAATAACATTGTGCGGAAAAAATATATAACGGATCACTGACATAATATCGACTACATAAATATCCCCATACACAAATATCGATACAAAAATATCAATATCCAAAATATCGACCTATCTTTAAAATGTAAAATACAAAAATATCAAAAAAAATATAGATATTAAAAATATCGATCTACAAAATATCGATATTCTTTATATATAAAAAAAAAGTTAAATAAATTAAATAATAAAATTAACTTTAAAAATATTATTTAGATGTAATGTACATTTTAATAAATATAATAAATACATTTAATTTAAACAATTTAAACGTACATATATAAAAAGTAATATATAAATGTATATTTACTGTAAAACAATTAATAAACTAATATTTTTAATTTATTTTAAAATATTATAAATATATAAAAATTAACAAATAAATATATATATTATCTACTGGCGGTCGCCAGTAGATAGTTATAGTTAGGACCTATTATCCATAGGAAATCTGCGACATTCTATTTGAAATAACGTTGGCGCCGGTTGACGAATCTTCGCGAAAGTTTCCAACTTGTTGGGGCGCTCCGCTCCGCTCTTACCCTGAAAGTCTCGGGTTGATTCGTCAAGCGGGGGCCGAGAAAAAAGGGGGGTCCCAAAATGCGTTTTCCCCATTCATTTTTCCATAGGAACCTTTAGTCGCAGCTACAGCCCGAACTGCTGAACGGAATTACACCAAATATGGCAAAGAGGTAGCCCTTGGTTCAGTGTCGTGCCTTTTGCTTAAATGGTGTAAATCCGTTCAGTAGTTCCTGAGAAAATCAAAAGTAAAGTCACATATATATCTATGGGCGCGTAGGGTCCGCGTACCCTCCCGATCACGAGCTGTATGCTAATTGGCTGTCAAGTGGCTGTCAACACTCCAAATCAGGAAGTGTTGGCAGCTATTTTGTCCCTCGGTGGAACCGAGGGACAGAAACAAGTGCGCAAAGCGCAAAAGGGGGCAGGGTAGAAACACCCTGACCCCCTAGGTCTGCTCAGGGGGTCCCACAAGGACCCCCTGGGCAGAAAAAAGCATTTTTTTTTTTAAATCGGCGAAATGCGCTTAGGGTGTGCGGATCCCCCCGAGAAAAAAAAAAAGAAACAAGTGCGCAAAACGCACAAAGGGGGCATGGTAGAAACACCCTGACCCCATAGGTCTGCTCAGGGGTCCCACAAGGACCCCCTGGGCAGAAAAAAGCATTTTTTCAACAACAAAAATCGGCGGGATGCGCTTACGGTGCGCGAATCCCGCCGAAAAACGAAGCGCGGTCTCCCGCGCTTCGTTAGTTAATTGGCCCCGGGTGGGCCAAGTCCCGGGGGCATGGGGGGGTATTTATAATATGTGGGGGGCCTCTAGGCCCCCAAGCCCCGGGGACCGCCACCCCCCGGGGCTTTAAAAATAAATGGTGCGGGAGGGCTCTCGGCCCTCCTACATCCCCGGGGACCGCCAACTCCCCGGGGCTTCTTTAATAATTTTAAAAAAAATTACCTGTGTGGGGGGGCTCGAGCCCCCCCACACGCCCCGGGGACCGCCACCTCCCCGGGGCAGTAAAAATGTCAATATGGGGGTCCATTATGGACCCCCAGAGCCCCGGGGACCACCACCTCCCCGGGGCTTTGTCAATGGAGGGAGGGGGCCGCGCGGCCCCCCTCCTGGAGCCTGTAATGGCCTTGGGGACCACCACCCACCAGGGCCGGCTCCTGCAGTGTCCCGGGGCGCCTACCCCCGGGACACTGTAGTTTTCTATGACAGGACGGGAGCCTCGCGGCTCCCGTCCTGTCATAGCAAACTGCTTTGGATATTGGAAGAGAGCAGGAAACCTGCTCTCGCTTCCAATATCCAAAGCAAATTGCTTTTCCACACGGGGAGCTGCATGTTAGCAGCTCCCCATGTGGAAAGCAATGCCGGCTCCCAAGGGACGCGGGGAGCCGGCGGGACTGTGGGGGGATTGGGGACCCCCCCACAGTCCCCAACGAAGAGGGGCCAGCCCCGGGGATGGGGTCCCCGGGGCAAGTAGTGGCCCGGGAGGGGGGCCACGCGGCCCCCCTCCCCAAAAATAATAATAAAAAAAAAAAAAATAAAGGCCTGCCCCAGGGGATGGGGTCCCCGGGGCAAAAGGAGGCCTGAGGAGGGGGGCCACGCAGCCCCCTCCTTAAACATTTATTTAAAAGTGTGGCCATGCCCCGGGGATGGGGTCCCCGGGGCCGGATTCGGCCATGGGAGGGGCCACGCAGCCCCCTTCCCGTTTAATTAAAAAAAAAAAAGGGATAAGGCCCTGGGGGATGGGGTCCCCAGGGCCCAAAAATTGGAAAGAGTAAGGGGGCCACACGATCGGGCCGCAGGCCCCGCCCCCTTCCTTTACCACTCTGCAAACGCGCCCCCTGGCACGTTTGCAGATGGGGAACGAATTCCCCTTCAACACTGGGGTCCCTGGGGCCAACTAGCCCACCAGGAACCTCCAGTATGTGCTAGGAGCTGCGTTGCAGAGAGGTGTACAGAGGCCACGCCCCTTTTTACACCTCTCTGCAACGCAGCTCTGTGGCGCTTTTTGGAGGTACATGGTGAGCTAGTTGGCCCCCAGGGACCCTCAGTATTCAAGGGGACTTAATCACCCAACTTAAAACGCGCCACGGGGCGCGTTTGCACAGTGGTGAAGGGAGGGGGAGGGGCTTCAGGTGACATGTTTGCAAACAGGCCCCGTGGCGCGTTTTAAGATGGGGAATTAAATCCCCTTCAATCCTGAGGGTCCCTGGGGCCAACTAGCCCACCAGGTACCTCCAGTAAGCGCCACGGAGCTGCGTTGCAGAGTGTTGTAAAAAGGGGCGTGGCCTCTGAACACCTCTCTGCAACGCAGCTGTCTGGGGCATACTAGAGGTATCTGGTGGGCTAGTTGGCCCCTAGGGACCCTCGGGATTGAGAAGGAATTAATTCTCCAACTTAAAACGCGCCACTGGGTGTGTTTGCAGACATGTCACCTCAGGCCCCACCCCCTTCCTTCACCATTGTGCAAATATTCCTCTAAAATCAGCCGAACTACGAATTCCGATTTACTCACCTGTTATCAGGAGAGACCTCAGTGCTGCATCTTTCAGCCCAGTACTGATCCTGAAAAGTAATTTTAACCGTACTTACCAGTAACTTGAATTTCCTTCCATAGGATATCATTGCCTGCTTTTTGCTGAAAAAGTTTCTAAGTGTCGATTTTTGAAACATACAAATATTCCTCTAAAATCAGCCGAAATACGAATTTCGATTTACTCACCTGTTATCAGGAGAGACCTCAGTGCTGCATCTTTCAGCCCAGTACTGATCCTGAAAAGTAATTTTAACCGTACTTACCAGCAACTTGAATTTCCTTCCATAGGCTAACATTGACTGGTTTCACTTGGAAATTCTTCTAAGTGTGGAGTTTTGGAACTTTATAATATTCCTCTAAAATCAACCGAACTACGAATTCCGATTTACTCACCTGTTATCAGGAGAGAACCCAGTGCTGCATCTTTTAGCCCAGCACTGACCCTGAAAAGTAATTCTAACCGTACTTACCAGTAACTTATATTTCCTTCCATAGGAATCCATTGTCTGGTTTTCAGCAGAAAAGTTTCAAAGTGTCGATTTTCACAAACTACAAATATTCCTTAAAAATCGCCTGTATGACTTAAACGCATTCTTTCAACTGTTTACAGGAGATGCACCAGTGCTGGATCCAGGATCCAACACTGAGTAAGAAAAAGTAACGATAACACTACTTACCTGCTAAGTGAATTTCCTCCCATAGGATAACATTGGTGATTCTATGTGAAAAAGTTTCTAAGTGTCAACTTTTAAAATACAATAATATTCCTTAAAAATCACTACTGTAACCAAAACGCTTTTACTCAACTGTTTACAGGAGATGTCCCAGGACTGAATCTAGGATCCAGTCCTGTGGTTAGAAAAGTAATCCATAAAGTAACGAATTACATTTAACTAGAAATTCACATTGAGCTCAATGTTGCATTGTGTTTGAAATTGTGTTGCCCATTGCAACAACTGTAACTACTGTACTTAAAAGTCTATTGCCTATTTGCAAAGTATTTAAACTAAAGTAATTCATTCAGAGAAAGTATATTTTGTAATGTAATGTATAATGTAATTACAATGTAATTTAAAAAATAAAATATGTAAAAATAAATAGTTTAAAAAAATGTAGTAAATCAGTATCCAAAAAATAAATATAACAATTAATACATTTAAAAATTGTCATTTACAAAACCTTTGAAATTAACTGAAAAAAAACATAGGTTTCAGACATGTTATAGTTAGGAATTAGCATTTAAAAAACCTTTGAAATTCACTGAAAAAACAATAGGTTTTAGGGACAGTTATAGTTAGAAATTAGCATTTAAAAAACCTTTGAAATTCACTGAAAAACCATAGGTTTCAGACACGTTATAGTTAGAAATTAGCATTTAAAAAACCTTTGAAATTCACTGAAAAAACCATAGGTTTTAGGGACAGTTATAGTTAGTTGGACATTGCACTCGTACAAAACCCGTGAAATTCCCCCGTTATAGTTAGTTCAGCTAACTATAACTCGCGCCCCCGCAATGCACTGCTGATGACGTCACATATTACATCACTCATGACATGGTCAGTGACATCACTGATGACATCACTGATGACATCTCAAATGACATCACTGATGACATCACTGATGACATCATCCATGTGATAATCTGATGCACCTCCTCACACCCTAATATAACCTTTGATACTCCCACTCTAAATAACAGACTGCCATTCGCAAAACCATAGACACTCCAACACCAATAACTACATACCCACTCACTGATTCTTAGGTCTACACACACATCCACTAACTCACCCGTACAGTCACTCAAACTTACGGTCACTCAGTACAGGACTATCATATGCACTCATACTCCTATATAGACACTCACACACCGCCACTCATCCATAGAGGTACTCACACACCTAGTCAGTCATGCAAATAATTATTCACACTGCCATTTACTCACCTATACAGTCATACACACACCAGCTCACTTACTCATACAAATACTAGCACATTTTTACGCTCTTATACAAACACTGATACAAGCACACACTCATCCATACAGCCACTCTCACAATCACACACTCTCACTTATAGCCATTTATATACTCCAACACACATATATACTGCCTTTCACATATGTAGTTACTCACACATGTACCACTGGGACATACATTCAATCACTAACACACCCATACACACACTCACCCACCCATACAGTCCATCACAGATGCACTGTTGAAACCATGCACCCAGTGAATCACCCACTCACACATCTATGCACAGAGTCTCACACACCCCACCCACACAAACACTGAGGCACCAATATAGATACTCAGAGAACCAATCCATAACCCATATAGACACTCATTTAGCTAGTCAGAAACCCATGCAGCTGCTTACACAACAACAGACAGACGGATACAGACATTCACACAGTTTAGTCACTCACCCATGCATCCAGTAAGATACATTTAATCACTCACTTATAGACTCAGTCACGCACCTACTAAATCATCCATTCAGACGCTTATACACCCACTCATTCTTCAATACGCCTTTCCCTATATATATTAAACATATTTAAACTTTACAGAAACACACAGTCACTGGATGATGTCAGTGATGTCATCAGTGATGTCACTGACCATGTCATGAGTGATGTAATATGTGACGTCATCAGCAGTGCATTGCCGGGCGCGAGTTATAGTTAGCTGAACTAACTATAACGGGGGAATTTCACGGGTTTTGTACTGAGTGCAATGTCCAACTAACTATAACTGTCCCTAAAACCTATGGTTTTTTCAGTGAATATATATATATATATACACCTATAACGAAATCTAATTAAAAAATATATATATAAATTAAATTATTAAAATATTTAATAATTTTTATTCTTACATTTTGCACGCCATTGAATGCAACAGCAGTAAAAGTGTTAGATAGCGTAGGTGTAAAAATTACAATTCCCACTCCAGTGAGTGCAACAGTAGGTAAAGTGTTGGATAGCGGAGGGGTAAAAATTACTAATCCCACTCCAATGAGTGCAACAGTAGGGAAAGTGTTGGATAGCGTAGGGGTAAAAATGACTATTCCCACTCCAGTGAGTGCAACAGTAGGGAAAGTGTTGGATAGCGGAGGGAAAAAAATTACTATTCCCACTCCAGTGAGTGCAACAGTAGGGAAAGTGTTGGATAGCGGAGGGGTAAAAATTACTATTCCCATTCCAGTGAGTGCAACAGTAGGGAAAGTGTTGGATAGCGAAGGGTTAAAAATGACTATTCCCTCTCCAAAGAGAGCAACAGTAGGGAAAGTGTTGGAAAGGGGAGGGGTAAAAATTACTATTCCCACTCCAGTGAGTGCAACCGTAGGCAAAGTGTTGGATAGTGGAGGGGTAAAAATTACTATTCCCAGTCCAGTGAATGCAACAGTAGGGAAAGTGTTGGATAGCGGATGGGTACAAATCACTATTCTCCCTCCAGTGAGTGCAACAGTAGGGAAAGTGTTGGATAGCGGAGGGGAAAAAATTACTATTCCCACGCCAGTGAGTGCAACAGTAGGGAAAGTGTTGGATAGCGGAGGGGTACAACTTACTATTCCCACTCCAGTGAGTGCAACAGTAGGGAAAGTGTTGAATAGCAGAGGGTTAAAATTAATATTCCCAACAAAGTCAATTCAAAATAAATAAGAAACAAAATATCAACTACAATACAAAAATTGTTAATAACACAAAAATAAAAATTACATAAAAATATTAAAAATTACAAAAGATAGAAACGTATTATAATGTTTAAAAAATCTAAAAATTACCTAGAAACATTATGTTATAAAAATTTAAAGAAGATTTTGCAAACAAATAACTATATTTAATATAAATTAATTATACTCAAAAACATTATTACACAAAATCAATATTTTTTATTTCCTACCCAATAACACCACACATTTCACAACACACATCTAAATTTCTAAAAAACGGTACCTCCATAATTAATATGATTAATTATCAAATAAACAAATATTATTAATTATAATCAAATTAAAACATATAAAAATTAATTTACTCACCAAATATTACCCCTATAAAACCAAAATCCTCACACAAAATAAAAGTAAACAATTACCATAAAAATGTATCAATTAATAAATGAATAATAATGAGCAAATCATTATTAATTAATAAAACTTAAAATACTTTCCACCCTCTACCCCAACAAACACCACAACTCACACATAAAAACAATTGCACAATTTCCTTAACTAATTTTACATTATTATCAATTAACAACAACCTAATAATGAATTGAAAATAATTTACTCCCCACCCTTTCCCACTATAAACCCCACAACTCACATCTCAAATTAATTACACAATTTCCATAATTAATTTTTAATTATTCAATTGCCATTAATTAACAATTAATTATTAATTATTTTTAAATAAATTACTTCACACCCTATTCCCCTATAAACCCACAACCCGCTCCTACAAAATTGACACAATTAACATAATTATCAATTAATTAATTATTAAAAATCAACAAACAATTAATAATAAATTAATAAAGAATTAATTACCACAATTAACACTATAAAATCTAAATTAAATAAATATTAATAAATAAAAAATATTAATTAATTTATTATAATTTATTATAATTAAATTACTTACCACCCTATTCCCCTATAAACCCGCAACCCGCTCCTAAAAAAATAACACAATTAACATAATTATCAATTAATTAATTAATAAAATATTAACAACCAATTAATAATTAATTGATAACAAATTAATTATCCAATTAACACTGTAAAATCTGAATTAAATAAATTCTAAAAATAAAAATTGTTAATTAATTTATTATAATTAAATTACTTCCCACCCTGTTCCCCTATAAACCCACAACCCGCCCCTAATAAAAATAACACAATTAACTTAATTATCAATTAATTAAGTAATTAAAATTAACAACCAATTAATAATTAATTATTAAAAACATTATTACCACAATTAACACTATAAAATCTAAATTGAATAAATACTAATAAATAAAAAATATTAAGTAATTTATTATAATTAAGGGCATCATTATGATAGGCGGGCGGACAAAGTCCGCCCGCCACCTTACCGGTAAATGGGACCGACTGCCAGAGGTGCGGCAGTCCCACTGGGCCCATTAGGATGCGACCGCCACCCTGGTGGTCGCATTCCGCATATTTAACATTGTGGCGGGCGGTGCTGTAAGCAGCACCCGCCACAATGTTGAAAATGCATGTCGTGCATTGGCATGCACAACGTGACAGGCATCGCGCAGTGACTGCCAACTTGTCCATGCCAATATAGGGGGGTACCATGGGTTCCCCCAAAGTGCAGCCCCCCATCTCCCCACTCCCCCGGGGGCCCGCAACGGGCCCCCAAAGTGAACTCTGCATGCCTTTCCATGGCGGAGTCTCCGCCATGGAAAGGCATTGAAAATGCCACATGCTAATATGGATTGCAGTGCCTGCAAGGCATCGCCACCATATTATGGGCCTTTTCCGCCCGGTAGGCAATTGGGATGATTGCCTACCGGCGGAAAAGCGGCGGACGGTCTTTCCGTCCGCCGCGGTACCCCCGCCATGCTAATGTGGCGGGGGTAAAAGGCCGTCCGGCGGGGTGTTCTGGTGGGTGGATCGCCACCGCCGGTCGGCCGGTGGTGATTCGCCCGCCATGCTAATAGGCCCCTAAATTACTTCCCACCCTATTCCACTATATACCCACAACCCGCTACAGAACTAAAAACGCAAAATTTAATTAACATAAAATTAATCACTACTAAAAATTTAACACATATATTTAAAAACAAAATCAATACTTATTGAAAATAATTACATAACATACTTTTAACATACATACTAAAATACATTACACTAATATAAAAATCGATATTTTAAACAACGATATTTTTGCAAACGATATTACTGACTTAGATATTTTAAAAAACAATATTTCTTACCTTAAAGTCAATATTCTGGACCACGATATTCTTACTATCGCTATTCCAGTATCACGATATTTCCAACTCGATATTTTTGTATATCGATATTAAAAACTCGATATTCTGTCTGTGCACCATATAAAACAACACTTGATATCTCAAATGGATTTTTCTGCCAAAATATAGCGCCTGAAAGCAGGTATCTGACAGCATTCTCAGCGCTAGGGTCACATCGTCAATTTTGTCGACTGCCCCAGGGGTATAAGAACAGCCCAGGGTTGTTTTTGGCCAGAGTAACTGAGTTACTTCAAAATTTGGATGAAGAGGCATTGTCCTATGTGGATGATATTTATCTAACGGACGATGACCTAGAGGAGCACTTGAACAGAGTGAATACCATAATTTTGGGATTTGCATCTGAGGGCTACAAATTCAACTTTAAAAATCAAAAATTGCCCACCTCAGTGTCCTGTTTTTAGGATATGAGCTTTCAAGTGAAGGGAAAAGCTTGGCAGCCAATTGTTTAGAAAAGTGCGCGCTGCTCCAACCTCCAAAATCCTTGAAAAACTTACAATCAATCCTGGGATTCCTGAACTTCCGCAGAACTTACATTTTGGATTACGCAGAAAGAGTAAAACCTTTCTACGATTTAATGAAACCTGATTTTTCAGTAAAACAATGGACACAGGAACACGCAGATACACTTCGTTCCTTACAAGCTGACATGATAGCTTCCAAACACTTACAGACACGCGTAAACGTACGCAACCTGGTGATCCGTATAGTTTCGGGTACACCTATCTAACATATAATGAAGGTGAAAAGATACCAATTGCATATAAATCGCATTTGTACACAAATGCTGAGATGCGCTTCGCATCTATAGAAAAGATTCTGACAGCAGTACAAACTGCTGTAGTGAGAGAAAGAGCACTGGCTCAGGGGAAACGAATAATAGTAGTGACTCCGGTTCCAGCCTTAGAGGCTGGGGCAAAGGCAAGCATTCCTAACGCTAAAGCCTTACATCCGAGATGGATGCAATGGGCTAATTCTCTCACTGCAACAGATGTGGAATACAAGTACGACCCAAATTTAAAGACACAAGCATTTCTGCAATACGAACAAGAATATCCTCTACCAAACGAAATAATGCCTCTAGATCAGTATGAATATATAATTTACACAGATGGATCAGCTCAACCAGCCATAGGAAGTAAGCAACAATATAGTGCGGCATGCGCAATCGTTAAAGGTTGCATGCAGGATGGAAGGTTCCACCCAAGTTGCACAAAAACGCAATCTCTAGGAGACTGCACGGCACAGCTGGCAGAGTTGAAAGCCTTGATACTGGCATTGGTAAATACGGATCGAGAATTCCCCACACTAATCGTGTGCATTTCCTTTTACTGTGTGCAGTCATATAATGAATAATTGCAGCACTGGGTTCACATCGGGTTCAAAGATGCAAAAGGTGGCACAATTAAGCATAAAATACTATGGGAACAGGTAGTGGAGTTGGAAACCGAACTACTGAGAGCTCACGTGATACATACACTGAGTCATCAGCGTGATGGCGTTCACGTTGAAGGGAATTCAGTGGCTGATGAAGCCGCAAAGGGGCCTGTACGGACGGCTTCTGTAGATGCAATCACTCGTTCTAAAACGAGAATAGACAGTGAGATTATGGTAGCTATCAATGCTTATCGCAAAAACAGCGGAGCAGTACCAAAAAGGTTTCCACTCAAGTACTCCTACAAGTTAGATGCCAATAACATTCCATTTGCTCAGATTCCTGGAGTGGGGGATAGAGTAATTCCAAACATGGATCGTAGGTTAGGTATAACTCTAGCAGCACACGAAGGGATAGGTTCTGCACATGCAGGAGTTACGGCGACTGTTTATTGAAACAACGCTATTGGTGGCCTGGGTTAATAAAGCAGACCAAAAACTTCGTCTTAAAGTGCAATATCTGTCAGCAGATAAATGGGGCCACCATAGCTCGCCCAGCGAAAATCCCATTATTAAACAGCATCAGACTGTCCATTCGCGTGCATTTACCTGGATCACTGCGGCCCCTTAAAATGTGATGGGGCTTACAGGTATATCATGGTTGCAGTGGATTCCTGCTCAAGATTCCTATGGGTGTGGCCCCAATGCTTGGCTGACGCTCGAACTGTTATAAAAGATTTGCGAGTCTTTATAGGGAGATACGCAATTGGTACATTACATTCTGACCAGGGCCCTGCGTTTAGCTCTCGGGCTTACAAGGAGGCCATGCGAGGATTGGGTGTAGCATTGCGATACTCCTCTCCGTACCATCCCAAGGGAAATTCGGTTGTGGAAAGGAAAAACCGAGACTTAAAGCAGTTTAACAGCGAGAGTATTAGGCACGGTGACAGTTGGGTAAAACATCTGTATGGAGTACAGCGAGCATTGAACAATATGCCAAGAAGTTCGACAGGGGGGGTCACTCCATATGAGGTCCTATTTGGGACAAGAATGTGGGTACCTGATCTTGATTGTGAAGGCGCAGTGGCGGATGAAAAGCATTTTGACATCCATGATTGTTTGGCTGTTTTACAGGATCTAAATGAGTCGAGGACACAACAAAGTAATGTCCAAATGAAGCAGACCGCCACTGGGGAAGTCAAATCAGTCACGGCAAGACCTGTCTGTATCCCAAAAGTAGGGGATCTGGTCAGAGAGAAAATAGCAGAAAAGAAAGAATTTGGGCCATCATACAGAAAGCCTGTACAGGTCCTAGCAGTTGAAGGAACAAGAACTGTACTTCTACCGCCTCTTGCCGGAAAAAAGGAGAAAAGATTTGTCTCAATTGACCTAATCAAACCACACTATGTGGCCGATACTAAGTAGTAGGCCACGTGGACTCCAAAGTAGCAGATGCCCTCCTCTCGCTACAATTCAAGAAGTTCAAATGGAAAGACTCATCACGTTCGAAGAGTCTCCTGCACGGAATGATGGACTATGCAATAATGCTATGGAACTCGTTCCCCTTGAACCTGAAGTTCAAATTCAGAACCAAAATGAAAGACAAATTTCAATTCGACCAAATACAGATGTCTACATCAACATACCTCGACAAGAGCAAACTACGATTTCTACAAATACTGATGCAATACCAACAATTGATCGAACTGTTTCTGGCTACTTCATAAACTTTGATACGTTTTCTTTTCTTTACTGGACCCGATAACGGCCCATGTCCTGTAGTGTCCTCAGCGTATTCCGATGTTGATGGCAGCATTCCTTGAGCCCCCACAGGTAGTAACAGCACCTGTTGGTATGGACACCGGCTCCTCTTCTGACACCCAGGCTTTGGACGGCGCACAGGCTGCCCCAGCAACGGCTGCGGACAGTGTGGAACATCATCTGTGCTCAATTGACGTACTCTGCGAGGTGCTACAGGGGCCGTCTACTGCGAAAGCAAGCAATGAAGATGTTGCGTCTACCAGCCAGGACACATAAACATTTGACTCATTTGGCTTGTCGTGTGCTGGAAAAAATTTGCCCTTTTTTAAAACAAAGCTCAAATTTGGATCTCAAAACAAAAATTGACATTCCTTTTACTTATTGGGCATACATGGCTTTCTAATGCTTATAGTGCTTCGGACTATAACTAAGGACACTTTAGAGCTATGGCTTGCAAAAATCTTTTTTTAACAGTTTTAAGTTTTTAGAATTTTTTTTGAAATTTTAAAGATTTTTAGCTAAACAGATGTTTTTAAGCTTTGTGCGTACCAATATCTAGTTTGGCTAGTAATACAGTAATAAGTTACATATGTCGTCCAGTCGGAAGAGGAGTGGGTGTTATATTCCATATAGGTACCCTATATAGGCGCAGGTAACATTGCAACCTTTCACCTATATTCTTCCCTACATTACATACATAACGATTCTTAGGGACTGACCTCTTACCCAGATACAACACTGCATTCAGAATGCAGGTGTCCCCCTAGTTCGAATCTCATACATTATGTATGAGGGTTCTTGGAAGCACAGCAGGACTAACATCTCCTGTATAATATCTCTGCATAAAGTTCAGGCCGGACTTCATCCTTCATCCTTTAGGCCGACACAGTAACACAGCAAGGTAGGACCCCTGGGGAGACCTATGGGTATATATACATCACATCTTGCTTAGAAAGACAGAGGAGACCGAGACTTCCCGGCTGACACACTGACCAGAGACGCTGAGGTTCCTGCATGCAGAAGCTCCAGCTCGTAGTGGTCTAACATCCCTCGCGGGGTGTCCAACTCGAGACCAGGACGGGATCCCATATTCTCTCATTATCAGGTAATAGGGTTGACTAGATCCTAGAGGGATTCTTGGCATAACACCTACACAGATGCTAGGTACATTTAGGTACATCTAGTTAGGGAGGCATTGTAGGAGTACGCACTTTTTATCATGTGTTTTAGGTACTTGTATATATTCATGATTTCTGCAAGATGGTAGAACTATACCATCCCTTTACTTTCGTAATATTGCTAATCATATATCTCTGCTACTGTCTAATGGTTGTTGCAGCTCATCTAGTCTACACTAGAATAACAACTGTTCAATAAATACTTATTGAAAACACCCATCCTGTTTATTCTGTGTAACTCTCTGAGGCAAACTAAGTAAGCACGAGTGACTGAGCGAAAGGTAGTATATTGTTTCCACGATTCTGAGGGATCAGGGTTGTCATGTTCTGAGGTTGCCAGAACCTAGTCTCTCCTTGGTAAGAGGAGATTATAGTGGCACTGTGAGCTAGCTAATACAGACAGGCTAACGTATCCGGTGGGGGTGCACGGAATAAGTCCGCCACCAATCCGACAGTTTATGTTTTCCAAACGCGCAAATCCTGTATAGGTTATATAGGAACTACACAACAATATATAAAAATACCTGTTATTGTGTGTCTCATTTCTTGAATCTCTGGGACTTATTACGATGTTGGGCAGACTTGTGCCCGCCCGACACCGTTGCAGAAACGGGACTGACCGACCTCCGGTCATTGGTCCTGACCGCCTAATTACAATGTGATCGCACATGGTGCGGTCGCATATTCACATTTCCCTATGGGAGCATGTGCTACAGCCGTAAACCGGCCATAGCACAAGCTCCCATAGGGAAATGGGAGGTTGTGTTCATCCCTGCAACGTGTGGCAGGCACCCCTGCACCGTGTGGCAGGCACCTCAGGGTGCCTGCCACATGGTGCAGGGATCAACAAGGGGGCAACATAGGTGCCTCCTCGGCCCCCAACTGAAGGCTGAAAACAGAAGGGGGCCCTGCTAGAGGCCCCAAAACTCGATTTCTAACAGACTTTCCATGTCGGAAAACCCGGCATGGAAAGCCTGCCGGAAATGAGCATCGTAATCCAGACGGCGTAAAATGCCATCCTTATGAATTACGGACCGGTCCCTGACTGGCCGACTGGCTCCTTGAGCCCGTCGGAATCCAGCTGGAATGACCGGCCTGTTTTACTTCCAACCGCCTAAATTGTAATTAGTAGGTCGAAAGTGAAACCGATGATCTCGGTCGGAAAGCCTTTGACCTAAGGTCGGAGGTTTTCCGACCAAGATCGTAATCTGCCCCTTTGTGTTCAATAAATGCTTAACACTACCCTCTGATAAGCCTAAACTGCTCGCCAACACTACCTCAAAAGAGAGCATTTGGGATTATTAATTTAAGTAATGTAAGCCAAAAAAAATGATCTGGACTCTCTACATAGTGTACCTCATTTTGGTCTACACTAAATAAGAAGCTAGCTTCCTAAACTTAAGACTTAGCCTACTTTATGGAGTTAAAAGTATTCCAGCAGGGACATATCTAAAGCAGAAACTGATGACGGTCACTTAAAGTTTGATATATGATTCTCAGTGAAGCCTTTGGTTTTGGTGCCAGAGCTCCAAGGGGGACAAAGCAAGATCGCACAGCCACTGAGGTTGCTTTGCAGCTGGGATTTGCTCTGTTGCCTCAGTCAACTTTTTTTTCCTTTAGACCTAGTCACTTTTTGGATCTTAAAATCAACTAGACCTCCTTTTCAGACTTTCAGTTTACAGCTTGATTCCCAAACGCTATGAAAAGTTGGCTTCTGCCAGCCTGTACTTGGAGAAGCTCTGGTCCTTCTCTTAGATATTCTCTGGGAAGATGAGGTGCCCCACCCTTCCCCATCAGGGCTCGAACTGTTCTTCCCTCTGCTGGGGGTGGAGTCACAAAGTGTGCTCTTTGTTCTACCAACTCTTTCTGTCTCTCTTGCAGATGGCTAATTCTTTGTGCCCTAGATGTAAGCCACTGTCTTGCAGGTGCAGGGTTATTAGCAATCAAGCCAAGGACATCGAGGCCCCATAACTGTGAGCACTAGCAAGATTTGGTGTCCCCAAGGACCATTTTCTAACGCGGGTGGTCGTGGACGGTCGCGAGTGGATGCAGTTAGAGGGCTGCTTCTCGAGAAGATTTGCAGCAGATCAAGCAGATTTTGTACTCGAGCCGCAGAAAAATCTACTGGAATAGCCGCTCGCTCTTGCACAATGCATGGCACAGTTCACACTGATTTTACAATGCTGCTCGGGTTAGCAGCACTAAATTGCAGCATGAACATGCATACTTCTGCCCATTGGTGGAACTCCGCAGAATCTCGTGGAGTTTTTATGTAACTCTGCGGGATTGCGCAGAGAGAAACTCTGCATGTTCTGCCTACCCCATATATTAAATTAAGCATCCTGCATCATGAGAATATGAGGCTCACTACTAAGTTGACTTAGTTATAAAACTGATTTTTCATCATTACACAGACACTTACCTTGCCATATGTTATTGCACTGTTTTTAAACCGCAGCCAAGCCAGAGCATAGTGGTACTCCTTGAATCTGTATATTTTTGTAATATATGTGGATGGTGTAAATGCACATAGTAGCCTGCATATGGAGATTCACTTCCACACTATTGGTGCAGTTCTTTTTCCATCTACAATGGCCTTCCTGGAAGATTAAACAAGCCAATTTGGAGAACCCAATGCACAGTACATGTTTTAGAAGTAAGAACAGACTGTGTGCTGCAGTTTAGCAGTTGATTAGCTCATAGGGTTCTAAGATAACTAAAACATGCAGGAACAAGCATTTGCAATACAATAGGTCTCGCATTTAGGAGAGTTTGAGCTATTGGAATTGTAAATGACAATGCCTTTTATTTATATGTTTTCAAAACCTGTAAGCGGTGCGTAAACTCGCACTTTGTACTTATAGTCCTTGCTTATGAGAAGCAAGGTTGGCAGGAACTGTGCCACTTTCACTGCCAGCCTGGCTTGTCGTAAGCAAGGATTATAAGTAAAAAGTGCGTGTTTACGCACTGCTTGCAGGTTTTCAAAATACAAGTAAAACGTGTTGTCATTTACAATGCCAAAAGCTCAAACTCTCGAAATGCGAGAGCTATTGCATTACAAATGCTTGTCCCAAAGTGGAGTGCTCAAAAATCGCTGTCCACTTTTTCTTATGGTGTGTAGTCACTTGCACAGTTCCTGCAATACTGTTTTCCCTATGTTGCAAGCCTACGGATCTATTTGATGCACTGTTAGAGTTTTTCAAGAGCCACAGTGTGGGCATGAAGAAGGGAAGGCTCTTCGACAGCCCTCAATAAACAGCTAGAATGTTATGCTTTATAGATACTTTTGAAAGTTTCTGGCACACAACTCTGGAATTCAGTACCACTTGAGATTCATGCTCAATATTCTCTGGCTAAATTTTGAAAACGGTTAAAGACATGGGGGGATATTCTCAAGAACGTGCGATAAACATCGCCAAAATAGGCTAACGCAATTTTCAACATCGCGGGAAAATAACTCTGTGTTAACGTCTTATTCCCAACATGGCGGTAACATGCGATAGTTACCTGAGAACGCCACAAATGTCCGCATTACAACCACCGTGACGGCGCTAAAAAAGGAAACCCGAACGTGAAAAAAGTTGCGATGGGCCCAACCGGAATAGAAAAATCGGGGACAAGCAGCGCCAGGCTTGCAATTCCCACGTCAGGCGGGAAAAATCAACATAAAAGCAGCAAAAAAAGAATAAAAACAAACACATAACAACTGCAAAGCACAATGGAGGTAGCAGGAGCAAGTACAGAGGACAACCCGGACCCCACAAGCCCCACGGAGGACCAGCCTGGGACCTCAGGGTCAGGGAAGGGCAAGGAGAAGAAGAAGAGGAAGACGCGTTTCAGTCCGCAGGAAAACAGGATCCTGATAACGGAGGTGGTAGAAACACCATCAACATCTGTTCGTCACCTCCACTGTGTCATTGGCAACAATAAATTTAATATGGCAGTCCATCGTGGACAAGGTGAATGCAGTCGGAGTGCTGAGGAGGACAATGGACGAGGTCAAGAGGCGCTGGAATGATGTGAAGTGCAAAACCAAGCAGAAACTCGCAGACAACCGCAAAGCAGCAATGCAGACTGGGGGTGGGAGTCCTGCGCCACAGGAGGAGCTGGATGAGATGGAGGAACTGGTGTCCACAGTCATCAGTGTGGAGATGGTGGCAGGAGTCGGGGGACCGGACACTGCTCAACATGACCTGACACAACATCACCAGGGTGAGTAACCACCAGGGCCTTGTGGGACGGGGGGAGATGGGCCCAATGGCACACATGCACAATGGAGTATAGCACACTGCACAACCACAATGACTCTGGATCATGTCCCTGAACTCCTTGCCATACTGCAGCACACATAGTAACAGCAAGTAGTCCCCCGTCCACAATGTGCCCAGAGGGGGCCCTCCCCACACATCACCAATTTCACAACAAACCCATGCACATGTGCTGAACCCAGTCAAGCTGGGGATCTGTGAGCCCCACTGACAATGCAAGTGACACTGCATGACGATGAGCATGTCTGCAAGCCACTCATCATGACATGTTACATGCCACGACACCGAGGTGGCTGAGTGTGACCCACATCCGGATAGGAGCAGGTCACACACTGACACATCCACATGCACAAACAACACCTGACGGCAACAAGACATCTGCGGACAAAACATGCCCAAGAGTCCCAACTCCCACCAAGAGCCCAATTTACCCAAGTATGCAACATCTCAGCACTGCATAAGCACAGAAGTCAAAGGCACACCGCCTGAAAGGGAGAAGGCCAAGGAAAGTCTGAGCTGCAGGGGCGACTCTCCCACAATGCAGCACACACACAAGAATAAGAGCACATCAACATTGACAACAATGTGGTACAAACTGCAACACTTGCACAACAGAACAGAGGACACAACTGCTGCCGCTTGTGTGCAGAACCTGGCCAATCACATTTGGCATAGCAGGAAACTGTGACATGATAATGGACAAGTACAACCCCACATCCCTGATGGTGCACATATGTCCACTGTCCACTTCAAATAGGCAGCACATCCTAAACAGTCACAATGTACATTGTCATGCAGTCTGTCCTGATACTTGGCCAATGCGTGAACATACATGGAACACACTGTTAAACTGCATCTCCCCTTTACATTGCAGAGGGAGAATCCACTACTCCCGCAGAGCAGACCAAACACCTCTTCACTGATGATGAGGAGGACCACCCCACCTTCGACACCAACGCCCTCCAGGAGCTCATCAACAGCTTCGGCACCCCACCCCCAGGAGCAGGGCAGCCCAGCTGCATCGAGGAGACCCCAGCCCCCTGCACAGACCACACAGCAGGAGGCACCCACCACCCCGGCTGTCTCCCAGGCCCCCCACGAACAACACATGGCCTTCCAACGCCGTGTGTTAGAGGGCCGGAAGGAGATGGCTGATCAGGTGCGGGTGGGGTTCGACCTCATGGCAGCCAAACTAGATGCCATCCATGGGTGTCTACGTCCCATCAGAGACCACACACAGTCCCTAACGAACACCCACAGTCCGCTCCATGGTCTCCAACGAGCCCTGGCTGACATCGCTGGAGTCCTGACTCGGAGACAAGAACACCTGTCTGGTCAGAGTGGCTCCAGCGATCTCAGCCAGGAGATGAGACACATGCGGAGGCTCATGGAGGACATGGTGCGGATGGAGGCGGAAAGGATGGCTGCCATGGCTGCACATCAGCGAGATGTAGCTGGGATCTACCATGCCCTGCAGATCCTCATCATGGAATTGCTGCCACAAGGCCTGGCGCAGATTAATGCTGCTGCTCCTACACCATCCACATCTCCGCCCCCTGATGTGTCAGTGCTCCACAGTGCGGCAGACAATCCACCTCCGGCACCTGATGTGTCACTGCCACACAGTGCGGCCGACAATCCACCTCCAGCCCCTGATGTGTCAGTGCCACACAGTGCTGCAGCCAAAACACCACCACCGCCAGATGAGGCACATCACACATCAGAGGACTAAGTTGCGGATGAATCTGCCTTAGTGGTGAGGAGGAGGCGGTAGCATTCATCTCCGCCATATGGCCTGTTTCTGCTTGGTGCGGCCCTTTGCATCATCACCTTCCACTGTCCCCAGATGCACTCTGCGGCACTCACCTTGGACCTCGACATGGACTGCCATATACTGTTTGGTTACCAATGACACAGCAATCAGACTGTGGACTGAACTCTTCCTCTTCCGATGAACTTCCCTAATGGACTCTGGCTGGCCCTCCACGGGACAACATTGTCAAGTGGGGTGTGCATGGCGCTGTACTGCTCCAGCTGCTACCCTCCAATGAATGTGAGTAAAACATTAAAATTCACACAGATGTGTCATGTCTATGAACCTACAAGTATGACAGTATGGATGAATGTCGGGTCACTGATTCGCCCTCACGTCCATTTTGCACATGTTGTGGGGCTTGGGTCACATGGTGCAACATTGCCGATTGCGGTCCGGGTGGCGCAGACACTACAACGGAGACAAACGCAATGGTTACTTCCTTGTCCAGGCCAGTACTGAACTACGCCCAGATCCCCTGGCTCATCGTTCACACCCCTATGCTGGGCTGGCATACGCCAGGCCAGCCCACTCCGCTTACGCTCACAGGGGGTGACGACACAGCTACATGTCCCAGGTCTTCCCTGTAGTGATCTGCTGGTCACTGGTCTAGTTGTCAGCATGCCACAGCCACTCCCTGAGGGCTGGTTTACACCCACACCCATCCAGCACAGGTGTCACGGGACATGTGACCCTGCCAATATAAGGGGCCCACCACAGCACATCCCCCACTGCCGGAGGTGACATGATGGCGTCCGCACCATGAGGCTCAATCATGAGGGGGCCGTGACTTGCGTTGCACTGAGTTAGTGGCACCCGATGGCCTGCGTCCGGCACGGGCCGTGTCGATGACTTGCGTTGCACAGAGTTAGTGGCACCCGATGGCCTGTGTCTGGCACGGGCCGACCGCCACGTGGCGATGACTTGCGTTGCACTGAGTTAGGCCCACCTGAAGAGCTGAGTGGGTGTGCAGCCTGCGATTATGCGTTGGCCTCTATACGGCGTCCAGCGAATCAAGACTCAAATTGAACAGTATGCCCTGCTGGACCGCAGTGTACGCACAGGCAGCAGTCAGCACACACATGACTCTGCAGTGCGGTGCCGCAGGGTGCGCTGGGGGCCTGTGGCGCGGAAACCAGCGACCGGCTGAGGAGGTTGCACCGGCACGTGGAGGGCCCTCTTGGAGACACGCCGGTGGCGGCAGGTGAGCATTGAGGCCTGGGTGCGCAGGGGCGGGCAGTCATCGCTGGGCGGCGGACCGGTCTGGGGACCAGGGCTGGGTGCAGCAGGCGCACAGGATCGCACAGGCACCACCGGTCACGGCGGCAGCCATGTGGCTGGGTGGGGGGCGCCGCCCTGGCAGACACGAACCTGCATGCGATGACAAGATGTGCGCGGGTTGGCTTGGGACGTAGTCACCTCGTCTCCAGTGTGAATACGGACGTTGAATGTGGTCGGGCACGTGTGTGTAGGCCTATGGTCACGATATGGCGGACACAGAGGCACACGCAGTAGTTACTGTGGTGGCCATCCCGGAAGTGGACCACGCCCAGGGCCCCGGGCTATTCATTCGTGACATACGCCGGCCAAGGCCGCTCCGCTCAGGCTTACAGGGGGGGACCACATGACTACATGTCCAAGCTCTTCCACACTGCCTGGGGTAACCTGTTTGTGTCCACTGTCCACTACACTGCATACACCAGCAGTACATGTCCACATGGACCTGTCTGTGCTCTGCATACTGCAGTCTGTCCAGCACATCTCTGCCACAATTGGCATTGTGTCCTTTCCTATTGCTGGGGCACTTCCCTCCTTCGCACATTCTTGGTTCCCACCTCTCCCCACATTCTGCAATTGTGTGGCAGAGTGGCTCTGCCTTTGTGGATGGTTTGTCTACATGTCTGTCCCCTGTTACCACGGTTACTTGTGTTGTGGTGTCCGGTAGTTGGGCCTGTTGTTTGGCATGTTGTATGTGATTTTGTTACGTGTGCTCTCCCACAGTTGTGAGTTGTGTGGTTGTGGAGTTGAGGTGTGTGGTGTGTTCAGTTAGTACTTACCAATGAGCAGTGCATTGCCATGGGTGCCATCCTAGTAGCGCTGGTTGATGATGGACTGTCAGAAGATGTATGTATCATGCACACTGCCTGTGAAGTTGGCGACGACATTGGGGAGCTGTCGGCGGTAGTCCACTATCGCCTGCACATTGATGGAATGCGTGTGCTTTCTGTGGCAGTTGTTGTGTGCAGGGTCGGCAGGGGGCATAAGTGGTACATGTGTACATTCAATTGCCCCCGACACGTGCGGTAAGGCAGCTATGGCGTAGTTCCCTTGCATGGTCTCCAGATGTTCATGCACAGCGTGGGGGAAGTGAAGGTGCAGGGGTATCAAGAAGATACTAACCGTGATATTTACAGGTATGATGAGTCCTGCATGATGAGACCGTTAAAGATGTTTGTGTGGTCGTCACCTTCCTTTTCTTTCCTGCGGAGGTTACGTGCACACAGACTTCTGTTACAGTATGTTTGGACTGGATTCATCGTACCTGTATGCATTCCGGTTTGTCCAAGTGCAATACACTGTGCCAGGTTACGTTTGTGTCTATGAGGACGCTTGACCATTGTCACCATTTCTCCAACAGGTTTCTGACTACTGATTTCGGGATGTGGAATGGTATTGGGGAGTTCACGCAGCATTTACAGTTTTTGGATCCACACGTTGCCCTGGTGAAGTTCCCTATTGGGAATGGAACGCGTTGGCTGAGCTTTTCGTCTTGTTGTTTATGTATTTGTAATAAAGTTCTGTTTTTCCACTTCCGTTGACTGCTGGACTTCATGACCTGGGGGGGAGGGTCCGGGGGGTGGTTGCGGTGGGTGTTGTGGCCCTCTTGAGTCTCCCTGCTGCTTGATGAGTGGCTCCATGACATGTGTTGGTCTTCAGATGTGCCTCTAGACTGGGCTCCCTTTCATGCTGCAGGTTGTCGTCCTGCTTGACACCAGTGAGAGGCAGGTGTTGGATACCTGCTGCTAACGCGCCTTATCACCCGTTTTTGTCTGGCATTGCAGATCTGGCTTGTCGTTGAGAATATAGCGAAGTGGTATTTTCGTGTGTTTTTGCACGGGAACGCCTACTTTGCATATCATTAGCGTTAATTGTCGCTCTCATCTGTGGCAATGTGTTTTGCGGCAGCTATCGCGGGAAAACTGGCGATGTCGGCAGTTTGCACCATCTTGTGAATGGGGCGATGAGTCTATCGCCACTTTTGCGGTGCTAAAGTGCCGATAAATCGGTGATGAGTCCTTGAGAATATGCCCCATGGCTTTTTGACGATATTAGAATTTGTGTCTTTCATAGTGTCTGCAGCCTCACTGTGGCCCTAATGTAGATTTGAGCTAAGTGCAAAGAAAATTCCACTAGACTTTATGATGCGCCATTTATAAGACGCACTAATAATAATATTATAGGCCACTTTGAATGCTTTTGGTCACAAGTGGGCTATATCACTGGTCTTTGGGCCCTTCAAAGGCGTTATAGATGCAAGTCCTTCACTGGTTGCAATAATTGATTAAGCAACAGGAATGACATATTCATTGGCAGAGTTTCGACTCTCAACGGTCTGCAAAACTAGAATAAGGGGAGAGGACGGACTCCTGGCCAGAGGTCAAGCGTAGCCCAGTAGCAGAACACTTTATAGCAGTGACATGGCCATCCACTCACACTTTTGCAAGACATTTTCGTCTTGAAGTGACTAAGATGATTTGGAGCGAAACGTGATGTTGGGGAACTGAGCCCTGTTTGGAAATGTCTTATTGTGAACTACTGACATGCTAACATTTCTTATGGGTTTTACAGCAACCGAAGGCCCAGTGATTTTTCTTATTTTGTGTACTTGTTAGCAGTGGGTCAACACTTGAAGTTGGCTTTGCTGTGCCTCAAATCTAAGAACCGCTACGAGGAAGAGGCGTGTGAAGATAAAGCCTACATTACTTAATTAATACACATCGTCCTTACACTCGCTGTCAACATCGTGATTCAACGTTGAGCTATACTGAAAAAGCTGACTCCTGGGCACAGACTGTGCTTCGAGCAATCTTATCAACACAGCAGAAAGCCTGTGCTTTAATATGAAATGTTATGATAATGTGAAGGACATCACATGTGCTGGTGTGTACATTAACCATGCACACCAAAAAGGACAGGAACAGGACATGGGCATTTTAAATAAAAAGTATTGCGCTGGCATCTTCATTATGAAAACATTATAAAGCACTCTTCAAAAAATAAAGTTTTACAATAAATGCGACGGATGCTCCCTGCATTATAGCGCCTTCTGTTCGGCTCTGGACGCAGGCGCTTTCTATTTATAGACAGTGTGATAGGACATGGTTCTCAAAGGAAATGGCCCAGGTGATGCGAGACAGATCCCCCTTCAAAAATGGAATTCCCTCTACTGCACTGTTCATAGTGCAAAAACAAGAGCTGGATTACAGCAAAAAGGGGAACAACCCCATTCATCGCGGGCTAAGGCAAAAACAAGAGATGGATTACAGCAAAAGGGGAACAAACCCATTCATCGCGGGCTAAGGCAAAAACAAGAGATGGATTACAGCAAAAGGGGAACAAACCCATTCATCGCGGGCTAAGGCAGTTAAGTCCTAGGTAATGGAACGTACATAGGGAGGTAAGGCTGTGAGTCGCGGCTGAATCACCAAAGCCATGTTCAACGAGGTAAGTGCTGTCTAGTAGGTAGACAGGGTGAAGGCGGCGTGGCAGAGTGATGACATATTTATCTATCAAAGAACGGAGAGATCACGGACAGATTAAATGACTATGGTGAGGAAGTACAGTGACGAGTGGAACACAGCATCAGACCATCACGGGATCAGAGGTGAAGGAGGAGGCTGGAGGCATTGCTGCTGACACTTACCACAGTTGTAATCTTGGACACCAGCGTCACATGCTTTTTCCCAGGGGTGAAAAAGCAACATCTCTGCGGCTCGCAAAAGCCTACTTCCATTACTGAGTGCACCCATGTTAATAGGAGCACCAACGGGAGGTGGTGGTGGGGGAGGGCACCGCAGGAAGAGATGAGGTAGTGCTTAGCAGGAGCACAGAAGACACCCAGCTGCAGGCATGTTGATATGAGCAGCGAGGTCACACAGAGAGACTAGGTAGCGACTAGCCAGGCACTGAAGACATGAGCTAGGCTTGTACTGCAGGGAAGGGCAGCAGTAGAAAACAAGACAATAAAGGCATGCAAGCAGCGTGCACGTCCCTGCTCGCCCCCGCGGCAATACTGCATGGGAGTGAACTTACAAGAAAGGTTGGGGCATGCACTCACCATTAGCCATTTACAGGCTACGATTTTTAATGGGCACTCACAAAAGCCTATCCAAGGTGTGGGAGGAGTCAGACCCCACAAAGTACAGACAACAGATCGCCTAACAGCGCAAGCGCTGTTTAGGTTAGACCTAAAAAGTAGGGACTCCACACAAAAATGTATCATTTTCTACATCGGTTCTGATGGTTTTGCAATAGTTTTGTTACACAAAGGTGTGAGTGACTTTTAAGGGTTAATTACTAGGATGGCCTCATGACTAATTAAAGAATTATCTTCAGATGCATGGAAAGTTGGCATGGGAAACTTGAAAAATAAATTGGAGTAGCTTCAGCAGGATCTACAGATTGTAACTAGATGTATGGATCCGGGTAATCTCATTGGCTGGCCCTGGCTGAAAATGTTTGTTTATGGATGTCTGTTGACACTGCAATATAGAAAAAAATGTGGCGGCATGTAAAGAGGCTGGGTAAAGATTCCCTTACCCAAGGAAGGATGTGAGGGAGAACCAGAGAAACAGACAATGCCCTTAAGCATGGCACAACATTACATTTTTCTGTGGTATCTGTGGGTCTGCCCAAAGGGCCTGTGGGTTCCGTAGCCATCATTTTACCACTCAGATGGTTTTGGGCTACATTTACAAATGTGATCTGCACAGTGGAGTGAAGGAAGTGGCCCGTTCAGGGTCACCCGGGTCACTCCCGACCACCTCTCAGCCTTCCATACCAAACGAAGAGTCGGTCAGACAGTAGAGAATACAAACCAATATATGTTTATTCAGATACGTTCGAGCAGAGCCCGGTCTGCCCAGTCTCTTAGGAGTGCTGCAGAGAGGGACTGACTTCAGCAAACATGGAGATATATTATGTACAATTCAGAACCAATGAAGGCCCTCCCATAATGGAATTTTCCGAGCAGATGCAGCTAAACAAAGAAGTACAGAAGGATAGGTTTCGATTGTGAGGCCGGGCACACACTATCTCCAAGCCAAGGTCACTCTGTGGGAGAAGGCCTCTATCTAGTGGGAAAGGTATGCGCTAATAAGAACAGTGTATTCATTAGCAAAGCAAGGCCCAACCTTGGAGAAACGAAACTTTCCGCAACCCATTTTCTTGAAGAGGCAAGAAGCAGTTTCAAACATGGTTCAAAATGGCAGCTAAACATAAAATGGTGCCGCGAATGCTAACTTACATAGAACAATGCACAGGCAAAATAACGAAAACATTTTCATTCCAACAGACCCTCCTTCTAGCATGAGCTAACTATTTTAGGAAATGATCAAAGAAAATATATCATGTTCGAGGACAAAGGAACATCAGTATTAGGAGCAGGTCATATATTCAGTATCAGGGATGGAGGCTGCAAGGAAAGATGTAGTCTCAAAAACAACTTCATCAATCTGCATCAAATCATTAATATCCTTTTGTAACATAATTGCAGCATTAGTATCATGAATTGACAATTTCTGTTTGGGAGTGAGGATATTAATACAATAGGAACAACAAGCTGGGAGACATTGTATGCAGAGGCAACATGTGAAGAAGATACCGGCAACTACGGCCAAGAAAGTGAGGATCTTCCAACCCCAGGAAGTTAGCGTGTTCCAAACCCACCCCAACAGTGTCCAAGTACCTACTTCTTGGTGTATTTCAGCAGATAGTCTATGTAATTTTTGTATAGCTGAATAAACATTGGGAGCGTTATCAGGTATGTAAACACAACAGCTGCTGCCAATGACGCGACAGGCCCCTCCCCTATCTGCAAGTATACAGGGGGAAGAAGAAAGGAGTGATAACATGTACCAGACCATCCCCTTGGGAGCCAGACGTAAGCTTGTGATCCACAGACAAAATAGACATTATGGGGTAGAATCAAAGGCGGACTATTAGTCGTATTCAATCTGTAAGTAAAATTACATTTACTGTCCCCCACCTTTATCTCCCCAGTCCCCTGGATACAAAAACTAGCTGTCGTATTAACCACTGACACAGGTATTGGCTTATCTTTGGTAATACTGCGACCTTGGAAGGATTGAAAATACTCAGATGTGTTAAACCATTGGAAATCAGCCATTTTCATTCGAAACCAGGCATTATCCTTTACTTTACGATACGTATTGATAAAGCGGGATTCTTATCTTATCGTACCATCACTAAGAATCCTCAGGTCGCCAGAATCTTTTTACCTGCTGAATAGTGTGAAGGGAAGAAAATCCAATCTGGTTATGCAACAATTTAGAATCCAGTTTACCTTCAAAGATCACGGACTCCGAATTCAATTTTATGGGGTTTATTACAGCCAAGAATAACTGCACATACAAGCACCTCAACACAAGGTTAAAGAAATAAATGGGCACTAATACAAACATCATCCTATGCAGGAGTCTCATCCGACTCAGAATAAGAAGAATCGTTAGCTCCAAAAGCATTAAACTAGCAATAACGGCTCCAATCTATATTATTCTTCATTTACCTAAATAAAAGAAAAGCGTTAGTCTGTCCCTACTCTACCACTAAGGTGATATCCCTACTTAGCAAGTTTCCCCAGGCAAGAGTAGAAAGAAAAGGTGTCAGCTGTGAAGAATTCCTAAGAAGTACACTCACTTAGCATTTCGAGCTCGCTCTAAGATGCTCCTTCCTAATAGAGCTCTCTCTTTGCCCTCTCTCAGGTCTCCTCTACCTCTAAAAACTGCGCTCCCCCCCTCGGGCACTGTCCCTAATACAAAATCCACATACAATAGAACACGCCCTTGTCACGCCTCTTCGGCCAGGTCTTCCTTCTCGTACTTTTCCATCGAAACTCTTACTTCATCCAGGATGGTTACAGTGACCTTGAGTCCCAGGCACCTTCTCCGCTGAAAGTATCATCCCTACATTCCAGTATACTCCCATCTCAATGCCTCCCACCACCCTAACTCCTAAAATAAAGAGCCAGTCTTTCTCTAACGAGGCATGTGTCCTTGCACCTGCAACAGAAGATACATTCAACAGAAACTTTCCACTGTACGATTCTACCAACTGTGCCCAGAGAGCCTTCCCAAGAGAACACCTCCTCTGCCTACAAATTAAGCTAACATAAGAACGAACAGGCCTTTCCTTGACGTATATGCGGTCAGGCCTTTACACAATTTAAACACACAATTCTTAATTACTTCTTTAAGCATGAGTTCATATATTTCATATTCGAAAAGGTGAACTACACGTGCAACTTAATATGGTACACGTTTAACTACTGCTAATTCGTTTATGCATCATTCTAAACGCGTTTCAGTTAAGCATTACATTTACATGATTATAATAGCACAATTACTCTTCTATTCACTCTAATAAATGCGGTTTAGAACTACAATTACTGGCCATTCATTAATATATGTCTGAATATATGCGGGTGCGGACTAACGGTGATTATGCTGCACCCCTACAAATTTCTCGAGAACATGGCGCTCTATCAGTTCCCCCTTTGATGACTCCTGTCATCACACCTTTACAACTCTCTTGGAGAAAGAACCGACCTAAACAGAACTTGTTGCCATTCTCCCTGTCGGAATCTCTCCAAACTCTTAATATTTCGATAGTGACTGTCCTGCAGTCTAGCCATTCTCGTCTCATTTTCTCTCAAAGCTCTCTCAACTCTGCCTGCTCTATACCACTTGTATGCTCTGATAAGACTCCACAAGCAAACCACACAAACCACAATGATAATGAGAGGTCTCAGAACATAGCCAAGGAATCCCTTTCCCAAATTCGCAAACCAGCTTCCCACTTGACCAAATCCCTTGCCAACTTTCTCCCAAACTCCCTCTTCCGTCAAATCCTTTATCTTAGTATGGATCGTAGTGATGTTACTTATATATTTCTCCAGATCCTTGCTGTGGTCTGGTATATAAGTGCAGCACTCTTGAACCTTCAACATTTTACAGACTCCGCCCTCTTTTGCCAATAGGACATCTAAAGCAAGGCGGTTCTGGAAAACCATTGTCCTTATCGACAACATCTCTCCATCCACAAGTATCAACGACTTTGCTGTATTCATTGACAATTCATCAACCACAGTCGCCAATCTCCGGATCTTCACATCATTCAAGATCACTCCCAAACTTGGTATCATCGCTCCAAAGATATCTCCTACTACCGCTCCTGCACTCGCACCTCTCTTCACTCTCGAATGCTTTCCACCGTCCAGAAGTTCCAAATCCTCTGCATGGTAAATCTTTGGAAATATTATTCCCAAATAACACGTGCCATACCAGTTCGCTGGCAATCTCACATAAGCATTCCTTCCACACACAAAATACACCATAGGTATCACTTGTACAGGACCTTGCAGAAAATTCTTTGCTGATTCCTCCATAGTGAAAACATGATCACACTCACTCTGTCCCACAGAGACCTTATCGTAATAAGTTTGCACACGTCTCACGCACAACTTCCCCCTTTGCACCATATCCAATGCTATAGGGCCATAACTTCCTTTTGTTCGGTGCAATCTATCCTCGTCTGTCCAATCTACAGGACTATCTCCAGTATAACGTGTTTGTGTTAGCTTTCTATATCTATCTTCTACCTGATCTACAAATTTCTTCTCTACTTCTGTTAATGCACATGTTAAATTGTGTCTATGGGCATAAGCTGTATCTAAATTCGAAGTCGGTATGAAGTACTTTCCAAGTCTATCTTCCGCCTTGTAATAATCGTACTTGTTCAAATGTTTGTGGGCAGGAACCTCTGAAAGCACGGCGTCATAGTTGGAAAAGAAATACTCATAGTGACCTCTCCCATAAAACACACTAAGTAACAAACTACACGAAATTCCATAAGTCAGTGGAAGATGGTGGTATCTAATACCCTCATCCACTGAAGTTGGCAACTGCATACACACATAACAATCTTTCGCATCCATCGCATCCACATACTCATATAGCAGCTTAGCATACGCGTTAAGCTTAAAATCACTTCTAGACAAATCTACATGCAACCTATGACTCTCTTCTATTAGCAAAGCTCTTTCAGCTCCTATGTTTTCCTCCTTTTTGCTAGGTGTAGTGGGTGTAGTAGTGCCTGGTACCCCCCTCACTGCTAGCTCGTGTGGAACCACATATGAAACTACAACTACTATGATTATAGAAACTATCACGCCCCCTATAAATGTGCCAACTATCAATTTGGATCTACGGTGTGGATCTCCAGCCTCCATGATTTTGAAAGTTCTTAAAGTTCCTGGCTTCAGCAACGAACTCTCAAAAGTCTCTGTCTTCTCCACGCGTGACTTGCTTAACCAGTTCGAGCAACACTCCAAAACAGCTGGAAATCCCCTTTTTCAACTACAGTTTCTTATTTACATAGTCCAGAAAAAGACTTAAGTCCTCGTTCCTTTTCTGCGGAAAGTCCCTAAGTTTATTCTTCTTCCACTCGGACCTAGGTTATCTTCTTCTTTAGGCTTTTTATTTACAACAGTTTATACTCAATCCACAATAAGGTCAGCTGCAATCGCTTCTAGAACATGGTACAAAAGTTCAAGGCGAAGAATTATCATTTCATGTGAAGGTGGCTCAAACCCAAACGACAGAAATTCGAGTCAATGTAAAACCAATTGTCGAACTTTACTCAGAAGCGGGGGATTCGGAACCGTGAGGGTCAGTATTCCTTCGATTTCGAGCCCTGGCACTAACAGCACCACCTGCAACACCACATTCAGGCTCTTGCTGACCACCTACACGGACCTCAGCCTCCGCGAACTCACTACACCCGGCATCAGTCACAGCGTAAGTCCACTCCGGGGTAGCGTATCTCTGGCAAGGTACTCTCATTCTTTTCGACCTTCTCCGGCCTTCTTGAGCCTGCTCTCCGTCACTTGCTTCCGATTCAGATGTTTCAGACACTGGAGCAAGATCTCTTTCGGGTGCCAACCTCAGATTCAGTCGCCTCTGTCTTTCAGGCCAAGCCTCCTCGGTTCTGGTTGTTCTTCCGCTTTCCCCCTCTATACCCTGTGCACCACTTCCTTCTTCTGCTGAATTTGACTCTACTCCACCCACAGCAACTCCTATGTCATCCGAGTCAAAGTCGGGGTTCTGGTTGTCTGAAACCCCTTCTGCGTGTTCCGGTGCACAACCAGCTGCATCAGCGGCCCTCACAGCTTGACTTGTCCTCTCATGTGGCCCTGCCACATCAGCTGGATTTTCATTCGTGAGAGGAGCTGTTTCTTCCGAGGGTGCTGAAACTCTGCGGGTATGGGAAGCATGCACCCAGTTCGGTAATCCTCCGCACTTTACTGCTGTGTTCGTCACCAGTATTACCTGGTACGGGCCTCGCCACCGAACATCCAGACAGCTCTTCCTCACGTGCTTTCGAACAAGCACCCAGTCTCCCGGACACAGGTCGTGGCACAGATCACTCGAGGCCGGAACAGCTGCAGCTTGCACCTGCTGGGACACAGAATGGACCACATCAGATAGTCCTTTACAGTAATCGAGAATCAAGTCATCAGTGATGTTTATCAAAGCTGGTACTGCTGGCAATCACATCGCCCTCCCCATCAGGATCTCATGTGGTGATAACCCAGTTCTCCTGTCGGGGACACTGCGAATACTCATAAGCACAAGCGGCAGGGCGTCAGGCCACTTCAGAGACGTTGACGAACACATTTTTGCCATCCGAGCTTTCAAGGTTCCATTGACCTGTTCCACTATCCCAGAAGCCTCTGGTCGATAACTGCAATGTAGTCTCTGATCGACATTCAATGCGGCACAAAGTAACTTCATAATTTCACTGTGGAAGTGTGTTCCTCTATCTGATTCCAAAGAGGTTGGAAAACCAAATCTCGGGATAAGTTCCCTCAACAATAAGTTAGCCACTGTGAGAGTGTCACACCTGCGTGTTGGGTAAGCCTCCACCCACCGTGAGAATACACACACCACCACCAAAATGTACCTCAACCCATTGCACTTGGGCATCTCAACGAAATCTAGCTGCATCCTATTGAAGGGTCTTCCTGACCTTCCAATGTGACTCAATGTGACCACAGTCTTCTTTCCAGCATTCATCTGTTGACACATAACACATCTCTGACAAACTGCTTCAGCAATTGCACGAAATCGTGGGTTATACCACGTCTGTCTAAACAAACGCATCATTGCATCTCTGCCAAGATGTATTGGACCATGTATCAGTCTCGCCATCGGACTCAACAGATTCTCTGGCAACAACGCTCGACCATCACTGGAAACCCAAACATCAACATCTCCTCTTTCACATCCTGCTCTGACCCATCCATCTCGTTCTTGATCTGAAACCTCATCCTGCAGTCGCTTGAGTTCCTCCCAAGTGTCTGCCATAGCCAACATCATGTTGAGCTTGGTTCTTTCTTGGCTTTCTCCTGTGTAACCCTCTGTAAATATGCATCCTTGCTCTGCACAAAAACGGGCAACTTCATCGGCGTAGTTATTTCCCAGAGAGACAAAATCATTCCCCTTTCCATGAGCAGCGCATTTGACAACTGCGATTTCCTTCGGACATTGCAATGCATTTAGTAGCTGTCTCACATTTTCCCCATTCCTAATGGGTAAACCAGATGATGTCATGAATCCCCTCTGTGACCATAACTGTCCGAAGTCATGAACCACGCCGAACCCATACTGGCTGTCCGTGTAGATCGTGATTCGGATTTGATCAGCGGCCAAACAGGCACGAGTCAAGGCGATGATCTCAGCTACCTGCGTGGAGTGTACTCCTTCTAGACAAGCAGCCTCAACCACTCCTGAAATGGTACATACAGCAAACGCTGCTCTCAGTTGACCAAACTGTCTCTTAGGCATGAACCATCAACAAAGAAAATTTCATCAGGGTCAGTCAGTGGTTCGTCGACAATGTCAGGTCTCGGTTTGGTGCATAGTTCAGTCACATCAAGTCAATCATGGTCCGCACAATCTTCATCATCTGTATTCGGTATGGGCATTAATGTCGCAGGGTTTAAGACAGAGCACCTTTTCAGAGTCACATTCTCTGCGGCAAGTATGACCTGCTCATACCTCGTTAACCTGTTATTCGTTAGGTGCTGGGTCTTTGTCCTGGTCATTAACAATTCAACAGAGTGTGGTACATAAACTGTCAGAGGGTGACCCATTACAATGCTTTCACATCTTTCAATGCTGACACCTGTTGCAGCAACGGATCTGAGACATCCGGGCAACGCAGAAGCTACTGGCTCTAAAGTAGCTGAAAAATAGGCAACTGGTCTACGGACACCTCCATGATTCTGAGCTAAGACTGCTAATGCACAACCTTCTCTCTCGCAACAGAACAGTGAGAAAGCCTTGTTGTAATCGGACATTCCCAAAGCTGGTGCACAGTACAAACCTTCTCTCAGTCTTAGGAATGACATCAAGAACTCCTCGTCCCATGGTACCGGATCACTCACATCCTTGTGCGTCAGCCTCTGTAAAGGCTTTGCCCTCAAGGAAAAATTGGGAATCCACTGGCGACAATAGCTGACCATTCCCAAAAACATCCTGACTTCCCTCTGAGTGGTAGGCACAGCCATGTTCATTATTGCCTCAATTCGATCTGGTGACACCTTCCTCTTGCCTTTCTCTATCCTGTGACCCAAGTACTGCACTTCGCTCAGACAGTACTGCAGCTTGTTCGGAGACACCTTGTGTCCGTTCTCTGCCAAATGATTCAATAGGGCTATCGTGTCTATCCTGCAAGCGTCTTCCGTTTATGAGGCGATAAGCAGATCGTCTATGTACTGCACAAGAACTGAGTTCTGTGGCAATACGAGACTCTCAAGATTCTTCTTCAAGATCTGATTAAAGATCGATGGACTCTCTGTGTACCCCTGAGGGATACGACACCATGTTAACACACGATTTTCCAGCCGGAAAGCAAAAAGAAATTGGCTTTCTTCGTGGAGCGGTATTGAGAAGAATGCTTGACACAAATCAATCACAGTAAACCACTCGGCTTCGCATGGAATCTGAAACAATATCACTGATGGATTCGGTACCACTGGAAAACATGGAACGACTATCGTGTTGACCTTTCGCAGGTCTTGCACGATCCTGAACTTCCCACTCGGTTTCTGTAGTCCCATGATGGATGAGTTACATGGGCTACCTCTTATCTCCTTCAGAATTCACTGCTTGATCATGGACTCGATTACAGGTCTAATCCCTGCAATCGTCTCGGGTGACAGGTTGTACTGGGGCGTTCTATGGAATTCGACATTCTGCCTAACCTGGATCTGTAGAGGTTCAACCCCTTTGATCAGTCCGATCTCTTCTCCCGTGAAGTCCCACACCTCATGTGACACAGAATCTCTCAAATCTAGTGGAAGTTCCTCAACTGTCACCACAGGATACATTTCTATGCACAAGTGCTGATTTGCAACCTTGAAGGTGGCATCATCATCCTTCGTCTGAACTTCCACTCCCCTAGGTGTGCAATAGATGGTGCAATTCAACTTACACAATAGATCTCTTCCTAACAGACACACTGGACTCGAATCGCACACCACGAACTGATGTCTAGCTCGGAAAGAGCCTATTCTCACTGGAATCGGTTCGGTCAATGGGCTAGTTATCCTCTTGTTTGCCACTCCAACAACTTGGATCGATTGTCCCAAGAGGGGTAGGTTGGGGACTACTGCTGATCTTACAGTAGACCGGGTAGCACCAGTGTCAACCAAAAGAGTGGTAGGATGACCATCAATGTCTGCCTCCACAAACGGTCCTCTCTGGTCTACCTCCAAGACTGCTCCAAGTGTGCAGTCTTCCTCCCCCCTCAGGCACCGTCAGGCCAACTGGTCTGGGCTGTACTCATCATACCCTTTGAAAAGGGGCATCTGCTGGTAAGTCCGCATTCCTTGCGAAATTCTCGGTGGCTGGGGAACTTGCACCTGTGGGTTAAACGTCCCCCCTTTCATCGTTCTGGGCCTTGTCACAGTGTTGACTACTTCCGGCACGGGTGCCTGAACCCCTTCTACCTCCTGTTGCACCTGGTTGGCTGGGTTCAAGGGACACTCGCGCTTCCAATGTCCGATCTGGTGACAAAGATGACACGCAGTGGTCTTCTTCAATGTCGCCACATCCATCCCCGTCTTAGGATCTATAGGTTTCCCTTTTCCCTGACCTTGCCCATTCTGGTTCCCTTTGTTGTTTCCCTGTCTCCTTCCCAGCGTCCCTCCGTTAGGCTGGACCTGAGCTGGTTGCATCTGAACAAGCATCAACTTGTCCACCTGCTTCCGGTTTTTCGAGTCCACTTCATCACTACAGTACCTCGCATACCGCAAGATTTCATCCACCGGCTTGTTCTGCCAACAGATCAAATGTTGCTGTATCATGAGACTAACCTCTGATCTCAATCCTAGGACAAACTTTGAGACAAACTGTCCCATATCCTTGGGGTCTAAGGTATCTAGTCCAATATACTGTTTAAAAGCTTGCAAGAGTCATTCATAATACTCATGCACTGTCTCCTTTGGTTCCTGAACAGTTCGATCTATCTTAACCCAATCAATGTCTTGAGGCGAGATCTTCAACTTCAACCATGTAATCACTTGTTCAAACTTTTTCATGACTATAGGTGACGGACCATTTGTGACAGCATCCCTTTCAGGTTCGGAGGTCGGCCACTCAATTGCAATCTTACAAGCTGACCATAAGTCTCCTGGTACTACAATATCAAACAAGGTGTTCAAATCAATCCACAATACCTTCGAAATTTTTACAAAACGGTCGACCTGTTTGTACCACTCTACCGGTTTTTCCCTCAGCCGAGGAAAATCGTTTGTAAATGCAGCCAAATCACCTCTACTCCATGGCACATGTACGTACCCTCCGTTCTGTACTTCCCGTAAAGTGTAGTTCTCTACTCCTGACGTCCCTCCCCCCGGAGGCGGTGTCTCTCCTACATTCTTTTTGGAAATCTTCTTCTTAGACCACCTTTCCTCCCATTTGTTAAACATGACCCATATACGCATCCCTACAATCAGGTCCAGGGTATGTGTCCTCAATCCTATGACCCTTTTCTCTTCCAGCTCTTGATCACTGTATTGCAACCTATGTGATCCTTGCAACGATTTCGTTTTAGTCACATCCACCTCATATTTCTTTGCCAATTCAGTCAATTTCTCATGTGCGGCCCTCGCTTTATGAGTCACATCCTTTGCTACAAAAAGCAGCTCATCTGGTTCATAGATCTCTATTCTATCCAAAGGCAGATTCCCGCTAATCATTTCGTCTACCTCTGCCTTCAACCTCACTACATCCAACATCCTCGCCCTCATGGCACTCTCAAAATTTCTCGACAAGCAGCACCATTCCGTTCATCATAATCACAACTTTGTTCTCGTGGCTTAGTCTCTTCTGTCGTATTCCTAGAAACTGGTCTATTTCCTGAGTTGTCTTGCTCCGCATCTCCTGCCATCCTATCGCTGTGATTCCTCACAGGTGGTACCCACATTCTCAAGTCTGATCTGGACTCGACCAAAGACCTTGGTCCTACCGGTCTCACATCCACCTGTCCACTAGAGGAGTCTGCGGTGGCTGGCAATGGCGTGCTCGCTTCTATGGGCTTCGGAGAGCGAACCATTCCCTCCTCTACACCATTCCCTCCAACGCTGCTCCCTCTCTCCCTGTCATCTGCGCTAGGCTTCCTTCACTTACTTGATCTGGGTCATACACTGATACTATAGGACCAATGGTAACAGGTACCGTCAGGGCATCTGGCAACCTCATACTTCCCATTGAAGATTGCGTTCCACTCCCTCCGTTCCTGTGGAGATTTTCCCCACTACTCTCACATTTGTCTGATTCTGTAACTCGCCAGTCCTTCCTGCCACAGTCGAATTTCCTTCGCTATATTCTGGATTTAGTGGAGGTGGTCTCTCTGACAGCAGTCTCTCTAGCAAGCTGTCATTCGTATCACGCTCATCTTCCTCTGCACTCCTTTCCTGCGTACCTCCTGTTTTCTCTATCAACGGATATAATCTGTCCCTTCAATCGTTTCCACTCTCCACCTTTTCTCCAGTGCATCCCATCTCGCATCTTGGAATGCCCTAATCGACTTCTTCACCCTTTCCTGACTTCTGTCTCTCTTCCTGTCATACGCTGCTCTAATCCATGTGTGTAACACCTCAAACTGTGTGGGTCTGGGTAGTGGTTGCAAAGAAGACATCACAGATTTCAACTGATACAACACTTCCAACCTGAAAGTACCATAGCGTGGGAAAGTCAATTCTCCCTCTCCTTGTGTCATTTTATGCCAATTCTCAAGCCAAATTATAGTATGTAATCCTACATTCTTAGCCATGTAATGTGCTGGCGTATCCTCGGGAGGAGCTTCCTCTCCACCCCGAGTAACCACATGTCTATCACCTCTACAGAGTTCTCGTAAAACTTTAAAACATTTCATGATAAAGCAGATTTCCGTTCGCGCACAAGATTTCGTTTTTTTACTTCCTGATTTCAATCCACCAGTACCAGCGCGACTCACACCAACCGACCTATCACAGCGCGGCACTGTCTGACGTCACTCTTCCTCCGCTCGCAGCAGTTCCCCTCCTTCACAATTCACCTCTCACGCTCACACGTATCTCAATCACACTCTGAAGTAACTGTCTGTCCACGAAACGACCGGACAATCACCTCTCTGACTCTCTGTCCACCAACGACCGAACAGTCTCTCGAAACTGTTGACCTCGAATCTGGCAACTGTCTGTCCGCGAAACGACCGGACAATTGCCTCTAACACAATCGATAGGAACCAAACACTCGATGTTTCACACACAACAACCTACGACCAGCGACGGTTATTCGCACACTCACACATACGCTCCCTATCATCAGTGGGTTAATCAACGACATCTCATGACTCCCACAACCTCTGGTCAACAATCTCAACTCTGGGTGTCTTCTACACCACAATCTCTTATCCCGGGATATCGACTCTAATCTCTCGGCCCCGTGCACGCTCACGGTCCGATCCTCAATCACACAACTCTCATTCCAACTCCGCAAGACATCACACAAACAAATCAACACCGCAATCTAACACGCATCACCCTTTTCATACTCACTCTACCACGAACTGCTACTTCCGCCACACCGTCACTCTCCGTCGGTTTTCGTCGACCGCCGTCATCCTCTTACAATCCACTGGATCACCATCACTCGGGCTCTATGGGGCAAATAATCTCTTATCCTAATCTAGATCTCCCCTTACTATCCTACTCTGCTACCAACTGATAAAGCGGGATTTTTATCTTATCGTACCATCACTAAGAATCCTCAGGTCGCCAGAATCTTTTTACCTGCTGAATAGTGTGAAGGGAAGAAAATCCAATCTGGTTATGCAACAATTTAGAATCCAGTTTACCTTCAAAGATCACGGACTCCGAATTCAATTTTTAGGGATTTATTACTAGGCCTGGGCGGCAAACTACGCTACGCTCGCGTAATTTGCGTAGTTTGCGCAACTACGAGCTACGCGAATTGCACGTAGCACAGTGCAAAAAAAAGTAGCGGGCATTTTTTGCTTGCTCGCGGTCCTCAACGTCAAGTTGGCGACCGCGAGCGAGCAAAATGGCATCCCGGCGAGACTTTTCTGCTCGTTCGCGATCAGCAACATCAAGTTGCCGATCGCGAGCGTGGAAAATAAACCTCCAGCGAGATTCTCAACGCGGGAGGTCAGGCTTCTCATTGCGAGTGGTCGCGTATGTTCGCGACCGCTCGCGATGAGAAACTACCAGTCCGCGTTGAGAAAACTGCCGCTCGAGTACAAATCTACTCGAGCGGCAGAAAACGACCGCATGCACTCTACAAGATGCCGTTTGCAATGATTGCACAGTGCAGACAAGTATCCGGCACTGTGCAATCATTGCGAACAGCATTTCCTACCACACTACGCAGTTCGCGTAGTGCTACGCGTAGCTCGCGTAGTGCGAAGTTCACTTCGCGTAGCTACGCGTAGCGCTACTACGCGGACTACGCCCAGGGTTATTTATTACAGCCAAGAATAACTGCACATACAAGCACCTCAACACGAGGTTAAAGAAATAAATGAGCACTAATACAAACATCATCCTACGCAGGAGTCTCATCCGACTCAGAATAAGAAGAATCGTTAGCTCCAAAAGCATTAAACTAGCAATAACGGCTCCAATCTCTATATTATTCTTCATTTACCTAAATAAAAGAAAAGTGTTAGTCTGTCTCTACTCTACCACTAAGGTGACATCCCTACTTAGCAAGTTTCCCCAGGCAAGAGTAGAAAGAAAAGGTGTCAGCTGTGAAGACTTCCTAAGAAGTACACTCACTTAGCATTTCGAGCTCGCTCTAAGATGCTCCTTCCTAATAGATCTCTCTCTTTGCCCCTCTCTCAGGTCTCCTCTACCTCCAAAATCTGCGCTTCCCCCCTCGGGGCACTGTCCCTAACACAAAATCTACATACAATAGAACACGCCCTTGTCACGCCTCTTCGGCCAGGTCTTCCTTCTCGTACTTTTCCATCGAAACTCTTACTTCATCCAGGACGGTTACAGTGACCTTGAGTCCCAGGCACCTTCTCCGCTGAAAGTATCATCCCTACATTCCAGTATACTCCCATCTCAATGCCTCCCACCCCCCTAACTCCTAAAACAAAGAGCCAGTCTTTCTCTAACGAGGCATGTGTCCTTGCACCTGCAACAGAAGATACATTCAATAGAAACTTTCCACTGTACGATTCTACCAACTGTGCCCAGAGAGCCTTCCCAAGAGAACACCTCCTCTGCCTACAAATTAAGCTAACATAAGAACGAACAGGCCTTTCCTTGACGTATATGCGGTCAGGCCTTTACACAATTTAAACACACAATTCTTAATTACTTCTTTAAGCATGAGTTCATATATTTCATATGCGAAAAGGTGAACTACACGTGCAACTTAATATGGTACACGTTTAACTACTGCTAATTCGTTTATGCATCATTCTAAACGCGTTTCAGTTAAGCATTACATTTACATGATTATAATAGCACAATTACTCTTCTATTCACTCTAATAAATGCGGTTTAGAACTACAATTACTGGCCATTCATTAATATATGTCTGAATATATGCGGGTGCGGACTAACGGTGATTATGATGCACCCCTACAAATTTCTCGAGAACATGGTGCTCTATCAGTATTCAAACAAGACTTTGAGGACAATGTGCCTAGAGTCCCTTGTCCTGCTGGTCCTATGGGGGTAAACCCTTGGTAGAAGTGTAAATATTCAGTCGCAGTGTGAGAATCAGAGGATGTCATACCCAAAGTAGAAAGATGAAATTGGAAGTACACCAGTCGAAACAATTCGTACTAACCATTGAAGCTGCCAGTATACGACAGTGGCATCGACAACAAATTGTCGCTCTTATGAGTGACCGAAGGAAGTAACACACAAACCCAACAATTAGTGGTATTGGACACATTATGAGCCTGATGCAACATCTATATAAATACATTGTCTGTATAGGACATTCTATGCGCTTCTTTGTGAGGGGCTAGAGTAACAAAAATGTGTTCAGGGGGAGCGGGAGTTGTACCAACCAAGGAATGTACAGGTAATTTCTCCTCCAATAACCAGGATATTCCAAGTATTGTTGCTAGTGCAATCACAACTATTAATATGCCAATTATTTTACTCTTTGTCGACCAACCCCTCATTGAGCGCGGCGGTGCAAATGGCTGTTCCTCCTCATCAATAGGCCAGCCAAAGGGATGCATAATTAAACAAGGAGAGAAGTACCACAAAAATAATGGTACAACAAAAATGATAGTAAAGGCAAGTGTTCCCAGTGTCTGTCAGAGCCTCACTGGTACAGGCTCCTATTGTTCATCAATACGTTGCCGCACTTGAGCACCGGCGGTGGAGCTTGCTCAGTCCTAAGCTCTTGATGTATCCCACGTCGATCAGGATAATGTACCCGCAAAGGGATACCTTTTGAGCTATTCTGTCCAATTTTCAGAAACAAAACAGTGCACAAGTCTCACATCACCCTAAACTAATTCTGTTGATACTACAGCAAAGTACACCCCTAACTTACACAGTCCATCCCTGTCTAATCTGACTTCTCCTTTTGTGCACTATTCCCCACTTGGGGCCACAAATTGTACCTGGCAGCCCCAGGCTCCGTTAGATCAACAAACAGCGGCTCCTTAATAGCTCGTACTTCTGGGGTAACTGCTGCATTCAGCACTTCATCATTCTCCTTTTCCATTTGGGTCCAAGTCAGCCTTGCATCACTAAAGGGGACGAACTGAGGCACCTTCTCGCATTCATAGTCCCCAATTCCTTCCTTCACCCACTGATCATAGGGCAAGGGCAAAGGGATCCTGCAGCAGTGGGTGGCATGCACCCAATTTTTTCGGCCGGCAACCTTCACAGCGGTGCGCCTGGATAGGAGGACCTGTTCCGGTCCCTTCCACCGCAGCTCCAAACTCTTCTTCCACTGGAAGTTGCGCACAAGGACCCAATCACCAGGCTGGAAATCGTGTCCAGGCCCCTCTGGTATATCTGGCAGAGTTTCCCGGACCTGTTGGTGAATAGAACGCAGATTTTCAGTTAACTGGCACAGGTAGTCAATTAACAAAGGGTACTCAATGTCCGAAAACCGCCGAGGCCGCGGGACACCCCAGACATTTGCCGGGCATCCAAACACTACCTCGTATGGTGACAATGCTGTTCTAGAATGTGCTGTTGTTCTTGTCGACAAAAGAGCTAATGGTAAAGCATCTGGCCATTGTAACCCTGTTGTCTCCTGAATCTTTGCCAGTTTCAGTTTGAGAGTACCATTGTACTTCTCAACCAAACCTGCTGACTGTGGGTGGTTTGCAGCATGAAACTTCTGCTTTATGTGCAAACCATCGCAAATTAGCTGAATGACCTTGGCATTAAAATGACTTCCGTTATCACTCCAAATCAAACGGGGCAAACCGAAACGAGGAAAGAACTCCTTCAGGAGTACCTTTGCAGTCGTAACAGATGTATTGTCTTTAGTGGGGTAAGCCTCAACCCATTTACTAAATACGCAGACAACCACCAAAACATACTTCAAATTATTACACCTATCTAGCTCTATATAGTCCATCTGGAGAACCTCAAAGGGAAAAGTAGTTGGTGCAAAATTACTGGGTGATGTAGGGGTACCTTTTCCAGGATTGTGCATCATACACACCATACAGTATTTCACTAAATGTGCAGCTGTTCTTGGAATGTTGTCATTCTGCCATACAGGGTCTAACAACTTGCAAATACCTTTAGCACTGATATGGGCTGGGCCATGGGCCATCGTGACCACAGGGAGAACATATGCATCTGGCAACATCCATCTCTGTTTCCCTGACTTGTCAATCCAACATCCCTCATCGTTCAATTGTGCTGTGCTTTCTTGCCATATTGCTAATTCTTCTATTGTAGCCTCGCTTTGTATTTCCTTCACTTTCTTAAGTGTATCCTCAAACATAGTGATTTCAGTCACCCACCTAGCGGGACCTGCTACAAACTTCTTGTTCATTTTAGTCCGTGTCGTTTCCTTAGCTGTCTGGGCAGCAAAAGCATTTCCCCTACCTACTTCATCAGTAATTTTCCTATGGGCGCTACACTTCACTATTGCCAACTTCTGAGGGAGTGTCAAAGCAGACAAAAGCCTCAATATAAGGTGACCATGTTGGATCTTTGTACCATGGGAAGTAAGGAACCCTCTCTCAGCCCAGAGTCACCCAAAATTTTGCGTGACTCCGAAGGCATACTGGCTGTCAGTATAAATATTGACAATCAGTCTCTCACTCAATTCACAAGCTCGAATAAGGGCGGCTAACTCAGCTGCTTGGGCTGTCTGATAAGGAACTCGTGATGTCTCTATGACTGTACGCAATGTGGTGATAACATAAGCAGCAGTTGTAGTGCCATCTGGTAATTTGAAACAAGAGCCATCGACATATAGTTCCTCTTGTGGGTCAGATAAGGGAACATCAGTCAAGTCTACCCGTCCTTTCGTCTTTTCTTCCGTCCGGAAGATACAATCATGTTTGTCAGTTTCATCATTTTCAGAAGGGAGGGGCAGTAACGTGGCTGGGTTCAGAGAGGCACATCTTTTGATCGTGGTGTGTTTCGCTAACAGGGTCAAATCATAACCTGTCAGATGTGCACTGATGAGGTGCTGTGCCTTGGTCTTATTCAAAAGTGTATCCACAGCATGAAGGTACCATAACTGTGAGGTCAGTATCAAGTACCAGTCGAGCCGATTATCTTATGGAGTCAGCAACAGCCATGACCGCTCTTAGACAGCTCGGAAGGGCTCTTGCCACAGAGTCAAGAACAACTGAGAAATAAGCACACTGCCGTTGCTTATCTCCAAATTTTTGTGTTAGAACAGAAAGCACACAACCAGCCGTCTCATGGACATAGAATACAAATGGCTTGTTGTAGTTAGGCGTGCTAATCAATGGAGCCGAGAAAAGTGCACTTTTTAGTTACTCAAACGACTGCTGACATTCAGATGTCCAAGGCAGGGGCTCATGCACATCTTTAGTAGTTAGTGCGAGCAAGGGCTTGTTAGTAAGGAATAGTTAGGGATCCACTGGCGACGATAGGAAGTGATACCTATGAAAGCGCGCACTTCTTTCTGAGTTTGTGGAACGGGCATTTTAACAATGATACTGATGCGCTCAGGAGTCAATCTCCTACCCTCCTTCAACAGTAGGTGACCTAAATAGGTGACCTCCTGTCGACAATACTGAAATTTGGATAGGGACACCTTATGTCCATGCTGTGCCAAATGCAACAATAATTTAGCCATACTATTCCTGCAACCTTGTTCTGTGTCAGAAGTGATGAGGAGATCGTCAACATACTGAACCAATACATTACCTATAGGAAGCGAAAGGGAATCCAATTGGCTCTTTAAAGCTTGACTATAGATACTTGGACTCTCAGTATAGCCCTGAGGAGCGCGACAGAATCTAAAACTTCTGCCAGCTAGTGTAAAACCGAACAAATACCTTCAATCTGGATGGATAGGAACACTGAAGAATGCATTTTTAAGTCAATGACAGAGAATGATTTAGCAGTAGAAGGAATTATTGTCAAAAGAGTGGTAATATCAGGGTCCACAGGAAACTGGGGGAATACTATTTTGTTAACTTCACGCAAATCAATCACAAAATGATAAACATCGGCATGATCATCAGAGGAACCCGAAGGTGTCCGTTTTAGAATGGGAAGAATGGGGCTATTACAAATATTAGCAGTCGTCTCCTTGACCACACCTTTCTCAATCAAATCCTGTACAATTTGCAATAAAGCTCGCTCACCTGCCTGCGAGATTTTATACTGAGGGATACGAGGCAAAGTAGCATTGTCTTTAACTTGGATCGAAACTGACGGTATCTGTAACAATCCCACATCTGTGTCGCATGTTGCCCACAAAGTGGGCGGCACATCTTTAAACTCAGCAGGAAGAGGCGCATCTGTGGACAGACACTGCTTAGCGCGTACCACATCCGGACCCATTGTCATGTAAACACCTGCCGAGGAGCAATAAATCGTAGCATGCAATTTTTTCAACAAATCCAAAACCATCAAATTTTCTCCACAATTAGATGTCAATAAGAATGGCAAATCCACAGTGAAAAGACTAATAGTAAATGCAAGAGGTCTCAAAATGGGGCTTACAACCGGTACACCAGAAAAACCTACCGAAACATTATTATGGCCAGACAGAGCTGCCCCAGGGACCAATGAGTGAGAAATAGAACTGTTTTTGCACCTGTATCCACCAAAAATTCCTTAGCCCAACCATGCAAGCTCGCAGTAACATAAGGACCGAGTTGATCTACAGGTATTGGAACTGGTCCCTCACTCTGTCCCTGGCTGTCCTAGCTGTAAGACATTCCTGTCACCTCATCTATGTCATAATCATCATCGTAATACTGCCCGCCCCGAGGGTCATCAAAGTAATTATTATCAGAATGACTCTGTGAGGCTGCAACATTCTGAGCCCTGTCCGTTCCACCAGCTCCACCACCCCGTCCACGAGAACCCTGACCTCTGGGAACAGCCACCTTCTGCAACAACACAGGACACTCGCTATGCCAGTGTCCCTCCTCCTTACAATACGGAAACTGATTCGGCCCTAAAGGCGTAGCATTAGTCTGCCTGCTAGTGTGTGGAAGCTGTCGTGCCAAACCACCACGTCCTCTACCATTCTCTCTAGAAGCCTGCTGCAACAACACCTTCGTCTTCAAATCCTTGTGCTTCTTCTCCGTCCTCTCCTTATCCTCATTTTCCCTGTGCTCATAATACTGCGCCATATTCAAAATAACAGAAGGGGAAGAGGTGGACCTAGTGCTCTCGGAAGCCTGCAATCGAGTCACTATTTCAGGAAGCAAATTAGAAACAAATCTATTGACAAACAACCAAACACCTCCCTCAATAAACAAATCCTGCCCACTATAATTCAGAAACACACCTTCAAACCGAGTGAAAAAATCAGACAACCTCTTATCTTTCTTTTGGCGACAAGCCGATAACTTGTCCCAATCAACCTTTCTCGGTGGGATAAGAGAATGCATATACGTGATAATGCGGCCTGGCAAAGCAAGTATCGCTGCCTTAGGCTTATCACCTGGCTTCCTTTCCTGATCCCATACATTAATTTGATCCCATGTACCACCCAATTCCGCAACATGATCCTGTGTGTGCACTTGCCTCCAAATGTGAACGGGAACCAGTAAACCAATGGACATTTCTATATCCGCAAGCATCATTACTGTTGAAGAGGCAGCGTCAGTCAATTCCTTATAATATGCAGTAGGATTTTTCCTAGGATCAGGTAACTGAGTCTTGAGAGACAAAACTTCACTACTTTTCCACGGGTTATAAACCCATTGTTCTTGGAAACCGGCCGCCACACCTGGTCTAGTGACAATACCGTGCTGATCCGTTAACTCTGGTATTTCGGGGTGATATATAGGATGAACCTTCCGCATCGGAAACTGAGATACTGGGGTGGGGCTCTTCTCAAGTAGTCTACCCCGGTAAGCAATCAATGTCGTAATACTATCAAAAACTTGACCAGGCTCCATATTAGTAACATATATATGATCTTTAATATCATATAAATCTGTGGTGCTGCATCTTTGAAATACTGCTCGCAGAGACCGCTCAGAGTAGCAGACATATGCTTAAGGGCATGCTGTTGTACAAAGGCTCATAATCTTTCATCACATTCCACACATCTTCCACACTGTAAATGGGGTTTCGGGCCCACTGCGCATCCTGGTTAGCCACTACCTTTTACTCTGCATCTCCCACTTCAGATCATACATACAGACCCATGCGCTCTTTAACCTTTGTCCAATCTCCGTCTCCAAACCCAAGCACAGGCGTCCCATCACCCAAATAAACCAGGGGATGGAAAACCAGGGAAGGAGAGACAACTGGAGTGACAGGTATCAGTGATGCTGAGGGCTGCGTCACAGGAGAAAAAGCTGGTGTGAAGGATGCTGAAGCAATGGGCGTGAGGGGGCTTCTAACAGTCACAGTTGCTGCAGACGGCGAGGAAGCAGAAGGAAGAGAAAGAAGAGAAGGAGCCAACCCCATGGCCGTTAAAAAAGCAGCAATAGATACAGGAACAGAGACAGAAGAAGCAACAGTAACAGGCGGCTGTGAGGGCAATGGAACGGTGTGATATATTCTTTGTGGGGCGTATGAGGGTGGGGGTCTATTATCTAATAACTCCTCCACAAACGTATCTTTTTCTTCTTGGGCCACATAAGATTTATCAATATTCAATTGAAACCTCCTATCTTCACGTTCAATTCCTATCTCTGGTTTCTCTCTATCATGCGCTACAGCTTTCTGAGTCAATGTTTGCATTCTCTCCTTTCGTGCCTCCTTTTCCATCTTTAATCGTCTCTGTTTAGCCTCCTTTTGCCACATTCGAGGAGAATCAAACATAGACTGCCTACTTCGTTTTGCAAACAATTTTTCCTGTAAAAAACAATTTTCTGTTCATCAAAAGTGCCCGTCAACGGCCACTGCAACTCGCCGTTGTCCCTCGTATGTTTGTGCCATAATGTACTAAACATAATAGGGCCAAGACCATGTTTCACATACATAACAAAATTAGGAGTGCCTTCCGGAGGCGCCGGCTGAGCGTCTTCCAATCAAGCGTCTGCAGAACAACAGCGACAGCACAAAGAAGCCAATTTACTTATTCCAGGCATTCTCAAAAGAAAACAAATTCACTATTCTATGCCTGGAAAATCATTTGCAAAAGTTTTATCCAAAAGACGGCCCTTAGACCGTACCAAATACAAACCAAAATGGTACCATATCCACAAAGAACCAAAACAAACTCACCTGATGTATGCAGGTCAAAACAAATCTATTCTCCACTGCCAACTCTTCAGACCAAACGGTCAGATCCAAGGGTTTCGCTGTTCAGGACTCCAGTCGGGATGGCCACTGGGCGAGGCACCGTCCGGTGGGACAGAAGGGGAAGCTGCGAGTACAGGAACTCTCTCATGCAGGGATCCCTGATCCGTCCGTCCGACTCGACTATAGCCCCAACCTCCCCACCCGTCCGCGGGAGGGGATGGGTCACTCACCCGAAGGAGTCCCTGTTCGGGCGCCAACTGAAGGAAATGGCCCGTTTATGCTCACCTGGGTCACTCATGACCACCTCTCAGCCTTCCATACCAAATGAAGAGTCGGTCAGACAGTAGAGAATACAAACCAATATATGTTTATTCAGATACGCTCGAGCGGAGCCCGGTCTGCCCAGTCTCTTAGGAGTGCTGCAGAGAGGGACTGACTTTAGCAAACATGGAGATACATTATGTACAATTCAGAACCAATGAAGGCACGCCCATAATGGAATTTTCCAAGCAGATGCAGCTAAACAAAGAAGTACAGAAGGATAGGTTTCAATTGTGAGGCCGGGAACACACTATCTCCAAGCCAAGGTCAATCTGCCCCTGCCCGCCACTAGACTATTGGGAGAAGGCCTCTATCTAGTGGGAAAGGTATGCGCTAATAAGAACAGTGTATTCATTAGCAAAGCAAGGCCCAACCTTGGTGAAACTAAACTTTACACAACCCATTTTCTCGAAGAGGCAAGAAGCAGTTTCGAGCATGGTTCAAAATGGCGGCTAAACATAAAATGGTGCTGCGAATGCTAACTTACATAGAACAATGCACAGGCAAAATAACGAAAACATTTTCATTCCAACAGGAGGCCATGTGCAGTGAGATCTGTGGATGCTATTAATGCATGCAAAGCTTGGCAGAAGCCACTGTAAGACCAAAAAGCATGGTTGAAAAGCATGTGGGTTCGGTTCAGGATGTGGCCAAAAGCAAGGCTCTACACCCAGAGTCAGTTGGAAACAGCCAACGACTGGGCGTAGATGATTTGAATACATGGGCCCTAGTTTAGAGATGTGTCTGAAGGCTAAGACCTTGGCGTGGTCTGTACTGCTTACAGCAGAAAACCATGCATGTGCACTCAAAGTGTGCACAATTATGGCAGGCTCTTAGTCATCACTGTGAACAGTCAAATGCCTTTGACAGTGAAATGTGTGGTCACATGTTCTAGGTATAAAACCTGGCAAAAGGCCAAGACTTACCACCCACAAGCCCACTATTAATGGCTGACAATAACACAAAACCTGTACAGTGGTCATGGTTACTGGGTGTAGGACAAGGCCAACACATTTGCTTGCTTTGTCAACGGGCTAAAATATATAATTAAAAAAAAAATCGCTGATGACTCTTTGCAAAGGTGAGCTATGGTTAAGTAGTCAGGTGACGAATAATTTTTGTTTGTTAAAAAACATACAAATGCCTTTGAATAATTCAGTTCAATGGACATTTTGCTTATGATACAAAAACGAAATATACATTGGCAAGGCTACTTGATGTGACTTTAAAATGATAATAGTAATTAGACAGGGACATAGGGCAAATGGTTAAATTGTTTTGGAAGCATGGCTGAGTCTGTAGAGGAGGGTCTACCTCACTTTGATACATCAAGGGGTTGGGGTTGCAACATGAAGCACAGCCATGGCTAGATTGAAGGACTGACAGTGATGGCATCAAAGTAAATCTGGCATCAGGGTTTACTATTTAAGTGTAATAGTTATAATTATTTCAAATGTAGCTTTCTACCTTTGTCTTTACATTCTTTGCACTGACTCAGGAGTTGATGTTGCTTAATTTGATGTCAGCTAATGTATTGACTCTGCAGGATGATTGACTGTTTTAGCTGTGCTAGGATTCCACATATGAACCTGTAGATTACATACCAACATCTGCAATGATGCTTGAGTCACTGAGCCATTGACTCAGAAGTAGGAAATTCTGAGTGATAACTTGCCGTTTTTCGACAGCCTACTGAAACAGAGGCAAGACATGCCGCTGCCCCTTGATGCAACTGACAAATGTGTAGGGGAGTTGCAGATGCTGGGAAAGCAGGAAGGAATTAACAAGTTAGCCATGCAACCAAGTTTGGGTCATGCCTGTTTGAAAGGAGGGAACTGTGGGACCTATTTATGACACAGCTTGCGTCGCTCTTGCACCACGAAATGGAGCTTGTCAGATACTCAGGTTTGGTGGCACGTACAGTTAATTATTTACGTTGAGTCCTGGTACTTGAAGCCCTGAATGATGTTGGAATAAAGAAAACTACAAGCCCTAGATTCCAAAGGGAAAATCATGAGAAGGATGAGTTACTCATGCATGGACCTGATATTTTCAAAGTTCAGAAGCTATTTTTTAATTTGTAACAGTCCAACATAAAACACCATTCCTCTGGGTTGGGGGTATTTGTGGCTCTCTTCAGTTGATCCCCAAGACTGCTGGCAGAATATCCGACATATCAGCACATGCATCTCAAGGAACAGAAAGACAATTCATATTTTTTTTACACATTGTTTAGAGGCTTTTACCTGGGGCTGCTTCAGGCTTCATAGCTAATGGCATCTTCCAACTTCAGCCACAAAAAACTAAAGTGTATCTTTTCAGATAATGTTTCCTTGAGTCTTATGCCTCAGTAACAAAGAAACATTCCTCATTTACTGCAGTGTGTGTAGGAGTAGATTGCGGTGTCTGTGCGGTCTATGTGAATGTGTGTGTTTGTGATGCATTTAGGAAAAACTCCTTCCTGGTGGCATTTGTGATGTGTATATGTATTTGAGTCCATAAGAAATTTATCAAAAAGCAGTGTGGGTCATCTAGCATGGCACTAATATGTATTTTGTTTAGTGTATGTAAAGGTCCGCTCAGCTTTTAATGGCTGCACTGCTTAGGAGTCACACTCTATTTCAATATTTACACAAGAGCTGAAAAAGGAGCGCATACCCTTACATAAATATAATCAATTTGAGTAATGAAAGTTCAAAGTCAATCACAAATCAAATGGCATCAGTTCGATCAAATTCAGTCCATCAGGAATCTTGTATTCGTGTAAAATCCAATTTTATTGTTTTCTTTATCACAAAAAGTCAGTCAGCCTAGCCAACGCGTTTCATCCATCAGGACTCCATCAGGGTTGGAATATCCATCAATCAAATGTCACAACGGATTGTGAAGTTTTCTCACATATCCAGCATCATGAGATCAAAAGTCTTAATTTCAGGTGGTTTTGCTACCCCTTATTTAATCTTCAGAGTTTGTTGCACAGCAATGAATGTGGGCTGGCCCCCTAACACACTTGAGAACCAGCTGGGGAAAAGCTCTGGACTTCTGCATCCAGAAACCAGGAGGAAGGCTGGTGCAGGGAGCCAGGAGAACCAGATTCTGGGGGGCTGCACCACTTTAGAGGAGAGAAAGTATGCTGCAACTTCCCCTGGTGGCTAGAGCTGGCCACCAGGAGTAAAATGAGCCCAAGCTCATCAAAACCGGCCCAACTGGGCCCGAGTTATGGCATTTTAAGGTTTGGCAACTTTGGACATTTAAGCTGACAGAGAGCGTGAGGCTTCACCGATGTTTTCTGAATTTACCCCCAGGGTGGGCTGGGCCTGGGGGTCGGCTCAGGATTTATTTAATGGTTACATCAGAAGGGGCCGGGCTTGGAGCGCCCTCCCTAGATGCTCTACTTGCCCTGGCCCCCGAAGCAACGGGGGAGTGCCATTGTGAGCCCCCAATGACAGTGGCTTTGCCCCACTCCCTGTGTCTGGGGGCCGGCCACCGCAGAAGACTGTATCCTTCCCGCAGGTAGTGAGATTGAAGGTGCCAGCATCCTTGGCCACACTTGGAGGTGCGAGCTGCATGGGAGCTAGCTGGGCAAGGTGGGTTGGGCTCCGGTGACTGCCCCCAAAGAATGGAGGCATGGGGGTGTGCAGGTGGGACCAGGCACCTTCCAAAAAAAGAAGAAAAAAACTTCAAAAATCAAGCACAGGAGGAGAGCCGCTGTTAAAATATTCACTGCTTCTGGAGGACCGCTTCATAATGCCCTGCAGGGCCTTTCCATTTACCTGATTTTTCCTGCCTGTGGTGGCTTCAGGATGGAAGGGGCACCATCAACAATGTACAGGAAGTGCGGGGGCTGTAGGAGTGAAGCATCTCTCCTTTTAAGAATTTTTAAATTTACTGTCTCTAAGTTTTGGGGGGGGGCAGAAAACCAGGACTCCTCTGGAATTGTGCTTAATGTTTTCAAAGCACTCCCAAGGCTGGAGCTTTGGCTCTACGGCTTGGAGGGCATAGCCCTACAGGGGCTTATTTTATTGTTGCAATTACTGTGGCCTGAAAGTGTAGAAAAAAGATACATGTACTGAACGCCCTCTGGGGGCAATGTCTATGGTTGCATGTCATGTAATCCAAATGTGATGCCCTATAGGAGCTGTTTTTATGATAGCATTTTCACAGGTAAAAAGATTATAAAAATACATAGACACGTTTTGCTCTTTTTAAATGCTTTATTGAGCTAATGATGACAGTGGATACTGATCAAAGTGAATACTGATCAAAGTGCATATGCTTTAACATTATTAAGTGCATTTTAACGTGGTTCTTATTATTGATGATTGCGTTTACTTACAAAATTTTGTCTTTACCATGTTGTTTGCTAATCTTCAACACTTGACCAAGCCAATAGACTTACTTTATATGTGTTAGAAATTGGGTTTCTGGTTGGCAGAGTATACGTGCTGTCCAAGCAGGAATCACAGTCCTAGTCAGGGCAAATCAGATACACAGCAAAAATTAACCTGTGCTCACCCTTTGGTAGCTTGGCACAGAGCAGGCAGGCTTAATTTAAAAGGCAATATGTAAAGTATTTATGCATACAACACACACTAACACAGTGAAAAACCAAAAAGAATATTTATATAAATAAAACAAGACCAAAACAACAAAAATCAAATCAGTAGAAGTAGAAATATGAATTTTTAAAGATTAAATGCAAAAATAGAGCTTAGAGGCAAATAGTGATAAAAGCGTTAATTGGTCGCGCTGGACCGGGACACATCAAGAGTTCAGGCCACCCAGGATGGAGTGCTGGATAGCTACAGGACACAGGCAGGGCCTGCTGAGCAAAAGTGCCTTAATCCTTGTCGCAGCATGAGATGCTTCAATGATCCCCCCGTAGTTGGGGTGTTGCACCGGATTTCTCCACACAACTGCGGGGATGCATTGGTCGGTTCTGAATCTGATGTTAATACATGGTGGAAGTACGATGTGTCGATCATCTCCAAGCAGTGGAGGTGATGTGTTGGTCTCGGAGCGGTGGTTTATGATGCGATGTAGCAGTTGCAAGTGCGATGTGCTGATCTGGTCCCTGCAACAGCGGTGATACATCGATGCCGATCTCGCAGCAGGAGATGCATCAATTCAAATCAGCACAACAATGTCGATGCGCAGGTTCTGGCAGATGCACCACTTACAATTCACTTCCAGGGGCACTGGACTGGATTGGCACCACTTGGCAGAGCAAGACTTACAGCAAGTAAAGTCCAGGTTCTGGGTTGAAAATGAAGGTGAAGTCTTTTATATCCCTGAGTCTTCAGAAACAAGAGGCAAGCCAACAAGCCCTTGGAGAGTACTTAATGCTGGTATGTGTAAATCTGCAAAGAAAACCCAATGTAGAACATGTTTTGACAATGAAAGAAAAACGCTGGATTTGTCGTACAGACAACCTAACAAAAGGTCTGAATTCAGCTGTTGAATGGCAATCATTGGTATCTATTATGTAACAACTTATACTGTGGCAATTACTGTATCAATATTTTCCATTAATCAGAACCATTTTTATGATGCAAGTATTTGAACATACCATTGACCAACTGGTCTGTTCACTATAGTAATGTTGTTTTATGTTTCTTTGTATAAGAGATATCTTTAGAAGTAATTTACTTGCAAATGATATACAGCACAAAAAGACATGGATTATAAACTAAAGAATTTATGAATGGAATACTGTGTTTAACATCTTAATTGTTCCATCCTTTTCACTTAGAAACAATGTGGATAATAGCCATTTAGTTCAAGTTGTGTTGGATATTCACAAGTCAAGATAACATCTTAAATTACAGTTCAGTCATGTGATTCTGTCTGTAAGATCGAACTGTATCACGGAAGAAGGTTTTTAACTGACTACATTGAGATATTTTCACACAAGCTCGGATATGGCACATGGTACTATGCTATTGCTAGGCACCCTGAGCAACAACTTTCACTCTTTCAACCTAACTTCACCTTTGGCTCATATTATGGTATTTTCAATTATCCCACACAAAACTGTTACTCGTTTTCCTCTGTTACTGCTTGACACTATCTGGCATATCCTCCACCTAGCCATTTAATTCTTAGGTTCAGGAATCCTCTCCATCCAACTGACTCTGATGTTCAGGAGTGTATTTATTTTCCTTATTCTTTTAAGATGGCCACTGATTTTCCAGGATATCATGTTTTTCTAGTGGAATCTACTTCCTTTTCGTTTTTAATGGGGCCGTTCTTCGTGAAATAGAGATCCCAGGCCACACATTTTGTGAATTTCTCAAAAGTCTTTGGCTTGTGTGATTCAATTGCTAAATAATTTTTTATTTTCCATATTTTTAAAATACCTCTGTCCATGACTTTGATAACTTAATCCCTTGTTTAGCGATTCCGTTAAGATGGCCCCTATTTGTTTGCAAGTAACCACGTACTTACGTGGTGACGTCACTAGTCCCGGTACCATTAATACGCTCCCAGGGCTCTGCTTCTCCTTGTATCGAGACCCGATCCATAACGGACTCCCAACTCGGTGGGACACATTTCTGATAAAGTAAGTGAAGCTTCTCCGCTAAACGAGGTTGCACATTCAGTGTGCCTAACTCAATTTAACCTTCATTTAACCTTACTTCATAGATTGAAATTGTCCCCGTCCGACACCACCCTTAGGACTATAGAGGGAGTGTTCTTCCTCTTAAGTGATTCCAGCTTTGTGGCGAGCAAGGGTAATTGGAAAGCCATCACCACATATGTTTGGGTAAGCTAAGTTAGACTAATGGATGATTAACCAATATCAAGTTTGGTCCCATTATCATGTGGCTCTTCTCGTTATGGACAATTATTTTTTACATAGTCCCTCACGTCCAGATGACCTGGATCAAGTTTTAAAAACTCCACTTAGTAAAGTTTGAGAGTGAACTAGTCACCCTCAGTCATGAGCCCTATTTCCTTGCCAATTATTTTGAACGTTAACAGCCTGCAGGCTGTGCTGCATAGATGATACATATCTGATGATTTATCAAAAAGATGTTGCCTCCCCAGCCTTGTGTAAGATAGTTTTTCAAAAGTGTTTTTATAGCAGCATCAATGGATTATTGAATGCATCTAACCTTTTTAGAAGCTTGGTATACATGTCCTTGTAGGCATAGTTATGAACAGTCTTCACTTCCTCACTGTGAGTCCATATATTCCATTCCTTGTTTCCACAGATTTTTGGAGGCTATTAATTTCTCCATTTCTGGTAATCATCATCCATATGTCTTGAGCATATGGTTATGTTCATTTTTGTTTAAATACGTTTTTATAACTTGCTTTTTCTTGCACTTTGTGGGTGATGGTTTCCCCATTTTTAATAAATACTTAGGGGAATAATCTTTCCTGTACCACACCACTTCCCTCTCATTTCTTACCTTCTGGAATTCTTCTTCCTTTGGATTAATTCCTTGGTCACTTCTATTTTCATTTCCTCACGGGTGTATATCTTTCTTATGGTAGTCTTTCTCTGACATACACAAGTTTTTGGATAATTCATTTCACATAGGGTCTTCAGTCCACATAAGAACATTTAGTTCTGAAGATGGTCTTATGGACGTTAGCAGAAGACAAGACCGAAACGTCGACAATCCCACCCATTTTCATTTGTAAATGTCCTTTCTGGAATTGTTCATTGTATTTTCAGTGATGTTTTCCTTATCTGAAAATATGAGAAATGGGTAATAAAATAAGTGTTCCTGAGAAAATAGTTGTTGTGAAGAAAATCTATCTCAGTCACTTTTGTATTTATGTGAATTGCATTTTTGTACTCTTTATTGTAACACAGTTTTCTACATAAATCTGTATTTAAAGGTATACACCCATTTTGCATTTCTTGCTTTTCTTTCCCTTTTCCTATTGTTGATATATTCATCTTGAATGAAAATAATTAATTTAGCAAATTTGTTTGTCAGAAACCACTAATTAGGGCTTTAGAATTTTTTTTTGTTGAATCGATAAGATTTTTTGTAAAAAAAATCCCTTGTAGGCACTCCTACCAAATATTAACTCTCTAAAAGTGGCATTTTCAGAACTGCAATTTAAAACCAACTTCACTCTAAGTTGTGTTTTTAAATTGTGAGTCCAAAGACACCAAATTTGGGGGTCTCAACTCTTTCCAATTGGAAACTGCCCTTATAAAATGTAATAAGGCAATCCCAATGGTATCCTATGGGAGAGATAGCCCTTGCAGTAGTGAAAAACAAATGTATTTCACTACCAGGACATGTAAAACTTATAAGTGCTTGTCCTACTTTTTAAATACACTGCACCCTGCCCATTGGCTGTCCAGGGACTACCTGGGTGACCTATATGGAATAAGAAGGAAGGTTTGGGCCCAGCAAGTAGATTGACTTGACAGGTCAAAATGGCAGTTTAAAATTGCATTTACAGGCTCTGCAGTGGCAGGCTGATACATATTTAACGGGATACTTAAGTGGGTGGCACAATCAGTGCTGCAGGCCCACTAGTAGCATTTGATGCACAGGCCCTGGGCACATGTAGTGCACTTTACTAGGGACTTATAAGTAAATAAAATATGCCAAATTTGGATAAACCAATGCTGCCATGTTTTGAGTAAAGAGACCATGCACTTTAGCACTAGGTAGCAGTTGTAAAGTGCCCAGATTTCTAAAGCCAGCAAAAACAAAGTCAGCAACAACAGGAGATCAGAAGGCAAGAAGTCAGGGTCAACCATGCCAAGGATGCTAGGTCTAACATGTGTTCCCTCCAAAAGAAAGTGGGGAGAGCTACCCAACCCCTTCAGAGTTCTCTTCAACAAGACGGAAGAACCTGGAGAGAACATTGGCGTGGTCTGTTCCAGGACGGTGTTCCACCGTAATGTCCATTCCCTGTAGGTGTTGGACCACTTCAATAGTCAGAAGGCAAAAAAGTCAGGGGAGACCACGCCAACAATGCCAGGTCTAACAATATGTTTGTGTGACCCCTTTAGGATGTCAAAGGTGACTATGCAATGTCTTTTATGGTATGTTCCATCTGCCAATGTAGATATTATTAAATTACTGCATTATATGCAGTACTGTGTGTGTAATAGATGTCCTTTTCCTTTTTCTAAAGAAAAAGCACTGACTGGACAATCATTTATTGAGTGCTATTGATGCGTGCCAGTGAACTGTGATTACTATACCACACCACCTCCTCTGAGTAGGCCTTGGACTGCTCTGTTTTGCTACCCTGAGAGTGTCAAGCACTACAATGGGGTGCTTGGTTCACAGTAAAGAGATTTGTGGACCTATTATGTCTGTAGCCATACAACTAATAGCCAAATTTCCTACAGTTCAAAAAACTTGAAATCAGCAAATATGTCTAACAGTGCAGAGTCAAGACTTAATGTGAGCATAAAGGGGTCACAGGGTTAAGTCTATCCTGCTGAGATTTGTGTGTAACCAGCAGGTGACAGGAATATACAACTATACATTTTTACAGATGGGTAGAATGAGTGTCATTCAGTTTTAATGATATGGTAAGGTTGCTTGATGATTCAAGTGCTGGATGCAGACATTGGTGCCTTTTGCCTTCTGTACCCCCGTTGCCTCTCTCCACTCCCGCCGCTGCGTCCCCTGCGGCCCAGCCCCCCAGACTGCCCATTCGCTGCCCCTGCCTCCCGCCTCCCAGCTGCTCCTCCCTCCCACCTCCCCATATATGGCGGCCGCGCCGAAGGCGCGCCTAAGGCAAGCCCGTCTGCGCCCGTCTGCGCCTGGACCGCGCCCAGTGCCAGAACCCCTGGGCCACGCGCCCCCCGCACCAGCCTCGAGGACTGACGCCGCTACAATGCCACCACACTCCACGCGCTCAACCCCGGACGAACACACAACTGCATCAAGCCCGCCCCGAAACGCACTCATGGCCCCTTCACCTGCCGGAACTGCAGCTACACCAGCCTCAGAGCCACCGAAGCGCCCACCAAGAAGGACCTCAACCACCTCCGATGCATCCTACTGAACACCCGCTCCGCACGCAAACACGCCGTCGAGCTCTGGGACCTGCTCGACACATCATCACCAGACATCGCCTTCCTGACAGAGACCTGGATGAACGACTCCTCCGCACCCGACATCGCCATAGCCATCCCAGACGGCTATAATATCACCCGCAGAGACCGCGTCAACGGAGTAGGAGGAGGAATCGCCATCGTCCACAAGAAATCCATCAGGGTCTCGACAAGCACCGACGACCTTCTCTGCACCGGCGAACACATGCACTTCCAGATCCACACGGACCCCAACACCACCCTTAGAGGCACTCTTGTCTACAGACCCCCTGGGCCCCGACCCCAGTTCAGCGACTCCATCGCCGACTTCATCAGCACGCACGCCCTGACCTCTACCGACTACATCCTCCTCGGAGACCTGAACTTTCACCTGGAGAACAACAACAACAGCAACTCCACCACCCTGATCGACAACCTCGCCAACCTCGGACTGAGACAGCTCGTCACAACACCGACTCATTCCGCCGGGCACACGCTCGACCCCGTCTTCTCCTCAAGCTCCCACGTCTCCTTCAGCCACACCACGGAACTCCTCTGGACCGACCACCGCTGCATCCACTTCACCTTCCAGAAACCCACCACACACCACCGCACCCAACAGATCCCACGCCGCTGCTGGAGCAAAGTCACCGAAGACCAACTACGGGCAAACCTCGCTCTCAGCCCCCCTCCGACCCATCCAACACCGGCGACGCTGCCTGCAACCTCAGACGATGGATAGACGACTGTGCCAACACCCTCGCCCCACTGAAAAACTCACCTACAGCGACACCACCAAAAGAGCCAGCTGGTTCACCCCGGAACTCCTAGTTTCCAAGCGTACCTGACGGAAACTTGAGAAGAAATGGCACAGTGATAAGACACCGGACAGCCACGCAGCCCACAAAGACGCCATCCGTAACCACCACCACCTCATCAGGTCCGCCAAGAGATCTCCTTCAAAGACCGCCTCGACAACAACGCACACAACAGCAAGGAGCTCTTCAACATCGTGAAGGAACTCTCCAACTCCAGCTCCAACACCAACGACATCCCGCCGTCGCAAGCCCTGTGCGATTCCCTCGCCACCTTCTTCCACCGCAAGATCGCCGACATCCACGACAGCTTCAACACCCAGACAGCCCCTACTAAGATAGATACACCAGACCCGCCGCACACCATCGACCATGACCCCTTGCCAGCCTGGGCCAGCGTGAACATCGATGACACCATCAAGACCATGAGCACAATACACTCCGGCTCCCCGTCAGACCCTTTCCCGCACCACATCTTCAACAAAGCCAGCAGCTCCATCGCACCCCACCTGTGCAACGTTATCAATCTCTCCTTCGAGACCGCGACCGCGACCTTCCCAGAGAGCTGGAAACACGCAGAGATCAACGCCCTACTCAAAAAACCCAAGGCGGACCCGAGAGACCTCAAGAACTTCCGGCCCATCTCCCTGCTTCCGTTCCCAGCCAAAGTCATTGAGAAGATCGTCAACAAACAGCTAACCCGATACCTCGAAGAAAACAGCATCCTGGACCCATCCCAATCAGCGTTCCGCAGCAACCACAGCACTGAGACTGCCCTCATCGCCGCCACCGACGACATCAGGACCCTGCTGGACAACGATGAAACCGCAGCCCTCATCCTGCTGGACCTCTCCGCCGCCTTCGACACTGTCTGCCACCGCACTCTACGCGCACGCCTCCACGACGCAGGGATCCGAGACAAGGCCCTGGAATGGACCACCTCCTTCCTCGACGGCAGAACCCAGAGAGTCCGCCTCCCATCTTTCCGATCCGAAGCCTCCGAGATCATCTGCGGCGTACCCCAGGGATCTTCCCTCAGCCCAACGCTGTTCAACATCTACATGGCCCCGCTCGCACGCATCGCCAGACAGCACGACCTCAACATTATCTCCTACGCCGACGACACTCAATTGATCCTCTCCCTCACCAAGGACCCCTCGCCGCCAAATCCAATCTCCATGAAGGAATGAAGGCCGTCGCCGATTGGATGAAGATCAGCCGACTAAAGCTGAACACGGACAAGACAGAGGTCCTCATCCTCGGCTCCAACCCCTCAGCCTGGGACGACTCCTGGTGGCCAACGACGCTGGGAGCAGCCCCAACACCCACCGACCACGCACGCAACCTGGGAGTCATCCTCGACTCAACGCTCTCCATGACCAAGCAAGTCAACGCAGTCTCCTCCTCCTGCTTCAACACCCTCCGCATGCTTCGCAAGATCTACAGGTGGATCCCGACAGACACAAGAAGAACAGTCACCCAGGCCCTACGTCAGTAGCAGACTCGACTATGGGAACGCCCTCTACGCGAGAGCCCCGGCCAAGCTCATCAAGCGACTGCAACGCATACAAAACGCCTCCGCACGCCTGATCCTCGACGTACCACGCCACAGCCACATCACCCCCACCTGAGGAACCTGCACTGGCTCCCCGTCAACAGGAGAATCTCCTTCAAACTCCTCATCCACGCACACAAGGCACTCCACAAGACTGGCCCAGCCTACCTCAACAGACGACTCTTCTTCTACGTCCCCAACCGCCAGCTCCGCTCCGCCGACCTCTCCCTCACCACCGTCCCTCGCAGTCGAAGAACAACCACCGGCGGCAGATCCTTCTCACACCTAGCCGCCAAGACCTGGAACACCCTTCCACTAAGCCTACGACAGACCCAAGACCTGCTGACCTTCAGGAGGCTACTCAAGACCTGGCTGTTCGACCAGTAGCAGCACCCCCCCCCTTTTTCTCCCCAGCGCCTTGAGACCCTCGCGGGTAAGTAGTGCGCTCTACAAATTCTGTGATTGATTGATTGATTGGTGTATGACCTGCAAGTGATGTACTCAGAATCCTTGAGGATCAGCTCAGCCTTTCATACTTGGATAATAGTTATATCTATTAGTCCCAGCACAACAAAACTGGTATTATGTTCTGCATACATTTTTTTATTAATATGTGGGAATACCAATAGTTAACAATGAGCTACGTAGAAATTTATTTTGCTGCATGAGTTGTTCAACTAGCCATTTTCTAACAACTGTCTGGGCTTTAAATCTGTTTACTCAATTATTGTGTTTATGTTCATCCCATTTTTTGATTTGGAGCAAAATGTGCGCAAACTTTTCATTTGCACTACAGTCTTCTCTTTTTTTAAATTTCTTTATTGAATTTTACTTTGATATCTTGCAGTGAAACCATACAAGCAAAAGGAGGAGTTAACACATGCCCCTCATAGTCATTATGTAGAATTACACTTAATGCATACATTCAGCATCACCAGTGGCTTACCCATCTCCCACCCTCTGGGATGTATCCCTCCTGTCAGGGGTATAGTCATGTCTTCAGTAATATTTGCTGGAAACTAAGGCGAACCATTAGGTCCAGCAGCTGCTGCCACAGGCATGTTCCTCTGTTCCGTGATAACCCAGGGCAAACAGACTGAAACAAGTCAAAAGCGCATTGCAAAATGTTCTATAGACGGTGGTGGGCAACATTAATCAGCGAGCATTAGTAAAACAGTTCACCACCAAGGTGGCCTCTTGTTGTCCTTTGCTTCTAGCCTCAGGATGTACATGCCCCACACTGTGGAGTCCGTGCCTCCCCTCCCAAGACTGAAGAGGTTCATCAGTACCATCACTTCTGCTTTGGACCATCTCACCAGGTCTTGGAGCCAGTGTTCCAATTCTGGGGCTGAGCTGGCCTTCCATGTTATTGCTATTTGTCTCATAAAGTGTACTAGGACCAGTGCAATAAACCTGCTTGTGTGTCTATCACCCTTGTGGGTGGGACAGATGCCCAGTAAGCAGTTGTCAGGGGAGAGAAGCACCCTCCATTCAGTCACCTCCTATAGTGTCTGCATTCCCTCCCTTCATGTCCCCTGCAGGACAGGGCAGGCTCACATCATGTGATGGAAGTCCGCAGGCTGTGTGTGGCATCGTAGACTTTCTGGGTGTCAAGTAGGTTTGGTGTAGGTAGTTGAACTGTATAGCAGAACCCCACGTTCCTGGAGACCCACTTGACGTGTTCTGTAACCCTACCCATTGCTTGTCTGTAACTTCTGGCCCCATCTCTGCAACCCACTTGACTTGTGCCTGCAGCTCCCCCTGCAGCTCTGGATGTACAACGTGACATATATCAGCATGACTGCCCCCGGACATCCCCATGCATGATCAGAACCTGCAGCGGAAGCAACGTCTCGGGTTCTGCTACCCTCTTCCCCACAGCACTTCCACTGCTCGTTGGATGGCAATATAGTCCAGGAAGTGCCCCACTAGTATCCCATATTCATCCCGCATGGCCTGAAAGGGCCCCATCAGCCCTTCTGAGTAAATATCCTCTGCCTGCAGTACCTCAGTTTCCCTCCAAATGTGCATTGTGTCCGGGTCCACTGTGACCATCAAGAATGGCAGCTGCAAGATCGACATCTGATGAGTGTAAGGTGGATGGTCACGCTTGCCTCAGATATATCGGTACCAGCATTCTTACGCCATGCACAGCATACAGTCCTTAGGGTGGTCTGGGCATGTATCACTCCAAAGCAGTATAAGTACTCCCCTTAGTGTCTGCTGGGTGGTTTCCCTCTCCGCTGAAGGTGCTGTCCCCTGCCAGCGCATTTGCCATTGCAGTTGGGCTGCCGCGTAGTATAGCTCATAGTCAGGGGCTCCTAGGCCGCCCTCCTTTAGTGGGCGCTGGGTTGTCAGTAGTGCGGTCCTCTTTGTCTCGCTTCCCCAGATCAGGTCCAACAGTAGCCTGTTCAGTCCATTTTACAAGTATCCCAGTAGAGCTGAGAACAGGTATAGTAGCATGGGTAAGACCAGCATCTTTGCGATTGAAACATGGCCCGTTGGGGTAAATGGGAGCGATAGCCAGTAGGGGAGAGAGACGCAGGCCGACGCCAATGCCCTATCTAGGTTCCTGGTTACTAGTTCTGCATCAGAGTAATACATATTTGCCCCCAAGTAACTGATTGTGTTGAACTGCCACTTGAATCTTGTGGGCATTACACTATCAAGTGTGCCATCCTCCATGCGCCTGAGCGGGAACAAGCAGGGTTTGGTCCGATTAATGCATAGACCCAACAGATTGCCGAATCTGTCCAGCATGGACATTAAGGGTTTGAACGAGAAGGTGGCGTCTCACAAGTAAATTGACGCACTGTCTGCATAGATGGACACTCATCAGTTGATCGCACTCCCCAGTCCTCCACCTGGTTGCGGGGCTATGCTGCCAGTAGCTCCATGGCAAGCACAAAAATAAGTGGTGACAGTGGGCACCCCTGTTTTATACCTTGGTGTATTCCGAAGCTGTCTGATATGAACATGCCTGTTTTAACATGCACCATCGGGCTCCAATACAGAATCCACAGTCATCTCGAGAAGCCTGGGCCAATCCCCAGGTGTTCCAGCACCCCAATTAGATAAGGCCAGCCAACGGTGTTGAAAGTCTTCTCTATATCAAGTGAGATGGCCAGGCTCTGCGTGTCACCCGTTTGCTGGGTCCCCATCAGGTTCAGTAATCGACGAATATTCAGAAAGGTGTTGCGGCCTAGTATGAACCCATTTTAGTCCGGGTGGGCCCATTTGTGTACTACCAACATCAGGTGGCTTGCCAGGATCTTCCCCAGTACCTTGTATTCAAGATTCAAGAGGGAAAGCGTGCGATACGAGCACACATCCAGCGTGTCACATCAAGGTTTGGCAGCACCACTAGTAGGGCTTCCCTGAGGCTGGGTCGGTGTATTTATATTTCTGTCGCCTCTACATACCTTTTCTGCAGGTGTTGGGTTTGTGAGGTACTAAATGAAGCATAATATTCTAACGTTAAACCATCTGTCCCCGGATTTTTGTTATGTGCTATTTGTGAGATGGCCTCTTTTATCTCCTCTGCCTGCAGGGGCACTTCCAGTTCCACTTTCTGTAGCAGAGTCAGGCGGGGTAAAGGGATTCCCTGGAGGAAGTCGCAAATCAGATCTAAGGAAGCTGCTTTGCGTGCTGTGTACAGAGTGCTATAGTAGGCCACAAAGGGCAAATTTATGTCTGCCTGGGAGTGTCGCAACTCACCCCTTTCCATGCAGATGGCCCGATGAGAAAGAAAGGCGTCTCCCCACGCAGCAACCACACCAACATCCTACCTGCTCTGTCTCCCTCACCATGTTGGCGGGATATATATTCCTTCTAGTCCAATTTTGTCAGACGGGCCCCAAGTTCAAGGTGTAACTGACAGAGATCTTTGAGGGGTTGTACCCTGTCTTTGCACCAATGTTTCCCATTCAATGTCCCGGATTTCCTGCTCCATTGTCAGTCATTTTTTTGCATAGGGTCTGTTGCACCCCGATGCAGTGGCTATACATTGGCCCCGCATGACCACTTTGTGTGCCTCCCATCCGACGAGTGGATCATTCTGATCAAAGTCTTCAGTAATACTGGTTGAGAGCGTGTCTCTAAAAGGGGGATCCAGTAAGGCTTCCACCCGCAGGCGCCATGTGTGTATCCCCACTTGTTCACTGCCCCATCATAATTTGAGTAGTAGTGGGCAGTGGTCTGAAATGGTGCACACAAGATACTTCGTGCCCACCACTCAGTCACATAGCGGAAAAGGTCTAGGCGTGTGTGTACATCATGTACTGGGGAGTAGAATGAATACACTGCAGATGTTGGGTGCATTAACCACCATACGTCGTGCAGTCCCATGCAGTCCGACCATTCCAGGTGTCTTGCCACCTGTCTACTCGCTGCACCCTCTGTAGGCCTTTGCTGACCGGTCAAGCTCCATGTCAAAGACGCAGTTGTAGTCCCCCATCTAAATACAAGGCGCTGTGGGTTGCTTCATCCTGGCTGGTGATAATCTGGTCAGGAAGTCAGTGTGGTGGGTGTTGGGGGCATGCAACGCCACAATCGTTAGGGTGTCTCCATCTAGTGGTCCCTCCAAGACCACACATCTGCCCTCCCAATCCACCCTGTGAGCATGAACCACATAGGGCACCCCCGGGGCAACCCAGATCAACACCCCCACAAGTAGGCCTAGTAGGTTGTGCCATATGTGGTCCCTCTCCACTTTGTTTGTACCTTCTTGAGGACTTCCGCCACTAAATGGGTCTCCTGCAGAAGCGCCACAATTATGCAGTGTAATGTGAGGTATCAGTAAACTGCCCATGTCTTGCGGGGTGTAGACATGTCCCTAACATTCCAGGTCATGAAGCGATAGGTGGGGGCCGTTAATGTACTGCTGCCATCAATTGGCTTGAGCGTTTGTGTCTCGTCTGCTGCCCTTAGGTTCCTCAGTTCTGCGACTCTCTGGGTCCCGACATATCCCATATGCCATCTAGTAAATTGTTTGGTGACTGTACGCCAGCTGCAGTGTAACATTCCCATTAAAACTACCCCCTCCCTCTTACCCAAGCCAAACACCTTTGGTGTGAATCGTTCGTGACATCTAAAGACAGTGCGCCAACATGTGGGCAACAATAGGTATTTGAAATATGTCCAAGTTGGATTGAGGCAATAAATAGTCCACAGGTGTGGTATGGTTCTTCCCGGTCTGCCCCTTGGCACATAATGTGTCCTAAGGCCCGGCTCCGACAGTGCAGTCCCACCCCCCCACAAGTTTGCAGTCACCGTGGTGCACCAGACCAGTGAGAGCCAGAGAAATATCAGCAGCATTCCTCTCCACATGACACAATCCATCATGAAATATTTACTGTGTCCCTCAGGTAATGTCATCCACCGATCAGGGAGTCAGTGCCGGTCCTTGTGTTCCATCCTCCGCCAGTGTTCCTGGGCCAGTAGGTCCAGAGTCAGGATCTGATTCCCCCTCTGACGGCAGTGCAGCATCCCAGTTCTGTATCGATATGTCTGCAACCATTCATGCCCTCTCGGATGATGCCTGCTCCATGGTGGGGTGATTTCTGGGGCGCCGGTTCCATTTTTTTACAAGGTCACTGTTTTACCCAGTGTTCAACCGGGTGGGGTCTTTCAGGTGGGTCTGGTCCCCCCTTCTCTAGAGAATGGAAAAAATGTGTGGTATCCTGCGCCACCAACCGTAGGCGTGCTGGGGAGAGTAGTGCGTATTTCATGCCAATCAGCGAAGTTACACATAGGAACTGCGGCTGTGTTAGACTTCCGCTGTGTAGTCTGGATATGCAGCAACCACCAAGCCCTCACAGTGCCGTGAGCCATTAGTGCGAAAGGCCTGTAATAACAAGTCTGTGGTGATCTTGTGTTTATTGCTCCATAACATGATGTCATTGGAATGTAGAATGTTCTGTGAGGGTTGCTAAGTAAGGGATTCTATGTTGGGCAGTTACTCTGGGACTGCTGGAGCTGTGGCTAATAAACACACAACGTGAAGTATTTCTGTCTCCTTATATTTATTACAATACACTTCACCACAATTTGGCGACGATTTAGCCACAGCAAAGGATCCACGCAGTAAGAAGGACTGACTTCAGAGGAAAAGAAAAAAAAAAACAACTGGGAAGAAGTCACCCCACTAAAGAACTCTTCGCAAAGAAAAAGACAGGCTTGTATATTTTCATTAATATGCTGCAGACAAGCGCTGGACTGAAAGTGACAGAATGATCAAAGACTCAGACTTTTAAAGTGTAAAGTCATCGTGCCTCATTGCGCTACGCAGTGTCGTAAAGGTAGAGGAGTTGTGCCTGCTGAACTCAATGAACAAGTTTGAGCGTGGATGTGAAAAAAACATTGAGTAAATTGCTTCTCCACCTTGTCGGTGAAAACTGGAGCAGCGTGAGGATTTATTGCACATCCCGCTGTGTGTGGGTTCGGCAATGTCTGTTAGTTAATTGGCTCCCTGCCAAGTGCTTTCATTCAGAGCAAGGCGGGTATCGACTTCAGGGTAAAAGCTGTGTTTAATGCCAGTGTCAGTCATCCACGTGTGGAATCAACTGAGATTTGGCAGACACGTACTACGAGCTGGAGATTTGGTTTAGAGCGTAAATTGAGCCACGCGCGAGGCGCCATTAACTGTCACTTCACCTTGTGCGTCAAGCAAGGCGCGAGGCCGAAGTCTTGGGAAAAATGCTGGCAGTGCGTCAGGAGTTAAGCTGTGCGCGCGCTGAGTCAAGCGCGAGGCTGTGAGTGTATAAAAAGCCAGCCGTGCGTGTCAAGTCAAGCGCGAGGCTACAAGTAAATAAGAAGTTGATTTCGACTGCGTGTAAAGTCGAGCTGTGGGGGTCAAGTCCTCATCAAAAAAAAAAAAAGGCCTGCCGTGTGTGCGTGTAAAGCCAAGTTTCAAATAACAATAATAAAAATAACTAAAAAGAAAAGAACTGCTTCTTTCGAGTGAAGTGCGATGGATTAATTCCTAACAAAAATAACGAAGTATCCTAGCATACACAAAGCCTTGAATTACCTCGAGATGAGGCTGAACAGTTCTCACACCCTTCTCTTCTCTCACATAAATTGAAGACGGACCACAGGAAGTAGTTTTGTTTCAAAGAGATATAGTGAACAACTAGAACGCTGACTTTCACTCCAGAAGAAAGTGCATTGGGAGTTGTCTCTTGCTGGAATATACAGTCTAAACTCAAGCAAGAGTTATTGGAGAAAATCCCAAGTGCAGACAAAGAGAGGAAAATAAATAGAATGTTATTTTTTAATTTATTTTCAGTGGAATTTTGAAATTGTCAAGGGAAATTGTTCTTTTAACAAAACAAAAAAAAAAAAAATTCCACGCAGTCCGAAGTATCAATCCCTTGAAGGAAGTCACATTTACAGTTTATTTTTTTATTTTTTTTTGTGTATTGAAATCAGCTTAAAACAAATTGCAAACCCGTGATATGCACACATTGTTAGCTGTGATTATTGTTTTCACATGTTAAAATAAGTGTCAATTGCATATACTTGATAAGCTGAGAACATTTTATAGCCACGTATATATAAGTAGTTTGAAAAGTAATATTTCTCTAAATTCGGTGTCATGGCAACTATGCAAAATGTTGGTGCTCCTCCTCCTTTTCTTCAGACTCCTGGTGAACCGCCTGTACCGTGGAGAAATTGGTACAGGGCTTTTACAAAGTATTTAGGGGCCATTGGTGGAAATAGATATCGACCTGAGCGTAAAAGATTTCTATTACAACACAATTTGGGTTTCGAGGGTCAATCTATTTATGAACATCTCCCACCGTATATCATTCCCCAAGATCAAGAAGATTTAGATGAATTTGAACTAGCTGTTACAAAATTAGAAAAACAATTTGATGTACAACCAAGTTTGATTGTGAATAGACATAAGTTTTTTACGAGAGAGCAGCTACAGGATGAATCTATAGATACTTATGTTGCTGTTTTACGTATGTTGGCTGCAGAATGCGAATTTGAAAATTTTACAGACCAACTCATACGTGATCAGATAGTTGTACACTGTTGGGACAAAAAGTTCAGGAAAAACTTCTCACATTGAGAAATCCCAATCTTATAGAGACAATAGATATAGTTAAGGGGATTGAGGTTTCACGGAAAGCACTTAGAGAACTCACCCGCAAGGAGACTAGTGGTGTGTCTGTGGTGAATGAAGGCACATCTTTTAAGCAGAATAATAGCTTTAAAAAATTACCGAAAAAAAAGAGTATAAAAATAGTTTTTACTCAGAAGAACATTTGTTTTAGATGTGGGAATTCAAGGCACGGACAGAATGGTAAACCTTGTCCTGCAAGAAGTGTGAAATGTAAGATTTGTAATAAGATAGGGCATTTTGGTAAAGTTTGTCAAACACCCAGAGACAAAATAAATTCGGTTCAAGTGGGTGATTTGAGCGACAGCTCAGAAGAAGAACAAAACTGTTCAAGAGGAATTAGAGACATGATTGTGGTTGTACGGGATGATGAATCTGACTGTGTTGATCCGTATGAACACATTGAGGTAGATGGTAAGGACCTCAGACTCCTTATTGATTCTGGTGCCAGAATGACGATGATAACTGATGAGCTGTTTGATGAGGTATGGGGTAAACATGTGTTATTCCCCCAGATAGGAATCCTGTAACATATGATGGAAGGAAGATTGAGCTGTCTGGATATTTTGAATGCCAACTCAAATTCAAGGGGCATACCATTTTTGGAAAGGTATATGTGGCCAAGAAAGGGTTAGACATTCTTGGATGGTATCACCAAGGTCTTTTTGGGATGATCCTTAGACCTGGCAGGGATGTGCAAGTTTCTTTAGTAACTGATGCTGAAGAAAACAAGGGGTCATTTGGGAAATGTGAAAACAGTACCAAATGGGTCGACAAATTTCCTACTGTGTTTGGTGACAAGTTAGGAAAAATCAAGGGATTCAAACATAGGATTAAAGTTCAAGACAATGTTACACCTGTAAAACACAAATTGAGGAATGTGCCTTTCAGTGTACGTCAAGACTTAGCAGATATCCTTAAAAAATGTGTGATGAAGGTGTGATAGAACCTATCGAGTCATCTTTATGGTTAAGTCCATTAGTTATCGCAAGGAAGAAGAATGGGCAATTGAGAGTGTGTGTGGACTTGAGGAGTCTCAACAAGGTCATTTGGGTTGACTCTCACCCGCTACCCAGGATTGACGACATTATTAGTACATTCTCAGGTTCTAGGTTGTTTTCTAAAATTGACCTAGCATCTGCATATCACCAGATAGTGCTCGAAGAAAGTTCACGACATCTTACGGCTTTTGTTTCTCCTATGGGCTCCTATCAATTTAAACGGATGCCTTTCGGACTTGCCTCGGCGGCGGCCGTTTTTCAACATGTGTTAGAGAATGTATTGGAGGGAATTGAAGGTGTGGTAACCTTCCAAGATGACATTTTAATAGCGGGAGGAAACCAATCCATTCATGATAAACGCATGTGTGAAGTTTTAGAAAGATTACAAAAATTTGGTGTGGTAGCAAATCGAGGGAAGTGTGAATTTGCAAAGGATACAATAGAGTATCTGGGTCATGTAATCTCTGAGAGAGGGGTTGAACCAAGACCTGGTTTAGTTGATGCTATAACTAAAGCACCTACCCCCAAGAGTAAGGAGAATGTGGCTTCATTCTTAGGACTTTATTCAAAATTTCTCGGCAAAAACTGTTGTGTTAAGAGAATTATTAAAGAAAGAGAAAATTCTCATGGGAGAAAGTCTGCCAAGATGAGTTTGAGGGTTTAAAAAAGAAATTGTTTCAGCTGGACTCCTTGCACCGTTCGACTCCTCACAAGAATGTATTATAACTGTGGATGCAAGTAATGATGGGTTGGGTGCTATCATTGCACAGATTAAAGGCAAAACTGAAGTGACAATAGGTTTTGCTTCAAGATCCTTGAGGTCTAATGAGAAAATCTTCTCTGTTATTGAAAAGGAACGTTTGAGTTGTTGCTTGGCAGTTGAAAGAGTCAAATGTTTCATCTGGGGTAGGAAATTTGTGCTCAAAACCGACCACAAACCTTTAGTCAGTATTTTGAGTGGGACAACCATCAAAGATCACACCCCACGAATAGCAAGATTGAGCTCTAAACTACTACAGTACAATTTCACTGTTGAGTACATCCCTGGCGGAAAAAACATAAGAGCAGATTACTTATCTCGTTCACCTTTAAGTTTTACTGATTACTCTGAAAACTGTGAAGAAAATGACGAAGAATGTTTAATTGCGAGTGTTGATATTTGTCATGACACTACTTTTTCTGAACATGAATGGTTTTCAGAATCAGCAAAAGATATGGAATTAGAAAGTGTGAGGAAGTATGTTATGAATGGGTGGCCTAAAGAAAAAGCTTTACCTCAAGAGTTACAACCTTTTTTCAAAGTAGCTGATGAATTGTCAATTGAAGAAAAGGGGATGTTGGTACGGGGAGACAAATTCATTCCACCTGTTTCATTGAGGCAAAGGATCATTATGTATGGTCATGAAGGACATTTGGGCCAAACCATAACTAAAAGAAAAATCAGAGATAGTAGTTGGTGGCCTGGGATGGATTCCGCTATTATAGCCAGTGTTCGGGGATGTGTTGTTTGTGCCTCTAGCGACAAAGGACTTAAAACCGAAGCAGTGCCTTTACAGCCTGTTGAATTACCAAACACAGTTTGGTCTAAGCTTGCTATCGATTTTATTGGCCCTTTCGGTATCCTGCCTCGAAAGTTAAGGTTTGCTATCGTAGTTGTTGATTACTACAGCAAATGGTGGGAAGTAAAATTTGTACAAGAACCCAACACTCTCACTGTCGTCAAGTTTCTGAAAAAACTATTTTTAAGAGAGGGTTTTCCTAAAGAAATTGTCTCGGACAATGGTGTCCAATTTGTTTCAAAAGAAATGAAGAGTTTTCTTGACAGCAATGCCATCAAACACAAGTGTGTTGCTTTATATCATCCTCAGGCCAACGGTCTGGTGGAAAAGATGAATCGCACACTAGCAGAGTGCATCCAGTGGGCCATTCAAAACAAGTTTGATCTTTGTAAATCTGTTGAGGAAATGTTGTGGTCACACAGATGTTGTCCAAATGCTGTGTCAGGTCTTTCACCATTTGAAATGTTACGAGGACGTCCACCTGCGTCTAGGTTGTGTCCTGCATGGTTAAGAGAGTGTCAGCATAAAAGTGATCACATGCTACTCATAGACCAAGTTGTGAGACCCAAAGTTGAAGAATTTCAGAATAAAATGAAAAATCACTATGATACTCTACACAGAGTAAAACCTGTAAGACACGAATTGTGTGTTGGAGATTGGGTTTGTGTCAAAGATCTCAATCATGTTCCTAAAGGAAGGTCGAAATTCAAATCTCCTGTCAGAGTTGAGGTTGTAACCAGGAATGCGGTGAGAACTAGCAGAAATGAGTGGTGGAACAGGGGAAGAGTGGTGAAGGTGCATACCCTTGATGTTCCTCCCCATGATTTGTGTGTTTCATTCAAGTCATCTTTGCAATCTCGTGTTGTTCCTTCTTCATCTTCCTCTTTTGATATTGATGTTTCTGAGCCAAGGTGTTCTTTCCATCCTGAACCTGAACGTAGGAGTAGTAAACGGAATATTATCAAACCCTTAAGGTTTCGTGACTGATGCTTCAATTTTATATATTTGACTGCACATTTTTGTATTCGTGTAATGTTATTTTATTAACTTTTTGTTCTGTTTCATTTGTTGTAAAGAAGGGAGATATTGTGGTGATCTTGTGTTTATTGCTCCATAACATGATGTCATTGGAATGTAGAATGTTCTGTGAGGGTTGCTAAGTAAGGGATTCTATGTTGGGCAGTTACTCTGGGACTGCTGGAGCTGTGGCTAATAAACACACAACGTGAAGTATTTCTGTCTCCTTATATTTATTACAATACACTTCACCACAAAGTCTCTGTCCCAGTAGTTCAGCAGTCAGGCAACTAAGGGGCGCGGTAGAGCACCCGGAAGTGAAGGTCACCCTGGCACTTGGTGGGCTCATTCGACAGAGAAGAATTTGGGAGCTTGTCCTGCCATGAACATCAACAGTAGCCACTGCTCGAGAAACAGTTCCATACTGGGACCCGCTGCTCTCTCTGGTAGCTCTGCCAGCCAGACATTGTTGCGGCGGGACCACCCCTCAGCATCTTTCGCCCATAGTTGGAGGCATTTCATGTCTGCTTGAAGGGCTTTCACTTGGGATTGTACCTCTTGGAGAGAGGGGGGCAGTACAGTGAGGGCATATTCCGTGGTGCCCAATCTTTAATCCGGTTCAGCTGGACTGACCGAAGGAGGGATTCTTCCAGTGAGACAGAATCTATTTTATCCTCCAGAATGGATTTAGTCTCCTGGATAGCTTGCAATATATTAGTGAACTGCGCTGTGTGGTGCCCCAAAGGGTCTTCCAGTTGGGACTTTATCCCAATCCCTGAGGGGGATGCCCCATATCCAACGCAGTCAGCAGTTGTTTGTTGCCTTTAGGTTTCACCATTGTAAGACCTGGCATCTTTAACTTGTTTCCTCTGTCTTTTTGCTTTCTGGCCTCCTGTTTTCAATGGTATGTTGGACTTCATTTTGCTGGTTTAGTGCTCTCCATGCCACTGGAGTCAAGCTAGCCTGGCTGATGAGGGGTGATAAACCGAAACCGGTCCCAGGATGCTTGTTTCTGGTCCAGGGACAACCTGGCCTGGCAGTTCGGGCTGGACTGGTCCCATGAGGAGCAGGGTCAATACTGATTTGCATATTGCTGGGAAGAAATTGGAATGGCATGGTGAACAAAAGAAATGAAGGATTTAGGCCCGGGTCTCTATACTGGGGGTGAATGTTTAACATTGTTCAGCATTCCATCCATCAATAGTTCTGTTTGTATTTGTCACCCTCAGTGGGACAGGTATGCCCAAACATGGGTCCGGTACTCTCCATGCCACTGGAGTCAAGCTAGTCTGGCTGATGAGGGTTGATACCCAGAATCTGGTCCCAGGTTGTTTCTTTCAGGTCCAGTGAGGACTTGGCCTGGCATTTCAAGCTAGACTGTTCCCAAGAGGAGCAGGGTCTAGACTGATTTGCATATTGCTGGGAACAAACTGGAATGGCATGGTGAGCAAAAACAAAAATGATGAATATAGTCCCAGATCTCTGCACTGGGGGTGAATGTTTGACATTGTTCAGCATTCCGTCCATCAATTGTTCTTTTTCCATTTGTCACCCCGAGTAGGACAGGTATGCCCAGAACTCCCAAACCAAGGATTCCTTGGCAGGCTGAGGTGGCTGAGCTGGTGCAACTCCCCCCCGGCTGCTCATCAGAATCTGATTAAGATATATTTGTATTGGAAGGCAAACAAGGAAAGAGAGCAAGCCAGATATCTCGAACCTCACCAAAATCCAATAGGAAAATAAAGGAAAAAGGGTGGAATCTTCTTTTTTTTTTTTTAATAAAGACATCCATATGAATCAATCACAATTATTCTTTGGGGTGCGATTCAACTCCCAGACCTCTCATGAGTGTCTTGCAGGCTTCTTGCAAGACCGTAAAAAAGACTTGTTTGATATCTTCAATAGAACAATACATATTCCATTTTGCTAACTTAATCAACAACTCTAACATCTTACCTTCTTCAAAATTACAACAAAACATTGTTATTAACTTAATTCTAATATAATTCGATCTTGCGAGTGCTACGCGAGAACGTACAGGAAGTACAGCCCCTCGAACTCCACGTAGGGGATTGTGCATCCAGTTCCTGCGAGCGCCTAATGAGACCAATGACTTTCGAAAAGAAGAAAAAAAATCCAACCATATTTTAATGACTATTCTATTATACATTACGATTAAATAATAACTGACAACATGATAACCAACTGTATAAATGTGCTGGGGGATATATGGCTCGGCTCCGCTATGTGCTCATTTGCCGACCTCCAGACTCAGGGGCATATTTACAAGCCCCTTGCGCCACTTTTGCGCCGCAGTTGTGTCACGCATGTGACGCAGCGGCGACGCAAACCATGCGCCGCGTTGCGCTATATTTACAACATGACGCATCTAGGGAGATGCGTCACGTAGTAAACCCCTGCGCCACATGAAACCTGCGTCAGGTTTCATGTGGGCGTACCGGTGCAGGGGGGGGCGTTCCGGCGCAGGAACGCCTCGGAAAAGTGACGTAGTGAAATCTACAAGATTTTACGCAGTCACTTTTCCGACGCTGGTGCGGTCAAATCCTTACGCCTGCTTCAAGCAGGCGTAAGGATTGACGCACCATGTTAGGGATAGGGAAGGTTGGAACAGTGCTGGAGTTGCGTCGCGCTTGCAACACAACTTCAGCACTGCGCCAACCTTCCGCCGGCAGATGCGTCACGCATCTGCTTATCCTTGCGCCACGATGCGCCGCATTGTAAATGCGGCGCATCGGACGTGGCGCAAGGGTAAACTTGCATGACGCATTTTCCCTGGCGCATCCCTGCTGATATGCAGGGATGCGCCAGGGAACGTAAATATGCCCCTCAGTTTACTATTTCCTGCACCCAGTTCCATAAATATTTACAGGTGGGTCATGCCCTCAGGTGTTATGATGCTTGCCTACAGGAGCTTTCAGGCTTCAGCCCCTTGGAGGCATGATTGTTCATGGGGAGATTGGGATGTGGGGGTATCTCCCAGTTATACTGAGCCCTTATAGGCAATGCCCCAGAGACACAGGATCCGCTCCAAATGAGGTGGGAGGGATGGATCGGGGAACTGGAGAAAGTTTAATGGTGGGAGTCATTTATGTATTCTAGGGAACTAGCGATATCTGTACGTTTACTCCTGGTCCAGCTACACTACCTCCATCTAAGCTACATGACTCCCCAGGGACTGGAATATGAAGGTATCCATTAAGATCCCAGGTGTGCCCTCTGCCAGTCTCCAATGACAGACTTCTTTCACATGGTCTGGCAATTTCCGAAGATTGCCTGATACTGGACCCGGTGTACTGCCCTCTCAGCGTCCTAGAAAAATCAATCTTGTTGAATCTGAAAGTGGCCCTGCTGGGGGTAATGGATGACTTTGAGGGACACTGGGAGATAGAGCTCAGGTGGGGTTGGTGGCTGTGGTCGCCAAAAGAGACATAGCACAATCCTGGAAAAGGCCAGACCCGCTGAAATCAACGCTGTGGCATGCTGCCATGGACCGGTGTGCCAAGCAAGAGGAACCATTTTATATTGCCCAGGGATGTCCATAGTAACTCTTTAAGATTTGGGGTACATAGTGGGATAACTACGGGTCATCCTCTATGATGGATGCTATGCTTTCTAATGTGGTTTTTATCTGTAACATCCATGTTAAAACCAATAAAATGTGATTATCTTAAAAGAACTGTATACAATAGATTACAATAGAATTTTGAACTTTACGATCTCGCAAGTGTCCCTAAAGTGTCTCGAAAGGCTGTCACACGAGAGCAGTGACACCTCAAAAATAGTTTGCTGGTAACATGGCTCAATATGAGAGTTACAAGAACTGAGGAAATACACAATCACTACTGAAATATTGCTATATTAATCTGTTTAATACACATTTTTTAAAACATTTTGCAAACTGTGAACTATATCCTGTTATGCTACAAAAAAATCCTTCCTTTTCAAAAAAATGTCTGCACACAGGATATATTATACAGTCATTCTACCATAAATATACTCACAAAATAAATGCATTTAATTTTTTTTAAAACTAAAAATTCTCTTAAACAATTAAGGTTAAAGTAAACTTATAGTTAGGTTTAATAACAAGATCTGTTTTCATTTACAAAAAACCCTAGAAATTCACTTTAAAATAAAACAATGGTTAAAGTAAAGATATAGTTTGGTGAGTTTCTCGATAACAACATTAACGGTTAGAACTAAAAAAACACAGAAATGTACCAGTTATATTTAGCAGTACTAACTATAACTTGAGCCACCGCCATGCACTGCTTATAACCTCACAAATCCCATCACTCATGACATCTCAAATAATTTAGCTATGGTGCATGGATGGTTAAGTATCTGTGTAGTGCAATGGAGTTGCATTGATTTAATGTATATATTTCTTCTGCCTTAAAAAACACTACTTATGTTTGTTATAACAGATTGCTGCCAACACCGAATTGAAAATAGTGTTTCATAATGCATGGCATAGTAGCAGCATGGGTGGCTAAACGTGGCATGATTTACTGGAAACTTTCTGCATTAAAGGTGGCTGCAATGCTTAAGGATTATGACGTGGCAGTGTCACTGAGTTTCTTAACTTGCATGTCAAGTATAAACGGAATGCAAAAAGAACAAATGATGGATGGAATCCTGAACAATGTCAAACATTCACACCCAATACAGAGATCTGGGCCAGAATCCACCATTTTTTTGCTCACCATGCCATTCCAGTTTGTTCCCAGCATATGCAAATCAGGCTTGAACCTGCTCCTCATGGGAACAGTCCAGTCCGAACTGCCAGGCCTGGTCTTCCCCGGACCGCAAACAAGCATTCTTGGACTGGTTTCAGGGTATCTCTCCTCATCAGGCAGGCTAGCTTAACACCAGTGGCATGGAGAGCATGGGACCCATGTCTGGGCTGACCCGTCCCACTCTAGGTGACAAATGCAAGAGAACAATTGATGGATGGAATGCTGAACAATGTCAAACATTCACCAAGCCTACAGAGATCTGGGCCTAAATCCATCATTATTTTTGCTCACCATATCATTCCAGTTTATTCCCAGGAATATGCAAATCAGTCTTGACCCTGCTCCTCATGGGAACAGTCCAGCCCGAACTACCAGGCCGGGTCCTCACTGGACCGGAAATAAGCGTCCTGAGACCGGTTTGAGGGTATTAACCCTCATAAGCCATGCTAGCTAGACTCCAGTGGCATGGAGAGCATGGGACCCACATCTGGGCCTACCCATCCCACTCATGGGTGACAAATGCAAAAAGACCAATTGATGGACAGAATGTTGAACAATCTCAAACATTCAACCCCAGTACAGAGCTCTGGGCCTAAATCCATCATTTTTGTTTTTGGTCACCATGCCATTCCAATTTCTTCCCAGCAATGTGCAAATCAGTCTTGGCCCTGATCCTCATGGGAACAGTCCAGCCCAAATGGCATGGAGAGCACAAGACCCATGTCTGGGCATACCTGTCCCACTCTGGGTGACAAATGCACAAAGAACAATTGATGGATGGAATGCTGAACAATGTCAAACATTCACCCCCCAGTACATAGATCTGGGCCTAAATCCATCATTGTTTTGCTCAACATGCCATTCCAGTTTGTTCCCAGCAACATGCAAGTCAGGCTTGACCCTGCTCCTCACGGCAACAGTCTAGCCGGAACTGCCAGGCCAGGTCCTCCCTGGACCACAAACAAGCATTCTGGGAGCGGTTTCAGGGTATCATCCCTCATTAGCCAGGCTAACTTGACTCCAGTGGCATGGAGAGCACAAGACCCATGTCTGGGCATACCCGTCCCACTCGGGGTGACAAATGCACAAAGAACAATTGATGGACGGAATGCTGAACAATGTCAAACATTCACCCCCAGTACATAGATCTGAGTCTAAATCCATCATTGTTTTGCTCAACAATGCCATTCCAGTTTGTTCCCAGCAATATGCAAGTCAGGCTTGACCCTGCTCCTCACGGCAACAGTCTAGCCGGAACTGCCAGGCCAGGTCCTCCCTGGACCACAAACAAGCATTCTGGGACTGGTTTCAGGGTATCACCCCTCATCAGACAGGCTAGCTTGACATCAGTGGCATGGAGAGCATGGGACGCATGTCTGGGAAGACCTGTCCCACTCGGGGTGACAAATGCAAAAGGAACAATTGATGGATGGAATGCTGAACAATGTCAAACATTTGCCAAGCCTACAGAGATCTGGGCTTAAATCCATCATTATTTTTGCTCACCATGCCATTCCAATTTATTCCCAGGAATATGCAAATCAGTCTTGACCCTGCTCCTCATGGGAACAGTCCAGCCTGAACTGCCAGGCCGGGTCCTCCCTGGACCGGAAATAAGCATCCTGGGACCGGTTTCAGGGTATTGCCCCTCATCAGCTAGGCTAGCTTGACCCCAGTGGCATAAAGAGCACAGGACCCACGTCTGGGCATACCAGTCCCACTCGGGGTGACAAATGAAAAAAGAACAATTGTTGGACGGAATGCTGAACAATGCCAAACATTCACCCCCAGTACAGAGCTCTGGGCCTAAATCCATCACATTTTTTGCTCACCATGCCATATCAGTTTCTTCCCAGCAATATGCAAATCAGTCTGGACCTCCCTGGACCGGAAACAAGCATCCTGGGATCAGTTTCGGGGTATCACCTCTCATCAGCCAGGCTAGCTTGACTCCAGTGGCATGAAGAGCACGATATCCACGTCTGGGCATACCGATCCCACTTGGGGTGACAAATGCATAAAGAACAATTGATGAACAGAATGCTGAACAATGTAAAACAGTCAACCCCAGTACAGAGATCTGGGACTAAATCCATAATTTTTTTTGCTCCCCATGCCATTCCAGTTTGTTCCCAGCAATATGCAAATCTGTCTTGACCCTGCTCCGCATGAGAATAGTCCAGCCCGAACTGGCAGGCCAGGTCCTCCCTGGACCGCAAGCAATCATCCTGGGAACGGTTTTGGGGTATCACCCCTCATCAGCCAGGCTAGCTTGACTCCAGTGGCATGGAGAGCACACTAATATTTTTCAACTAAGTCACGTGAGTTTTAAGAACTATATAACACGCAGCTGAATGCAATGTGCTTTTGAATTTCCTTCGACCTGTGAACAAGGCCAGTAATAGGCAGAAACGTTAGGTGTAAGAAGGAACCTGCAGTGTTTGGACTGTGAATAAACGCTGTATTTTGCCAGCATTGAGCCTCTTGGTTTTTGTGGTGTTAGAGAGATGGGCTGCTCCGTGCCCATTGTGAAGAGGCTACCATGAAGGGTCGGGGGCTCCGGTAACAGGAGGTTTGTTTTTGATATATATATATATATCTATATATATTTCAATTTCAACATTTCTGCTCCTTCCGCTTTCCCACGCCCTGCGCAGAGGATCGTTTAGAGCCGGCGCAGCGCGCCGGACATTATTTCATAAACACAGTCCAATTAACGATCACTCAGAGGGTTGTGCAGTTACCAAAAAGTTGGTTTATTTCCAGGTTACGCGTTTCGCTTGCGAAGCAAGCTTGGTCACACACACATATATATATATATATATACATCATGCACTTGTGTGGTTGCCGGCATGCTGGTGATGCTCAGCTTCAAATACATCCACCCACGTTCATTTTTATATTTTCAAACCCTCATGTGATACCAACAAAAGGGCCGACACTCCAATAGCTGCTTTTCAATATCTTTATTGGCTAAGATGTGATTAACAATTTCGGTTGTACACATTAGCCCTGTTACCAATAGCGACCCCATAGTCAGTGATTCTTTTACGTGCTACACCTTTGAAATGTCCTGCGCAGGAAACATTAATAAAGGACCACCTCCTATAAACATAGGCTGCTTCTTTAATATGTAAACACTATCGGGCAGATTTATCGATCTTTCATGCAGCACAATGGAGCAAGCCACCTTGTTGCGCTGTGTGAAAGGGAAAGGGCATGAATGCTGCCTATTTAACATTATGGGGCACATTCCTGTCCTTTCCTGGTGCTGAGCACTTTTGGCTGCCTAGCGCCAGTGCAGGCACCCTTGCGTCTTGTTGCAAGGGTGGCTGCGATTTTCGGCAGGATTGTTTTTGCTCAGGAAAGGATAGCTTCCTGCACAAAAACAATCATCAGAGGCATTTTCCTCTTTCTAGGTCTGATGCAGAATGTTGTACACATAGAAAGAGGAAAAAACAGGGACAAATAAAAATATTTCTCCTCTTTACTTAACACAAGGAGAGGCATAACATTTTGACACATTCCCAGGTCTACCACTAATGGTAAATCTGGGAATTGGCCAATACACATGGAACACTTTCCTGGGGCAGAGTAACTCAAGTCAGTGATTTTTGCTGCCTTGTGTTACTCTAGATTTATCAAGTCATTCATGGCCACACAAGGTAGCCTAGCGTTTCTTGATAAATATCACATAGGTTTTGCGTCGCCCTTGCGCCCCCTTGCGTAGCAGCAAGGCAATGCAAAACCTTAATAAATATAAGCCTACATTTCTATGATTACATGGTTTTAAATATATTGAATTATTTCACATTTATCCAAACATTTGATAATCATAATAAAACATTAGATGAACAATCTCCAAGTGCATGATAAATGAATCTATTAAATCAATCAATTAATCAAATATTAATTCCATTTACAATTCACCATATTATCACCAGAAGGTTTATACCTAATCACTGGTTCCAAACTGGAATGGCGTGGTGAGCAAAAAAACGATGGATTTAGGCCCAGATCTCTATAATGGGGGTGAGTGTTTGACATTATTTAGCATTCCGTCCATTAATTGTTCTTTTTCCATTTAAACCTAATCACTCCTGAACTACAGTCACTGAACTGGCTATCTTAAAAGGCTGGGATCCACCTCAAAATTGCTTGCATGACCCATAAAGCTCTTTACCTGAACACTCCTTTTTACCTGGCCCAGAAACTGACTCCATGTGGTGGAAACAGGTCTTCACAAGGCATAAGCTCCCTTCTACTGAAGCCACAAAAATTAAACAAAAAGAAAACCTACAACGAGCCTTCTCCAGAATTCCCCCAAAAATCTGGAACTCTCTTCCTCCCAAGACCAGGTTCAACCCTTCAAGATCCATCTGCAGAAAATGAAGTAAAACTATTACTATTTAACAGATACTTTTCACAATGAGGATGTACTTCCCTCATCCTCCATCGAGACGCTATTTGCTCCTGTTTATTTTGTTGTTGTTACTTTCCTTGTTTGACGTTTTATTTATGACTTCTATGTGCAACTTCCATTTCCCAACCACCACATGCAAACTATTGTATAATGCCCAGACACCCGAAAGGGTCTTGTCCATGCTATTATTTCACAGAGGCTATTATTGCTTGAACTTGGAATACCTTGAAAAAACAAGAGACAAGAGGCGTTTGCCAAAACAGTTTGTTTAATTAAACTATGTAGCTGGGAGCACAGTCACAGGCATAGAGTCTGAGGACTGTCTCAATTTATAATCTGTCTAGCATAGACTTTTATACATTGTGTTGAATAATATAAAATGTTTCAGGTGAGCCTTTTTTGGTAAGGAATGTGTACTTCTGTCTTTGGAGCCATAAAATTAGGCAGTGGATGAGTAATCCAGGTGGGCCTCAACCTTGCGTGGACACAATTCCGCCAGTAGGTAACGTGTCCAGAAGTCCGGCATGGGGAGCAAGTGATAACTGCATGTACTGTGTGTGTTGTGTCTTTATTGGCTAAGTGTTCCTAACTTCATGTGGCATCTAGTTTTATGGTGTTGTGGGAACACACGCACCCCTCTGGCCATGTGTGTTTATCAAGGCCAGTTTCCTGAGAGCATTGTGGTATCGCTGCGGCTATCTGTGGGACCCATCTGGGATTTCCTGTTCACACGTTTGTCTGATGGCTACATGCCACCTCACCTGTGGTCTGTCAATCAATGACCTTGGGCTGGGTCTCAGGGCCTGGCTACCACACATTCCTGAGTTGGGGTTGACGTGGAGTTCACAACGGGTGAACTCGTCAAGAAAGATGCAATTTTGGGTCTATACATGAATGTATCATTATTCATATTGGCATCGACTTTTTCAATATTAACACTATATGTTCCTGCCTTCGTATTCTGTGCTATTTTTCATGCTCTTCCCACGGTACTGAGTACTTCGATGACCAATACCACGTATATTCCTGTTGTTTATCTCTGGTATCATAACTATCATTATATATTCTTGTACAGCGCTCTGAAACCCAAAACGGTCTTCTTTGCGCTAGATTAAACTCTATAAATAAATACAAATAAATGAATAAATCTTCTCGCAATCTTACATACAATTATAAAAATACATGATTTGCAATATCTACTACTCTTTAATTGCTATAGGGCAAACTTTCCTCTTTACACCTTTCCAAATCTTGCACTTATTGTTAACAGTTGATACCTCAATTATTCCATACACTCCTATTTGTCTTCAAAGTAATTTTCGGTATTGAAAATAAAATTCATCTATGCCTTGACTATTACTATTTAAAGCATCATGTCAGGTTACAGTGCAAACAGTTGCAGAGCATAAAAAAGTGTACAATACTTCATCGACATTAAGCACAAATGGGTCTTTACAATCCATGTCTGTAAGATAAAACTTCTAATTTCCTAAGTTCATGTTCTCTGTCACCTCATCTTATATACTTGGGTATCTGTGCTATACCACTGTATGTAGTTTAGATTCTTCACTATAATGGACTTTTCTAAAATATCTTGATACTTGAGATGGTGTAGCATTGGTCCATATTGCTCACAAATGCTGTAAAATCCTTTTGTGCAATTGCAGTTTGGTGCAACCTATGTATATCTTCAAACAAAAATAGTGATTGCTGAATTTATCACATCCTGTAGCCCCAATCAGAGGCCTGATTCTGAGCAATGACATAGGAGGGGCTTGGGAATACCTCACAATGTTTCTGATATGCATGTGACTTCACTTGTGACATCATGCCTATATAAATAACGCGGCTTGAAAAGTGGCACAGGGTTTTCCAGTTCACAGAAGAGATGGGGCACTGGCAAAATCCTAAATATATATAAATATAACACCTAGAAAAGTGTTATTTGAGTTGCCTATATCTTTGGTGCCGTTTGACGACTCTTCATGAAGTTTTCTAAATAAAAGTGCCCCGGTGATTCTAGTTCTGCCTGGAATGTTTCATTGTGATCCGTCAAGGGAGGGCCCAGAAAAAGGAGGGTAAAAAATGTGTGTTTCCCATGTTAATTTCCATGGGGTATTTGCACACGACTACAGCCCAAACCACTGGATGGAATTACACTGAAAGGTATCTTTTCGTTCGCAGATCATGCTTCAGTTATTTGGTGTAAATCCGTTCAGTAGTCTTGGAGATATTAAAGGAAAATCAAATTGGTATATCTGGGTGGAGCCTAAGCACAGATCTCATGGTGGTATCTGATTGGCTGCCAACACTTCAACCAGGAAGTGTTGGCAGCCATCTTGGGACCAATATACATGATAGCACTCCATTTAAATGCATTGTAGTGACTGGCAGGTTTTGATGATCACAAAAAGGAGAACGCATAAAGGATGATAACAGATTTTAGTTACAATATAAATCATTTGTTGATGTTGCCACTATAATTTTAGGAAATGTTCTAAGGTGATTTTACCATGTAGAAAAGCTTTCTGCTGGGATTTCGTAAATCATGTTTGAGAGAAAACTGTTTTCCAGTGATTTTTCCAAAGAGGTTATGGAAGGTGCTCCAGACGCTAAAATGAGAGCATATTTTCGGTATATTCATGCTATCTTTCTCAGCCAAATGTAAATCATGTGCTTCCAACAGGAGCAGCCTGCCAGTCAAATCCCTTGTGTTCTATTGCAGCCTCCCAGAGTGTTCTAAAGAACAACTAGAGAGCTAACAGTGTTTCTTATGACAAAAGTATGGCACACCTGAAGTTGTGTTGATTGAATCAAACTGGTAAAACTTACAACATTTTATTTAGAAAGGAACAAAATGAGGTGGTTTAGTTTGTCATAGAAATTATGGTTAGTGATGCGGAAAGGAAAATTAGGACTCATTTTAAGTGAGTTCTCAAATATCTTTCTCTTCTATTTCATTAAAACATTCTGACATGCAGACTGAAACATGCACTTTCAACACCAGCAGCAGGCTACCAATTAACTCCCTGGTGATCAGCAGATATACTACAGTGTTCTAATGAGCAACTAGAGTGCTAACTTTGTGAATCCATGCCAAATGTGTGGCACATTTGAACGCCATCTTGATGGAATCGAAGTAGAAAACTGAAAGCATTTTCTACTGAGGATACCGCAGTAAATGAGGAAATTAGGGAGCTTCATAACAAATAAGTCTCCCAACATGGCCACTAGAGAAAAAAGTGGCAGAATATAGCATAAATATCACTGAAATGTAGCCCAAGTATAGCCCAATGACAGAAGTGTGCAAAAGAATTCTTTTGTTTTAGTTTTTTTGCAGTTTTATATAGTGCAAACATGAGCTGAAGGGAGTGCTTTACATGCGCATCAGTTACATTACTCAAGGACACATTCATTTTGGTTTTAGACATGGGGAGATTAAAAGCCAGACATAAAACCATCAGTGTTTTTGACTGACAAATAGCGATTTTTAGCGATTCGCAAAACCTGATGTACAACAGTGTCTGAGACACTGTTTGTGATTTCCAAATGAGTTGCAAGGGACCTACCTCATTAATATTCATGAGGCAGGTTACATTTCGCAACCCATTGGGAATGGCCCTCACTCACAGGGATGTGGCCTGCTGGGGTCAGCAGACCACCATGTCTTTGACTGCTTTATGAATAAAGCATTTTTTTTTTTTAATGAAGCCCATTTTCCTTAAGGGAAAACTGGATGCTTTTCAAAAATAAGAATGAAAAGTTTTCATTTCATTTTTTCATAGTGAGCAGTGGTCCATGGGACCACTGCCTGCTCTGAAAAAATCTTGGCGCCCACTTGGGGACCCCTTCCCATTTGCGAATGGCTTACCACCAATTTGAAATTGGTGGTAAACTGCGAATGTTTTGTGACCACATTCACAGTTGTGAAATATTCCTACATACCAGTGTGACTCGCTAATATGAAGGGACGTCCTTGGCATGCCCCTTCCTTATAGTGACTTGCAAACCCTATTTTGCAAGTCGGTAATAGGTTACGACTCCTAAAATAGGGTTGGTACATTTGAAAATGCATTTTACTGGTCGCAAATGGCCCAAATGCATCATACATCTGGCCCTAAGTGATTTGTCCAGAATTACAGGATGTCGAACTGATGCCAGAACACAAACCTGGTTTCCCCGTTGCAAAGTCTGCAGCTCTGGCTGTAATGTCACATCCTCTCCCTCAAGTGTAACATATAATCAAGTGATACACTGGATAAAAGAAACATAAAGATAGCTATTTGAGAAGTCAGAAAATATGTCTTCATTTTAGTTGTTTTGTGCACTAACCATAATTTCTATAGGAATAAGTCCCTCTCATGGAGGAGAATGCAGAGGCAACAAGTTGACCATGCTATGCAGGTGGAAGGGGCAGTGGCAGCACAACCGAACATTGAAGGCAGGGAAAAGGGGTCAGGGGTGAAAAACCAACCTTGTAGTACAAGCAAGAGAGGATGTGGAAATATAAAAGACCATTGAAGGAAGAGGCATGTGGCAGTACGACCATCCATGTCAACAGACCCGATTCAGGCAGGGGACTCTTGATGTTTTTAAGCCCAAATGGGCTTTATTTTATCTTTCTACTGCCTAAAATCTCCTCTTTTTTATCGTGAGTAAATGGGGAAAATCGATTACCCAGGTTTTTTTTCAAAATCTCCCTCTTACCAAGTTGAAAATGTTGGCAAGTAAGATACATTGGAACACAGAGGGTAGGAGGGAGATGGGCAGGGGCACCAAACTAACCTTACAGGGCAAGTGTCAGGGGTTGCAGCAGCACAATACACCACAGAGGGCAAGCTGGATGGCAGTGTAACGGTCCATGGAAAGCAATAGGGAGGGGACAGGGCCATGTAAATGGTCAACCGACAGCAGAGTGGAAAAGAGTCAAAGCCCAGCAAGCTGACCATACCGGACAGACAGGAAGGACAGTTGCAGAAGAACAGACCGTGAAGGGGAAGAGGGAGGAGGCAGGGGCACGACAGTGGACCAGACAAGGCAGGAGTGAGGGGATAGAGGACTCCACATGGAAACAGAGGTCAGAGGGCAATGGGGGAAGGGCAGGAGCAGCCAGCTGCCCATGGGGGGCAGGCGGGATGGGCACTGGAAGCACAACACATCTTGGAGAGCAACAGTGAGACTATAATGGCATGATCCTAAAAATTCCCTTGCCACCCAAAAACCCATACCCACCATAAAAAATCCCTTACCACTCTAAAACCCACACCCACCCTATACGTAAAAAATTCCCCTGCCACCCAAAAACCCATACCCACCATAAACCTTAAAAAATCCCATCTCAACAAAAAAAATATCCACCCTGGGCCTAAACCCTAAAAATGCCCTTACCCTAACATAAACATATATTCACTGGAAAAAACAAAGGTTACAGAGACGTTATAGTTAGGTTCAGATTTCACTAATATAATACCATTGAAATTCAGCAGTTATAGTTACCTGAGCTAACTATAACTTCCGCCCCTGCAATGGACTCCTTATGACCTAATATATTACATCAATCATGACATGATCAGTGACTCACTGATGGCATCACTTATGACATCTCAAATGACATCACTGATGACATTATCTGTAGAACCATTCACACACCCACTCAAAACCCAAACAACCTCTTATTTGCCCACTCACACATTCACACAACCACTCACATACCCATTTACAAACCCAGTCAGCGACTCACACCCACACATTCACTCACTCATTCAGCCACTAACACAGCCAAATCATCCACCCATACAGCCACTCACACACCCACTCACTTACCCATACAGCCACTCACACACCCACTCACTCACCCATACAGTCACTCATACTAGCATTCACTCACCCATAGTATCAATCACAGAGCCACCCAATCACTAATATAGCCACTCCCACAACCACTCACACACACAGCAACTCACATTAGCATTCACTCACTCATACACCTACTCACAAAGCCACTCACCTATCCATGCAGCTACTCACACATCCATTCACTAATCCAGTTAACCACTTACATACCCATTCACACATCCATACAACAGTCATACACACACTCACTCACCTACACAGCCATTCACACAGACACTTACTGTGCAAAACAGTCACTCGCACACACTCACTTACCATACATCCATTCAAACAGCCACTAACTTAACCATACAGCCACTAACACACCCACTCATCCACCCATAGAGTAAGTCACCAAAACAGCCACTCACACACTCCCTGACCCATATAGCCATTAATATTCAAAACACGGGGATTGATTCAGTTAAGGAACCTAGAGGCTGGAATCAGTTAAACATGACATATAACAAAATGCCTCTATAACCATAGATTCAAAACAATTTATTCAAAAAGTAGGGAGAAACTCTTACCTACTTTGCTGTTCAACTAATGAACTCAATTATTCATAACCATTCTATCTTGTGGGTCAACAAGCAAATCAAAATGAAATCAATCCAAAAAATAATCAATATTCAATTCAAGCATTTCACTGAAAATGGATTTTTTACTTAATCATTATTTAATTTTTTTTTTTTTTTGTATATATAAATGTCTCAATTGAAATACATACATTTAAATTTTACAAATTCATACATAGAAGAAGTGCAATACTTATATACAGTGCATAAATCAAATCACTTATACATAAACAGTGTGTATAAAAACCAATCAACGGGTCCTACTACATTATGCTCATATATCTGGATATTTTCTACTTATCCTCGATACAAAATTAATACAAGGTCCAGAAAAAGGGATAAAGGTCAGAGACCGCCTCTATATATTTTATCAAAGTTTGCACCACTGTTTGCTAACTAAACTGATCAATTCTTAACGTTCTTGTCAATTTAAATATGGCGATACTCTTGGCCTTGTGGGGTAAGGAAGTGAATAGTGAGTGTGCCGACGCGTTTCGACCTTCGTGTGGGGACCAGGAGGATTCAAGGAAGGTCTTACTCAGGGCTGGGATATTTTCACTTGTGGGACACTGCTGTCATTTGGAATATATTTTCAATAAGGCTCTTTAGTAGCTCTCAATTTGGAAGCCGATATCTCTGCGATGTGTACTTTCCTGCTGCTATCAATGCGGATCTCTTTTCACTTGGACTCTAGGGTAGCTCTCAATCTGGATGCCGATGTTTCTGCTAAATATGCTTTCTTACTTTGTCTAGCATCTTTTATCGGTCCATAACTTCCGAAGCATACGCTCCACCACTTTCACTCCAGTTCTCGGCGTGCTGGGCTTCTGCGCTCTGATAGCGATCTCCGGCTTCCGTATTGGTCACGTGTTAGGTGGGCCTACCTAACACATATTTAGCAGAAACATCGGCATCCAGATTGAGAGCTACCCTAGAGTCCAAGTGAAAAGAGATCCGCATTGATAGCAGCAGGAAAGTACACATCGCAGAGGTATCGGCTTCCAAATTGAGAGCTACTAAAGAGCCTTATTGAAAATATATTCCAAATGACAGCAGTGTCCTACAAGTGAAAATATCCCAGCCCTGAGGAAGACCTTCCTTGAATCCTTCTGGTCCCCACACGAAGGTCGAAACGCGTCGGCACACTCACTATTCACTTCCTTACCCCACAAGGCCAAGAGTATCGCCATATTTAAATTGACAAGAACGTTAAGAATTGATCAGTTTAGTTAGCAAACAGTGGTGCAAACTTTGATAAAATATATAGAGGCGGTCTCTGACCTTTATCCCTTTTTTCTGGACCTTGTATTAATTTTGTATCGAGGATAAGTAGAAAATATCCAGATATATGAGCATAATGTAGTAGGACCCGATGATTGGTTTTTATACACACTGTTTATGTATAAGTGATTTGATGTATGCACTGTATATAAGTATTGCACTTCTTCTATGTATGAATTTGTAAAATTTAAATGTATGTATTTCAATTGAGACATTTATATATACAAAAAAAAAGAAAGAAAAATGAAATAATGATTAAGTAAAAAATCAATTTTCAGTGAAATGCTTGAATTGAATATTGATTATTTTTTGGATTGATTTCATTTTGATTTGCTTGTTGACCCACAAAATAGAATGGTTATGAATAATTGAGTTCATTAGTTGAACAGCAAAGTAGGTAAGAGTTTCTCCCTACTTTTTGAATAAATTGTTTTGAATCTATGGTTATAGAGCCATATAGCCATTAAGGCAGCCACTAACTCACCCATACAGCTACATCCCTCAAGGATCCCCATGGCCAAAAAAAGCATTTTTCTAAAAAAAAAATCAGCCGAATTCCCACTGGGTGCGCAAATCCGGCTGAAAAAAAAAAAAACAAAGCACGGTCTCCCGTGCTTCGCTTAATTAAGCCCCCGGGTGGGCCAGGTCCCGGGGGCAATGTATAATTATATAGCGGGGGACCATGGGGCCCCCGCAGCCCCGGGGACCGCCACCTCCCCGGGGCCATGCTGAATATATGCGGGGGGCACACAGCCCCCCACAGCCCCGGGGACTGCCACCTCCCCGGGGCTTTATTAAAATGCAAAGGTGAGGGGGGGCTTTTGCCTCCCCCCATGCCACCCCGGGGTCTGCCACCTACCCGGGGCTTTAATAATTAAATGCGGGGGCACACAGACCCCCTGCAGCCCTGGGGACCTCCACCTCCCCGGGCTCTGATTTTTTTGAAAAATGTGTGGGGGGCTCGAGCACCCCACACTGCCCCGGGGACCACCACCTCCCTGGGGATTAAATTATTTGGGAGGGGGGCCGCGCAGCCCCCCCTGGAGCCCTCGATGGCCCTGGGGCCACCACCCCCGGGACATTGCCGTTTGCTATGTCAGGGCAGGAGCACGGCTCCCGCCCTGCCATAGCAAACACTGCTTTGCTTCGTTGAAGCGAGAGCAGGAAACCTGCTCTCGCTTCAACAAAGCAAAGCAGAATTGCTTTTGGGCAAGGGGAGCTGCATGTTAGCAGCTCCCCTTGCCCAAAAGCAATGCCGGCTCCTGCAGGAGGCGGGGAGCTGGCAGGGACTGTGGGGGCATAGGGGCTTACCCCACGGTCCCCAATGCTGAGGCCAGGCCCGGGGGGGGTCCCCGGGGCCAATATTGGCCTGAGGAGGGGGACCATGCAGCCCCCTCCCTTTAATGAAAAAATTAATGGCTGGGCCCCGGTGGATAGGGTCCCCGGGGCCGAAATCGGCCTGGAGAGGGGGCCACGCGATCCCCTCCTTATTTTTTTTTTTAAATGGTAGCAGGCCCCGGGCATGGGGTCCCCGGGGCCATTATTGGCCTGAGGAGAGGCCCACGCGGTCCCCCTCATTGTTTTTTAAAAATAAATGCTGGCAGGCCCCAGGGGATGGGGTCCTGGGGCAAATCGCGAATAATAGAAGTGGGGCGTTTTTTTTTCTTTTGAGTTTGGAGTCACGACTCCAACGCGGCTCTCAGCACGGCCCCCCGTGTAACATCGCGTTGGATTCACGAATTCGCCTTAAATAAATAATTAAGTAGTATATAATTTAGAAGGTAGTGTTGTATTTGTGAAGTTGTTTTAAAGAGTTACTGTGATTGAAGTTAATGACAAGATTACAATTGATAGAGTTGTTAAAAATATATAAAATTAAAAATTAATAGTTAAAGTTGAAAAGTGTATTGTGTTGTAGTACATTGAATTCATGCTTTTGCAGATTCGCGTCGGGTGTGCAAATCCACCAAAAATAAAAAAAAATATGTATGTGTAAAAAAAAAATTATATTCACTATTATGTTATAGGATGGCTCTAAAAAGAGCCCTTGTTTTAATTATGAGTTTGTTGTTGCTACATGTAAGTGTGGATGCACAGCTTTAGGTTGTTGAGAAAGACTCTGTTTCCTTGATCTGTGAAGTGTACTCCATCACTTCTGTAGATGTCATCCATATCAAAACGTAGATTGTTGTTATAGATGGAGCCCATCCTATGGTCTCTGAGGTAAGCAGAAACAGCTTTATTGACATTTTGTCTAGCTTTCTCAATCTGTGGACAGAATTGATTTGACCACTTCCATTTCTGTCTTTGACATATATTAGAGTATACAAAGACAGTTTGAGGTAAAAGCAGCATCAATTGTGCAAAGGTGTCCTTCATTAGCATTTCCAGACCTACCCCAGTCAATGTGCCTAGTTCATTGCCACCACAGTGCACAATCATGAGGTCAGGGGGTTGGAGATGCAGAAAGGTTTTAACTAAAGGCATCAATTGGTGCCACTTTAATCCTCTCTGTGCAATGCATTTAATATCCACATTTTGCAAAGCTAGGTCTTTTTCAATACCTCTGCGTTCAGCATAACTTTTGCTCCAGAAAACATAGCTGTGTCCAACAATCCATACTGTAAGCATCTTGAAGGGATGTCTGGAAGTAATGAAAAGATGTCTGTACCTGAGGTAGTCAGTTGGTGGAATGAGAGGTATCTAAAATGGTGGACAAGTTGCTGTTTTTAAAAAAGTAGAGAATTGATTGGCTGTTTAAGAACATTGTACACTCAAAAATAGGGTGCATGTTACTTTCTTTAAAAAGCATGTTCCTTATCGGATAGTAGAAAATGTTTGAAAGGTACAGTACATAGGATAAGGAGATATTTTGCAAATGTCAACCACACCTGCTGTTTGCATTTGTAACCTTGTGTGCTGGACTTGAAAATATGGTGAACTTGTGACCTGTCAGTTCAGTTGAATGTTCCATGAACTGTTACTATGGAAACGGGCATTAAGCAGAATAGGGGAAGGGTTGAAACTTAACTGTGGATTTAAAATGTGAAATTGTAATTTATATATAGGTGATATGATATTAAACTATAATTTCCCAAGTCAGTACTATCTTTAGAAGTGGTGTGTTATTAAAAAATAGTGGTATTTTTATTTGTAATGTATTTTTGAACTCCAGTATGGGTTCGCAGCTCCAAAAAATTCCAGAACCAGTTTGTGCACTTTTAGAAATCAGTTGGTAAGGGTTAATATGTCTAACCAATAGAAATGTGTTTTATAATTTTAAATAGTGTAGTAAGCGATGTGATTTGTTACTTACATGTATTTGTGTGAAGAAAGAGAGGGAAAGTTTGCCATTACTGGTTTTATCTTGCTGAAAATGGTGCATTACATTGATTGTGTGCATAAGAAAATCTTTTATGAGTTTGTGAAATTTTAAATTCTACAAATCAATTTGGAAGGTGAGTTGTAAATTTGTGAGGTGTATTATGTATTAGGTTTATTTATAATCTTTAAAAATTATTGATGAACTGTGATGTTTGTAATATATTATTAAATGTAGAGATGTGTATTGTAGTTTGTTTTATTGTAGTTAAATGTTGTTTGAAATAGATTTTGTATAGTAATATGTGAATATTGAAAGATTGATCAGTGAATATGGTAGTTTGTTTTATTGTGTGGATATGTACATTTGTAATATACCGCATAATTTTAGGTGTTGCTTTAAAATTTGAGGTGGAGTCTGTCAAGTTTTAAGGTGTACATGGACTTGTGTCTCAAGTGTGTCTCTACTTGTATATGTATTTTCATATGTCTTATACATTTGAAGGTGCATGATGTATAACAAAGAGGTGTTGTTGCTTTTTATGTGGTAGGCTCAAGACTGTGAGTAGTAGTGGAATGGTGAAGATGCAGCATAATAGTGTGGTTTAAAAGATGTTGACATAAGGTATTATTGATTAGGCTTCTTTTTTTAAGTTTCTAGAGAGGTACAGTGGAAATATGCCACATAATGTTTGGTGTTTGCTTGAAATTGGAAGTTTGTTCTATGAATTTTTCAGGTTTGGATAGTGTCATGGTACAGACATATTCATGTATGCTTTTAGGAATATGGTGAGACTTTTAGTAAAGACATGTGAAGGGTTCCTGCTTTGTATTTGGGTAGGTGTAACATTATAAGTAGTTGTAGAATGGTAAAGCAGCAGCCTGAAAGTGAGGTTTGAGATGTTTGTAGAGATGTTATTTATTAGAGTAATTTGTATGATGTGTGGAAAGTTATATTTAAAAAATACCGCATAATTTTCAGAGTCTGTTTGAAAACTGAAGTGTAGTCTGTGAAGTTTTGAGCTGTGTATGGTGTTGTGACTGAGATATATGTCTACTTGCACATATATTATGGTATGTGTTATGCTTCTGAAGATGATAGATGTATAAAACACAGGTATACATTTATCTGTGTATTACTTTTATATATGATGCTGCTAGCAAAAGGTACAGACATATGCATACATGGTTTTAGGAATATGGGGAGACTTTCATGAAAGATAAGTGAAGTGTTGCTTTGCTGTTAGCTATGCTCTATACCTGATTACTACTAGAATAGTGAAGCAGTAGTAGTAGAAAAGTGATGTTTAAGATATGTTGGGAGAGGAATTATTGTTTATGGTACTTTATAAGAGTCTGTGTCAAAGTTCACTTGAAATTTGCCGCATAAATCTAGGTGTGTTTGAAATGTTAAGTGTAGTCTACTTGCACATGTATTCTAATATGTGTAATGCTTTTGGCAATAGGTATAGATAGAAGCATGCATGCTTTTAGGAATATGGTTAGAGTTATGGTAGAGACATGTGATCGGTTGCTGCTTTATGTTTGACTAGGCCCAATATTCATAGAATGGTGAAGCTACAGCAGAAAAGTGAGTTTTAAGACATGTTAGCAGAAGGGATTACTGATTAGGCTACTTTCTATGAGTCTGGGGAAAGGTACACTTGAAATACACTGCAGAAATGTAGGTGTGTCTTTGAAATGTAAAGTTCAGTCTACTTGTTTATTTCTGTTATATATGATGATGATTTCAAAAGGTAGACATATATGCATGTATAGTTTCAGGAATATGGTGAGATTTATTACACACTCATGTTTAGCTTTTATGCTTTATTTTGAGTATGCCCAACACCCTGAGTAGTTACAGAATTTTGAAGCTGCATTACAAAAGTGTACACCATGTCATAGACCTGACTTTTGTGCTGCAGTTTCAGTATTCTGCTACCACTCAGGATGTTGCACTCCTCCAATCACTCAGGTACTACTGCGGTACTACTCCAATCACCCAGGCAGTACACATGCACTTATAAAATCACCCAGGCACTTTCTATGTACTCCTGTAATCTCCCAGATATTACTCCTGCAATCATGGAATCACCAGGCATTACCTATGTACTCCTCTAATCCCCCAGACATAACTCCTGAAATCATGCAATCATCAATGCGTTAGCTATACACTGGTTTAATCATGCAGGCACTACCCTTGCACTCCTCCAATCACCCTGTCAAGATCTATGCACTCCTCCAATCACTTAGCCGGTGCCTATTCACTTATAAAATCCCCCAGGCACTACCTACAATCACTGAGGCACTTCCACAGTATTACTCTAATCACCCAGGCAGTACTGATGCACTTTTAAAATCACCCAGGCACTTTCTATGTAGTCCTGTAGTTTCCCAGATATTACCTCTGAACTCATGCAATCACCAATGCATTAGCTATACACTGGTTCAATCACCCAGGCAATACCCTTGCACTCCTTCAATTTCCTTTTCAGGATCTATGCACTCCTCCAATCACTTAGCCAGTATGCATGCACTTATAAAATCACCTACTCACTAGCTATGTACTCCAGTAATACCCCAGATATTACGCCTGTAGTCATGGTATCACCCAGGCACTAGTTATGTACTACCCCTGCAGTCATAGAATTATGCAATGTCTACCTATGCAGTCATGTAATAAGCCACACACTACCTTTGCAGTCATAGAATCACCCAGGTCCTACTGTTGCACTCATCTTTTCACCTAGGCACTTCTTAGTGACTCATCTATGACTTCAGGTGCTATTCATACACTTATCCATGCACGCAACCTTTATGTATGCACTCGTCTAATTAGCCAGTCACTATCCATCTTCTCCTGCAATTACCCAGCGACTACCTTTGGAGTCATACAATCACCCAAGCACTACCCATGGAGTTTTGCAATCACTCAGGCAGATCTATTACATGTCTCAGTTTCTAGGTTTCACTATATTTCAGAAATATTGTATATATATTTCTTTTAGATATGATGATGTTTTGAAAACGTAGAGACATTTGTATGCAAGTTTCAAACAATATGGAGAGACTTATAGTTGAGTCATGTAATAGTCTGCTGTTTTATATTTGGCTAGGCCTAATACTTATGCAGTTATAAAAACGCCCAAGTACTACCCATGCAGTCTTCCAATGATCCAGTCACTACATATACACTGCTGTAATCACTCAGGCATTAGTTCACACTCATGCAAAAATCCAGGCACTACCTATACACTCATGCAATCACCAAGGTATTACCCATGCACTCTTTGAATCATGTAGCCACTACTCATGCACTTATATAATCAGTCAGGCACTAACGTTGCACTCCTTCAATCACGTAGACACTACCCTTGTACTTATGTAGTCACTCAGCCAGTAGTCATGCTGTTATGACATCACCCAGGCACTACCTTTGCACTACTTTATTCACTCAGGCACTACCTCATTACTCCTGCAATCACTGAAGCACTACTCATGCACTTATAAAATCACTCACTCACTTGCTATGTACTCCAGTATTCCCTCAGATATTACCCCTGTAGTCATGGAATCACCCAGACACTACTTATGTAGTACCTTTGCAGTGATAGAATCATGCAGTGTCTACCTCTGCAGTCATGTAATAACCCACACACTACCCTTGCAGTAATAGAATTACCCAGGTCCTACTGTTGCACTCATCTATTCACCTAGGCACTACTCCATGACTCATCTATGCCTTCAGGTGCTATTAATACACTTATCCATGCACTCAACCTGTATGTGTGCCCTGATGAATTAACACTGATGAATTAGCCAGTCACTATCCATCTTCTCATGCAATTACCTAGTGACTACCTTTGGAGTCATACAATCATTGAAGCACTACGTATGGAGTTATGCAATCACTCAGGCAGCTCTCAGTTTCTAGGTTTCACTGTATTTCAGAAATATTGTATACATATTTCTTTTAGATATGATGATGATTTGAAAAGGTAGAGACGTATGTATGCATGCTTTTAAGAATATGGAGAGACTTATGGTTGAGTCATGTAATAGTGTGCTGCTTTATATTTGGCTAGGCCCAATACTCATGTAGTTATAAAAACACCCAAGTACTAGCCATGCAGTCTTCCAATGATCCAGACACTACATATGCACTGCTGCAATTACCCAGGCTATTACCCCTGCACTGATGAAATCACCCAGGCACTACTTATGCACTCATGCAATCACCCAGGTATTTCCCATGCACTCTTTCAATCACCCAGCCACTATCCATGAACTTATATAATCTCTCAGGTACTACCCTTGCAGTCCTTCAATCTTGCAGGTATTACCCTTGTACTTATGTAATCACTCAGCCAGTATCATGCACTTATAAAATCGCCAAGGCACTACCTTTGCACTCCTCCAATCACTCAGGCATTCCCTCAGTACTCCTGCAATCACCCAAGCAGTACTCATGCAGTTATAAAATCACCCATTGATTTGCTATGTACTCCAGTAATCCTCCAGATATTACCCTTTTAGCCATGCAATCATCCAGGGACTAGTTATGTGCTACCCTTGCAGTTGTAGAATCATCCAGGTCCTACTGTTGCATTTATCTATTCACCAAGGCACTACTCAATGTATTTCTTTATTTATAGATGACAATATTTGTATATAATTATTTTAATAATATTAAATATTTTTTAGAAAGATAATAAACTTTTCTTTTTTTTTTTAAATTCTCCAAATTATTAAGAAATATTCAGTATGACTAGAAAAGTTCAAAAGAAAAGACAACAAAGAAAACAGAACTATTTAAAGGATAGAGAAAAGCAGAAAGTAGATGAAGTACAACATGTGACATTGAAGAAAAAGTCTTTTGGTAAGAGAACAAAAGAATTTGTTAAAAGTCTTTTAAAAAATGTAATCGATTTTGAAAATGGGAAAAAGAGAAAGAAAAGTACTAAAAGCAATCAGAAGGAAAAGAAAAAAGGAGAAATTAATGCAAAACCAGGTTAATAGAAAACAATCTATGTTGAAAAAAGATGAAAGAATATAAAGACATTAGGAAGAGAATGTATGAAAGTAGAGTACTACAAATTTAATTGAAAGATTGCAAAAAATAGGAAAAAATCAGCATTTTACAAGAAGAAAGAAAAGATTGAAAATGTAGTCGAAAAGGCTTTTGAATTGAAAAGAAAATTCTTTATATTAGTATTGAAGAGAATGAAAACATTGAGTAAAACAATGCACTTTATGAAGGAGAAAAGTAAAAGAAAAAGACTGGTTAATAAAACTAACTTTTCGGGTGAATGGAAGCACACTTCTAGTACTGAACCTTTTTTTAATAAAGAAAGCTATTTTCAACAAAATACATTAGTTCATGCAGTTGATACCAGGGTGCATTGTTATGAGGTTAAAAATGGTTGTCCAATTAAAAAAGAAAAGATGGTTCCTAGAAATGTGGAAAAAGTAATAGCTGAAGAAGTTCAAGGGAGACGTACACAAGCTCCAGTGTATAAGTGGGATTGTAGTAGTATTTGTAGTATACGACAGGAATCTATTGATATATCATGAACTTTCTTACGAGAATATGGTAAAAAAAATTGTTAAACAAAAGATTAGGATGATGCAAGGACTAGATCCTTGTAAAGTGAGAAAATATAGTAACTTGCAGGGTCATTCTCTGGCTTCTCTTTCTAGAAAAGTGTGTCGAAGTACTTTTCATCATTTTAGAATGTTAACAGTACATCACTCAGAAATGCGGAAATTAGTAAGAAGATTGTACTATGTAAAAAGTCCTGCATTATCTTTCAGTGAAAGAAACACTGCTCTTTTGCATGGTTCAGTATAGGATGTAAAAAAAGTTTCTGATGATATACAGTTTTGTTTCTTTGGTCCTGGAGGGGAGTGTAGAGAAAGTGAGAGTTTGATATGTGTAGGTGTTGAAGAAGAGGTAGAAGATAGCACTACTGAGAAGTTTGCAGAAGAAATTGCAAAGTTTAAGGTACTTTCTTGTGAAAAACCAAACTATGTTTGTATTTGTTGTTGACGTACTCACTATAGAAGCCAAACTAGGAATGTTGATGTGTATTTAAAAAGAGAAAAGGAAAACAATGATAAATGGGAGCAATTTGGTGGTTATTTGTTGGTGGAAGGTCGTTTTGAGTTGGGTAGTGATCAACGTATTTGTAAATATTGTTACAGCAACTTAGAAGAGAACAAAATGCCAGCTAGAGCTGTACATAATAACCTAGAGTTGGTAGCTGTTCCTCCAGAACTGGTAGATTTAAATACGTATGAGTCCATTCTTATTCAATCTGTGCACCTGTTTCAGGCTATAGTTCGTATGGAGCGTAAAAGAGGTAAGCTGCCTCCAACAGATTTACAAAGAGGTTTAAAAGGAAGAGTTGTGTATTTACCATTAGATTTTATGAAAAATATTGAAACTGTTGGTGTAGAGAGAGAGGAAAGTGAACCTGTAGGTATTCTAGTTAATGGTGTACCAACAAAGTCGGAAAATATGGCAAGAGTTAGTAGATGTCACCAAACTTCAAAAGGCTACATCATATCTTGTACAAAACAATATTTATTACAAAAATGTATGTGTGGAAGAACAAGAAATATCTTTAGAAGATGAAAGAGAAATTTCAGCTGGCCAAATAGAAAAAGTGGACAACTCGAGGAGTGAAGAAATTTATGAACATTATAGTATATATCCTCCACATTCAAAACAAGTGATAGGAAACACTAGTGAATTATTCCAAATGAAGAAAGTGAAGGAAACTCCAATGAGTGTATGGGAAAAAAGTTTAGAAGCTCGTTGTTTTCCACAGCTCTTCCCCACTGTAAAAGGTGGACGATATGATGAACGACCAGTACAGATTCCAGCTTCAGAATATCGTACAACAAGATTGTAGACAGAAGATCCAAGATTTCGACAGTATATTCCATATTTATTTAATCTTCTGTTTGAAAGTGACTTGTCTGGACTTTCATATGCAGTGAACCACATATTAAAAACGGGAGCTCATCTTACACATGTTTCTGCAAAGGAATTTTTGGACAAAGTTCAACAAAGAGACGATAATTTGGAATCTCAGTTAATTAATTTGACGGCGTGTCAACGTGGTACTAATGAGTATTGGTATCGTCGTCACGGAGAACTTAAATGTATGTTAAGAAACTTAGGAACCCCTACGTGGTTTGTTATGCTTAGCTGTGCTGAATACGAATGGGACGATTTACTTGAATTTCTACGAGAAGCAAATTTAAATATTAAAAACATTGAATTGAAGACAGCTGGAGAACTGTGTTCCTTGGATCCTGTAAATGTGTACAGATATTTTAATCATAGGTTTCAAGCTATGATGTCTTTTATCTGCAATAAAAATAATCCACCTCTTGGAGAAGTTATTGATTTCTTTTGGAGAAAGGAGTACCAAGCCAGAGGTGCACCTCATGTACACATGCTGTTATGGATCAAGAATGCACCAAAATTTGGAAGTGATAATGACGAAAGTGTTTTGTCTTTCATTGAAGAGTATGTTGCCTGTGCCATTCCAAAAGAAGGAGGAGAAAAAAACTTGAGACAACAAGTTTTACGGTTTCAAAGTCATCGATGTGGAAAATATTGTCGAAAGAAGTACAAATCAAAGGGAAAACTTAATACAAAATGTCGTTTTGGATTCCCACGTCCAGTAATTTCAAAAGGAAGAGTCAACAGTTTCATGTCAGCAGTAAGGCATACTATAACTCAAAAATCTCCGAAGAATACTTACAACATAAAAATAACTGAAGATTCAAAGTATATTAATGACTACAATCCAGTGATTTTGACAATGTGGAATGCAAACATGGATATCCAGTATGTTGCAGATAATTCGATTGCTATTGCTCGCTACGTTACATCATATATAACCAAATCTGAAAAGACTGAGTTGAAAGAAATGTGGGAAGAAATTTCACAAGAGAAGACTCTTAGTAACAAATTGTACAGCTTTCGTTTGAAGATGCTTTCCCATCGAGAGATTGGATCCTACGAATGTTCGGATTGGTTGACCTCTGCAAGTTTATATTCAAAGTCAAGAGGAATCATTTGGGTAAGTCTAGGTCTTGCTGCAACACAAAATCGAGTTTTGAAATCTGTAGAAGAAATTGAATACTTAGCATTGAATGAACCAGAAAGTACAGATATTATTAAAACTAATATGTTGGATACGTAGTATCCTAAAAGAAGTACACATCTGGAAAACACATGTCTCTTCGAAATACTGCAACATTACAGTTTTAAGAGAAATGTTACAGAAAATATAAATGAAGAAAAATATGCAGTAATTGGATGTGAAGGATGTTTAGTAAAACATGCCAAGAAAATCTTATTAATCACAGGAAACTAAGTTGTGATACTCCAGATAAAAGGGAATTTTTCTATTTAGCACTTCTGCAACTCTTCAAGCCTTGGCGTACTGAAATGGAATTACTTGGAGATTTTGACGGCTATGAAGATTCTTTTAATGCATGTAAAGATAGCATTGAATGTACAATTTTTCCAAATTATCTACAAATGTTGAATGAAGAGATTGAATAAGAAAGTACTATTGCAGCTGAAATAGCTAGAGACAGTTCTCAGGATAGTCAAAGTTCTGCTCCACTAAGTCAAGATCCACTAGGACAACCAATTCTTGAAAATGAAGCAGCAATAGCCATGAGTGAAGCAGAAACGGCAATGCAACAAGCACAACAGGATATTATTGAGTTGGAAAAGTTAGAAGAACAACTAAATATTGAACAGAAAGAAATATATCTACAAGTGAAACAACAGATACAGCATGGTTTACTGCATGAAAAAAAAGAATGCCAATGCACATCTTTTAAACCTATTCGAATGTATTTCAGTGGTCAAGCTGGAACAGGAAAACGTTTCTTAATTAAAGTTTTGACCAGTTATCTACACAAAACCACTGAATCACATTTATCTTGTGTTGTAACCGCTCCAACTGGGTTAGCAGCACATAACATTAAAGGGATTACATTACATCGATTACTCATGCTACCAGTTGAACATGAAAATAAGTTGGACTATCACAAGCTATCTGGAGAAGCTTGTTATGAAATCTCAAGAGTACTAAAGAAAATGAAACTTCTGATCATTGATGAGGTGAGCATGGTCTCAAACTTAATGCTTGCCTTTGTACATTTAAGAATGCAACAGATTTTAAAAACAGATTATGATGTTTTATTTGGAGGAAAACATGTAATTGTATTCAAGCGATCTACTACAACTTACTCCTGTGAAAGGGCAACCAGTTTTTAAAACACTTGTCCATGAAGATACTAGGAAATCTTTGGGAAGTATTGGAAATGTAAACTTTTGGTTTCATTTTAAATATAAAGAACTTATTAAGAGTATGCGACAAGCCAGTGATGAACATTATGGAAACATTCTTCAAGATATAAGAATTGGTGTTTTGACAAAACATGGTAAAGAAGCTTTACAAAGTCGGCTACTAACGAACTTGTTTCCAAATGAAAACATTGCACCTGAAATAATGTACAAACAAATTGGAGAAAGGAAGTCAATAGTTTGCCTAATGCCAACACTGCAAGAGTGTTCTACATTCAATAAAGAACTTTTGAAACAGGAAAAACAACCAAAAGTGAAAATGGAAGCCATTGATAAAATGGAGCACGAAGGAGTTACTACTCTTCTCTCAGAGAAATTACAGTCAAAATTGAATTCTCTGGAAAGTCGGTGTCTAAAACTGCAGGTTTAGAAAAGACTTTATATGTATGTGTGAACTGTCGGGTAATTTTACGGCGTAATTTGGATGTAGAAAAAGGTTTAGTAAATGGAGCAATGGGAAAAGGTATTGATTTTGTTAATGATCAGAACAGAGATGGAATTGAATTTTTAAAGATTAAATTTGATCAGATTGAAGAGGTAAAACAGATTGGACATTGTGCTGTTCTTTTTTTGCTTGTAAAAGACTTGTATGTTCATAGAAAACAGTTTCCTCTTTCTTTAGCATATGCTGTGACCATTCATAAATCTCAAGGTTTAAGTGTAGACAGTGCTTTGGTAAATATTGGAAGTACAGTGTTTAAGAGGGCATGGCATATGTTGCATTGTCTCGAGTAAGAACATTATCTGGTTTGTATGTGATTGATTTTGACGAGAATAAGATTAGTACTGATGCAAATTGTGTAAGAGAGTATAATCGGTTAAGAAGACTTTGTGCTCCTAACTTAGGACAATATCCTGTATATGAAAAACGTGTAGTATGTCCAAAACAAAAATATGACAAATATTCTAGTGAGGTTGAAAAAAAGAAAACAATTCAAGAGAATGATGAAGCTGCAAAGAAAATGAAAATGGACACTGTTGATGATATTGTAGGATACCAGTTAGAAAATAGTTCAGGTATCAACTGCTATGCTAATGTAATTGTTAATGTTGTGTTTTATCTAGAAGATCTTCATCATCAAATTATGGAAAATCGAGAAAAAAGATTCTGTTCTTTATTACATTATATTTTTCAAAAGTTGGTAACTGATAGAACTAAAATCCATACTGCTTCTGGCATACGGCATTTTTTGGATATATGTACTGGTTCTTCGCAATTTACACTTAATGTACAACAAGATGCACAAGAATTTCTTTGCAGTGTTGGAAGATGAAGGAGTAGAAATTGAAAATTTGTTTGGACTAAGTTACAGATGGGATCATAAATGTGAAGAGTGTTCATTTTCTTCTACCACTGAAATAGATACTGAACGATTCATATATTTGACGATACCAGATTGCAAAACAGTGTCTTTTAACAAATTAGTAAAAACAGCTAATCAAGATATGAAATGTTCTCATTGCAAATCAGAAATGTTGTCAACATTATTTATAGACAGATTTGGACAATATGTCATTTTAATGCTACAACGTTGTAGAGCAGATGGAAGAAAATTGGAAACCAAAATAAAACTTTTGTGGCAAGTCAAGTATCAATTTCAGGAAGAACTTTTAAAGCAGTGACTATTATTTTTCATGATGGATCTACTACAACATCTGGATACTATACTGTGTATTTAAAGGGCAATAAAGGATGGACTCATTGTAATGATGCCCATTTGGAATTCAAATGTCGGTTGCCTTACAAATTACCAAATTCATATCTGATATTTTTGATGCAAATATTTTGAAAACATCATTCGGCCTATTGGGAAGATGTGAACACGAATTAACAAGTTTATTTTGGATATTTTCAATGCAAATGGTTTTGGAAACATTATCCGGCCTTTTGGGAAGATGTGAACAATTACTGTTTGGATTATTGTTTGTGCTAATTCTTATTGCATTTGCAAAATTGTGTTTGAAAGAAGTAGTTTATATATTTGTTCTTTATATTATACACGATGTAAATGAGAGTGCATATTTTACAAAATGTACTTCAGAGAAGTGAAAGATTTAATGTAGTTGAAAAATGTAATTTACAAACTGTAGATAGGTAAACAGATAGTTGCACTTGTGAATATTTTCAACGCAGATTTGTTTTTTTTTTACAAACTCATTGATTACATTTTTTTTCCCGCTGTTGTATGATGATCTACATTGAAATCAATTAGTATGGTGAAATTCAGTAGAATCTGAGAACAACAAAAAAGGGAAACCAAATATGTTATGTAATTCTAAAATTATGTTGTGTTCTTAAAACTATAATATTATATGCAGTAACACTTTTTTCTTTTTTTTACAGAAGGTAATACTAAAGTTTGAAAAGATTTTAAATTCAGTTTACAACAAAACTACTGTAAAATAGTTCAGCTGAGTTTTGTATCTTCATAAATTAAAAAGGTAAGATGAAATATTGTAATAAACATGATAATATGAACTAATGCTTACAGTGACTTTTACTGCATTTATCCATTTTTTCAAACACTACACATGCAGTCATCTATACAGTTAGGCACTGTTCCCACACTCCTCCAATCACCCATGGACTATCTATACACTTTTGCAATCACGTAGCCAGTACCCATACACTTATAATATCACCCAGATACTACCTATGCACTCCTTCAATCACCCAGGGTCTATTTGTACACTCATTCAATCAGCTAGACATTACCGATACACTCTTCCCAACACCCAGGTATTACCTATATACTTCTCAAATCCTCTAGACATTACCCCTACACTCATACCATTACCCAGGCATTACCCATGCATTCCTCTAATGCTCAGACAATACACTTGCACTCATGCAATCACTCAGACATTACCCCTGCAGTCATGCAATCGCACAGACATTGCTCATGCACTCTTCCAATCACCCAGGCACTACCCATGCACTTATGCAATCACCCAGGCATTACCTAAAGCCGGGTCTGGTGGCTCAGTGGACTAAAGCAGCCACTGCAGGGGCCTGTGTTCGACCTCATGGTCACAGGTTCAAATCCCGGCGGGTCCACTCAGCCTTTCATCCATCTGAGGTCAATAAAATGAGTACCATTGAGTTGGGTAACAATAAACATCTGTTATTCAGCGCCAGGACACCTACAGGTAATTGTGCGCTTTACAAATACACCTGTTATGTTATGTTATGTTATGCACTCCTTTAACCAGTTAGACAGTACCAATGCACTCCTCAAATCACCCAGACATTTCCTGTGCACTCATGCAATCACTTAGGCACTACCCATGCACTTCTTCAATGACTCATGCAGTACCATGCACTCCTCCAATCACCCCGGCACTACCCATGCACATATGCAATCACCCAGGCATTACGTATGCACTCCTTCAATCACTCAGGCAGTACCCATGCACTCCTCCAACCACCCTTACATAACTCCTGCATTCATGGAATCACACAGGGCCGATTCACAGAACTAATTTGAGATAAAATCCTAAACTTACTACTTTTGGTATTCACAGAAGGCATTTAGTAGTAGTAAAGTTAGGACTCCTAACTTTACTACTACTAAAGTGAGACAAAATCCTAACTTTACGACTTTCGGTATTCACAAAAGGCATTTAGAAGTAGTAAAGTTAGGAGTCCTAAATTTACTACTACTAAATGCCTTCTGTGAATACCAAAAGTAGTAAGTTTAGGATTTTATCTCAGTTTAGTAGTAGTAAAGTTAGGAGTCCTAATTTTACTACTACTAAATGCCTTCTGTGAATACCAAAAGTAGTAAGTTTAGGATTTTATCTCAGATTAGTTCAGTGAATCGACCCCCCAGGCATTACCCATGCACTCCTTCAATCACTCAGGCAGTACCTATGTACTCCTCCAATCACCCAGACATTACACCTGCACTCATGCAATCACCCAGGCATTACCCTTGCACTCATGCAATCACGCAGGCACTAGCCATGCACTTCTTCAATCACTCAGGCAGTACCCATGCACTCCTCCAATCACCCAGGCACTACCCATGCACTCCTCCAATCACCCAAGCATTACCCATGCCCTTCTTCAATCACTCAGGCATTACCCATACACTCGTTCAATCACTGAGGCAGTACCCATGCACTACTCCAATCACCCAGACATTAGCCCTGCACTTATGCAATTACCCAGGCAGTACCTAGGCACTTTTTCAATCACTCAGGCAGTACCCATGCACTCCTCCAATCACCCAGGCACTACCCATGCATAAATGCAATCACCCAGGATTTACGTATGCACTCCTTCAATCACTCAGGCAGTACCCATGCACTCCTCCAACCACCCATACATTACTCCTGCATTCATGGAATCACACAGGGGCCGATTCACAGAACTAATCTGAGATAAAATCCTAAATGTACTACTTTTGGTATTCACAGAAGGCATTTATTAGTAGTAGTAAAGTTAGGACTCCTAACTTTACTACTACTAAACTGAGACAAAATCCTAACTTTACGACTTTCGGTATTCACAAAAGGCATTTAGTAGTAGTAAAGTTAGGAGTCCTAACTTTACTACCACTAAATGCCTTCTGTGAATTCCAAAAGTTGTAAGTTTAGGATTTTATCTCAGTCTAGTAGTAGTAAAGTTAGGAGACCTAACTTTACTACTAATAAATGCCTTCTGTAAATACCAAAAATAGAAAGTTTAGGATTTTATCTCAGATTAGTTCTGTGAATTGGCCCCCCAGGCATTACCCATGCACTCCTTCAATCACTCAGGCAGTACCTATGCACTCCTCCAATCACCCAGACATTACACCTGCACTCATGCAATCACCCAGGCATTACCCTTGCACTCATGCAATCACACAGGCACTAGCCATGCGCTTCTTCAATCACTCAGGCAGTACCCATCCACTCCTCCAATCACCCAGGCACTACCCATGCAGTCTTGAAATCACCCAAGCATTACCCATGCACTTCTTCAATCACTCAGTCATTACCCATGTACTCCTCCAATCACTGAGGCAGTACCCATGCACTACTCCAATCACCCAGACATTAGCCCTGGACTTATGTAATTACCCAGGCACTACCTATGCACTTTTTCAATCACTCAGGCAGTACCCATGCACTCCTCCAATCACCCAGGCACTACTCATGCACTCATGCAATTACCCAGTCATTACCCATCCACTCCTTCAATCATTCATACAGTACCCATGCACTCCTCCAATCACCCAGACATTACGCCTGCACTCATGCAATCACCCAGGCATTACACATGCACTCCTTCAATCACTCAGGCAGTTCCCATGCACTCCTTCAATCACCCAGGCACTACCCATGCACTTATGCAATCACCCAGGCATTACCTATGCACTCTTTCAAACACTCAGACAGTACTCATGCACTCCTTCAATCACCCAGGCACTACCCATGCACTTATGCAATTACCCAGGCATTACCCATCCACTCCTTCAATCATTCATACAGTACCCATGCACTCCTTCAATCACCCAGGCATTACCCATGCACTCCTTCAGTCACTCAGGCAGTGCCCATGCACTCCTGCAATCACCCAGACATTAGCCCTGCACTTATGCAATCACCCAGGCATTACCCATGCATTCATACATGCACTCAGGCACTTCTGCGGCACTCATGCAGTCACCCAAGCACTACTCATGCTCTCCTCCAATCACCCAGGAACTACCCATGCACTCCTACATGCACCCAAGCACTATCCATGCACTCTTCCATGCACACAGGCATTACCCATGCACTCCTGCAATCACCCAGACATTACCCCTGCAGTCATGTAATCAGTCAGTCACAAGCTATGCACTCCTCCAATTACCCAGTCACTATGCCAGCAGTCATCCAATCACTCAGGCAATCTTTGTGCACTCATCCATTCCCTCAAGCAAAACCCATGCACTCTTCTATGCACTCAGACTCTACCCATGCACTCATTTAATCACTCAGACACTACTCTTCAACTCATCCATTCCCTCAAACACTACTCATGTAGTTATCCATGCACTCAGGCACTACCGATGCACTCTTCTAATCACCAAGGCACTACCCACGCACTCATGCAATAAGCCAGGCACTACCCATGCACTCATGCAATCACTCAGGCAGTACTGCTGCACTCATTCATTCACTCAGACAGTGCTTATTCACTCATACAATGACTCAGACATTACACTTGCAGTCATTCATAGAACCCATACAAGTTTCTCTATTTTTAACCAATTAGGCGGTTCTAAAACGAACCATTTTTTTCTTTTTAAATTTTTTTGTATTTTGTTAACTCTTTTATTAATTTTTTGGGTGTTTTTTAAACAAAAGATTGCAAAAACAAGGAAATGAACTAAAAACTTTTCAAAACATTTTGCAATTAGAAACTCATTGCAAAAACAACAAAAAAATTAACAATGATGATTCTTTGCAGCAAAAACAATAGCTGAAACAGATTGCTCGCCTGCACAAAGAAGTTTCTTGCACTTTACGCAGTGCTGTTCCAGTCCTGCAAACTCTGGAACAATTTGTGTGGATGTAGTTGATCCCACAGAAGTACTAGGTCTTGCGACCTGATCATCTTGCTGAGACTGTTGCATTTGGCGCCGATGTTGTTCACGCGCAAAACGGTTTGGGTGCATGGTCTGAAGGTGTTTGAGCATTGATGAAGTCCCGGAGGAATACTTCTTTTCAGATCCACGAGATAAGATGTTCTTGCAAATAGTGCAGGCGACTTTGCGAGCATTCACCTTCTTTTCTCCTTCTGGGATAGAGAAGAAAGCCCACACAATACTTTCCTTCCTTTTCTTAATTGGTTCTTCCACCTCCTCTTCATCTGCAGGAATATCCTGTGCTGGATTTTGAGATGCCATTTCCTCTCTTGGGAAAAAAACACCAAAAAAATAAAATAAAGAGGCACAGAAAACACAAGAGGTGTTTCGTGAAAAGATGCTCCTGGAAGAATGAAAAAAATGGGTGGGGTCCTTCAAGTTCTAGAATAGAAAGCTTCTAAAACAATAAAATTGTTTCTTTTGAAGTCACATGGGATTCGCGCACCCGGCGCGCAACCGGTGCGCACCCGGCGCGAATCCCGAAAAATATATTTAACAATAATATATCTTTATTACAATTACAAATATATGATATTTACACTTATATTAAGTAATCTCTCGGTATGATATATATATAATAAAGTTATATACATATACTTTTAAATCTTAAAGAGTTGCGATGGATTCGCGCACCTGGCGCGACCCCCGGAAATACGTACGTGAAGTTGTGCGGGGTCAAGAACCACGCACCCTTCGCATACCATACGCGCACCGTACACGACTTAACCAATATGGCGGCAAAATTCTTGGATTCGCGCACCCACCGTGACTGGTACACAATCAAAACCCGAATCCACTTTAAAAAAAAAAAAAAAAGGTAGATGCATATTTTAGAAAGGAGAAGACATCACATTCTTTTTATAATAGTTTAAAAATTTAGAAAAAGCATTTTTTAGACATTACAATTAGAAATTAGCATTTAAAAAACCTTTGAAATTCACTGAAAAACCTCTAGGTTTCAGCGACGTTATAGTTAGAAATTAGCATTTAAAAAAACCTTGGAAATTCACTGAAAAAACCACAGGTTTTAGGGACGTTATAGTTAGTTGGACATTTCACTCGTACAAAACCAGAGAAATTCAGCCGTTATAGTTAGCTAACTATAACTCACGCCCCTGCAATGCACTGCTGATGACGTCACATATTACATCACTCATGACATGGTCAGTGACATCACTGATGACATCTCAAATGACATCACTGATGACATCACTGATGACATCATCCACGTGATAATCTGATGCACCTCCTCACACCCTAATATAACCTTTCATACACCCACTCTAAAATACAGACTTCCATTCTCGAAACCATAGACACACCAATACCAGTTACTACATACCCATTCACTGATTCAAGGGTCTACACCCATACACTCACTCACCCATAGAGTCACTCATACATGCAGTCACTCATCAATACAGCCTCTGATCTGATATATGCATTCATACACCCATACAGACATTCACACACCACCACTCACTCATAGACGTACTCACACACCTAGTCAGTCATGCAAAGAATCAATCACACTACCATTTACTCACCTATACAGTTATACACACACCACCTCACGTATTCATACAGAAACTAACACATACTTACTTCCTTATACAATCACTGACACAAGCACACACTCATCCATACAGCCACTCTCACAATCATTTACTCTCACATATAGTCAGTTATATACTCCAACACTCACATATACTGCCTTTCACATATGTAGTTACTCACACATATACCACTGAGACATCCATTCACTCACCAACACAGCCATACGGACACTCAGTCACCCATACAGCCCCTCGCAGATGCACTCATGAACCCATACACCCACTGAATTACCCACTCACATATCCATGCAGGGAGATACACCCCCTACCCACCCACACAGACACTCAGGCACCCATACAGATACTCAGACAACCAATCATTAACCCATATAGACACTCAAGTAGCTACTCACTAACTCATGCAGCAACTTACACAGCAACTGACAGACTAATACAGACATTCAGACAGATTAGACATTCACCCATGCATTCACTAAGACATGTTTAATCACTCACTTATACATTCAGTGACGCACCCACTGAATCATCCATTGAGACACTCATACACCCACTCATTCTTCGAATACACCTTGGCATATATATATATGTATATATATATATATATATATATATATATATATATATATATATATATATATAAAACATACTTAAACTTTTCAGAAACACACAGTCACTGGATGATGTCATCACTGATGTTATCAGTGATGTCATTTGAGATATCATCAGTGATGTCATCAGTGATGTCACTGACCATGTCATGAGTGATGTAATATGTGACATCATCAGGAGTGCATTGCGGGGGCGCGAGTTATAGTTAGCTCAACTAACTATAACGGCCGACTTTCTCTGGTTTTGTACGATCAAAATGTCCAACTAACTATTACGTCCCTAAAACCTGTGTTTTTTTTCAGTGAATATATATATATATATATATATATGCATATATATATATATATCCAACTCACGCGTCGTCTCCTTCATCAAACAACACACCACGGCCCCAAAATTGCTTTTAGCTGGTTTATTTTAGACAATGCAACTCAACGCGTTTCGGAAAACAAGTCTCCTTGATCACAAGTACCAAAGTTGCAGCGCGCTGTGATTTAAATAAACATCACATGGCGTGTTGATGTGATAAACAGTGTAAACAGACTTCCCAATGCACCAAAACAGTGAGATACTCTTCATCAAAAACAAAATATTGTAACCCGAACAAACATATTTCCATACATATTAGGGAAAACAGCTTAAGGGGCTGCTCTTTTTTGCCTCCCATAAACCCACCCAGGAAAATCCTGCAGATTGGAGCTGCCTAACCCCAACACTAGCCTAAATAAATAACACCATTTAGTTCCAGCATGACCCAGCCTGAGAATATGGTGATGTTGCCGTGCATCTTTCAACCAACTCATATATCCTGGAATGTTGAAGGCCTCAAACAACTATTGGCTCCGAAAGGGATTTTTAATGTCATAAAACATGTGCCGTTTTCTGTCTGCAGGAAGCTTTGGAGAATCAGTCGCATCAAGAAAGCTGCAAACTGGCTCCAAAATGTAGCAGCTTTGTCTGACCATCTGGTGGTTTGGGAAACAGCGTTTACAACGCTGTCATTACATTGTGCTACTATTACAACGCGGTCGTTACAACGACCGCGTTGTTAGTACGCAATGCTTTTACATCGCAAGTCATTACAACGACTTGCACTAGGGTGCGCTGAGGTATTGGAAAATAATTCCAACACCTTCCCTACTGTTGCGTAAACTGGAGTAGGAATAGTAATTAATACTATTCCTAAGTCCAGCGCGCCCCCTAGTGCAAGTCATTGTAATGACTTGCGATGTATATGCATCGCGTACTAACAACGAGGTCGTTGTAACGATCACGTTGTAAAAGCACGCAATGTAATACATCGCGATGTGATGAGCCATAATCGGTGGTTTATCTATGTAAGTGTCAACTGTTATGAACTTATCAACTTCTCTGCTAGACATTGAAAATCCATTACTGAAAGCAAAATCACTTAATCAGTACAGAGCTGGTGGAGGGCAACTTCCGTTCTTATTAGTAATGTGTACCTGAATCTCCATAGGGGCCCCTGAAAAGAAAGATAACTTTTGTGAAACTACAAGTATGGTAATCTGCAATCACGCTACACAGTAAATCATTTGTAACAGGTGACTTTAACCTCTTTAATCAGGGTACACCAACAGACTGCCTCTGTGGTACCTTCTCAGATGATTATGTCAAAGGGTCGCTGATCATTTTCCATCAAAAATCTTGCCTCGGAAGAAACTCTTCATTCCCGCAACCAACCAGGACAGGTTTTCCCTTTTACTTATGGGAGCAGCTCTAAACTTGATTATATTTTCAAACTCCTAGCTGGTCAGCTTTAGATGTACTCCCCTTCGATTTTACAATTACATGAAAGCGATCACCTGTCATTGGCCACATCATCCAGCCTGGACGTCCCTTCAGCAGACCTCTTAAAGGTGATAGGCAATCCAGACTGTTCTGATTCTGGTCTCATAAAGAGGATAAAGTGAAGCAGATTTTCATTCAAAAACCTTTTTTAAAAATTTCAAGCGTTGTGGCCGAATTGTTTATTAATTTTTATGGAAGATGATGATTCCATCCATAAGCCAGCGTCACAGTCTCAATATGCAGCCAGTTTAAAAATACAACTTTTTCTGACCTATCACTATGCAAATTAGGATTCCTAAATTTAATCTTTGGAATACACTCAAAAATAGCAGAAGGAAAACAGCTCTCAGGCATGCACAAAGACTGCAATACGACTAAATCCAACACAGCGGCGGTCCAATGTGTTAAAAACATAAGAAGACTATACCATGCTACTCTGTAGAAGGAAAAAGCAAATTACAATGAGGGAGAATGGCGGGTACTGCATAGGCTACAAGCCTGAAAGGCCCAGAACAAATTCTGGCAGTTTGTCATAAGTCTAGAAATTAAGTCTGACTTCAAGGGAGATGAGGCACCATATGTGGACTGGGTTGAGCTCATAAAATGTTCAATTCTGCACCTGACCCACAGTACCAAGCAACTTTGAGCCAGTTGGAGCACCAGTCTGAGAATCATGACTATTTGTTTGAGTTGATCACCAAAATCTATACTTAAAGGGCAATAAAAACAATCAGAGAAAATGGCACCCAGGTCCCAATGACTTACTGGACTCTCTGTTTAGAACAGACAGTGAATTTTGGACACAGTTGTTAACCCTCTCAAAGCAAACAATGCATGAACTTCTAGAATATTTGCAAAATCACTTTGGTATCTTCTTGAAATATCCTATGAATATTAGCTTTTGAGCCTATTTCTCTGAAAAAGTAGACACATTTGCTTATTTTGAGAACACGTGATTCTAAAGAAAGTGCTTATTCTAAGTATACCTTTACCAATAATCATGCACTCTCTACAATAGTAACACTTATTAGGATATTTTCTACATACTTCTTAGTTACTTTGTTCGAATAGTTAACACACTATTCTTAGTAACTATGATAGCCAAACGTTAATACCACATCATCGAACAAGACAAGTGTTCTTGTCAGCTCCAGCTTTACCATCCTGCTCTCCACCCCACCTATCCTCTCGTTCACTATCCCACCCAACTGAAAAATCCAATAGCTTGCCCACAGGCAAGACCTATTGGCTTGTAAATGTTTATTTCTTTCTTCTTCTTCTAACATGTCCTAATTGAATTTCAAACTATAAAGATTTTGTTGAAGAAAGGAGAAATAAAAAACAAGAAGCATCTGGCTAGTGCACTAACCTGAAGTATGTGCAAGGGGCCAAAGTAGCTGGAGCTTTGAGCGGCCATGAGAGAATCATAGTTGTAGTCAAGGCGAAAGAGGTACTGCGGTGCTGGCTTAAAGACAAGGTGCCAGGCTTCAAGGTTATAGAAAATTGTCTCGAAGAGATGGAATTCCAAGACAGGGTGCAGGCCACAGCTTCCAGCAACAGTGTCTGGGTTGCTCTTGTCGCAGGTGGCAGTGCACAGAACCCACAGCTCTTTCTTCAGATGGATTGACAAAGCCAAGCAGCAAGCCTCACTTTGAACGTACTGCTTATATCCTGTCATACAAGCAGAGAATGCTGCCTGCTAATCAGGGGACAATCTCCTGCAGGAAATTTGGACAGGAAACTGAGGCCCTTACTTAATCAGCAGTTGTGGTACAGACATAACCAACTTACCAGACACTCTGGCAGGAAACCACGGCAGCAGGAAACTGGGATCTTGAATTGCTCAGCATAATATAATTAGTCAGCAGCCATTGTAAAGCAAAAACATAATACCAGACACTCCAGCGGGAAACAAGGGCAGCAGGGCAGCAGGACATGGAGGTAAAAGTTCCCAATTCACCACAAGACTTGTGAGTGACTTTTCCAGGATTTATTGCAGAAGTACATGGTACGTGACTGGCAGAGCAAACTACAACCAGCAACTGCCAGATCTCCCTATGTTCTCATTCCACCTTGACAGAGGTTTCCAAAGTGGCTCATGCCCCAGGTTCTGAGTACAGAACAGGAGGTCTATAGTTGCTCAGCAATATATGATTAGTCAACAGCCACTGCTCAAACAAAAACACCAGATGGTCCAGGAGGGAACACGGACAGCAGGAAATGCAGATCTTTATTTGGCCGTTCAGCAGTGAATTTTGTTTCAACAAAAATTCCAGGCACTTGTACTTCATTAAACAGACTTTTACAGTGTACACCATTCATTTTAAATTAAACATTCAGCATGCCATCCAAGATAAAGAGCACAGCAGAATTCATGGCACCTACCTAATTGGAAAATAGTGATGACAACGGGGGCGTACAGCACAGGCAGACCGGGTATAACAATGACAGGGCCATGGTGACATCACTGGTCAATTAAATATGCTGTTACAAACAACATTGCCCGTTGCTTTCTTCTGAAATAAGAAAATAAAACACAATACATTATAAGTAGATTAAAGTCTCCCAATTAGATGATGATGATGATGAGGTAGATGAAAATAATAATCATCATCACCATTATTATCATCATAACCATTAGTAGGTTGCACAATGATGATCTTAAATGACATTCTGCAATGCACCAGTGCTGTTCCACCTGTCTTCAAGACTCGACAAGGTTGTTTAGTGAGGTCAATATCCCTTTGTTACCAAACCCATTATTTAATTTACACTAGTGTTTCCAAATTAAACAATACCATTTTTTGCTGCTTTTTTGGACTTTGTTATGATATATTTTGACCCGTAGCCATATGCCAAGCCCCCTTCCCAGCTGGCATTGTGTATGGTCAACATCCTTGAGCATCAGGATGCATAGGAACAGGGTGTATGGTGTAAACTGGGCACAGGGCAAATTGGAAGGAAAGACCCCTCCCCCACAATCCCCCCTCCAGGACCCATTGTGTTTGTATGAAGGGTGTGCACTTCTAGGTCAGGCAACAACATGGGTCTAGGGAGAGGCTGAGGCTAAAGATCATGGTCGAAGACCATGCCGTAGTTTCTGGCATGGTTTTCACATAGCCATGCCTGGAATCTAATTTTGTGTAGGTCACATAGTATATCATTGAAAATGAAAGGAAAACACTTAAAACTTTGTTGAAGGACAGTTATAGGAATTTACCCAACCTGCAGTTAATTCCGTAAATTAATGGAACATGAGCAGGAAACCATCAAACCTTCTGCTAAATGTGCTGTAATGGATTGGAAGGCAAAAACGTCTGCTAACCTAATTTGAGGCTTTTTTCTTGTTCGTCAAGTTTGACAAAAGCGATATGTCTGCGTGATCATCTTTAAACACTTTTTTGAAATGGTAGCATGACTCCAAACATGTTTCCAGGTAGAAGTTTAAACGTATACAAAGGAATGTTGCAGCACAACTTGTGGCCTTCTTCTTCTCTTCTTACTTAATGATAGTTTATTGTTCATATACGACAACAAACATACGCAAGGCCCAAAATATGGTGATAAGTTTCTGGCTCTTGTCAACTAATCTCATCCCATGAGTCAATATTTTGATGACAAAATGTCACCCTTCTTTATCACTTTATCCTGTTATCAAATTAGATTAGAAGCTGTCATTTCTGAATTTTCCCACTGAAATTTCCCAACTAAATGAAATATACTAACAAATAAATATAAGGTCAGTGAATATGCAAAATCTGGTGTGCCTTCATTAAACTACTTTGGAATTTTGAAGATGGGGGTCAAAAGATCAGCTTTAACAAGTGAACAGGACAAGAATGAGAGCTTATATCATGGGGGATTTCGGTGTCTTCAGTGACATTAATAACTTGTGTTGTGGGAGAAGAAAAGGAGTTTAATATCAAAGCTGCCATTATTTCAGGAGTATCGGTTGGTGATAGGTGCATGCTCATGAGCGTATGTCCTAAGTCTGTCAAAGCAGTTGGTGTGTAAACAATCCTATAGCTTATGCACAGATATGTCTAGGTGTTTGCCAAGGGAGGAGATTTCAAAGGGTGGAGTAATGATGATGTGGTCTAGTCTCTTTAGGTTTTTACCTATTAAAGTCTCTTCATGTGCAACGTCCTTCTTTGTAAAAGGATCGTATATTGCCCTTCAGTCTGAGGAGTTCATAGTGAGGGTTACCAGTTGAGTCTGTGCACTTCTTTGTGGAGAGGCAGCCTTATTCATCAGGAAAGATCAACTCCTCTCTGCAGTCTTCACCAGAATGAGTATGACTTTTCAAGGTTATGATCTGAGATTAAGTTCGGAAACCAGTGCCTTATTTAGAGTTTGCAGGAGAGGCTACTCCACCACAAAGGTGATGGAGCACCCTGTTTAGCAAACTCCTGGGGTGCCTGCTCTGTTTAGAGTCAGTCGAGCTCTCTTGATTCCACCCGCAGAGCCTCTGCTGTGGAAGCCTTAGACCCACGCACCCACAGGTATAGCTCCATTGGTATAAGTATCTCAGACCATCTGTCCTATTTACGGCAGACATTCTGAAGTACTTCTTTCCTTTGTGTGAACCAAATTTTTAAATTTGCAGTATTGGATAGCAGAAGCTTGACTCACAGGTATTGGAGCGATTTACATGGGCACCAGTTACATTGCCCAAGTTCACATTCATTTTATTTAGGGATGGGAAGATGAAGTGATTTGCCCAAAATCACTCGATGTTGAGCTGAGGCCGAAACTTGAAACCAGTTCCCCAGTTGCAAAGTCAACAGTTCTGACGTAACGCCTCGTCCTCATAACACCTTGCAGTCTCAAACAAGAAAACACATGAATTACAATCACTCGCTGGGAGAAAAGTCCCGGGCTGTCAGAGACAATTATTTTTTGCTTTTGAAAAATAAAAAAGCTTTGCTGCACAGGTGTACTGAGCATGGTGCCCGCTCAGCATAGTTTCGATGCCTTTGAATGCCTATAGTTCTGTTCTGAGCAGGTGAAGATCTATAAAAATGGCGGGTTGTAGTTCGCCAGACCGGTTGAGTACATCCATCCGCTGTCCTGGTGGAATGGAGTTCAGCTCCAAGTGACTGAAAACCTGATTCACACAACATCATAAGCAATGAATGCGCAATCTGTTTTTTACTTTATAAATACATATCTTCATCAGAGAACAGTAAATGCTCAATCAGGTCAGTCCCTAACAGTGAATTTGTATCTGCACAAAAAAGTGATGGAGCAGAGGGAGTCCAGTCAGTAATAATTATGCAAGTGGGTCTTTTTATTAGCAATAGTGAGTTTACTATTTTTAAAGTTTACAATTGTGAGAAATAAAAGTTCCACTGTCATTGACATTTCATATGTCCTTTAAAGCATATATGAACATACACATATTTGACTGTCTTTAAACATAGGCATATATAGTTAATGAAAGAGAAAACATCTTTATAATGAGAATATGTATACTAGGGTATCACTACAACAGTGTGTACTCAATTTAACAGAGGAAGGAGAAGCAATGTAAGAAGAGCAGCATGACAGACAAGGGTTGGGTCTAATTGCGCCGATGTGGGAAAGGATAATAGTGGAGAAGAAAAAATGAATCAAATACATCAGATATTGGCATTTGCAAACAAAAGACGATTTATTCAATGATGCAGGATTCCCAGGGGTAATTTTCGTCAAAGACACATGTAAAGTATAAACCAGAAAATCTCAACTGTTTTTCTTTCACAGTGTAATTTACTGAACTTATGCATGCACCACATATTCATTGGTAACAGCAACATTTAAGGTTGCTTTTACAAGTATAATATAATTTTATTTACCATCTTTGCTGCTCAGTAGACACTAATTCTATAGTAGCCATGTGTACACACTGGATGGGACAGGAGACAGAGACCACTGTAAATGGTTCGTGAAATAAAAACATGATGTCAGGAATGTTTGACTCTACTGCATTGAAATCAATCCACATGTGGTAAAACTAAGCATGCAGAGACACTGTGTACTGCAATACTTATAGCAATGACAGGAGCATAGTCGATTTTATTTCTCCTTCCTGCCTACATGCAACTGCTTGAGGTGAACGATATCCAGAAGATCCAATGTCTCTGTGGCCTAATAGAAAAAGGAATACTGTGTTGTAATTATGGGGTTTGTACAAATCTAAACAAGCCTTCAGCAAAGAATGTAGGCATCAAAAACAGTGGCGGCCTGTCCTCAAGTGGCAGAAAGGCCCCATCTTTTTCGCAACATCGAAGAAAACAAAAGTGGGCCTGACAAACACTTTTTTTGTTCAGGTCAAACAGCCAAGTGCTATACATGCGCTAAATGGGCAGGCGCCTGGCTGCCTGAGATGGGCTTTTCAGGCCTGAAGATGTCCTAGCCCTGTGGGCGTGATTTTCTCCACCTGGCAAAGCACACAGCAAACTTCCCCCTCATGACGAGGAGGAGCGTCACTGATAGTCTCTGTCGTGTTCTTGGACCCAAGGAACATGCAAGAATCAGGTAGGGTTACAATATCCTTTATTTGTTGTGGCTTCTGCCCTGCCCACATGCACGTCCGTCCTCGTGCCCTCTTCGTACCGAACTGTCCCCTCCCCACTCGCTGACCGGATGTGGTGTCCAGTTTCTTTCCTTCCTTGTGGTCTGGTGCAGGGGCCTAGTGCCCTTCACCCCAGGCCACTACATCTCCCCCCTTTGTCACAAAGAAATGACGATAAAAGAGAAAAAGAGAGATATAGAGATAGGGAGAAAGAGAAAGAGAGATAGCTCAGAGCGAAAAGAAAATGATATGTATGCATCCCCATCACTTCATTTCTTCAATAAGTCTTTTCGGCCGTCTGCTCACTCTTCTTGGACAAGCCTCTTTCTGTGATTCTTCTGCTGGTCCTTCACCTTTGTCTGTTCCCTTTCCGTTGTGATCCATCGCTTCATTTCCTTCTGCTGCAGTATCTTGGCCGTCTTCATTCATGGTCTTCAGTCCTTTGAAGTGAGAACTGTTCCGTGTTATTCGGTGGTGTTCCGACTCCGCCGTAATCATTGGCCCCTTCACGTTTATGATCGTTAGCGGGTCCTTTGAGAACAGGCTGTCGGACTTTCTTTGCTGTCGCTGACGCACTACCACTGAGTCCCCTTCTTTGAGGTGCGACGGGGTTGCATGTCGCCTTGCATCTGCATATGCTTTTATCTTCTCTTTGGCCTCTTTGTCTTTCGCTGCAATGCTGCTGTGCTCAGGTGGCAACGTTGCTTCTACCTGTGGTAGCCTTGTCCTGCTTGTCCTCCCCAGCACTAACTCAGCGGGACATCTTCCTGTGGAGCTGTGGGGGGTGTTTCTATAGTCTCGTAGTACCTGACATAGTGCTTGGCCTATGGAGATCTGCGCCAGCTTTGCTCGTTGGACAGCCTTCTTTATGTTCCCCATGAACCTTTCCACCATGCCGTTCGCTTGTGGCCACAAAGGTGATGAGTGCCTAGGTAGGTCATGAATTTGCAGAATTCTTCCCCTGAGAACGGAGGACCGTTGTCTGTCTTTAGAGTTTCTGGGGAGCCCCAGGCCGCAAATATGTCATCCAATATTGGTAGCTTCGCTGTTGCCGATGTTGATGAGATGTGGCGCACTATGGGAAATCGTGAGTACTCGTCAATGATCACGAGCAGATAGTTGCCCGTGTCCAGTGGCCCAAAGAAGTCAGCTGCCAACGTTGTCCACACCGCCCTGGGAGGTTCCGACATTTGTAGCGGTTCGGGCTTTGCTGGCTGTCCTGTTGTTTGACAGATGTGACAAGTCACGATGGTGTCTTCCACCATTCTATCTAGGCCAGGGAACCATACTTTCTCCCATAGCAATTTTTTTGTTGCAACCATGCCTCGGTGTGACTCATGTGCCAGATTAACAGTCTGTCGCATTAGTGAACTTGGTATTACTATCCTTGTTCCTCTCAGCATTATTCCTGTTTTTGTCTCCGACAGTTCTTCATGTATCTTCTTTAGCGCTAGTATTTCCTCCTTGTTTACTCCCTCTCCCCAGGTGCAGTTGTTGTTGATGTGTCTCCATCTCTGCAGCCTTGTTGTTTCTTTGGCCATTTGCATGGTGGCATCTTTCCCTGTCTCCTGCTCTAGCTCCGCTATTGTTATTGGCGCAGGAGTGTTTTGCTTTAGCACAAAATTGAGATATTCTTCTGCCATTGATGTGGTCTCTTGTGCCTGTGGTAGAGGGTGTCTCGACATGTAGTCAGCCGGGTTGTGTTCTTTTCCTGGCTTGTGCACATTTTTGAAGTCATAGTCCATCAACCTTATACCCCAGCGCTCAATGCGAGGCGGCATTTTTGCAGACGGATTGCCATATATTGTCACCAGAGCCTGATGGTCTGTTATGATGGTGAACGACTTCCCGTAGATGAACATGTGATAGTGTTCACACGCCCATACCACTGCTAGGCTTTCCTTTTCTGGTTGGGAGTATGCCTTCTCAATGTCAGAAAAACTTTTGCTTGCATTCGCAACAATCTTTCTTGGTGAATCTCTCCCCGGCAGGTGCTGTGCTAGTATGGCTCCTAGTCCGACTGGGCTGGCGTCCACCGTCAGCTCAGTGCATAGCAAAGGGTCAAAATAGGCAAGATGATCTACAGTCATCACGGCCTGTCTGATAGCTTCAAACGCCCAACTGCATTCCTGTGACCAGAGGAACTTCTGTCCTTGCTTTGTTAGCTCTCGGAGCGGTGTGCTCACCGTGGCGAAGTCCTTGATGTAGCGAGCACAGTAGCTGGAAAGCCCCAGAAATGACTTCAATTCTGCGACATCTGTTGGAGGACCTCGCGTTCCTCAGTGTCTCTACTTTGCTGGGATCTGGCCTCATTCCTTTCTTGGAGAAGATGTGTTCGAAGAATACCAATTCACTTCTCCCCAGCTCGCACTTGTCTGCATTCAATGTCAGTCCCACTTGTTCGAGCTGTAGGCATACTTGACGCAGGGCCCTATCATGTTCCTCATCTGATCGTCCAAATACTAGAATGTCATCACTAAAGTTTAAACTGTTCTTCACCGGCCTTATCACCTGCCTTATGGACTATTGAAATATCTCTGCAGCCGATGAAATGCCAAAGCTCAGTCGCTTGTATCAAAACAGGCCCATGTGCGTTGAGAACGTGGTAATGTATCTTGACTGTTGGTCCAGCTCTAGTTGGTGGTATCCTTTGCACAGGTCAAACTTCGAGAATCGGCAGGCCCCAGTGAGACAGCTGATAATATCGTTTAAATGTGGCCCCAGGTGGCGCTCTCGCTCAATTGCTGTATTTGGTACCCTCATGTCCACACATATGCGGATCTTGGAGGTGTTCTTTTTTGGAACCACCACTATTGGAGACACCCATGGCGTCGGCCCTTCTGCAGGCTCAATAATGTCCTGGGCCAGTAGACTTTGGATTTCCTCTTCAACCTGTGGTTGAAGGTGTATGGGCACCCGTCGATGATGTTGGGCTACCGGCTTGATTGCCTCATTGATGTGCAAAGTTATTTGTTTTCCTTTCAGTTTGCCTAGGCCTTACAGTATGGCCGGATGTTCCTGTAGAATGTTCAGTTTCTCCGACATGTGGTATGTCATCGCTAGTAGACCCATCACCTGCGCCGTGACGTTGCTTAGCAGGCATGGTGCTGGGATGTCACCTTTGAGCACATGTATGTCTTCTTGGAAGGACCTGTCCTTGTACGTTAGGGTCTCTGTGAACTTCCCCATGTTCTCTACCGGCGTTTTGGAGCCCCACATGAACACATCAACAGTGGACGGTGATAGCGGCGGTCTCACTTTCATTTTCTCGTACTCCGACATGCACATGATGTTGCATGTGGCCCCGCTGTCAAGCACGAACCGTGTATTATGTCGCCCTACTTCAATGTCCACGGTTGCGGTTTTCTTTATTTGATGCTTCTCCACGAGATGAATGTGCTCTGGTCTTCTGTCTTCCTTAGGGGCATCTGACATGAGATACAGTCGTGCCACACTCACAGGTGCTGCCGTTTCTTCCGACTCATCGGAGGAGCTGCGATTTGCTGTTTCCATGTGTCTGGCATACCTGCTGGTGGTCATCCGTGGTCTTGCCGCTCTGCCTCGCTCGCTTCTAAACTGCCTGCTCATACAGGAGCTTGCAAAATGATTGTCTCTGTTGCATTTCCTGCACCTCTGGCCCATCGCCGGGCACGCACCGTTGTGCGGAAATTCGAGTTCGCATCGATAGCACGTTTGTTCGTTCTTCTTTGTTGGCGAGGGCGCCTGGTATTCTTTCTTCTTGCCGTTTCCAGTAACGCGATTCGCTTGTTCCACTCTTTTTTCTTTCTCCAGCTCCATCTCCTTGGCATGCGCCGTTGCTCTCGCTTCCGTGCGGGCCATGGTCAATATCTTCTCCAGCGTCGTTGGTTCCTTCAGAACACGTGCACGGAACTCTACAGACTGACAGCCTTCAATGATGCGCAGTCATATCGCTTGCTCATTGTCAAACTTGTCAAACTCACAGTACGTGACCAATTTTCGCAGTCGTGTTGCGAAGTCGTTGAGGGACTCCTCTGCTCGCTGACACGAAGTGTTGAAGGTGTACCTCTCAAAGTCAATATTTCGTTGCAGGTCAAATTTCGCTGTGAGGCACTGTATCACTCCCTTGTATGTCGCTGTTTGATCGCTGGGAAATGTTATGAGCAGGTCCTCCACTTCATCCCCTGCGAGATTCAGAAAGAGGTCCAGCTGTTTGCTGTCTACGATGTCCGTGGCACGCATGTAGCGCTGAAATTGCCGAATCCATCTTTCACACCTGATGCCGGCCTGTGGTTCCGATAAGCTGAATGGCAGTGGTCTGCGAAATATTGCTTGTGGACTCTTTTTGTCACTTGCTGGTTCAACCATTTTCTCTGACGTGCAGCTATGGTGCAGGCCTTGTTTATGTGTAATTACTTTCTTGCTAGAGTGATAGTAGTACTTTCGTCTCTATTTTATTTCTTTGTTTTTCACTTTATCTTTTGCCTTTAATGTGCTGTTTCCTTTTGAATGTCACCTTTTGTACTATTTTAGGTGTCTGCCTGGCTTTAAAATGGCCTCCTGGCCTTCCTCTTCGTTTATTGGCTGAATCCGCCTGAATTTCACCTTTTTTTTCTTCTATATTAGGTGTCTGCCTGGCTTTAAAATGGCCTCCTGGTCTTCCTCTTCCTTTCTTGGCTGAATCTGCCTGCTCTTAAAATGGCCGCCGCCGTCTCGCGAGACCGAGATTTCTGGTGCCTGACCCTTTAAAATGGCCGCCGGACCTTCCTGGATGCTGATTCGCTGGTCCCGCCTGACCCCAAAATGGCCGCTTTGTTCATGCGAGGTTTGTCTTCAAATCTACGCGCGAAGCGGGCTCTTCTCGATGCGGCGGGCGGCTGGGACACAGTCGGGTGCACCGCTGGAATGCGCGCGATGCTCACATGCACAGACGGGTGCACCGCTTGCTGTCGGGCAGGTGGGGGCCTCTTACTGCGTCTTCACTGCGGCCGGGGTGGGCTCCCACGCCGGTGCTCCGGTTCTTGGCACTCGGACCAGGGTGGGCTCCTGGCTCTGTTTCTTCCTGCGACCGGCTAGGTTCCGGACATCGCAGCGATTCTTCTCCTGTTCTTCACAGGTGGCAGGCGGACCAGGGTGGGCTCCTGGCTCCGTTTCTGAGTCACGAGGGACCCCGTTACACGTGTCTGGTGTCGCCTTGATATCCCACCTTCCTCGTCGCCAGGTGTCGTGTTCTTGGACCCAAGGAACACGCAAGAATCAGGTAGGGTTACAATATCCTTTATTTGTTGTGGCTTCTGCCCTGCCCACATGCACGTCCGTCCTCGTGCCCTCTTTGTCCCGAACTGTCCCCTCCCCACTCGCTGACCGGATGTGGTGTCCAGTTTCTTTCCTTCTTTGTGGTCCGGTGCAGGGTCCTAGTGCCCTTCACCCCAGGCCACTACAGTCTCAACCTGGGCATTTCACTTGTAGGCCCTGAAGTGCCCAGGGCCGATTGTCTATCACTGAACCCTGGTCACAGAGCATGGTGGGGTCAGCAAGTCTCGCTGAACCCATACTAACCTGTGACTAGTCAAGGACTACCGCCTCCTCTCATTGACTTTCCTAAGGTCAGCCAGTGAGAGGAGGTGGCAGTCACAATTGTCAGGATCCACCAAGGCTTCTCTCCAACCACCCAAGAACCTGCAGCAGTATGTTTTATAATGTTTTGGTGCATACGTGCATGAGTTAATGTAGTAGTTCAATAGTTTATTTTGGCCCGTCAGCCAGTAAAGTACAGACAAACAATAAAAAACATAATAAATACACAGTAAAATACTTGGCTAAACAATGAACAAAACACAATATCCCACATGACCTGCATTTCTTCTCCGTGCCTGAAAAGTACTTTATGGTCTGACCCAACAACGACTTGACAAAATGTGCATACATAAAAAATGTTGTAATTATTCTTTTTTTTACAACTACTTATTTCCATTAATAAATACATTAATCACATGTTCACCATAACATTTTTTCCAAGTTATTTGACATATATATTTCTATAAACAGCTTTAGTTGGACATATTGGAACAAACTCATGTGCATATAAAATTATGTATACCCCCATCCTACAGTCCACTCTCTTATCCTGCGGACACCAGAAAGCACCTCATATCATACCATCCATTCATGCCATAACCCAGCTACTCCACACATACACACAGATAGATACCAAGGGAAGAGATGTTCATTTTGAACCGTTTTAGTGTTGTGAGCTGGGATCTCTCCTAAAAACAGTCGACTTATGTTTCAATAGGAAAATTAATTTCATTCAAGCCACCTTCTTCAGGACTACACAAAATGAAACTACTTATAGGGGTGGCCAGTGGGGGGTAATCTACAGAGAGAGCTATGCAAAAATTAATGGTTAAAACAAAACTAATCTTTCCTTTAGAGATAAATTAACAGTTAATACGTCCATTGTTGAAACTCATTGCAAAGCAATTAATGTCCCTGATAGAGGTTATAAAAGGGCACATGCTGAGATTGCCAAATTAACGGTGCCCCAAAATCATTTATCACACCTTTGTACATTGTCCCCGTATTCGATGTACAAGACAGAGATATATCCACGGATTATACTGTGCCATGCAGGTGGAGATTTAGGAAACACCTTCTATCATATTACCACATTCAGTGTACTGTGAGCGGTTAATCCCTAATTCATGCGGTGCCATATAACATAATGGAATGATATAAGCATAGAAAAGGAAAGACAAGACAGAGTCCTGGCCTCATTCTTATATGCAGGCAAACGGGTATGCTTATCCTTGCCATCACTGTCTCACATGTTATGTTATGTTAGCGTGATTTCTAAAGCGCACGAATACCCGAAAGTGTCTTGGCGCTGGACCTTGATATAGCCTTGACAAAGAGAAGAAAAGAGTTTAAGATGAAGTTAATTAAACAACCAAGTTTTCAGATTTTTTCTGAAGGAGGTGAGGGAATTGGCCGCTCTTGTACTTGCTGGAAGAGTGTTCCAGAGTTTGGCTGTACAGTAGCTTATGCTTCGACCTCCCCAGTTCACCGTTCGAATTCTTGGTACCAGCATCAACCTGGCATTAGTAGACCTTAGACATCTACCAGGAAGGTAACAGGAAAAGACATTTTTTAGTGATGCTGGTCCAGTATTGTTCAGTGCCTTATAGGCCAGGCAAAGTACTTTAAACTTAATGCGTTGTGCCACTGGTAACCAATGAAGTTTCCAAATGGCTTCCGAGATGGATTGATATTTTGGTAAATTCAGCAAGAGCCTAGCAGCGGCATTCTGTACCATTTGTAATTTTTTCAGGTGTTGTTTCTGTAACCCAGGGTAGAGGCCGTTACAGTAATCTAATTTTGATAACACTAACATTGTTACCACCGTCCTCCTAAGATTTAGGGGAATGTAAGGTGTTATCTTCTTCAATTTTCTTTTCAAGTAGAATGCAGCTGAGACTGTGGCATTGGTTTGCTGGGAATATGTAAGTTTGTTGTCAATCAACACCCCAAGGTTTTTAGCCTTTTCTACTGGCTTTGGAAGTTCTCCGATTTCCGCCGGCCACCATACGTCGTCCCACATAGGTTGGAGATTGCCAAAAATAACCACCTCGGTTTTATCCGAGTTTAGTTTGAGGCAGTGCCTTCCCATCCAATGACTAATTTCCCTCATACAATTCTGAAATTGTGTGGCAGGCGAGACTCGGTTTTTATGCACCTCTACCACAATCTGAGTGTCATCGGCATATGATGTCAAATCAAAGCCGAAATGTTGAACCAAGGGAACCAGTTCAGACACATAAATGTTGAACAAAGATGGGCTCAAAGATGAACCTTGAGGAACCCCGCACGGGAGTATGTACGGAGCAGCTTGAAACTGATCTAAGGTCACAGTTTGTTTCCTATTTTGTAGAAATGATGCTATTAAAGATAGGGCTAGATTCTTTACCCCTAATTTTTCCAAACGCTGGAGCAGTGTATCATGGTGCACAGTATCGAAGGCAGCTGACAAATCGAGGAGAATCAGAACAGCCGCACCCCCTTGGTCCATTGCTGCCCTGATCTCCTCGGTGGCCTTGATAAGTGCTGTTTCTGTGCTGTGCCCTGAGCAGAAACCAAATTGAGAGGGGTCAAGTAATTCCTTTTCATGAATGAACTGTGTTAGTTGATTGTTCATTATTTTCTCAACTATTTTTGCCGGGAAAGGTAGCCTAGCAATTGGACGATAGTTGCTTGTAATGGTTATATCCAGGTTTGCTTTCTTTATCAAAGGAAGAATGGCTGCATCTTTCCAGATGGCCGGGAATGTGCCTGATAAAAACATATTATTAAAAATGTTTGTCAATATAGGACTCACCTCTTTTGCTATGCTTTTTAGTACTACAGGGGGGCAGGGATATAACGGAGAGCCTGATTTTGTTTCCTGAATACGTTTTTCCACAAGCTCACTCGGCACCTGCGAAAACCTAAAAACACCATTCTCTTCTAACTTGGTGGTAGGTGAAACTTTGTTTGATGTATTGGGAATAGCGGAGAAATTATTATATATATCATAGACTTTATTCCTGAAGCGGTTGCTATGTTGTCACAAAAGAGTTGACTACTCCCTGAAGTTGTTTTATTTGATATAGCCGTTAGCTTTTCTACCACCCCAAATAATTCTTTAGTTGAGTTTTTGGCTTGCTCAATTTGTCGAGTGAAGAAAGTCCTTTTTTCCGTAATCAAAAGAGATTTATAGTTTGCTAATGTGCATTTGTAGCTGTTTTTATCATCTCCCTCATATTTTGTTCTCCAGCGCCTTTCTAATCGGCGACAATTTTGTTTCTCTTGTTGCAGAGCTTCAGTAAACCATGGGGCTGATGGTTGAGTGCGATTCCCGGAATGTTTCCCGGTTGGTACTGTAGTCTTGAAGGCATCATTAAGCCATTTTGTATAATCCGTTGCAGCCTGATCCACCTGTGTGCTCACAGTCGGCCGTGTCTGCTCCAGTTGGAATTCCAACGTGCTTTTATCTATCTTGTTCCATGCTTTATATGTGCTTTGCTGTATTTTACCAGCCTTAGCTTCCGGAACAGTTTGAACTGGGTAGTCGAATGTGATTAAAAAATGGTCTGACCAGACGAGAGGGTAGATTTCCTTCACTATTAATCCTGGTACTGAGGAAAATACCCCGTCGAGTGTATGGCCTGCCTCATGAGTGGGTTTATGTACTATCTGAGTTAACCCCAGCATACTTAGAGTTTCTATTAGAGTAGTTGTGTCCTTGTCCGACTTCATCTCAAGGTGTAAATTAAAATCACCCAAGATGGTAAATGTCTTTGTAGTGAGGCATGGTTCTAATAGTGAATCTAAATTTGCAGTAAAGCTAGATCTTGAGCCGGGGGTATACCAACATGCCCTTGAAGGTGTTTTTTGGATTCAATTCTAATTGAAAATTAAGCCCTTCATAATGAGGGTCAGATGCTGGAGAAAATGTACCTTTAAAGTGATCACGATATATTACCGCTAGCCCTCCACCTCTCTTAATGGGTCTGTCTAATCTAAATAAGACAAACCCTTGTGGGTCTGAAACTACAAAATCTGGGTCTGATGCTGGGTCTGCCCATGTTTCTGTAAGAAATAGCACCTCCAGTTTTTGTTGCAAAATGATATCTGCTATTTCATATTTATGTTTACCAAGTGACCTTACATTAATCAGGTCACAATGTATTTCAGCACATGTTTTAGGACTTAGCTGCTTTGTTTTTGAGTTAAATTTTAAAATCTGGCAACTTTTAATCATTTGTTGACCTGGAAGTAGAAATCCACATACACATTTGAACTGAATAGGGTAGCTTCCAGTATCTAGAATGCATCTTTTACAGCCTGGACTGGTGTCTGATTTATTTAGTCCATAGAGGTCTTTACTTGTGTATTGTATTAAGACTGAAATAGCTGGACCCGGGTTTATGGCACTTGGCACGGGCCAGGCGCGGACGAGCGCAGATGGGCTTGCCTTAGGCGCGCCAGCGGCGCGCCTGCTGCGCCCGTCCGCTGCGCGTTCGCTTCATGGAGTCTTTCAAATATCGTGGTGTCGGTAAACTAGACCGCGCACCAGCGGAAGTGGTAATAATGGCCTAACCAGAAGTGTGTGAAAAATGACCCCGCCCTCCGCACAAACGGCACTCAGCCGTGACGGACCAGGGCGTAATTGATAGAAGATGCGAAAGCAGAATGCAGAGTGCAGTAGGCAACAATTGTTAAAAGGCAGCAGGTATTTGGCACAAAGAAAACATCATTAAAATTTTTAAAATATTGTTTTAAAACCCACAAGATAAAAACAACACTAGAGTGCAAGTACTACACTAAAGTGCGAGTGCTTAAGTCCTAAGAGATCTCAGCGATTAATAGCAACAAAATAAAGCATTAGCAACAAGAAAACAGTCAGCAAGGTTTACTCGATCCACTGCGCGTTCGCTTCATGGAGCTTTTCAAATATCGTGGTGTCGGTAAACTAGACCGCGCACCAGCGGAAGTGGTAATAATGGCCTAACCGGAAGTGTGTGAAAAATTACCCCGCCCTCCGCACAAACGGCACTCAGCCGTGACGGACCAGGGCGTAATTGATAGAAGATGCGAAAGCAGAATGCAGAGTGCAGTTGGCAGCAATTGTTAAAAGGCAGCAGGTATTTGGCACAAAGAAAACATCATTAAAATTTTAAAAATATTGTTCTAAAACCCACAAGATAAAAACAACACTAGAGTGCAAGTACTACACTAAAGTGCGAGTGCTTAAGTCCTAAGAGATCTCAGCGATTAATAGAAACAAAATAAAGCATTAGCAACAAGAGAACAGTCAGCAAGGCTTACTCGATCCACTGCGCGTTCGCTTCATGGAGCTTTTCAAATATCGTGGTGTCGGTAAACTAGACCGCGCACCAGCGGAAGTGGTAATAATGGCCTAACCGGAAGTGTGTGAAAAATTACCCCGCCCTCCACACAAACGGCACTCAGCCGTGACGGACCAGGGCGTAATTGATAGAAGATGCGAAAGCAGAATGCAGAGTGCAGTTGGCAGCAATTGTTAAAAGGCAGCAGGTATTTGGCACAAAGAAAACATCATTAACATTTTAAAAATATTGTTTTAAAACCCACAAGATAAAAACAACACTAGAGTGCAAGTACTACACTAAAGTGCGAGTGCTTAAGTCCTAAGAGATCTCAGCAACTAATAGCAACAAAATAAAGCATTAGCAACAAGAGAACAGTCAGCAAGGCTTACTCGATCCAAATGCTTATATTACTCACACTGCTTTCCAGAACTGTTGAAACATGGAACAAGATACTATAATCAGGATGCTCTCCTGCAAGATAAAATTACAAGGAAGAATGAGAAACTAGTATGCATCACAAACCATTCAAACATGAACTACAAAGTGAAAAGAATCTTTGAACGCAACTGGAGGATACTTAACACCAATGAAGAAGACACGAATCTAGAGAAACCTATAATTGCATTTAGACGAAATGCAAATCTTAGGGACAAAGTGATACATTCAAGAATGAGATAGAAAAAGTGAAAACAAGCAGGGGGCCATTGGAGATATTGCCCCAATTGACGGAAACCACTGATGTGGTACATGCCATGCCTGTAATACAGACCTAGTGATTGAACAATGGGAGTACAAAGGACATATTGGTCTCCTCAAAGATATCTGTTTCAAAAAGGTCGGGCCTGGTGGGGCCTCAATAGGGGTAGAGAGGCCTCCCGGGGGAGGTGGGAAGGGATATGTCCTCCCTATGGATAACTTGTTTTGCAAAAAGATACCCCTCCTGTGGAACCTCGTAAGGTCCCTAGGTGGTGAGATGAAGAGAGGTAAGGAAAGGGGAAAAAAACAAAACATAGTCAAAGATGGAGGGGTGTTCTGAAGTCGAACAGAGCACCTAAAAATAGTCTGCATCTTACTGATTCAGTAATGTCCACGAGTTGTAAGGTCAGAAGGGAGGGAGACCTTTTTGTTATTATAGCCCTCACTCACTCTAATAGTGACATGCTTCATCATCAGGCTCACCCTGGCTCCTAAAGGTCAGGGTAGGCTCGACCGTATTTCAGGGAGCACTTGTGAAGATTTTGGGTATGGGGGCGTAACGTTAAAGATAAAATTCCTCTCCAACTCCCAAAGTATCCTTTATTAGTGGAGTGGGGGGTAAGGTTAAAAAAGACTATGGTAGGGTTGGAGGATATGATGGTCCTATGACCCTAACTGAACACCAACATGTTTTAACCCTATCGCTGGCCTATTTATGGTCCCGGGCTTTCGGCAGGGTGGGATGCGAAGAGGTCACCTCCCCCAGAGACGTGAGTGCGGAGGGGTCATGCAATTAACATGTAACACGTTTGTATACATGTAATTATCATATAAGGGACAAGTCTGGTACCTGCCACTGTTCTCTTAGAGGAACTTCCCCGGTAGGACAGGGTGTAAGCTCCCAACGATGTGCTTGGAGGGGGAGGCCTTGTAGTCATACTTTGGTCAAAGGTCCATCCCCGTAGGAGACTGTGGGGCATATTATCAAGGGCAGTATCACCGCTTTAGCGGCACTTTTTGCCTCTAAAGCGGCGATATTCTTATCGCCCTATTAACAAGGCGGCGCTAACATGCATTAGCGCATGTTAGCAGCCGAATTTCTAACGCTACGCATCTTAGCGATATACATCGCTAATGAGATGCAAAGTAGGTGTGCCATCCTGAAACAACATGAGAAAGGTCGGTAACACAACATTGCGGTATTTACAACGCGGCCCAGCAACCGCGTAGCGATGAAAAAAGTCCCGCTAACCGCGGTTTTCGCCGGATTTTAACACCTCAAAAAAATCTGACTTAGCCATCTCGTCAATGGGAGGTGGATTGTCAGGCTAAGTCCACCATGGCGTATTATCAAGGATTTCCCTATCGCTGAGGTTTTATCGCTGGATTTCCAGCGATATTCACGTATTTCGCCGCTATCGCTGGATTTTTTATCGCCTTGGAGATAAGTGTTGAGGATAACGCGCTAACTCAGCGATGGAATCCAGCGATAGCCGGTGATAAGTAAAACAACGCTGAGCGCGCTTTGCGATATTTATTGCAATTTCTTGATAATATGCCCCTTACTGTGCTCCGCTCCCCTGCTTGTCCCGGACCCCAGACATGTCACCATTAGAGTGAGTGAGGGCTATAATAACAAAAGGGTCTCCCTCCCTTCTCACCTTACAACACGGGGGCATTACTGAATCAGTAAGGTGCAGACTCTTTTTAGGTGCTCTGTTCGAGTTCAGAACACCCCCTCCTACATCTTTGGCTACGTGTTGTCTTCCTCCTCAAAGATATGACAAACTGTAGAACCAAAATGTAGTCTATCTTATCAAATGACCATGTGGCCTAGATTACATTGGGGAAACAAGCAGAGAATTTAAAGTCTGATATGGAGAGCACAAATCAGCAATCAGAGCGAATAAATTACAGGCACACACAGTTCAGCATCACCTGAAAGTACAACATTCTGAAAATGACCTCAAGTGTCACAAATTGAAAACAATCAAGCAACGGCAGGGACGCCCCATGACAGAAGAAAGAGAAACCTTAGCTTTCCTGGTCAGCTTCTGGGGATTGCTGTACCTTTTGCCATGAATTATTTGAATAACCAAGCAAATGGGACCCCTTTGCGTTATTCAGCTTAGGCTCATGACTCGGATGCCTTCCTGTGATATGAACTGGTGGCCTTTGAATCCTGGCTTTATAATAATGGCCATCTGATATGCCATGATGGTAGGTTTCAGTATAAGGATACATAATTTTCCCCTCTCTATATGGTCTCATGCACAGATTGTCCAAATAACCCTGTCCTTTGGTTGGGTGGTAATTTCCCTCTCCTCATTCGATGTAGAAATAGACATTTTAAGATGGGGCCCATCACTTAAGGCTGTTCTAGTTGCTTTCAAATCAGGGATGCTTTCCTGTATCACTGTCCACGGTAGGAGTTGTGGTATGCCACCCCTTTAGACTGCTGATATGAGCATGTGTAAGTTTAGGCCATTTTTGGAACAGGCCATAACGACTGGGACTCATATCTCCACTATTAAGACATACAACTTTTGTCATTATCTCAAAGCCATACGAATATCTTCAAGATGGCTCCCATAATACTCTAACTCTGGAAGACTGTACTCTTTCTAGTCTGCCTGCTTGCCACTAACAGGAAACAGGTGTAAGGGCTCCCAAATGCGGTGTGTTTTATCATTAAAATTCCTCAGGCATACCAAAAGCCCGCATTTGGGTTCGGCACCTCAGACAAATGATCTCTGGGTAACACTCCATCCGACTGGATGTAGTCCCAGCCCTCCATTTTAGAATTGTTGCGAATCTTATTTCAAGAGTGAGCTAACATAATACTACATATTTATTTTCTAGAATTAGATAGGGGGCTAGTATTGTTCACTATAGCGATGTTCCTTGCCCTTTGCTCTAATATTTAACACTGTAGAGTTCTAGCCCTTTGCCAATTAGTTACCGCTCCGGAGGGAGTTCAAAGTTTTCCTTATGAGACGCCTGAATAGTGTCCCGGACTATGCCTCTTATTTAGACAGTTTTTGGCCATAGGGCTGAGGGCCAGGAATCCTCATTTATATGCTCTACAAACTAGATGTGAGGGAGGCACTGAAATCTCAAGCCTGTAACCTGGCTATGGCTCAGCTCGAAGGCCTGTTGTAACCTCATAACAAGACGAGCTTTCATGTGGCTTCTGCTTACATCCTTCTCTACCCAGGATGTGGCCATATGGCCAAATCTGCTAACTTTGGTACTGTGAAGCAAGGTCCGAGTCTTGGCGTCTGCTCAGCATACTGAGATTCTGGGCAAAGCACTTAGGGGCTTATTTATGGGAAAGTCACGCAGCACAGCTGTAGGAGAGTAGGATCTGCTTCACATGGGTACCCCCACTTTTTGCTGATGCTTCACTGTTTTTCGACCCTAGTCTGGCTGGGGCCCTGCTAATCAGAACCCCAGCCTAGCTGCTTCCTCTCTAAAATGGTTTCCATGTGCCTTAGGCACATCTCTGATTGGAATCTGGAGTGCCCTTATAAGTCCCTAGTATATGGTATACTATGTACCCAGGGCATAGGTACCTCAGAGGCCTACCAGGGGCTGCAGCATGTATTGTGCCACCCCTGGAAGGCCATCCAAACTGACACCACAGGTCTGCTACTGCAGCCTGGGTAAGGTGGTGCATGCAACCCTTAATGTGATATAGGCTACCTATATCACTATATACATACACACATATGAACCTATAAGTCACTCCTATGGCAGGCCTTACCAATCCTGAAGGCAGAGTGCGTGGTTCCTATGTGAGAGGGTGCCCCTGCATGAGCAGGGCCCCTCTGCAGCGTTCGGAGACCCTTCTCTGATGCTGCTTGTAGTGCAGCCTGACCATATACTCTTAAGCGCATTATAACCTCGCGTTAAATGCTAACTTTGGGATGGCTGCACGGAAACATGTCGTGTTTGGTGTCAAACATCTTGTAATACTACCCCCCCGCCAGTTCTGGCTGCGGGGGTAGCATTCCACCCTTCTAGAGGGAAAGACATGTACACACCGGTATGCCCGGTACTGACTTTCCAAGCCCTGGCATCACAAAATGGATGCCGCTGCCACAGACACGAGTCTGGCCTCCTGCTGCTGACCGAAACTCCGGCAGGGGAGGCCTGGACAATAGGTTTCCTGTCCCAGGGAGGTGTGACCACCTCCGAAAGACAGGATAGTGTGTATTGGGGCTGGGCGGGAGCACTCTCTGGTGCTTTGAAGTCCTGCACTGGGGGCACACTTGGTGTCCCTGTGCATACCCCAGTTCAAACCGGCTCAGGGGCTTCCAGCCCCTGCTCTGGCGCGAAACTGGACAAAGGGAAAGGGGTGTAACCACCCCTCTGCCCTGACCCTCCCATAGGTGGGGTCACAGAGTATGTCCAACCCCCTACCTTAGTATAAGTAAGGGAACCCAGTCCTTAGGACTTTAGATTTACCTGGACGAAACTCTGATACAGAATCCTGGACCTTCGACGCTCTACTTTAAGATTAGAGGACTGAAGAATCTCCCTTGGGGTCAAGGAGTGACTCCCCTGCTTGGCAGGCACCAAAGAAGCAATTGTCCGGTCTGCATCGCTGAAGCTCCCGTCGGACGCCGAAGTCTTTGCATCACCAGAGGTAGATTTCCAGACTTCCCCGAGGCTGCCCTGAGTCCCCAGCAAAGCTGAGGCCCGTAGCTGTCGTGGGTAACGTGGAACCGTGACCCCTGGACACCGAACTTATTTGCAAGTGCATCCTCTTCTGGGTCTTCCACGAAGTCGTGCTTTGGGCTCCGAGTAGCCCCAGCCTCCAGCACCAACTGCACCGAAGATCACTGGCCTCCACTCCACGAGTGTCCTGTGAGCCAGCTCTACGTGCATCGTCTCGAGGCTCCTTCGCGGTCGCTAGTCCATTGGCTAGTAGGCCCTCCCGAAGGCCAATCTTTTTCTGCTTGGGCTCCCTGGTTGCTCCAGGTGTGCCCTGACTTATCCTTGCTGGGTGAGTCTCCCAGATTTTGCTGGTCTGCAACATCGTCCTTCTTCGCTTTCCACAAGACTTGCCGTTGCCAAGGCTTGTTGGGTCCAATCTGGTCGCCGACACCCCTGCAATCGACAAACTTTGTGGGACAGCTCGAATCCAGCTCCTGGTTGTCGTCGACACCTCCTGGACCTCGTGGCTGAAGAGTCAAGATGACCGTCAACCTACCTGAAGCACTCGACATCGGTGGGCATCTGCTCATCGCCTTCCTGGTCACTGGCTAGTGACCCAGACTCTGTCCCCTCTGCTTTCAGGTTCTTCAGATCTTTGATCCACCTTTGGATCCACCCGAACACTTTCGACTTGGTCGCCAGCAGCACTTTGCAGCAGATCGCCATAGAAAGCGACGACGAAACCCGACCCCGAAAGACACCTATGCACCCGGCTTCCCTGGGTGAGGTAACTCGAGTACTCCGGTGCTCCCGTGGGTATAGACACTAGAACAGGGGCGGTGCGTCCATTGGGGCGTTGGGGCGTAGCCCCCCCGCCTGCAGCTCCCTCGGCGTCTTTGAACCTAAGTAAACTGAATCAGTTTACTTAAGTTCAAAGAGCCGAGGGAGAACTGACAATCATGTCAGTCAGCATGACGTCGGACCGCCCACCCCCTTCAGAGTCTGAAGGGGGTGGGCGGTCCTGCGTCATGTTGACTGACATGATTGTCAGAGGGACCAGGGGCAGCAGGCAGCACTGCAGCACAAGTGCGCATGAGTGGGCAAGGGCACCGAATTTTCGCGCCGTGCCCAGTCATGCGCACTTGTGTGTGCACTGGCTTGCGCATGCCCATTAGGAGAGCGAGGGGGCTCAACCCTCGGTCTCCTAATGGGCAGGCGGGCGAGAGGTAACCGTGCCCTAAGCCAATCCTGGCGCTGCCAGCAGCGCCAGGATTGGCTGAGAGGGGCTGTAGGCAGGGCCAAACGGAGTCGGACCCGAGGCGGCGCGGACGGCGGACCTCCTCAGAGTCAGGTAGGATTTATTTTCTTTTAATCCCCCGGGCCCCTGGCAGTGGCACAACCCCCCCCCCGCGAGCCGCGTCTGGCACTGACTACAGGAGACCCCCGTCGCCAGAGGATATCGACTGGTCGGGGGGATGCACTCGATCCGTGTCACTCCCTCCCGTGGCTCTCCAGTAGAAGGAATACCCTGCTCTCCACCTCCCTCCCTGTTCCTCCGCATCCCTCTCCCTCACAGGGAAGCCAGCCCCCTTCGCCCTCTGTGAATGCTCAGAGCTGGACTGCTCAGGCTGGCTGTAGCTCAGTGCCATGATCTGAGCTTCCCCGTCGCTCCCAGCCCGCCGGAGATGGGGCATCGGGGGGCGCTGGGGAGAGGAGACGGGGGCTTCTGTGACTAACCCCCGCCTGCCCGGAGCTCCTTTCTGTCTGTGAAGAACGGATAACTTACAGGTGAGGTGAGAGGGAGTGAGGGGCGGCTGTGCATCTCTCGGGTGAGGCGTGGCGAGGTTTAAGGGCGAGCACCCGTAGAGTGCTATCATTTAGCACGGGTCGAGGCGCTATGTTACGTGCGAGTGAGAAGGGACTGAGGTGGGCTAGTGCCAGATGTGGAGAGGCGGCTGGAAGAGGGGGCCGCGGAGCAGCTTCTAACTGAGGTGAGGGTGTGTGCAAGGCAGGCTAGAGTTTAACATGTGAAGGTGGAGTGTGGGGGTTTAGAAAGGCAGGGTGGGTGCCGCTATTCGCTTACAGGTAAGTCTTGGAGGATTGGCGGCAACCATCTCCATGAGGAGGGAGAGTGCAGAAGAACAGAGTCCAGGTGGGCAGCTACCACTTCAGGGGGGGGACAGATAGGTCAAGGTGGACAACTCACAACTCTCAGCTGAGAGGAGTGGGTGGGGGCAGGAGAGCGTCTCCTAGGTGAAGTCAAAGAGGAAGCCGATGTGGGATGCAGGTCGCTAATTCCAAGAGAAACATGGCGCGGTTCTTGCGCGTATCTCCAAGAGGTGGGAGCGAGGAATGGTGGAGTGTCTGTGAGGAGCCCGGAGACCTCGTTCTGAGGAATCTAGACCACTAAACGTGCAGTTATTTAGTAGAAGGATAGATTGGGTGTGCAGAGCTGATAAAAAGCTCCATGGTGAGAGGTGGTAGACGGGGCCCAAGAGAACACCCCAAAGCCTTCATAGTGTAATGGCTTTCAGAGATGAAGAGGAAGGGGGAAAGGGAGATTCAAATGGGAACGTGTGGGGTGGATGAGAGACTCCTGGCTCCTTTACACCCCAAGAACAGCCACCTGAAGGTTGCGGGATGGACACAAGTGAGGTGAAAAGGTACAGCACAGCTTACTGGCTGAGAAGACAGCATTTTAGGTAAAAGAGGAATGGGTGGTGTTACGCACAAATACTTTTATTTCAGCCCCTGCCACCCTATGCCCTCCTTCATAACTTTAAAACGTTCCATAGAGGCTCACCCACGGCCTTTTACAATGCCTGATGTCGGTTGTTAGGAAATGTCCATTGCCTCCTCATTTTCCTTTCTGTATGAAACCTTATATGTGAGGAGGCCACGCCTCCTTGGAGAGTCTGTCTGCTGAGATCTGGGCAGAGGATCGCCTTTGTGTTTGCCTGGTGGCCCTGGAAATCTAGGTTTCCAATCCCTAGCAACTGGCCACTATAAAAAAGTGAGTTCACGCAGTGTTCCCTCCTCTTCTGTTTACTCCACTGTTGCAGGCTTTCCTGCTGAGAATGTGCTTATTGGTGTGGAGGTTGAATGATTACGTTTGCAAAAGAGGGATTACCTGAAGATAGTCTGCATCTGGGGTTCTGGCTTTTAGGCACATGTGTACCCGCAAAGTTTACAATCATCATTGGGCTGCATTAAAAGAAATGGTGCGATGAAAAAGCAGTGATTCCATTGGAATGTGACCCATTTTGGGTTTTCCAGGAGGATTTTATCTGGGGTTGGTCTCCTTTTACTTTAAGGGTTCAGTAGGCAGCCATCAGAGGCTTTAGAGAGCCTTGGACCAGTTTATTGGCTATTGAATCCTTTGTAACTTGCCTGCTCAAAGGTTTTTCTCAGACTGTTAAAGGTAATTCTTCTCCCTGGGGTCTTTCTTTAGTCCTTTCTGTTTTGCATAGACCCCCCTTTGAACCTCTTCAGAAGGGCTCTCTCAAATTCTTAGCCTTTAGGACCTTTTTCCTAGTTGTTGTTATGACTGCTAGTAAGTTGGGTACATTGGGGTCTTTGGTTTATCAGGCTCTCTATCTGCATAGTTTTCCAGATTGGAGGTTCTCTTGTAGGGGATTTCCGTGTATAGTCATAAGCAGGGGCGGTGCGTCCATTGGGGCGTTGGGGCGTAGCCCCCCCGGCCGCAGCTCCCTCGGCGTCTTTGAACCTAAGTAAACTGAATCAGTTTACTTAAGTTCAAAGAGCCGAGGGAGAACTGACAATCATGTCAGTCAGCATGACGTCGGACCACCCACCCCCTTCAGAGTCTGAAGGGGGTGGGCGGTCCTGCGTCATGTTGACTGTCATGATTGTTAGAGGGACCAGGGGCAGCAGGCAGCACTGCAGCACAAGTGCGCATGAGTGGGCAAGGGCACCGAATTTTCGCGCCGTGCCCAGTCATGCGCACTTGTGTGTGCACTGGCTTGCGCATGCCCATTAGGAGAGCGAGGGTTGAGCAAAGGCTCAAACCTCGGTCTCCTAATGGGCAGGCGGGCGAGAGGTAACCGTGTCCTAAGCCAATCCTGGCGCTGCCAGCAGCGCCAGGATTGGCTGAGAGGGGCTGTAGGCAGGGCCAAACGGAGTCGGACCCGAGGCGGCGCGGACGGCGGACCTCCAGAGTCAGGTAGGATTTTTTTTTAATTAAAAAATCCCCCGGGCCCCGAAACAACCCCCCCGCGAGCCGCGTCTGCCAGCTACACTGTGCCTGAACGGCTGCTTGTGGTCTATCCTCCCTCAGGACCCGGTATAGGTGGGACACCAGGCTCTTGGAGGACCCGAGCTCTATCAGCAGTCCCAAAGTGCAGTTCTCCTATGGCACGGCCGGGAACCCAGCCCACTGGTTTCTCACCACCAGAGTCAGGGCCGCAAATTGTAGTAACTGCCCCGGCCCATGCCAAACAAGTTCTGTGCTTCCTGGAATGTGATACAGGTGTCACCCGGGTACATATCCCCGAGCAACTCGCATTCCCCCTCCTCCACACTGTTAATGAGGGCTCAGAGCTGAAGTCCCTGACCTACAGCAGCCACGCTATCAGAAGTTTCTTTGAAAATGCCTGAGCTCTGAACATTCTCCTAATGGTGCTCTCCCACGCCAGGGTGACCTGCGTCACGTCACCTGCTCGCCAGCCAAACAGAAGGCAAATCCTGCACCTTTTGCAGCCCCGCCAACAGATGCTTCTCCCAGTCATCTTCCTAAGCACACCATCTGACCCGTGCTGCAATTGCGCAGCTAAATAATATAATTCAAGGTCCGGGAGACCTAGACCTCCGTGCTCAAGGTCGAATTTTAGAACCTGCAGGCCTACGCTGCTCCGCTTACCTGCCCACACCAGTGCCACTAGGAGCTATCAAGGATCAAACACTGCGAATTCTGCAAGACGTACAGTCACCTCAAGAGCAACACCATCTTTACCAGGGAAAATCTAACCACTACAGACAAGGGTAGTGTCTGCCAAAAGGACATAGAGGCACGCAGTCCCATTAGCACCGTTCCTATGTTAAGGGCTTTGGCATGTCTCCCCTCTGCACCAAGCATAGTTTTGTGTGAAAAAATCGCTATTTTGCATATTTAAAGCCGAACTCCACAATTGAAAGCCCCTGGTAAACATCACTTGAGTGAAACGTAATCATTGTTTCCTTAGACATCGCTCCCGTGACTTATATTCAGGATGTAGCATTGCATTGGCACGTTTATCATCGGCTTCAGGCAGATGAAAGGCTGAGATGCCCCGAAGATTCAGGCCTATATTTGCATATATGGACGCTCTATTTATACAGCGCCAAGACTCATGAATTTGGAAGCAACAACTTGTTTATGGAAAGAAATGGTTACAAAAATTGTTTTCTATGATAGGAGAAAAGGCAATTAGATCACTAGAGTTATGTTACTTTGTTAGGTAAAATTATAATGTACTCTAGTCTTAAGCTGCGTTATGCAGAATTGTGTTACATTATTTTGTGTATTACTGCGTTGTGTTATGATACGCTAGTTTGTTCTGGGGTAATGACATTTTACTGAAAACCTTTTTCCTAGACAGAGGTTTGGGGGCCCCTTTCACAATCTTGGGTATTGTACTCTGTCGTTTCTGCAGTCAAGCCAGGATTTTCTTGGTGTTCTTACATAAAGGAGGTTAGAATAATCAATCTCAGAGGCAAACCACCTGAGAAGCTTGGACACAGTACCTATTCCCACGTCACTGACTTCCAATGCCGTTCTCAGATGTTTGACCACAGGCGTAGGGGGTGCCTTAAGGAGAACTGCCTGCCTCGGGCGCTCACCGTTTGAATACACCCCTAAGCCCAGTCCGAGCTACAGTGGGGTAACACATGATGAATACAGTGTTGTGCTGTGCCAAGGAAAGATAATGGCGCACTATCAGGTTGAGCAAGTCGCCTGCCAATGACGTTGTCAGCGACGCTCATGCTGCATATGGCTGTTCTGTGTGACGCTCACCCTAGTGCTGTGGTGCGAAGTTGAGCCAGCAACATCTAGCCTAGGATTTGTAATCAAGCTACTTCCTGTGGTACAAAGTCCTATGTGTAGAGCAGTGCACAGAGGTCAGACGTGGAAGATGCGTGTTTTAGTGTAAAGCACACATTTTACACATAGGCATTTCAGGCAATATCCCACTTGACCTCTTGCCTGGTTACTCGACTTGTTATGATTTGAAAGAAAGCTAGATCAGACTGCATTAGAAAATCTTGTTTTGCACCAAAACCTATATTTTTTGCGCTGGCTTCCAAACATGCCCCCTTTGCATACATTGACAAGTTGTTGGCACAAAGAGGTTTGGGCACTGAGGGAGGGTCAACTTCTGGTGCAAATAGCTTTTCCGCATGAAAGTTGATCTGTTGCTGATGTTTTTGAAATGTCATTGTTTGTGTCGCTCGAGTTGCACCCTCCTGCGAGTAGCTGCAGGGAGATCCGGTGCAGCAGAGCAGGGCGCATGCGTGCTTGTGGTGTAAAATACATCTCCAATGGGCACCTGCAGTGGACAGTGATACCGCTTTAGGCTACGGATCCCAACTGATACAGGGGCTTGGTCACTTCGCATTCCCTCATCTCCTTGTGGTTTGTGTGTCCACAGCCAAGGTTGGCAACTTTTCCATCCGTTTAATTTCCTTTGTGAATGTATCTCTTAATTTGTTTTGTACATCAGACAATGTGTATGTTGCACTTTGGTGGCTAATCCGGCGAGTCAATGCTGAGAGTTTAGATGGGATGGAGATTCTCATTTGTGTCTGAAGGGTTTCAGTTGTTGGTTTGTACACGTGTCCTTCAGCCATTGTAATTCTCTCTTCCGCATACACCTCTGACCATTATAGTTTCTAAAGAGCAGCGTTAGTGTGCGCATCTTTGCACTCGAGTATCTCCTCTGCAGTTCTTCAGTTTTGTGACTCGCCATGGGCCCAATGATATTATGTTTGTGTGATGATGCGTTTTGTTGTACATAAAGGGACATCCGCAGTTTACTTTTTTTTAAATATGTGTGTATGTGAGTGTCTGTGCTGCAGTTGATGGTACTTCCTTACAGATGTGCTGTCAGTAACTTGTGTGTACATCACACAGCCACATTGTAAACTGATATCAGGATATTGTTTCTGGTTCCACCCGCAGATTCTTGAATTCACCTGAGTAAGTGTTTGTGTGTTTTAAGTGGCACCAGAGCGCAGCGCGGCTTGCTGTGTCTGTTCAGGTGACATCCCGCTAGGCCCTCGGCAAACGGCCTACAAACACTTCCGCAATGTCACCAACAGTTGCCTCTGCCAACTTTCCTACATCAAGGGCAAAAACAAAAATTCACAAGTGGTGAGGGTGCAGATCCTTTTACTCCTGTACCCATGTCCGACCATATTGTGCAAATATCTGAAAATGCTGTCTTTTTATTACTCTCCAGTGAAGGATGAACTGTACACCTTTAAATACTTTCATTTGCCATTCTAATAGTTTTCTCTGCTAAACAGTACATTCTAATAGTTTTCTCTGCTAAACAACTTTCTATTTACTTTTTGAGTTTATGAGCGGTTTCAGGGCGCGCACACTGAATATCGACCCCAGAGTATCAATAGGGCACATTATCAAGGATAAAACATCAAAAAAAATATAGACAGGTGTGAGTCTAGATTTTCTACACCTAACACCACATATTGTATTAATTGTATTTATATAGCGACTCTACAATAGTCTACAGTGATGAGTACATATCACAAGAATTACCACTTGCTATTGTTTAATATGCTAAACTGAGGGAGACATTAAATGTACTGTGTTCTGCTATAGGTGATGAACTTGCCACATAGAGAATTTTATGGCGTTCCGGAGCATGAGTTGTGTTTGAGTGTTGCTCCCTTCTTTATTCCTTTTTGTTTCCTTTGGCTCTCATTCATAGTATATGTACAATTGCTAAGTGCTTGTATTCATAAACCTTCTACTCTATTTAAAGGTATTTTCTGTATTCCTGGTATGAATGGCTCCAAACTAAATGGCCAAGAATGAGTTCTGGTGTTGGAATATGCAGAAGGGTTCAGGTTTGTGCAGTAGAATGTGATGAGTTTTCAACTTCCAGAGAAAATATAGAGAGGACATGAGATGAGAGAACTCTCTTAAGCGCATACTTTTTGAGGAGGCCCTCTGCTTTTGATTGCAGTGGCTCAGTTTATTTGGTGATTCACAATTCCAATCATGGGTAAAACATGGCTTGTTGAACATAGATGAGATGTACTTGCAAATTGTTTGATTGCATATTGCATTTCAGGTTTTCAATTTGACCAATCCTTTGACTTCTTACCAACAAAATATGAGTGTCTTCCTGGTCGAGGACCACACTGCTTTTTCTCTTATCTGTCTTGTATCAAGACCCTGCTGGACTATGGGGTGAAAGAAAGCTTGAATAAGCAGCTACCTATGTTATATGACATCTCTTTATTAATGTAATAACTGCACTTTCACAATTGCTTTATTAACCTTCCTGCTTTCTCAAATTTGCTTGAAAATGCACCATTTGTCCACTCTTTTTTCAAAATTTTCTCGGGGGGATAACCCCCCCGAACCCCCCTTAGGTCGTTCGGGCTCGCTCGCTACGCACGCTCGCTGCGGTGCAGTATGCCAATAAATTTACGCCCCACCACTTTCAAATGTCACCAGCCACCACTGCACTAGAACAGCCTAGTTCTCAAAGGGTTTGCTCCGAGTCCTCCTCTAAGTGTCCCTTTTCTTTTAAATTCTAATCGCGACTTTCCCCATAGAAGTTAACGGTGGTTCGCGGTTGTGTTCATACACTGCACGCGTCCCCCGTGGGTCCCCTGTGTCACTGCCTTGGGTGGTTCCTTGTGGTCCAAGCACTTCTACAGGCTCTAGGCCTTGTGTCTAGCTCAGTCGTGGTTCTTATACCACTTTATTGGTATATGGTTTGGTACGCCCTTGGGGCTCAAACGTGTATTTGTGCTATTACTGTAGATAACTAACTCGTAACGTATGCACTTAGAACTCTAGCCTCATAAAGAGACTAGAGGGGTGTGTTTAGTAATAAATACATATATTTTGAATATATACCTGGTGTGGTCCTCTTTCATTTGGTCACTCAAGAGATTATAGACTGGTAAAACAAGCTGCTTTACATTCCTTCAAGACTTAGCCTGAAGGCTGCTCTCCATAGCTACCACTAGGATAGCTTTCAATAAAGGTTGTCTTTAACCTATCTCCAATAAGGGGTTGTTTGGACTGGTGCAAGGTGCCCACTATAATTAGTGGACAGCATATGCCAGGCCAACTTCTCACATTGGTGTGCAGCGTGTGGGATTCCAGCTTGCTATTGTTTTACCAGATAATCTCAATTGAATTGATCAACTGAAAACCACTAAGGGTACCTAAGGTACATATAATCAAGCTTAGTAATACAGTAAGTTCTACTGAACTTAGAGTTGTGTGTTAAGGGACAGCACACCCTTTCTACAACTCAAGAGAGTTTAGTAGGCCACACTAGAGTAGGTAGTGCATACACCACACCTCACTAGTGATGTCTTCAAAGCCAGGTCCCAGTGAGTCCTTGCCAGAAGCCAGTGGGCTTCTTCCCTCCAAGTATGATAAACTCCCATTCTTGGAATTGAGAGCCTTATGCACTACTAGGAAGTTGAAGACAGGCAAAAGTGCCAGCACCCAACACCTCAGGGAGGTGTTACTAGCTGATGATCTCAGCAGGCCCCTAGGGTCTGAAGGGGTAGGCAAGGAGGGTAGGGCAGAAGATGAGGAAGGGGCCAGGGGTGAAGAAACCCAGGCCCCCCCCCCCTCTGAAACTGGCCAGGAAGGTGAAAATGACCTTGTCCTGGAGAATCCAATTCCTCCTGTGCAGGAGGAGGAGGGAGAGGATCAGACTCACCTCCCCTTTGTCCCCCCAGGAAGAGTTCTGAGTGTGCCCAGAAGGTCTAGGTCTCCTTCTCAGGAGTCTAACCACTCTGACACCTCAATAGGGACCTCTGTCTCCTCTCATAGGAGGGAATCCTCTCATGAGAGGAGAAAGAGACTGATTCAATATGAGCAAGCTCAACTTGAACTCAGGAAACAGCAATTGGCTATAGACAGGGAGTCCCTAGATCTCTATAGAGAGAGACAAAAGTTGGGACTAGAGTCCCATGGTGGCAGCAGTTTCCCCAAAGATAGGGAAAGGTCTTATGACCATAGAAACTTGAGCAAGATTGTCCCTCCCTACCAGAGTGGGGATGATATCCACAAATGGATAACTGCTCTAGAGAGGGCCTGTAAAGTACAGAGGGTCCCTCAGGAGCAGTGGGCAGCAATCTTGTGGCTCTCTTTTGCAGACAAAGGTAGAGACAAGCTCCTCACTGTTAGAGAGGAGGATGCTGATAATTACAAAGTCTTGAAGAGTGCTCTAATTGATGGGTTTGGCCTAACCACTGAACAATACAGGTTAAAGTTCAGGGATACCCAAAAAGCACAGACTCAAGACTGGGTGGACTTTGTTGATTGTTCTGCCAAGGCTCTGGAAGGTTGGTTATTGGGCAGTAAGGTATGTGACTTCACAGGATTGTACAATCTGATAATGAGGGAGCAGATTCTTAATAACTGTCAAAATCAGCTGTTGCATCAGCACCTGGTAGACTCTGATCTGACCTCTCCCCAAGAATTGGGAAAGAAGGCAGACAAATGGGTCAGAACCAGGGTGAAGCAGAAGGTACAGAACCAAGGTGGTGACCCTAAGAAGCAAGATTCGAAAACCTCTGATAAGGGTGGGGAGAAGGGTAAAGATCAAAAGTCTTCACAAGGCCCCCAAAAATCTTCTTCAGATGGGGATTCACAGTCTACCAAAGGGAAAGGCCAAAGAAAACCATGGTGCAAGCGCTGTAAGCAAAAGACCCACTGGACCAGTGATTGCACCAAGTCCAACGACTCGACTCCAGCCCCCACCAATGCCCCTAAGGCACCTGCTCCCCCTAGTGCAGTTACAGTTGGTGGTGGGACTACACAAGCCAAGGGTTTAGTAGGGTTGACCCTGGGTAAAGAGATGAGCTCTGACCTAGTCAGAGAACTCACTCAGGCTGTCCTAGTCTGTGATGGAGGCATGGATATGACCTCCTCTGTGAGTCCCAGTAATCTGGGCAAGTACAGACAACAGCCTTTAATCAATGGAAGAGAGGCTTTGGCATTTAGGGACACAGGGGCAAGTGTCACCATGGTGACACAAGACCTTGTGAATCCTGGGCAGATTATACTTGGTGAGATGTACCAAGTGACCAATGATAGCAACGTCAGAACAGACCATACTCTGGCAGTTGTTAACTTCTCCTGGGGAGGGGTAACTGGCCTTAAGAAGGTTGTGGTAAGTGCAGACCTACCCGTTGAATGCTTGCTTGGCAATGACTTAGAGACTTCAGCTTGGGCAGAAGTGGAGCTCAGGACCCATGCAGAAATGCTGGGGATCCCTGCAGATGTGTTTGCTGTGACCAGGTCACAAGCCAAAATGTCTAGCACTGAACAGGCCTTGGATTCTGGAATAATGGACCAAGTGCCTTCCAAGAAGAGGAGTAGTAGGGTAAAGGCAGTGCCTTCCCCTTGGCTCAGAAGGAAGATCAGTCCCTTGAGGGGGATGATCTCAGTCCTGAGGAAGGAACTGTCCCAGAGGAGCTTGAACCTGAACAGGTTGAGTTCTTGGGGACAGGGGGACCTTCCAGGGCAGATCTGAGCCAGGAGCAGCAGAGCTGCCCCTCTCTTGAACCCCTCAGACAGCAAGCTGCTGCTGAGGCTGCTGGGAAAGCTAGTGGTCCCCATACTGTGTATTGAGATGATGGACTCTTGTACTCAGAGTGTAGAGACCCCAAGCCTGGTGCTACCAGGAGGTTGGTTATACCTTTGAAGTTCAGGGGCTTCCTATTGACCCTAGCCCATGATATTCCCTTAGCAGGTCACCTGGGCCAGAACAAGACTTGGGACAGAATTGTCCCTCACTTTCACTGGCCCCACATGTCTGAAGACACCAAGGAGTTTTGTCACTCCTGTGTAACCTGCCAGGCCAGTGGCAAGGCAGGTGGCACTACAAAGGCCTCCCTGATACCACTACCTGTGGTGGGGGTTCCCTTTGAAAGGGTGGGGATTGACATTGTTGGTCCCATGGATCCTCAAACAGCATCTGGGCACAGGTTTATCCTGGTGGTAGTGGATCATGCCACCAGGTACCCAGAGGCTATTCCCCTTAGGACCACTACAGCACCTGTGGTGGCAAGGGCCCTCCTGGTAATTTTCTCAAGAGTGGGCTTCCCTAAGGAGGTTGTATCAGACAGGGGTGCAAACTTTATGTCTGGATACTTAAAAGCAATGTGGAAGGAGTGTGGAGTGACTTACAAGTTCACCACACCCTATCACCCACAATGCAATGGTTTAGTTGAGAGATTCAACAAAACCTTGAAGGGCATGATTAAAGGGCTCCCAGAAAAGCTTAGGCGAAGATGGGACATACTCTTGCCCTGCCTTTTATTTGCGTACAGGGAGGTGCCTCAAAAGGGGGTTGGCTACAGCCCTTTTGAACTTTTGTTTGGTCACCCTGTCAGGGGTCCACTGTGCTTGGTGAAGGAAGGATGGGAGTTACCTCTCAAGCCCCCAAAGCAAGACATAGTGGACTACGTACTTGTCTCCGCTCCCGGATGGCTGAGTATATGAAAAAGGCAACTAAAAACCTTGAGGCTAGCCAGGAACTTCAAAAGGCCTGGCATGACCAAAAGGCTGTACTGACTGTTTACCAGCCAGGACAGAAGGTATGGGTGTTGGAGCCAGTGGCCCCAGCAGCTCTCCAAGACAAATGGAGTGGACCCCATACCATTGTTGAACAGAAGGGTGAGGTTACCTACTTAGTAGACCTAGGAACACCCAGGAGTCCCCACAGGGTTCTCCATGTCAACAGGTTAAAACCATATGTGGACAGGGCAGACATGGGCTTGCTCATGGCTACTGATGAGGGACAGGAGGAAGAGAGTGACCCACTCCCTGACCTGCTCTCACAGAACCCTGGTGATGGGTCAGTGGATGGTGTAGCCTTGGCAGGCAGCCTCACTACCCAGCAGCAGACTGATTGCAGACAGGTGCTCAATCAGTTCAGACACATATTCTCACTGACACCCAGTCAGACTACCTGTTGCACTCATGAAGTGGACACTGGGGACAGTCTGCCTATTAAAAATAAGATTTATAGGCAACCTGACCATGTCAGGGACTGTATCAGGACAGAAGTCCAGAAGATGTTGGATTTGGGAGTTATTGAACCCTCAGATAGCCCTTGGGCTAGTCCAGTGGTCCTTGTGCCAAAACCTCACACCAGTGGTGGGAAAAGAGAGATGAGGTTTTGTGTGGACTACAGGGGTCTCAATGCAGTCACTAGGACTGATGCCCATCCAATACCAAGGGCAGATGAGCTAATAGACACTTTGGCCTCAGCCAAGTATCTAAGCACATTTGACCTGACAGCTGGCTACTGGCAGATCAGACTAGCTGATGATGCAAAGCCAAAGACAGCATTCTCAACCCCTAGTGGGCATTATCAATTTGTGGTGATGCCCTTTGGTCTGAAGAATGCACCTGCCACTTTTCAGAGGCTGGTGAATACAGTCCTTACAGGTCTGGAAGCCTATAGTGCAGCATATCTAGATGATATTGCTGTCTTTAGCTCCACCTGGGAGGATCACCTGGTCCACCTCAGAAATGTTTTACAGGCCCTGCAGAAAGCAGGCCTGACTATCAAGGCCACCAAGTGCCAGATAGGGCAGAGTCAGGTTGTGTACCTGGGCCACCTTGTGGGTGGAGGCCAGGTTCAACCACTGCAGAGCAAGATCCAGACCATCATGGACTGGACTGCTCCAACTACCCAGACTCAGGTGAGAGCCTTCTTAGGCCTGACTGGGTACTATAGGAGATTTGTCAAGGGGTATGGATCAATAGTGACACCCCTGAATGACTTAACTTCCAAGAAAATGCCCAAAAAGGTTCAGTGGACAGTTAGCTGTCAAAAGGCATTTGATGACCTGAAGCAGGCCATGTGCACTGCTCCCATTCTACAGAGTCCTGATTACTCCAAGAAGTTCATTGTCCAAACTGATGCATCTGAATTGGGGGTAGGGGCTGTACTGTCACAATTGAATGATGAAGGTCAGGATCAGCCAGTAGCTTTCATTAGCAGAAGGCTGACCCCTAGAGAGAAACGTTGGTCAGCCATTGAGAGGGAGGCCTTTGCTGTGGTCTGGGCTCTGAAGAAGTTGAGGCCATACTTGTTTGGTACTCACTTCCTTGTTCAAACAGATCATAAGCCCCTCTTATGGCTAAAACAAATGAAGGGTGAAAACCCCAAACTGCTTAGGTGGTCCATTTCCCTACAGGGGATGGACTTCACAGTGGAACATAGACCTGGGAGTAACCATGCCAATGCAGATGGACTCTCTAGGTACTTCCACTTAGAACATGAAGACTTAACTGGGCAAGGTTAGTTTAATGTCCCTACGTTTGGGGGGGTTGTGTAGGAGAGTAGGATCTGCTTCACATGGGTACCCCCACTTTTTGCTGATGCTTCACTGTTTTTCGACCCTAGTCTGGCTGGGGCCCTGCTAATCAGAACCCCAGCCTAGCTGCTTCCTCTCTAAAATGGTTTCCATGTGCCTTAGGCACATCTCTGATTGGAATCTGGAGTGCCCTTATAAGTCCCTAGTATATGGTATACTATGTACCCAGGGCATAGGTAACTCAGAGGCCTACCAGGGGCTGCAGCATGTATTGTGCCACCCCTGGAAGGCCATCCAAACTGACACCACAGGTCTGCTACTGCAGCCTGGGTAAGGTGGTGCATGCACCCCTTAATGTGATATAGGCTACCTATATCACTATATACATACACACATATAAACCTATAAGTCACGCCTATGGCAGGCCTTACCAATCTTGAAGGCAGAGTGCGTGGTTCCTATGTGAGAGGGTGCCATTGCATGAGCAGGGCCCCTCTGCAGCGTTCAGAGACCCTTCTCTGATGCTGTTTGTAGTGCAGCCTGACCATATACTCTTAAGCGCATTATAACCTCGCGTTAAATGCTAACTTTGGGATGGCTGCACGGAAACATGTCGTGTTTGGTGTCAAACATCTTGGAATACTACCCCCCGCCAGTTCGGGTGGCGGGGGTAGCATTCCACCCTTCTAGAGGGAAAGACATGTACACACCGGTATGCCCGGTACTGACTTTCCAAGCCCTGGCATCACAAAATGGATGCCGCTGCCACAGACACGAGTCTGGCCTACTGCTGCTGACCGAAACTCCGGCAGGGGAGGCCTGGACAATAGGTTTCCTGTCCCAGGGAGGTGTGACCACCTCCCCAGACAGGATAGTGTGTATTGGGGCCGGGCGGGAGCACTCTCTGGTGCTTTGAAGTCCTGCACTGGGGGCACACTTGGTGTCCCTGTGCATACCCCAGTTCAAACCGGCTCAGGGGCTTCCAGCCCCTGCTCTGGCGTGAAACTGGACAAAGGGAAAGGGGTGTAACCACCCCTCTGCCCTGACCCTCCCATAGGTGGGGTCACAGAGTATGTCCAACCCCCTGCCTTAGTATAAGTAAGGGAACCCAGTCCTTAGGACTTTAGATTTACCTGGACGAAACTCTGATACAGAATCCTGGACCTTCGATGCTCTACTTTAAGATTAGAGGACTGAAGAATCTCCCTTGGGGTCAAGGAGTGACTCCCCTGCTTGGCAGGCACCAAAGAAGCAATTGTCCGGTCTGCATCGCTGAAGCTCCCGTCGGACGCTGAAGTCTTTGCATCACCAGAGGTAGATTTCCAGACTTCCCCGAGGCTGCCCTGAGTCTCCAGCAAAGCTGAGGCCCGTAGCTGTTGTGGGTAATGTGGAACTGTGACCCCTAGACAACAAACGCATTTGCAAGTGCATCCTTTTCTGGGTCTCCCACGAAGTCGTGCTTTGGGCTCCGAGTAGCCCCAGCCTCCAGCACCAACTGCTCCGAAGATCACTGGCCTCCACTCCACGAGTGTCCTGTGAGCCAGCTCCACGTGCATCGTCTCGAGGCTCCTTCGCGGTTGCTAGTCCGTTGGCTAGTAGGCCCTCCCGAAGGCCAATCTTTTTCTGCTTGGGCTCCCTGGTTGCTCTAGGTGTGCCCTGACTTATCCTCGCTGGGTGAGTCCCCCAGTCCTTGCTGGTCTGCAACATCGTCCTTCTTTGCTTTCCATGAGACTTGCCGTTGCCAAGGCTTGTTGGGTCCAATCTGGTCGTCGACACCCCTGCAATCGACAGACGTCGTGGGACAGCTCGAATCCAGCTCCTGGTTGTCGTCGACGCCTCCTGGACCTCATGGCTGAAGAGTCAAGATGACCGTCAACCTACCTGAAGCACTCAACATCGGTGGGCATCTGCTCATCGCCTTCCTGGTCACTGGCTAGTGACCCAGACTCTGTCCCCTCTGCTTTCAGGTTCTTCAGATCTTCGATCCACCTTTGGATCCACCCGAACACTTTCGACTTGGTCGCCAGAAGCACTTTGCAGCAGATCGCCATAGAAAGCGACGACGAAACCCGACCCCGAAAGACACCTATGCACCCGGCTTCCCTGGGTGAGGTAACTCGAGTACTCCGGTGCTCCCGTGGGTATAGACACTAGAACAGCCTAGTTCTCAAAGGGTTTGCTCCAAGTCCTCCTCTAAGTGTCCCTTTTCTTTTAAATTCTAATTGCGACTTTCCCCATAGAAGTTAACGGTGGTTCGCGGTTGTGTTCATACACTGCACGCGTCCCCCGTGGGTCCCCTGTGTCACTGCCTTGGGTGGTTCCTTGTGGTCCAAGCACTTCTACAGGCTCTAGGCCTTGTGTCTAGCTCAGTCGTGGTTCTTATACCACTTTATTGGTATATGGTTTGGTACGCCCCTGGGGCTCAAACGTGTATTTGTGCTATTACTGTAGATAACTAACTCGTAACGTATGTACTTCGAACTCTAGCCTCATAAAGAGACTAGAGGGGTGTGTTTAGTAATAAATACATATATTTTGAATATATACCTGGTGTGGTCCTCTTTCATTTGGTCACTCAAGAGATTATAGACTGGTAAAACAAGCTGCTTTACATTCCTTCAAGACTTAGCCTGAAGGCTGCTCTCCATAGCTACCACTAGGATAGCTTTCAATAAAGGTTGTCTTTAACCTATCTCCAATAAGGGGTTGTTTGGACTGGTGCAAGGTGCCCACTATAATTAGTGGACAGCATATGCCAGGCCAACTTCTCACAACAGCAAGTCACCTTGCTGCGCTGTTCTGGATGACAAGTAAAGGGCAGGAATGGCAGAGTATTCAAAAGAATACAATACATTCTTGCCTTTGTCCCTGAGCTGGTGACGTTTGGCTGCCTAGCACCAACGAAGGCATCCTTGCAAAATGGTGCATTGGTGTCTGTGTTGCATGCAGGATTGATTTTGTGCAGGAAAGAGCACATTCCTGCACAAAACAATACTGAGAGGCATACTCCTCTTTCTATGTGTGCTGCATACGTAACAAACGTACAAGACTCATTTCAAGTTCTCTTTTGTACATGAATGCTTCTGACACCTTCGGACCTGCGCAGTGTTAACAACAGTAACAGCTTATACATAGCCAAACGATTCCACAGTTTCAGATATCAATGCACATCTTTAACAGCATCATATTCCCAATTAAATATCTCACAGTTTACAACTAGGATTTCAGAATAGCAATGCTACATGTTAATCTACAGCATCAGTGAATCACTTTACATCCCATTTTCATTTGGAAGACCACCTGCGTCCTTATTTTCCATAAATGTTTTGTACAGTGCACAGACGTTTTTTGGTCTACTACGCGGTGGTAATAACTCACTATAGTTTTCTGTCTGGGTGCTGCAATATAGCATATCTCTAGTCCATTGCGCCACAGTGGGAAGAGGCCCACGCGACCAGCAGAGTGCGATACATCGTTTTGCAAACAAAATTCCCATATCTATAAGCCTACGCTGCACTTTGGAGAGAGTTTTAGAGTACCCGATTTGGCTCAAAGCGCCGAAGATCTGTTCCCAGAATAGTGCTACGCCTGGGCACGTCCAGGCTAGATGGTAGAAATCAGCCATGGGGGCGTTACATCTATCGCATGTAGGGTCTGTTCTCATGCCATATCTATGCAAGTGCTCAGGCGTGTAATATACTCTATTGAGGAATTTAAAATGTATCAATCTGTGTCTGCCATTAAGGGATATGCGCCTAGTGCTTACACAGCAAGATAAGTTGTATCTTATTGCGCATTCCCAAGTCTACCACTTTGGTAAATCAGGGAATGCATAAAAAATCAAGGGATTTGCATGGGAACACCCACACAACACCCATGAAACCCCTTCCCAGGGCAGAGTAACGCAACACAGCGATTTGCACTGTGTTGCCTTACTCCAGATTTATGAAGCCACTCAGGGCAACGCAAAGTGGCCTTGCATGGCTTCATAAATATTACCTTTTAGTTGCATCATGCATGCACCATGTTGTGTGGTGCACATGGGGTGCAACTGGCCTCATAAATATGGCCCTTAATCTTCCTATGCCTCTAAACAATGAATGTGAGCTACTGTAACTGGTGCCCCAAGTTCTCCGCTAAATAACAACTGCAGAAAAAATGCACAGCAGTAAAAACCAATCCTTAACATAAGGAAAGATAAATCAATACCCATTTGCTTGCTGCTTTTTATAAAATGAAACAGAAAACCTGGGTATTTCATGGCAAATATTGTATTTAACCAAATGTCTTTTTACTTCATTATCCTGTGTGAAATCACATTCAAATATGTGAGTTCAGAATACCAGTTGTGCAAAAACCTATTTGTAGTGTCTTGCAAATTAGAAATGTTGGAACCCTTCTGGCTCCAGATGGGCCTTGTAGAACTGTGATGTGAGTGTTAGAGCGGAATGCTCTGAAGGCTGGTTAATAATGTTGGGTTCGCAGTTCCGCACAGAAGAATAAATACTTGTATTACTAAGCTATGTGTGTGGCACAGTCCTTTGCAGGTACCCAGGCTGGGGAGGACGCTACAACTGGTGACAAGTTAGGGGATAAGTGACCCGAAGATTTACAGTGCTCTCCCACAGAGTTTGCCGTGGTCGAAGCAAATTGCTCATGTGTGCCACTTGTGTTCAGTCAAAGTGAGGAATCGACCCTTAATATATGTGGAGTCAAAGCGCGATTCCAGCCAGCATGAAGAAGTTATAAATCATGGAAGCATTTCAAAGATATATTTGTAACAATGACCGAGAACCTGCTGGTCAGATCATACATAAAGGTACCACGATGCTACACAATATACAGTCATATGTAATCCGTGGCATGAACGCTAAAGGCAGATACAACCAGGTTTCAAAATAGCAGCTTCTGATAATCACAAAGTGCAAGATAACATTATGATTAGAAAATGGTGCAGACATAGAGCATGCAAAGAGATGTCTAAGAATAAAACAGTTATTTACTCACCAGAAACTGAGTAGAGTGAGCCGATACGCCACAATGCCAGGTGCCGCAACCAAGGCCAAGCACGGGTTGTGCTTACGCTGCTGGTGAGTCTCGCAAAGCCGACTGAAGGGCCGTGAAGGCGGACGCAACAGGAACATAGCAAAGGACGACAATCATACCGATTGCATATGGAGCCAGATGTCGAACATTCACATTTGCGAGTCGCAAATTGTGTCAAATTGCGACTCGCAATTTGCGACTCACAAAAGTGAATGTACAACAGAGTCTCAGACACTGTTTGCAATTCCAATGGGGTCGCAAATTGCATGCCTCATTATTATTCATGAGGCAGTCGCAATTTGTGACCCCATTGGGAATGGCTAACACTCACAGGTATGGTGGCCTGCTGGGGTCAGCAGACCACCATGTCTGTGACTGCTTTTTTAATAAAGCAGGTTTTTTTTTTTAAATGCAGCCCGTTTTCCTCAAAGGAAAACGGGATGCATTTAAAAAAGAAAAATTTAATTTTTCAGTTTCATTTTTTAAGGGGAGTCAGTAGTCCCTGGGACCACTGCCTGCTCTTAAAAAAATATTTTTGCACACATTCACAAAGGAGAACAGGTCCCCTGGGGACCCCTTCCCATTTGTGAGTGGCTTACCACCCTTTTGAAAAGGGTGGTAAACTGCGAGTGTTTTGCAACCGCAAATGCGGTAGCAAAACAATCATACATTGCAGTCAGACTCGCTATCAGGAAGGGACGCCCTTGCACGCCCATTCCTAATACTGTATCGCAAACCATATTTTGCGAGTCGCTAATAGGTTAGCAACTCGTAAAATATGGTTTGTACATGGGGCTGACCAATTTTACGGTCGCAAATGGGCCAAATTCCCATTTGCAACCGCAAAAAACGGTCGTACATCTGCCCCATATTTTTTTACCTCTTCCATGCTCATGAGGGCCGGGAGCCGTCACATGTCACGGTGGGCGTGTGCGCAGGACGGCCCCCGGCCGTCCGAATCCTCGCCCACTAATAGAAACGCCCGCACAGCACGGAAATTCCACGCGCACGGAAGGGGTTAAAAAGTGAAACGTTGTTTTCCAATGGAGGCAAAGACTCAGGCTGTTTCTCCAAAAGTCATCAAGGATGATCCAGAAGCCAGCACATCTGAATGCCTTAGACATGGCTCACATAAACAGGTTCAAGCTTAACAGATGAGGAAGCTGGAGAGAGCTCCTCCTTCAATGTCGGCCACTCCCAGAAATGGCTACAATGATGCCACTTTCCTAAAACAACCACCACCATTTGACATTGCCAAAATGCAAAATATTGGGGATAGATGGACTGCTTGGATAGAGACATTTGATGATTTTGTTGATGCACTTGAAGAGACTGATAACAAAAAGATTATCAAGTATCTCAAACATCTTGCTGGTGATGTTGTAAAAGAAGTCATAAAAAAAATTCTACGAACCAATGACGACATCACATATCATTAGATTAAAGAAGTGTTGAATCTCAAGTTTAATCCAATGCCAAATATTGATTACAAATGATACATCTTCAACCAAGAATGTCAGAAAGTTGGTGAAACCACTGATGAATTTGTGGAAAGATTTGACACTCATCAGACATTGTAAGTTCAATTAATATAATGATGAAGAAGCTATGCATCTGAGAGTTATTGATGAATGTTTGCCTTATTCATTCAGAAGAAAAATGCTGAGAGAAACTCTTAGTTTGGAGCATGTCTTAATGGCTGCCAAAGCGGAAGAGAGTACTGATAGACAAGCTGCTGACATGGAGGCCGGAGGTGCCCAGAATTAATCTGTCATGAGTATGGAAAGTAAGCCAAAACAAAAGCCTGAAGGACACAAAGTGACATCTACACGTAAAAAGAAGTTGTGTTTTGGATGAGGATTTTCATTTCCACACAATTGTAAATGTCCCGCTCTTGGGCAGATATGTAAAGGTTGTGGGAAGGAGAACCATTTTGTTATGGTTTGCAAAGTGAAGGAAAAAGTAAGTGAGTCACAGCTTGAAAAGAAAACAGCTGACAGAATGTTACAGAAGCTGTGTTCGATGCACCACCATAAGGCTAATCTACGACACCAGTTAAGGCAAATCTACACTGAACGAAGTCGAGCATTATCTAAACATTGTCAAACAGTTCTTCTATATCAGTATCAAGTGAAAGTGAAGAAAATGATTGTGCCATGTCGATGTTTACTTCAGAAAAGAATGCTTATGTTGGTTTAGATGCTTGTGAAGAAAATGTCATTTAAAGAAAGATCGACATGCCAAAGAACCAAAGTCATTCAAACATTGTCCAAAGATGACACTGAAAGTAAATGGTTGTTCGATACCTTTCATAATCGACAGTGGTGCATCAATAAACATTATGCCTGAGGAGAAACACCATGACTTGGCCTCATTACTGCAACGTACGCTATTGAAAACCAAAGTGTATACATGGGCTGCATCAATACCCTTAAAAAGTCAAGGGTCATTTGGAGCGACAGTAAGAAACAAGAACACAGAAGTACAAGCACCCATCCATGTGCTTCAAGGGACAGTGTTCTGTGCCTCTCTACTCAGTTCAAAAATGCAAAAAGAACAATTGATGGACAGAATGGAGAACAGTGTCTTACATTCACCCCAGTACAGAGATCTGGGCCTAAATCCATTGTTTGTTTGCTCACCATGCCATTCCAGTTTGAACCCAGCCATATGCAAATCAGTCTTGACCCTGCACCCAATGGGAAAAGTCCAGCCCGAACTGCCAGGCCAGGTCCTCCATGGACTGGAAACAAGCATCCTAGGCCCGGTTTTGGGGTTTCACCCCTCATCTGCCAGGATAGCTTGACTCCAGTGGCATGGAGAGCACGGGACCCACGTCTGGACATATCCGTCCCACTCGGAGTGGCAAATGCAAAAAGAACAATTGATGGATAGAATGCAGGACAATGTCTTACATTCACCCTAGTACAGAGATCTGGGCCTAAATCCATTGTTTTTATGCTCACCATGCCATTCCATTTTGAACCCAGCCATATGCAAATCAGTCTTGACCCTGCACCCAATGGGAACAGTCCAGCCCGAACTGCCAGGCCAGGTCCTCCCTGGACTGGAAACAAGCATCCTAGGACTGGTTTCGGGATTTCACCCCTCATCAGCCAGGATAGCTTGAATCCAGTGGCATGGAGAGCACGGGACCCACGTCTGGGCATACCCGTCCCACTAGGGGTGACAAATTCAAAAAGAACAATTGATGGACAGAATGCAGAACAATGTCTTACATTCACCCCAGTACAGAGATCTGGCCCTAAATCCATTGTTTTTTTGCTCACCATGTCATTCCTGTTTGAACCCAGCCATATGCAAATCAGTCTTGACCCTGCACCCAATGGGAACAGTCCAGCTCGAACTGCCAGGCCAGGTCCTCCCTGGACTGGAAAAAAGCATCCTAGGACCGGTTTCGGGGTTTCACCCCTCATCAGCCAGGATAGCTTGACTCCAGTGGCACGTCTGGGCATACCCGTCCCACTCGGGATGACAAATGCAAAAAGAACAATTGACGGACAGAATACAGAACAATGTCTTACATTCACATTCATGTGTGTCTTTTGCTTTCTCGCCCTTAGTGCGCAGGGTATGCCCAGACGTGGGTCCCGGGCTCACTGTGCCTCATGATTATGATTATGCCATTGTGCATCATCCAGGGAAGGAACTGAACTCTGCTGACTACTTTTCCAGAGTGCCTGTAAAAGATCATGGCACTTCATCCAAGACCGCTGAGGCCTATATCAACGGCACTGTAAAATCCAACACACCACCTGCCATTTCGTTAGCACAGATTATCACTGCCACGAGTCATGATAGTGACATGTTAAAGCTGAAGTATATAATTACACATCAGTCATGGAACGATCACAGTCAACCGCTCACCAGTGATGGTGAATATCAAAAGTACAAAAATGTCAAGGATGAACTGTCCATAATTCAGGAAGGAGTTATATTACGATGGTCGAGAATCCTGACTCCAGAGAATCTGAGACAGAAAAACATTGATGTAGCCCATGAAGGACATTGTGGAATTGTTGCCACAAAACGAGCTCTCCAAGACCGAGTTTGATTTCCTTACCTTGATGAGAGGGTTGAAAAGGAATAAAGGTCTGTCCTTTATGCAATTGCCTTTCTGCAAATACTATTCAACATACCTTGAACATGTCAGAACTCCTGAAGCATGCATGGAAGAGAATAGCCAGTGACTTTTTCGGTTCATTTGACAGTGGACATCATCTATTGGTTATTATCGTTGAATACCTGCAATTTCCACTAATTGAAGATCTTTCATCTACAACTCAAGAACGAGTCATTAAAAGACTAGATGGCATCTTTGCGACATGGGATGTTCCAGCCATAGTGAGGTCTGACAATGAGCTGCCTTTTAACAGTCCAGTGATTTCTTGGAGCATCTGAAAATGAAGCATCAAAATAGCACACCTCCGTGGCCACAAGCCAACTGACATGTTGAGCATTTTATGAATATGCTAAAGAAAGCAGTGTAGCATGCTACTCTTGAGAAATTCAATTCGAAAACTGTATTGAATTCTACCTTGAGAGCTTATTGTTCAACACCCCACTCGACCACAGGTGAAAGTCCTGCGACTTTGATGTTCAGGAGAGCAATGAATACCAAGTTACCTCAATGGACCAATCAGAGAAAGAAAGATGAGATGGCAACTCATGAGAAGGATTTGGTTAAGAAACAAAAGGTGAAAGTGTATGCTGACAAAAGACAACATGCAAAGAACATTGGCCCCTATTCACAAAGGTAAAGTGAGACGAAAGTCTAACTTTATGACTTTTGGTATTCATAAAGGACATTTACTACTCGTAAATGCTCTTTGTGAATACCAAAAGTTAAACTTTATGACTTTCGGTATTCACAAAGGGCATTTACAAGTAGTAAATGCTCTTTGTGAATACTGAAACTCGTAAAGTTAGACTTTCATCTCACTTTACCATTGTGAACCGGGGCCGCTGTCTTTAAGAGAGGAGATCCAGTGCTTGTACAACAAATGCAGGAAAAAAAATCTGATACACCTTTTGGTGCAAACCTTTCCAAGTGGTGTCTACTAAGGGACACATGGTTACTGCTCAGCACCCTGAGAAGTCTATTACCCAGGACTGTTCTCATTTCAGGCACTTGAACAATTGCTCATCAGATCTAATAGTTGAAAGAGAGAGACTGGGTCCGAAACATCAGCAACCGCTGTTACTTTTAAACTGATGATGCAAATCCTGGTCATCCATGAGGACACCCCCCAGTTTCCCAGAACAAGATCAGGTCAAACAATTAAAGCGCCAATAAGATTGATTAAAGAGATTTGAATGTATATGTCTATCTATATAAATATTTTGAAAAATTGTACGTTTTTATCTAACAGAAGGGGAGATATAGGGGCATATTAGCAAGAAGAGGCGATAATCATCGCTAACCCTGCTTAGCGTGATTTTTTTTATCGCCGGCTATCGCTGGAATATATCGCCACGCTTACGCTGTATTAGCAACGATTAGCGCTATGGCGATGAATATTCCAGCGATAGCGGGGGAAATGGGCCAACATCGCAGAAAAACCAGCGATGTTGCATGGAGAAGGGAGAACACCTTGCTGATACGACCCTGTGGTCGTATCACCATAATCCACCATCCATGTTAGGTATGCACAAGTCGTGTTGTTTGCAGGTGTTAAAATTCCTGCGATGACCACGGTTAGCGCGACTTTTGTCATCGCTAACCGGGTCCGGGGCCTCATTGGTAATAGGGGTTAGGGCTGTTAGCGGCCGTTTTGTGGTTGTTTGGTCGGGAACGCCTACTTTGCATGTCATTAGCGATAAATATCGCTGACATGCAAAGCGCCACCCAAAACGGTCGCTAACTCCAGGAAGCTGTCGCTAACAGCTGTTAGCGACAGCTTGCTGATAGGGCGATAAAAATATCGCCGCTTTAGCGGCAAAAGTGCCGCTAAAGCGGCGATAACGCCCTTGCTAATATGCCCCATAGTGTCTTGCGAATTAGAAAAGATGGAAGTCTTTTGGCTTCATATTGACTCCGTAGAACTGTGACATATATGTTAGAGCAGAATGCACTGAAGGCTGGTTTAGAATATTGGGTTCGCAGTTACACGCAGAAGAATAAAGACGTGCATTACTAAGCTCCGTGTGTGGCATATTCCTTCATGGTACCCAGACTGAGAAGGATGTTACAATATTGTGTTTGATTTAATCGAAGTATGATGTTGCTCTATAATATTCTGGGTCAGGTCAGGGTTTTCATGACAATTGCCTTGTCTCTTGGTTCACCAACGGTTCATGTTTAAATAATATCACTTTTAGTAAGTACTTCGCAGTGCTATAATGTAAAGAATTAATGTTAAAACTTCACTATGTTAAAGAAATATATGTTTTTGAATTTTGAAGAGACTTCATATTATTTTATGTGATGTTTGTTGTATGATTTACATAGCGAACATGTTCAGGGCTTGTCTCATGCACGGGCTCTAAAATCCTTGGCTCGGCTGTTGCTCAGCTCTTCCTGACAATTTCATTGCTCACCCATCTCTACTATTAAGTAGTGATCTCTTCATTCTTGGCACAAACCCTGTTAATGTAGCACTGGTGTCCTCTTGTGGCAGATGATTAGACCGATACTGGGAGGTGTAACATATTGTAGCAGTACACACTTTTTGTATGCAACCAACAATTTCTGGTTAAATATATACTTAGGTTATGTGGTCATGGAGTAAAAATATTTGCTGTGGCTGTCCAGAAACTTTAGAGCTTGTGCCTGTTAGTTGCTATCAATGTGGATTTCAGAACGTTTACATATTTTGATGAAATCCTTCTAAAACCAGAATCAGATTTCACCTACTGACTTTGAGTAAAACTTTATAAAGAGTAACAAGTTTTACATCTTGTACCCATCTAAGTGTCACAAATGGTTTTTTTCACAGCTTATGTTTAATAATAATAAGTTATTGGATGAACTTCAATGTTACATAGCATTTTTTCACCGTCTCCAAGAATTAACATTAGGGAACGCTGCTATAGGGGCCAAAGGTGTGCAGTTAATTTATTTGTGTATGATTCCAGTTTTTCCATAAACTTATGGTGCTGTGGTTTTCTTACCACCTGCTTCGAAACAATGCAAAATGTCAGTTTTAAGTTCCATACATTGATGCTCACTTTCAGTGTGCCCTATTTATTGCATACATTAATTTTACAGTCGTAATGACTGCTGGCAGTTCTACTGCATGTAGTGGGCCATGGGCTCCCCTATGTATTACACATTGATATTGATATGTTTTCTAAAACGAGCGAATGCCAGTTGTGTTTTTCAACTAGTGTAACCTACTGACTAATGTAACCCTGCAGATTTGCTTGCCTCTTAGTTTAAGGACTGGAAAACAGCCAGGTTTTAAGACATTTTGTGAAAGTCAGAAAGGTAGATTGACTCCTCAGTTGTTCCGGTAGGTTCTTCTAGAGATGGGCCTTGGTGTGAATGAAGCTTCTGTCCCCCAATTAGGTCTGTTGAATTTCCGGACATTCATTGTTCTGGAATTGGATGATCTTAGTGCCCTGCTGGAGTATACCATGTGAGATTTTCCTTAAGTAGTCTGGGCAACTCCATATAGGCCTTGTGGGCTAGACAGAGGGCCATAAATACAACTCTCTTCTTCACTGTTAATCAGGGAAGCTCTCGTAGAGTACCAGACACTGACTGAAACCTTGTAATCTTCTGCTGCAGCATTTTGAAGACATTTCAGTTTTTGCAAAGACCACTGCTGGATAGCAACACGTAATGCATTGCAATAATCAAGTCTTGATAGTACAAGTGCTGTTACTACTTCTTTTTGTAATTCAAGGGTATATACTTTGGCTCAGATTAACAAAATTGTCACCTAATGCAGCGCAGAACCCAGAATTGATGTGCTGCGTTGCTTGACAGAGAGAGAGCAGGAAAGCACTACATCTACAGAGGCATGCCACTGTCCTGCTCTCTCCCTAGATCTGGCACACAATTAGGCTGTCAAGCATAATGCATAAACCTTTTCACCATAGTGCAAAGGTGTCTGAGTGAGTCTAGCGTAGGTTTTGTACTGAAAGGGTACCCAGCCAGTACATTATACTGGGCCAAATTTGTCTAAGTATTGAGTTGCCCTTCCGTTTCACATTCTGCAGCACACTTAGAAAGGAAGAAAAGCTACAGAAAATTGTTTTTGTGTAGGCAGGTGTCCCTTCCTGCACAAAAACAATTCTGCCTGCAATGCAGGCACCCTTGCACTATTTCACAAGGGTGCCGGCTTTGGCGCTAAGTAGCAGATTATGAACCAGGACAGGCAGAGAGCAGGAATGCGCATACATTGGTAAATAGGGCGCATTCCTACTCTCTCCATTTCACCCAGCACAGCAAGTTGTCTTGCTGCATTTCACTGTGTGAAAGACTGATAAATCTGGCCCACTGTGCCTAGACAAACTTTAAAACTTTAGGTACTTCAGATATGCACTATACAGAGCAGTACGTTTGCAAAGTTGGAGAAATTAGGAGAAATTAAGCATTTCTCCTATTCAACGCTTGCTTTCAAGTGGCACAATTTTGTGGAACAAAACCCTTTTTATTGTTCCTAGTAGAGAGGGCTTTGCGTCAAAAACAATTGGTGGTTGCATGAGAACACTCATGTGACGCCCATTAAATGCCCCTTTGACAAGTTTTGCGCTGGAAAGTAAAAAACAAAATTGCACAAAGTTGCATCACTCCTATGACGCAAACCAGAGCAAAATGTTTGTTAATCTGAACCACAATGTTTTAAATACTCAGATGCAGTAACTCCTTGTGATAGTTCTGAAAAACATTCATATTCTGTGATACGACAAATGAGGGTGTAAATTATAAACTGATTATTTCAGAGTCAGTGCTAGTTACAGTGTTATCTATTTTCAGAAAGATAGATAATGGCCAGCATTACAGAAAAAAATGTTTAATAGGGCCAACATATTTGTTAATCTGCACCACAGTGTTTTAAAGACTCAGGGGCATATTCTCAAGAACGTGTGATAACCATCGCAAAAGTGACTTGACGCAACCCTCAACATCGCAGTCCATCGTGGGACATTTACGCCGTGTTAACCAAGTATTCACAACACGGTGGTACCATGCGATAGTCTCCAGATAACGCATCAACTGACCGTGTTAAAATCAAGGCCACGCCGCAAAAATGCAAAACACAACGCCAAAAAAGCTGCGATGAGGCCGAACGCGATACAAAAAGCAGCAAAAACCAGCGGCAGGCCTGTAAATCCCACGCGTCTGGCGGGAAAATGCACCATAGAAGCAACAAAAACAACACACCAGAAACAATCCAAAGTGCGTAGCAACATGGATGCACCCTGACCCAGCGCAGAGGCCAACGCGAACCCCACAAGCCGCACAGACCACCAGCAAGGACCATCTGGGTCGGGGAAGGCCAAGGAGAAGAGGGAGAGGAAGACGGGGTGCAGTCCGTAGGAAAACAAGACCAGCGTCACGGATGTGACAGAACACTACCAGCAACTGACCCACATTCAGACCACCTTGAATGCAGCCGGAGTGCCGAGGAGGCCAATGGAGGAGGCCAAGAGGCGCTGGCATGACGTGAAAACCTAAACCAGGCCCAAAGCCGCTGCCAACAGGAAGGCAGCTAGGGAGACAGGAGGTGGGAGTCCTGCGCCACAGGAGGAGCTGGAGGAAATGGAGGCCAGCCATCAGTGTGGAGATGGTGCAAGGGGGTGGGAGTACGGACCAACTCGAGAGGACCTGACACAGCAACAACAGGGTGAGTAACGAACAGGTCCTGGGGGGACGGGGGGAGATGGGCACAATGGCACACATGCACAACGACGTGTAGCACACTGCACACCCACAATAACCCAGGGTCATGTCCCCAATCCCCGTGGCACACTGCAGCACACACACATGGCAAACACAGCACATCACATGACAATGTGGCAAAAGTGCAATACCGACACTGCAGAACAGGGGACACAACTGGGTCCGCCCATGCGCATAAACAGGCCAATCACATTTGACAGAGCAGGGAACTGTGAGATGCATATGTACGGGTACAACCTCACAACAGTCATGTAGTCCAAATGTCCACTGTGCCCCCTCAAATTGCCAGCGCCGCCCAAACAGCCACAATGTACATTGTCACACAGTCTGCATGTCTACAAGAACAATGCGCCAACATAAATGCCAACACAATGTCAACATGCATCTCCCCTTCACATTGCAGCACCTCCAGCAGGTCAGACCAGACAACCCATCAGTGATGCAGGACATGACCAACACACCTTCGACACCTACGCCCTACAACAGCCCATGGACATCCCACTCAACCCACCACCAGGACCAGGGCAGACAAGCTACTTTGAGGAGAACCCAGCCCCTGCAACAGACCACACAGCATGAAGCACACGCAAGCAAGGCTGGCCCACAACACTTCACCGACCCACACATGGCACCCCAATGCCAGGTGTCAGAATGCCAAAAGGAGGTGGCCGAACAGGTGCGGGTGTTGTCTGAACCCATGAAAGGCGAACTAGATCACATACGTGGGTGTCAATTACCCTTCAGGGACCACCTACACCCCACAAAGGAGACCCACACTGCCATAGAGACACACGCAGATATCATGTTGAACTGGCTACGGGCACGTGCGCCCGGCCCCTTTATTGGCAGGGCCACATGTACAGTGACACCTGTGCTGGATGTGTGTGGGGTGAGCATAAGCCAGCCAGCACGGAGTGCTCGGTGCTGGCAACAACTTGAACAGTGGACACCAGTGCAATGGAAACAGAAAACACATGCATAACAGAGTCAACTGCTGAGCAACATGGAGGGAGCCGGAGCAAGTACAGAGGTCACCCAACATACAAACAGAAGTGTCCGTGAGTTGCAGTGCACTGAGGTTGGGGCACTAGAGCTGTGCGCGCCCATGGGATGAAAATAACTTGGATTGTGTCCATTTGGGATATTCCTGATGCAGATGCAGTGGGGTGTGTTAGACCTGCAGCAACTTCCTCATCAACGTCCCAGGTCTCCCACACTGCCTGAGGTGACATTGCTGCGCAACATCTCCACATCACAAAACTCAATCAGTAACGGTCCATTGGTTGCGGTGCACTGAGTCAGTGGCACCTGGAGTACTGAGCAGGGGATCAGGCAGATGATGGCATCCACGACAGGTCTGAGCAACTCTGTCAGTCTGCCAGTGCCACTGTCTCGACTCTGGCAGATGGTAGTTGGAGTTAGCCCTGGCGATAGTGGTGTGTGCCTCCTGCGGTGAAGCGACGTCTGGGCCGGTCAGGACTCGATTTGATGTGTGAGCCCTGGCGGTCCGCAGTTGAGGCCGGAGGCAGCGGACAGCGCAGGGCCACATGCACATGGCTTCGATGACCCCAAGACCACCGTCACAGAGGTCATCCAATATTCATTCAGACAGGGTCCCGGACTTGAGCTGCACAGAGTTAGTGGCCCCGGGTGCACAGCGGCAGGCACAGGCACACCGCCACGGGACGGTGTCTTGCGGTCCAATGAGGTAGGGCCACGCAGACTGAGCGGGTCCTCATCGATGTCGGAGGTGGATGTTGCCGAGTGTTTCGGGAGACACTGGAAGGTGTTCTTCCAGGGCATGATGCAGAGGGCAGAAGCTATCCGGAAGCAGCAAATGGAGGAGTGGAAAGCGACTGCCTCGTTGCCACCACTAATTCGGTATCAGCTGCATGAGGATGGAAACTACCCCCTAGTCCATAGACTCAAACACCACCAATGTATGACCAGAGAGTGTCCATGAATGTCGGGGAACAGACTTAGTGGCACCGGGGCTGAGAGGGGATGCAGTCTGCGATGATGCCGGTACACTGATATGAACTCCGGCATTGACGATTCTAGACTCTGTGACCTACTGGACCGCAGTGTAGGCAGGAGGCAGCGGTCAGCAGTGGGCCACAGCCACGTGTCGTAGGCTTGCGATGCACAGAGTTAGTGACATCAGGGCAGTTGTCGGTAGTGTTCGATCACCTCCGTAATGGTGATCCTTTTTTCCTCCCAACTGCAACGCGTCATCCTCGTATGCCTCTCCTTGCGTGCAATGATTCCTACTCTGCCTTTGAATAATCGATGTTCAGTTCCAATTCTGTGACCAAGCGCAGCGTAGTCCGAGAGCAGTAGTCTGCGTGGGCCCACAGAATCTTGCGGCTGTGATGTAACACTAAGACCTGTTGGCACCACATCGAAGGGTGTATAGTGACATACACTCAGCAATGATTTATGTGCTCTGCCATGGTGTAATCAAGACTCAGTTCCAAATGTGTGACCTACTTGTCCGCTGTGCATGCCGGTGGAGTACGTCAACGTGAAAGGAATATTGCGGGCCTGTGTTGTGGAGGCTGTGATGGTCTGAGGAGCCTGCCAAGGTCGCAGGCCTCGGGCTTGGAGATTGCACCGGCACGTGGTGGGCCCTCATCGACACACGACGGTGTCGGAAGGTGGGCATTGAGGCCTGAGTGCGCAGGGGTGGGCAGGACTGATTCGGGGACCAGCGTCCCGGGGTGCAGCAGGCGCACAGGATCGCTGGCAACACCGCTCACAGCATCGGCCTCGTGGCGGGGTGAGGGGCACCACCCTGGCAGAGACGTTGGGCATTCCGAAAGAGGACCACGCCCAGGGTTACGTGCTTTTTATTCACACCCCTACGCTGGCCTGGCGTACGCCGGGCCAGGCCACTCCGCACACGCTTGCAGGGGGGGACGTCACAAGCTACTTTTCCGCGTTCTTCCCCATTGGCTGTGTTGACATGGTTGCGTCCACTGTCCACTACACTCCAAACACCAGTGGTGTGTGTCGATATGGATATGTGTGTGGTCTGCATACTGCAGTCTGGCCAGCACATCCACGACACATTTGGCATTGTGTACATTCTCATTCATTGGTCCCTTGCCTCCTTCGCACATGCCTGGTCCCCACCTCTTCCGACATTCTGCTATTGTGTGTCCGAGGTGCCATGCCGTAGATGGCTCATGTACATGGCTGGCCCAGGATCCCACAGTGAGTTGCACTGTCGTGTCTGGTGGGTGTGCATGTTGTATGTGAGCTTGTGACGTGTGCATTTCCTGTGTTCTGTGTTGCATGATTTTGAAGTTGAGGTGTGTAGTGTGTGCATTTGGTATTGGCCAACGACCAGTGCATTTCCGTGGGTGCCATCCTGGTGGTGCAGGTTGATGATGGGCTGTTGGGAGGTGCAGGTATCATGCACACTGCCTGGGTGGTTGGCGACGTCGTTGGCGGAGATTCCACGGTGGTCCACTATTGCCTGCACATTGGTGGGATCCGTGCGCTTTCTGTTGCGCTTATTGTGTGCAGTGTCGCAAGGGGCCACTAGTAGGACATGTGTGCAGTCACTTGCCCCCTGACACGTGCGGAAAGCCAGCTGTGGCATACACGCCTTGCTTGGTCTCCAGCTGTTCCTGCACAGTGTGTGTGAGGTATGGATAGTGGGGTACCAAGCTGATGGTGTCATCCATGACCGTTGTGGGGGACTTGGATTGGCCAGGCTGTGTGACTCCTCTGTCTCAGGCGGAGGTTGGTTGGAGGGTACCAGAGGCCAACATGTGCAGCACGGCCAGCAACTTTGTCTGCGGTGGGATGTTGGTTGTCCCCTGTGTTGGTACTGTCAGGCTATGGTGGTCAGGATGCGGAGGAGGGTTGTCCCTTTGGGCATATAGTGGGCAATGACATTCTCTGGTGTTGGGTCTGTGGGGTTGGTCCATTTTCGAAGGGTCGCTGTCTTTGTCTGTGCTGCCTCAGTGTTGGTCCGGGGGGGGTGGTGGGAGTCCGGGGGGGTGGGGTGGGGGTGGTGGTGGAGGGTGTTGTTGCCCTCTCGGGGCTCCGGGATGCATGGTGAGTAGCTCCATGGCATCTGTTGCCCTTCAGGTGTGGCTCTGGGCTGGGCTCCATTTTGTGGTGCAGGCTGTGCTCCGACTTTGCACCAGGTCAGGGCACGTGTTAGTTTCCTGCTGCTAACGCGCCTTATCGCCTGTTTTGTGGTTTTATCGCTGATCGGGCTGGTCGTTGAGAATGTTGAGGTGTGGTGTTGTCGCGGGTTTTTGCTCGGGAACGCCTACTCTGCATCTCATTAGCGATAGTTGCAGGGGTCATTTGTGGCGATGTTTTCTGAGGATGCTTTCGCAGGTAAACTGGTGTTATAGGCTGTTAGCACCAGCTTGTGAATGTTGCGATACATTTATCTCGACTTTGGCTGCGATAAAGTGCTGTTAACTCGGCGATAGCTCCTTGAGAATATGCCCCTCAGATGCGTAATTCCTTGTGATAATTGTGTAAGACGTCCTTATTCTGTCATACAACAAATAAGAATTTAAATTGTAAAGTGATTATTCTCAGAGTCAGTGTTATCTATTTACAGGAAGTTAGATAATGGTCATCGGGACAGAAAAAAATGTTTCAAAGGGCCAATTTGTGATATTTGGTGAACATGATTGCAAAAGTGATCTTGTTTGTATGTAGGTATGTCCAAGTGGGCCTGTAATCCTGTTTTTGATTGAAAACTTCAATTTTTGGCTGAAACAGAATTACACATATCCAAAAGCAAAATCAAGCGGAAAATGCTCGCTCACTTAGAGTTCATCTGCAGTACCTAAAAAGCATGTTTATTCCATACAGTGCTTAATTTGCAAAATAATAAGTGCCAGGGCCCTGACCAGAAGGCCACTGCAGTTTGCACCACCCCAGCCCTGTCATCACTGCCAAAACAACTACTATCTCTCTCGCCTGCAAGTAAGACAGTTCAGATTATTCCAGGCCCCCAAAGCTAAAGGAATGACTGGGGAGGATTACATTCATAAACATCCGTTGTTCTGCTCATCTTTAAATTAGATACAATACAATACAATACACAACATTTATAGAGCGCAACAGCTACCTCAAACAGAGGTGTCCCGGCGCTAGCATGATCCAGCAGCATAGGGGAGACAGATCTCCAAACCGAAACGTAATTAACTAGTCCCGGCTAAAAAGCCATGTTTTTAGAGCTTTCCTGAACTCCCCTTCTTCCGGTATATGCCGAAGTCTAACCGGAAGTGAGTTCCACAATTTGGTCACTCCAACTGAGAAAGCCCTTCCTCCAATACGAGCCTTTACAAATCGGGGGACACACAGCAAGTTCTGTGAGTTAGAACGTAACAATCGCCTTTGCTGATAAGGGCGGATACGTTTTTTAATGTAATTGGGACCGCTGCCGTTCAGGGCCCTGAAAGCAATTGTCAAGGCCTTAAACTCTATACGCTGTACAACTGGCAGCCAATGAAGTCGTTTATCATGTGGAGAAATATGTTGTCTAAATGGCACTCTTCTAATCAATCTTACTGCTGCATTTTGCACCATCTGCAATCTTTTTATCAAGTATGCCGGGAGGCCAAGGAACAGACTGTTGGCATAATCAAGCCTTGAAGTCACCGTAGCATGAACGACTAATTTTCGACAGTTCTCCGGCAGAAGAAAAGAAATTTCCTCAGACTCTTCAAAATTCCAAAACAAATAGATGTAATGGAACGTATTTGGGGAGCAAATGTCATCTCAGCATCCCATTTTACACCCAAGTTTTTTACCGTAGAAGACGGAGAAGGTGGAGGACCCATTTCCTCCGGCCACCACAGACCCGATGGAGGGGGGAATTCTTACCAAAAAACAACACCTCAGTTTTCTCTGTGTTCAGTTTTAATTTGTTATTGTTCAACCATCTAGCAACATCACACAGGCAGCCCCTGAACCGCTCGAAGGTGTTTGCCGATAGGTCCCTGAAGGAGAACACCAATTGAGTGTCATCTGCATAAGACACGGTTTTGATTCCCCATTTAGAAATGAGCACACACAAAGGGGCCAGATAGATGTTAAAAAGTAGCGGGCTCAACGCCGATCCCTGCGGCACCCCACACCAGAGAGGCTTAGCTTCTGATTTATAAGGGTGTAGTGTCACTCTTTGTGTGCGATCGCTAAGATAGGACTTGATCCAAGCGAGTACCTTCCCCTTCACTCCCACCTTCCTCAGTCTGGCCAGCAATAATGAATGGTCCACCGTATCAAATGCGGCAGACAGATCCAACAACACCAGCATAGCTGAGGCTCCTCCGTCCACTTCCATTCTTATTGATTCGGCCACCTCCAGAAGTGCCGTCTCTGTGCTAAAGCCTGCCCGGAAGCCGGACTGAGTTTCATGCAATATATCGTTATTAACCACAAAATTATTAAGTTGGTGCTGTACCAGTTTTTCCAACATCGTTGCCGGCGCTGGGAGAAGGGAAATAGGGCGATAGTTTTTTAAATCCATCAAGTCAGCATTAGGTTTTGTTAGAAGAGGTTGGATCATCGCATGTTTCCAAGCTTCTGGAAATCTGCCAGTACTTAAAGAATTATTCCATAAAAAGTTAAGGGTTGGATTGAGAATATGTGCCAGTGCCACCCTCAATTTTGGAGGACAGGGGTCTGCTGGGGAACCAGACTTACACTTCAGGATTCCATCCAGGGATGCCTCGAGTGAGATTGGAAAAAATGCAGACAAGGAGACATCCCCCGACTGGTTCTCTCCCACAGATGAGCAGCACCACTATGTGGCAGACTGTCCTAAGTATGGTGTTGACAATTAAGTGCCGGTGCCAAGCCCCAGAACCAAATGGGTGCTGGTGCTGAGCACCGGAAACCACCGGCTCAAATTAAGCTCTGATTCCATAGCATCTCATGGAGTGTGTCGGCCAAGAAATGGCCTTGATCACATGAGAAACCTGGCAGACAATTCACCCCATAAATAATAGTGACATATAGAAAGGACAAAGTGACAAACATGGTGGTCAAAACCCTAAATTACTGGAGCCATCTTGGAGTAATTAAACTTCCCATGTCTTGATAGGCAAGAAGGTTAAATGAAAAAATAAAAACAATTTTCTTTAAATATCAGTTCTCTCAAATTAACAAGTGCAAATATGCTAAGACATGGCATCCTCTGGGAAGGCGCAGAAACAAAAATGTAAGCAATCTATCTTGATGTAGGAGATCTGTTACCCTACTCCTAAGTCCCCTCCCATGTTATAATAAACATCTTGCCATAGATCCTATAACATAAACGAAGACAAAAAAAATCAAGTAAATAGATTGTCATGAAATACAAAACAAATGGCTTATGCCTATAAGAGTGAAATGGGGAGATGGGGGGGGGGAATACCAGGATTGGCAATAACTCAATAGTACAACGTGGCATAACATCCAAATAGATTGGTATGAAACACAAGAATGCTATCCAGCCGGAAGTAATCGTCATGAACTGACCGCAATGGAGCACAAGCCAGTTAGGTCCGCTGAACAAAAGTATCTTAAACCCTGGTTGCGTACCATTGTGAGGTCCCGCATCAGGGATGAGTTGCACAGCTGAGGGTATGCATTGATTCAACGGAGCTGTGAGGCTGTGCTGCGAGGTCCTGCATTGTCATCGAGGAGGTTGTTGACGAGGGAAGCTTGCGATGTGAAGTCTTGCACTGTCATTGAAACTCATGTCGATGAGAGATTGGCAATACAAGGGGCTGCATCATGGATGCATCAGGGATGTGTCATGCAGCTGTGGCTCTGATGCAGCTGTGGCCTTCAAGGTTGAGGCAGAGTCCTTGCCCTGGAAGAACCCTTGCAGAAGAGGCGATGCATCAGTTCTGTTTGGGCTTGCACCGCACAACAGAGGTGATGTGTTGGTTCTTCTGGATCCAATGAGGGGCTAGCAGAGCACCTTCAGGCACACTTCCTAGGGTCCAGGTCTGGGTTGGCACCACTTGGCAGGGCAGGACTCACAGGTGCTGTGTCCTGATGCTGATTACAAGAGACAAGCCCAGTCACCCTGATTATCAAGGGCTCAGGTTACAGGTCCAATCCTTCTCACCAAGACCGGAGGGCAGCAGGCAGGAGGTCAGCACAGAAGGCAGTAGTCCTTCAGGGCAGCAGTCTAGAAAGTGACAGTACTTTCCGCAGCCCAGCAGTCCTTCTTTCTGGCAGAGTCTTTGTAGGAAAGTAGGATCTGCTTTCATGGTCGCCCCCACTTTTTGCTGGTGTCATTATGTTTTATTGACTAGTCTGACTGGGATCCTGCTAATCAGGACCCCAGTAACTGTGCTTCCCTCCTCAATTGGACATGGTGAGTACTTAGGTACACTCCAGATTAGCTACTGGTGTACCCTTATAAGTCCCTAGTATATGGTACTAAGGTACCCAGGGCATAGGTACACCAGGGGTCTCCCATGGGCTGAAGCGACTACAGGCCTGCCATTGCAGCCTGTGCAAGCTAGTGCTAGCACCACTTATGACAGACATACATTTCCTTATATCTGAGGTCACTGCACTTTAAACCTGTAAGAGACCCTTTCCTATAAGTCAGGCTTTTCAATCCTGAATGCAGGGTACTCAGCTCTAAGTGTGAGGGCCCCCCTGCATGAGCAGGACACCCCTACAACCTTCGGAGTCCATTCTCCCGGGTTGTAAGTGCATCAGCCATTAAGAAACATTGAGTGGCCATGCATCATTAAGCGATGGCTGTCGTTAAACTGGTTACAACGAACCCTGTTGTGTTCGGTATCAAACATGTTGAAATCATACCTCCCACACCGCTTTTGGTGTGGGAGGTATGATTCCATGCACTGTAAAACTCCTCTGGGAGGCCCTCAGTGCTCCCGGTACCAGTCTTCTAGACCAGGACAGCAAATAATGGCTGCTGCCGACCAGAGACACGATTCTGCTCTCCTGCTACTGAGCCAAGCTAGAGCAGGGGAAGGCAGGACAATTGGTTTTCTGTCACAGGGAGGTGTGACCACCTCCCAGACAGGGCTTAGTGTATTGGGACAGGGTGGGGACGCTTGCCAGCACCACTAGACTGCTTTGAAGGACACATTTGGTGCCCTCCTTGCATCCTCCAGTTGAAACCAGTTCAGGGAGCCATTGACTCCCGCTCTGGCACGAAACTGGGCAAAGGTCATGAGAGTATCCTCTCCACTGTCCAGCCCTTCCTCTGGGAGGGACCCCTGAATCGTCCCAACCCTTTCCTTAGGGTACTTAAGGGCTTACCTGTGGGTGGGTCCCTAGATTTGTTGTGGAACAAGATTCAGATCCGAAACCACTTCGACGTCTGGACACTCTGGACTTTGCTGGACTTTGCTTTGGGAACCAAGACTGTAACTGGGAAGACTCCTGCTGCTCCTGGTCTCGTCGTCCTGCAAGTCTGCTGCAACATCTGTGTCCGTGCTCCATACAGGTTCTTCACAGTGCCTGTGGACATCCAAGTCACCTTAAGGAATCTCCCTTGGCTTGAATGAGTCACTCCCCTGTATCTGCAGGCACTGCAACACAGCTGATGGTCTGCTGAACCTGGGCTCCCACAGACTCGGAAAGGCTCAGCAACACAGGTCATAGTTCTGCAACTCCCTTGAGGCCTGTAATGTCTTCCTACCGAGTTTGAGGCCAGTATCTCTAGTCGGAACTGCTGGAACAGAACCCCTGTGCACTGTGTCAACTTGCTGTTGCCAAGGCTTGTTGACTCTCTCCTCCAGAGATCTACAGGCTCCAAGAAGCTCCAGCCCCAAGCATCTCCTACAACCAAGATCTTCGCCTGCACCACATCTTTGTACCGTGGGCCTGCATCCTTTTGTGAGCTGCTCAAAGTCCTCTCGCAACTACTGTGCCTCTAGCCTATGGGTCCTCTCAAGGGTCTTCTTTGGTTCCAGTGGGCTTCCCTGCTTTCTCGGGCCTGCTCTGACTTACCTGCTCATGGTGAGTCACTTGGATGTTGCTGGTCCTGACACTAAACCTTTTTCTACGACTATGCTGGTTGCCGTTACCAAGGCTTGTTGGCGCCCCCGCCGGACACTGACCCCTTGTTGTTGTATTCCTCTCATTTATTTCCAGGTTATCTCTGTCTTTCTATGTAATACCTTGGAATGCCTTCTGCTCCCTAGCAACCTGTCCTCTCTGATGCTGTTCTGGAATGTAGGCTACAGGCAGAGAGAGAGCAGTTGCTGTGGAGAGTGGCTGGTGTTTCCAGGGGTCGTTCCTGATATCCAAATAAACTCTCTTTAATCCACCTTCCGTGTCCTGCCTCTTCAAAACTGGCGACGAGGATGGGATGCCCTTGCTAGGAGGAGGATACCTGCTGTGGAGGACGTATCCGTCATTTATGCTCGAGGAAGAATGGACAGTAAGCGACCCCTGGAAAGTCTATTTGGTAAGACATACCGACACTAGAAGTCCATCTAGTGTTTATCCAGCCGCTGGAGACAGGTACAACTTTCCGCTATTATTTTTCAAACTTATAGCTTCAAAGTTTACCTGTGGAAGATATCGTTGGAACTTGTGGAACTGTCACACAATTTTTGTTGCGCTCGTTTCTGGAGGATCGTTTTGTGTCCAGCCAGCCACATACTGAGCCCATAGACACAGGTACCATTTTCAGCGATATACAGCATACAAAAAAAGAGGAGGGCTTACTTCTTGTCCAGCAACCGTAAGAAGGCCCGCGCGCCTTCATCTTTTTTCGCCTGCGGAGATTTTTGAATCCAGCTGCCCCAGAGTTCTTTTGCCGACGCGTTCCCTCTTATTCTCCGCCACCTTGGAGTCAGGCGGACGTCCTGCCGCGCACAAGTCACGCACGTTACGTGCGTAGAAAACGTGCCACCATTTTGGAACAGTAAAAGGAAAACCTCGGTGATTCGCACACCACTTCGTTTTCAATTGCTACATCCGGGGTTTTGCACCGATTTTGCCAAATTTAACGTGCCGCCATATTGGGAGTATACACTCCGGTGAAGAAGGTACAGATAAATTTAACCTTTCTCTCCTCCATTGAAAGCGTGTCTTGGGGATTGCATACACGTTTTGCACCGGTGACACGCACACCTTTGGTCATTTTACAAGGTTTCCAGCCCTTGAAAGCCATTCTTTGGAGAATCATCTGTGGGATATCAATTTGGTACTGTATTCAAATCCTTTTGCTTTGCGCTTTCAGACACTGATTTTCCAAAGTCAAGTTTATACAGTGTTTTGGACAGTGACAACAATTTATTGGTGAATTTTTTGTTTAGTTTTAAACAACTGCTGTACGCAAAGGCACTTATTTTTCTTTTTCTTCTTAATTATGGCAACACAAGTCATTCCTGCGCCACCTTATTTCCTACAAAGCCCAGGCCAACCTTGCATGGTTTGGGAAGACTGGAAGGAGACATTCGAAACGTATTTAGAAGCCATAGGTGGGGATGTATATGTGTCTAAGAGGAAATTAGCGATTCTTAAACAATTTTTAGGATTAGAGGGTAGGAATGTTTTAAAAACCTTACCCTTGGTGGAAGCTATCAGTGTTGAAGAGAATACTGAAGGTGCGGCTGGCGGCGCAGGTGATAGCAATATTGATGTTTATGAAATTGCTCTGAAGGCCTTAGAAGAAAGTTTTGGGAAAAAAGTTAGTGTAGTGGTAGAAAGACATAAATTCTTTTCACGCACACAGTCTCCAGGCGAGTCCGTAGAGCAATATGTAGCTAATTTAAGAATGCTGGCTGTCACTTGTAAGTTTAGAGATATGAGAGATGAAATAATCAGGGATCAACTAATTAATAGGATGTCTAATCTTAAAATCCAAGAAAAATTACTTGGCATGAAAGATCCATCTTTAGAGAAAACGTTATTAGTGGCTAAAAGAATGGAGGATACCTCCAGATATGTGAAGGAGTTAAGCACGGTCTCTAAGAAAGTTAGTCAAGATGAAATGGTTCATAACATCAAGAAAGGTGTTAAGAGAATTGATGAGAAAGTAACATCGGAAAAGAAACTAGAAACAAATAAATTCAGGCCTAAGTCATGTTTCAGGTGTGGGAGTTCAAGGCACACGGCGGATGCAAATCATTGTCCAGCTATGAGGAGTAGATGTTATAAATGCAGAAGGTTTGGTCATTTTGCCAGATTGTGTAAAAGCTCTGAATCTCCTTTTCCCTCTAAGTCTATCAATCTAATAAAACAGGTTGAACCATCTGAAAGGGAAGATGTTTCATGTGATAGCGATGATGACAATGTAGAAGTGATGGTGATAGAGACCGATCAAGTGCTTAAGTGTGAAGGGGGTAAGCATGATAATTATCGTCCACCCAAATGTGTAATCAAAATTAAGGGGAAGGATGTACAAGTCTGGGCGGATTCATGTTCCCCATTCACCATTATTGATAAATTCATTTGGGAAGATTTGGGTGGTAATCTAGATGATTTATATCCCACTGATGTCATTCCGGAAGGGTATTGTGGTGACAAATTACCTGTTCTGGGTTATGTTGAAACAGAAATGTGTTTTTTAAACAGGAAAACTACAGCCAAACTGTATATTGTAAACAAAGGTAGATCTCTTTTGGGTTGGAAGGAACAAAGGGCTCTTGATATTGTCTTAGATCCTAATCATCCGCAACAGGTATTATTGACATCATCTATGGACAATACTGCTTGGATTAACAAATTTCCTGAACTGTTTAGGAAACATTTGGGATGTTTAAAAAAATTCAAACACCGTATTATATTGAAGGAGAATGCAGTACCTAAGGTACACAAAGTTAGAAATGTTCCTTTGATGTTAAGAGACAAACTCAAAGTTGAATTGCAGAGACTTTGCAAGGAGGGAGTGATCGAGCCCATTGAGGCATCCGAATGGTTGAGTCCAATTGTTTTGGCTAAGAAACCCAATGGAAATATCAGGATGTGCATAGACTTGAGAGACTTGAATGACAACATCTGGATTGACCGACATCCTCTTCCCCGCATCAGTGAGATGTTAGCAAGTGTAAAAGGGGGTGCGTATTTCACTACGTTGGATTTATCCAATGCCTACCACCAGGTGTTGTTGCATGAGGATTCAAGACATGTTACATCTTTCATAACCCCTGAAGGTGCATTTCAGTTTATTCGAATGCCATTTGGTTTGGCATCGGCTTCTGCCGTCTTCCAAAGAGTCATGCAAGCTGTTTTATCTGGTTTGAAAAACGTTTTAGTATTTCAGGACGACGTTTTGGTGTGGGGCGTAACAAGGCCATGCATGATGAGATTTTAGAAGTGGTGTTAAAGAAACTATCTGATGCTGGTCTCACTATAGCCTTGGAAAAGTGTAAATTTGGTTTAAAGGAAGTCGAATATTTAGGTCACACGTTAACTTGTGATGGAGTCAAGCCTAAGCGGAGTTTGGTGGAAGCCATAGAAAAGGCACCTGCTCCGTGTGACAAAGATCAACTCAGGTCTTTCCTCGGTCTTGCAGAGTACTATTCAAAATTTGTGCACCATTTTTCTGAGAAAGTACACGATTTACGAAATTTGATGAAAAAGGGTGTCAAATTTGAGTGGTCTAAGAATTGTCAGATTAACTTTGAGGCGATAAAGAAAGATATTGCAAGCGCAGTCACTCTTAAGCCTTTTGACCCTGAAGATCAAACTATCATTTCTACTGATGCAAGCAACCATGGTCTTGGTGCGGTGCTCATTCAGGTACACAAGGGCAATGAGAGAGTGGTAGCTTTCGCTTCCCGCACATTGAAAGGTGCAGAGCCCACTTATTCCACCATCGAGAAGGAGGCCCTGGCGTGTTGGTGGGGTGTGCAATATTTCCGCATTTTTGTGTGGGGAACCAGGTTCCAGTTACGTACGGACCACAAGCCCTTAGTGGATCTTTTCTCCACAAGAGGTGCTGCCAAAGCAACACCTAGGATTGCCAAGTGGTTGTACCGCCTTCAGGAGTATGTCTTTGAAGTAAAATATGTTCCTGGTGCCAAAAATGTGAATGCGGATTGTATATCCAGATTACCTTTGGATAATGTACAAGATGAGGATGATGACGAATGGATGGTAGCGGAGGTGAATGAGGTATGCCGTGCCATCAGTGAAGAAGATTGGAGAAAAGCAGTTTCTGAAGATACAGTGTTTATAAAAATCAAAGAAGTTTTAGGATGTGAACAAGGTTGGAGGTTGCACAAGGAATTGGAGTCTTTTAAGTTAATTTGGTCTGAATTAAATGTGGTGAATGGTTTGCTGAGAAGAGGATGTAGGTTAGTGGTTCCGGGGGCGTTAAGAGAAAGATTATTGAACGTCATGCATGAAGGTCATGGTGGAATGTCTGCCATGAAAAGGAGAATTAGGGAGGATTTCTGGTGGCCTGGGATGGACATCCAAATTGAAAGATATGTTCGTGACTGCATAGCGTGTGCATGTAGTGACAAGACTCACTCTTCTCGAGAGACGACCATCGTTTCTTCACCCTTGCCCAAGGGTCCTTGGGATAAACTTGCCATCGATATTTGTGGACCATTTGATACCTTGAATATGAATGAAAGGTTTGCCATAGTCATGGTCGACTATTTTTCTAAGTGGCCGGAAGTTGCTTTTGTGAGGGAGGTCAAATCCTGTGGTGTCATTTCTTTCTGTGAGGACATTTTTAGGAGAGAAGGTTGTCCTGCCGAGATTGTTACGGATAATGGTCCCCAATTTGTCTCAGAGGAGTTTGAAAGGTTTTTAGTTAAATGGGGTATCAAACATACCAGAACCCCTGTCTATCATCCCAGGGCAAACGGCCTTGTTGAGCGCTTTAATAGGGTTTTGGTAGAGTGTGTTCAACTAGCATGCATGAGTGGCGAGTGTTGGAAGCGACAGGTTAAGGATATGTTATGGTCATATCGCACCACTCCTCATTCTGTGACTAAGGAGACACCTTTTTCATTACTTAAGGGCAGAATACCTTGCTCTGTAGCAGTACCAGCTTGGATGAACAGAGCAGGAAAATGTGACATTGATGTGAAGGATGTAAAATGTAGAGTGGACAAGTACCAGAAAGCTTATTGTCAACGGCACAATAAGAATGTTGTGAAATCCAAACCTCTTTTCATTGAGGGTTTGTCTGTTAGAGTGTTTTTGGGTGACAAGGCAAGAAAAGGTTGTTCGAAATGGTCGTGTCCCAAAAAGGTTGTTCTTGTGAAGGGCAATTGTGTGAAATTGTCTGACGGCAAATGGTGGAACACCAGGAAAGTAACGCCATGCACTAGTACGGAAGTGGCGGCGTCATTAAAGGTTCAGCGGGATGCTGGTGCACACGATTCTGATTCTTGTTTAGGGGATGTGTCCTCTTCTAGAGTCAGAATTGGTTCTGGACGTGTCAGAGTGATGCCAAAAAATATGATGATTTCATATGTTCATAATGTTAACCTTATTTTGTTAGGAAATTTCTTAAGAGGGGAGATGTGTTGTATTCCTCTCATTTATTTCCAGGTTATCTCTGTCTTTCTATGTAATACCTTGGAATGCCTTCTGCTCCCTAGCAACCTGTCCTCTCTGATGCTGTTCTGGAATGTAGGCTACAGGCAGAGAGAGAGCAGTTGCTGTGGAGAGTGGCTGGTGTTTCCAGGGGTCGTTCCTGATATCCAAATAAACTCTCTTTAATCCACCTTCCGTGTCCTGCCTCTTCAAAACTTGTCTCTTGACATCCGATGGTGGACAGCTCATCAACAGCTCCTGGTCTTCCCCAGTGTTGCCAGGTCTGTACAGCTGCAACTTCAAAGGGGACCGTCAACTCTCCTGCATCTCTGACATCGGTGGGCACTCATCTTCCGTGCCTTATAGTCTCTCCTGAGTGGCATAGACTCTGTCCCCTCTACTTGCAGGTACCTTTCATCTTGAATCTTCCTTTGGGTTCCACCGGACTCTTTCGCCTTCTTTGCCAGCGGTATCTTCACTGCAGTCCTCCATTGTGGTCTAACGTGGTTTACGATGTCACTTCGCACCTATGCACCCGGCTTCCCTGGTGTAGGTATCCTGGTTCTTGGGGTATCCACAGGTGGGGTGACTCTCCAACCTTCCATCTTCCACAGGGTTTCTTCAGGGTCCGCTGGGAAGGGTCCTTTTTCTTTAAAACTGCAACCGAGACTTACCTATTGACTTACATTGAGCACACAATTGTGTACCCACTCTGCACACAACCTCCATGGGGTTCCTAGATACTCACCTTGGGTGGTTCCTTGGGTCCCCAGCTCTTCTACATCGTCTGGATCCATTCTCGACTTCAGTTGTGGTTCGCATTCCACTATTTTAGTATATGGTTTGGTCTCCCCCTGGAGTCCACTGTGTATTTGTGCTACTTACTTGTTTTATTTCCAAAGTATCTGTGTGTATTGTGTTTCTATCCCCGGGTAGGAGATATTGCAATGTGTTAGTGAGTGTTTATAATAAATACATATTTTTATAACTACACTGTGTAGTTCTTTTTCACTTCACCTATATCATAAGATTAGGAACTGGTAAATGAAGCTGCTTTACACTCCTTCTGGACTAAGCCTGAAGGCTGCTCTCCACAGCTACCACTTAGAGAGTTTTCCAAGGTTGTCTAAGACCACTGAAAACACCATAAGGGTTGTCTGGATTAGTGCAGGGTGCTCGATTACATAAGTGAGCACCATATAATAAGCCAGCCTCCTACAGTCTTCCACAGGTCCAGAAGTGTACTGAAGAGTTGGTGTCTGATGGTCCAATATTTGTCCCTGCTTCCTCCTTTGAAGTGGGAGAACCTTCTAGAGATTTCCCTTTGAAATGCACAGGTTTCCTGGTGCCCTTGCCCTGGCTCCAGACTAACTACAGGGGGTATGCAATCTTTTGTATGAAGGCAAGACACAGGCTATTCAGGTGTAAGTGTGGCTGTGCCTAACTCCGTACTCCCATCCTGCCAGTCATGGTCTATCCAGGCACTTCTAAGCTATTTTGTGTGGCTGTCTAAGAGGAATACACAAACACCAACTGCCAGTTGCACCCAGTCATGTGACACAAAGACAGCTGCAGGCTTTAAATGGCTAAAGCAGAAATATGCTAACTTTCTAAAAGTGTCATGTTCAAAATTATAATAAAAATCTTACTTCATCATCAAAGATGATTTTCCATTAGAATTCAAAAGACACCAAACATGAAGTCTTCACCTGTTCCCATTTAAAAGTTACAGCTTATTATATATAAAAAGGACACTCCAATATTACCCTGTGGTAGAGATAGGCCTGGGAATAGTGAAAGGTTTTTACTAACAGGACATGTAAAACTTAAAATGGCATGCCATAGTTTTTAAATACAATGCAGCCTGCCCTGTGGGCTGTTTAGGGCCTACCTTGGGGTGATGTATGCATTAAAAAGGCAGGTTTATTTTGCCTGGTTAGAATGGCAGTTTAAAAATGCTCACACAGGCTACAGTGGCTGGCCTATCACATGATTAAAGGGTAACTTAAGTGGGTAGAACAATAAGTGCTGCTGGCCCACTAGTGACATTTAATTTTCTGGCCCTGGGTACATGAAGTACCACTTTACTACCGACTTATAAGTAAATTAAATATGCCAAATGGGGACGAGCCAATGTTACCATGTTTAAAGGAGTGAACACATGCACGTTAGCACTAGTTAGCAGTGATAAAGAGCACACAGTCTGAGGGCCAACAAAAACGACATTAGAAAAAAGTGGAGGAGTATGGGAAAATGTTTAGAGGGAGACCACTCTAAGGCTAACAGGTATCTATCTATCTATCTATCTATCTATCTATCTATCTATCTGTTTTGGTGCTATCATGCTTTTATTGCACAGGTGTTCTATATGATCAACAATTAAGCTAATAATCATCAATGTTCTTAAGTAAATTTGTCATGTATTTATTCACAGAGTATACCCTCCAAACCTGACTGCGATTAATAATTGCTGGGTTGAAAAACCCACCTTCAATGTGCCTGCACAATCTCGGCAAACATCTATTTACATATGTTTGTGGCCGTTTATTGCATTTTTAAAGACGACTCCAAGCTTCCACACTCCCTTTTATAGGACAACTCTTTGCATGTTTTGCTCTTGATAATCTACTATACTAATGGAATGTTCACAGGTATAAATTCTTTCTGCAGACAAAAAAGTATGCAGATTCTGATTACGCGAATTAAGATCTTTATGCAGTAAGTAATGTAAGTAGTATTTAAGGGTGCAAAGAAATTGTGAATTGAGCCTTAGTTAAAACAATGTTAGTGCCGTATACCTATTCTTTCTCACAAACTCTGATATTAATGTGAATTGTAACTTGAGGGTTTTCGAGACATAAAGATGAAGATAAGCTGACTTAAAATAAGGTATTTCATGCATGTATAACTTGAATAAGTGTTTGCAGTGTTGAGGCTTTCTTTGAGGGATTGCATACACTATACTGTTGAGAACTGAAACATGAGAATGAGATTATACTGGAAACATTTTACCTTTGCCCATGACGGCTCAGAGCTTCAAATTGTACTAGATTCAATTTACTTGTACTGTTTGTTCCAGACGTAATTGTAGCTGCAGTTATTTTCTGAAATCTCTAGGTCTTTTCAGGCTAAGTACCACCTGGCCTTTTTATCACAGGTTGGTGGAAGTATTGCACTCTTTGTATCAAGCACATAAGAAAACTGCTCTCAATCTCATGCCACTATCTCTTTGATATTTTATGGCTTTCACTCTACTTCATGATGGCTGTTTCCAAGGACGTGCCAGAATTCCCTGCATGCGTTCCTGGATACTGATGCCGCACTGCTCTCACTGCAAGAATCATAAACCTAATATTAATGATGCTTGTTGGGTTCATCACCATGAACATTTCCACTGCCATCCTAAAATGTTAAAATAAAATGTTTAACAAACAGGCGCAAACACACACGCACATGCAACCAAAGGATGAAAGCCAGCTAGATGTACCAAATGCAAGAAATTGGATTGATATTTGTTGTGGGTGACTACCACCTCAAGGAATAATTACAATCCTAGTGAGGGCGAACCCTCAAAGTCAATAAATTAATGTGAGTTCAACCCCCTGGTAGCTTTGGCACAGAGCAAACAAGCTTAACTTAGTGCAATGTGTAAAATATTTATGCAATACAAAACAGTGATAAAGTCAAAACGCAAAATAATAAACTTCCCAAACTTTCTTACGAAAATAGAGAAAATATTAATGAACAAAAGGACACCAAAATGACAAAAATCCAATAATGGGAATTGGAGAAATGAACTGTTACGGTTTTAAGTGATAACAGCACCAAGAAGTATAAAGTGCCAAGGATAAACGGGAACCTAGGCTCAATTTGATACTGACAGCGAGGGAGTGTGGGCTAGATACACCAACCAGGTTCTTACTGGTTGTTGGAAATGGGGTCTCTAGTTGGCAGTGGTTTGCACCCTGTCCAAGTAGGGACCCTAACTCTAGTCAGGGTAAGGAGATTACACAGCTAAGATAACCCCTGGGTTCCCCCTTGGTAGCTTGGCACGAGCATTCAGGCTTTTCTCTGAGACAATGTGTAAATCATTTGTACATACACACACACTAACACAGTGAAAACACTACAAAATGAGTCCACACCAGTTTAGAAAATAGCCAATATTTATCTGAATACAACAAGACCAAAATGACAAACATCCAACATAGACAAGTAAAGATATCACTTTTAAAAGGTTAATTCAGTTCAATCCATAGGAATCTATGGATGCGTCACTTTTAGCAGAATGTACTGGGGATGTGTCAAAATCAAAGACGAAAACAAGCGCAGGGAAAGTGATGTGCCAGAAAAACAAAGAGATGCTTTGGTTCTGTACTGCCTGGGAAGGTGATGAATCGGTTCCTTACTGCCAGGGGAGGTGATGCGTTGGCTTCTTACTGCAGCATTTGAAAGGTGATGCATCAGTTACCTTCTCTCAGGGGAGGTGGTGCGTCGGTTCCTTACTAGAAGGGGAGGTGATGCGACGATCTCCAGACATGAGGCCTCAGTTCCTGGTTGATGGGCAACGTCGATGAAAAGACAGCATCGAAGTACGATGGTTCAAAGATTTAAACGTGCTGTGTTGATGCAGCTGCGGCAAAGTAGACGATGCATCGATTTTACAGTGATGCATCAATTCTTCAGCCGCAATGCAGGGACTGCATCAGATTCGAAGCGGGTGCCACAGACTTCGGTGACATGGTGCTCAGGACTCATGCTGCGGTTTCAGCTGCACTACAGGCGCTGCATTAATTCTTCAGCTGCACAGTGGCGATGGGTTGATTTCTTCAGCCGCACAGCGGTGCTGCATCAGAAAAATGAGTGTTCAGTGTCGATGCATGAAATTTCCTCTTAGATCTCCAGATTCTGCTTCCAAGGGCCCAGGAACTGGATTTGGCACCACTTGCCAAGTCAAGGCTCTCAGCAGAAGAGCTCAGGCACTGGTAGGTGAAGTCTTTGGTGGCTCTGAGACTTCATAACAGGAGGCAAACACGCACATGCCCTTGTAGAACCTTGGAAGCAGGATATAAAAAGCAAAGTCCAGTCCTTTCAGTCCCAGGGCAGAAGCAGCAAGTTGCAGGCCAGGAAGCTAGCACTACAAAGCACCAGGCAGAGTGTTAATCCCTCCTAAGGCATCCTGCTGTTCTTCCAGGCAGAATGTCCTTTAGTCCAGAAGTGTTCGGAAATGATGGTGTCCCAGCTACAGTACTTATGCCAGTTTCTGCCTTTAAAGTTGCCAAACTTCAAAAGAAAGTCTTTGTAGTGCACAAGACACTGCCTTTCCCCGACCTGGCTTTGGACACACTACAGTGGGGTGGAGACAGCTTCGTGTGAAGACAGGCACAGCCCCATTCAGGTGTCAATGACAATTTCTCCCACCACTCTATCTCAGGAAGGCCCATCAGCCTTTTGATGGCCCATCAGGATATGCAAGGCACACCTCAACTCCATTTGTGTGACTGCCTAGAGTGTATGTACAAGAGCCCAACTGTCATTCTCACCCAGACATGGATTCTAAAGACAGCCAGAGGCACAGAATGGTGAAGCAAGACAATGTCTACTGTCTAAAATTGGCATTTTCAAGCATGAAAGATGTGTATTTCATTGTGAATTCAGAGACCCCAAACTTCAAATTTCTATCTGCTCCCAATGGGAAATTACACTTAGAAACTATTTCAAGGCAATCCCCATGTTACCCTATTGGAGAGATAGTTCTTGCAATAGTGAAAAACGAAATTAGCAGTATTTCACTATTAGGACTAGTAAAACACACCAGCACATGTCCTACCTTTTAAATACATTGCACCCTGTCCATGGGCCTGCCTTGGGCCTATCTCAGGGATAACTTACATGTAATAAAAGGGAAGGTTTGGACCTGGCAAGTGGTTGCACTTGTACTGTGTGCACACAGAAAGAAGGCCTGAGGAGATTGTAAGACCAGTGAGGGCGAACACCCCGAATATAATAAACAAAACCCACACGAGCCCTCGGGTCTAACAAGAAAAAGATGAAGACAGAGGTGGCTGACAAAGAAGAAGGCGTCCCTTTAAAGGACGGGTTCCCTTACCCACCAGAGGTGGCATGCTTCATCATTGGGAATCCTCCTCACACCATGAAGCCTAGTCATGATGCGGGCTACAACACCTTCGCTGCGAGGGAGGAGCTCAGGGATGTTTTTTGTGTAAGAGGGGTTATTAGTAAAACACAATATGAGCTAGCAGGATGTTGTGAGGGGTGCAGTGCTAGTGGTGAAGTGGATTAAAACTAGCTACAGGGTTTACCACATATCTTTTATTCTGGCTACCATGTGCTAGGATTTAAAATAGAAGGTACGATGGAAACCATTAGATCCAATCGTACTGTGCTCATATCGACATGTTTCAGCCAATGACCTAGAGAGTGTCGTGGCTATCTTCAGGATCTTAGGTAAGCTACAGCTGTGAAAGTGGTATCTACAAAAAAGTGCAAAAATTATACATCAAGGCAAAGAGCCAGTATATTGAATTTGATTTAAAAAAACAGTGATCCAAGGATAGCAAGATGGTGGATTAACCGGTGGTACCTGTTAGGGTCTCAAGGATCTGGGTTAAATCCATCATTCTTTTGCTGGAAACCGCTCCCAGGATGCTTGTTTCCGGTCCAGGGAGGGCCTGGCTTAGCAGTTCGGGCTGGACTGTTCCCATAAGGAACAGGGTCAAGACTGATTTGCATATGGCTGGGTCCAAACTGGGGTGGTGTGGTGAGAAAAAAAATGATGGATTAAACCCAGATCCTTGTGACTGGGGGTGAGTGTTTGGATTGTCCAGCATTCCGTCCATCAATTGTTTTTTTTGCATATGTCGCCCTAAGTGGGAAGGGTATGCCCAGACGTGGGTCCCGTGCTCACTACACCACTGGATTCAAGCTAGCCTGGCTGATGAAGGGTGATGCCCTGAAACCGGTCCCAGGATGCTTGTTTCCGGTCCAGGGAGGACCTGGCTTAGCAGTTCAGGCTGGACTGTTCCCATAAGGAACAGGGTCAAGACTGATTTGCATATGGTTGGGTCCAGACTGGGGTGGTGTGGTGAGCAAAAGAATGATGGATTAAACCCAGATCCTTGTGACTGGGGATGAATGTTTGCATTGTCCAGCATTCTGCCCGTCAATTGTTTCTTTTGCATCTGTATCAAAAGTGGCATCCCTCAGTATGCGGGTAACATCCTTAGTGTCTTGTAGGTATGTCAGCATCTGTTTGACCAGAGGTCTCAGAAAGTAATCCACAAATTGAGACAATGGATCCAGGACTGAACCAATCCCTGAAATTCCTGGCTCAGGTCTTTGTGTCTTGTGGATTTTTGGGAGGACATAGAAATATGAAGTAATGGGTTCATTTGTTTTAAAAAAACTCAGCCTCTTTGGATGTTATCCACTCGTTATCTAATGCCTCGTCCACCAAGGATGTTATGGTTGAGGATAATCTGTAAGTAGGGTCACTTTGTAAGGGGCGGTAATATGTAGGCACCCCAAGTTGTCGCAGTCATTCCATCCTGTATGAAGTGGTGTCCATTATTACTGTGGCTCCTCCTTTATCAGCAGGTTTTATTACAATGGGTTTTCTTCACTTGCCAGGTCGACATGGCAATTTACAATTGCACACACAGACACTGCAGTGGCAGGTCTGAGACATGTTTTCAGGGATACTCATGTAGGTGGCACAATTAGTGCTGCAGGCCCACTAGCAGCATTTTAAGTGCAATTCCTGGGCACACATAGTGCCCTTTACTAGGGACTTACTAGCAAATCCGGCCACCGAAGGCGTGCCAAAGGCAAGCCCGTCTGCGCCCGTCAGCGCTCGGAATGCACTCGGCGCTGGCCATGCTGCCGGTTTTGGGCCAGCTACCTCAGGTCTTAGTTCTAATATCTACTACAGCCGAGAAGCTCTTATTAGACTACAGCGGGCAGGCAAAATCTGCTCAGGATCATCCATTGACACATGTCTATCTCAAGGTGAAGCTCAGTGCAAAACTGTAAGTTTACAATATACTCCAATAGTTACACAGACCCACACCACGATTAAGGCACACCACAGAGGTATATCATGTGCTCTTATCAACGTGAGGTCATTAATTAAGAACGCTGTTGCATTTCGAGAATTTATGGAGGGCAACATGATCGAAATAGCCTTTCTTACTGAAACTTGGACAAACGCCTCCTCGGATCCATATTTACTGTTAGCCATACCTATAGGGTATAAAATTCATAAACTAGACCGGGAGGGAAAGATGGCAGGGGCATTGCCCTTATTCTTAAATCCTGCTTCAAGTCTTATATTCAAGTGAATACTGACTTTAAGGATTGTGAAGCCTTTGTTTTTAAAATCGAACTGTTTGGCCAACACTCATTTAACGGAATTATATTCTACCGTCCACCAAAATCCAAGGTTACTTTTTTAGATAACCTAGGTACTTTCTTTGCGCACAAAGCTAATCACCCCAATTTTACGATGCTAGGGGATTTTAATTTTCATTTGGAAAAACTTGCTGAGCCAGATACAAAAGTTCTTCTAGATCAAATGGACAGCGCAGAGATTAGACAAATTGTGCTGGACTCAACTCACATGGCAGGACACTGCTTAGATGGAATTTTCACTGACTATTCCTCAATTAGCTGGACAGGAACTATGTCTTTGGTCTGGTCTGACCATAAGGCTGTTCTATTTGACATCCAACTGCCATATAATAAGCTTCCTAAGGCACCCAGAGAACTCTATGTTAGTCGCCCTTGGAAAATAGTGGAAGGTAGCTCTCTAAACTCGATCTTGCGAAAAACGCTACCTAATTTGTCCACTGATCTCGATCAAGCCATTGCTCAATATCACTCTTGGCTTGACATAGCCCTGACACAATTAGCACCTCCTAAACAGTATCACCAATCAAGAAGAACACCATCAGAACCCTGGTTTAACGACAGCTTGAGAGCCCAGAAGCAAATATGTCGCAAATTTGAGAGGAAATGGCGACTTGAAGAAAACCTAACCACTCTAATGGAGTATAAGACCTCCCTTCAAACTTATAAAAAATGTATTTTCAGGGAGCAGGCTAGTTATTAGGTCTCGCCTAGCGTTGCAGCGCGCATGCGCTGCTCGCTTTGCGAGGCATGCAGTATACACTATAGCGTGGATGCTTCGTGGAAGCTCCGCCCACTCTCCCCCCATTTTTTTCATTGGCTTTTGTCTTAAATGCTGCCTTCCGATTGGTTTGAGGCTTGTTAGTCCCTCCTCATGAAGGCCATGAGGTCATTTGTATCCTTCCATTGGTTCCTGGCCCCTTTACTGCCAATACTATTTTTCTTCCCCTGCCTCCCCCCCTCCCCTCTGGCAGTCCGTGACTTCTCGGACCACCCCAGCACCCCCCCCCCACTCCCGTTCGTGCCTTCTTTCCCACCCGCACTTCCGATTCTAATGCAATAGATCTCGCGTAAATGCGAGTCCTATTGCATTTCCAATGCTTGCTTATAAAGTCCTTTCTGTGACATACGAGGCGGATTTGATATCCCGGCATGCCTCTGTTCGCACTTGCTTCTCGCTGGTGTTTACACTGTTTTGGTTACTTCCTGCTGCAGGCCGGTGGCTCGCTGTGTTCTGAGGAGAGCGGTAACGGGTAAGGTGGCAGTGGGCTGGAGTGGAATATATATAGTCTAATATATAAATCACGACACGTGTACAAACAAATGCTACGTCATGATTATTCGTAAACCGCATTCAGAATGCCTTAATTAGGATCTGCGATACAAAAGGGGATGATGGACGGAACGCTTGAGCCAATCAAACACTCACCCCCAGTCAACTGATCTGGGTTTAATCCATCATCATTCTTTAGCTCACTCCACCACCCCAGTTCAGACATGGCCATATGCAAATCAGTCTGACCCTGTGCCTCATGGGAACAGTCCAGCCCGAACTGCCAAGCCATGTCTTCCCTGGACCGGAAACAAGCATCCTAGGACCGGTTTCTGGCATTCCAGCCGTCATCAGCCAGGCTTGCTTGAATCCAGTGGCAAAGTGAGCAAGGGACCCACGTCTGGGCATACCCCCGCCAACTTAGGGCGAACAAAGCGATACAAAAGGGGATGATGGACGGAACGTTTGAGCCAATCAAACACTCACCCCCGGTCCTAGGATGCTTGTTTCCGGTCCAGGGAAGACATGGCTTGGCAGTTCGGGCTGGACTGTTCCCATGAGGCACAGGGTCAGACTGATTTGCATATGGCCATGTCTGAACTGGGGTGGTGGAGTGAGCTAAAGAATGATGATGGATTAAACCCAGATCAGTTGACTGGGGGTGAGTGTTTGATTGGCTCAAACGTTCCGTCCATCATCCCCTTTTGTATCGCTTAATTAGGATCTGCGGCGGCAACGCACACATCCCCCTTTCATAATTTGATATCCCGGCATGCCTCTGTTCGCACTTGCGTCTCGCTGGCGTTTACACTGTTCTGGTTACTTCCTGCTGCAGGCCCGTGGCTCGCTGTGTTCTGAGGAGGGCGGGAACGGGTAAGGTGGGAGTGGGCTGGAGTGGAGTATATATAGCCTACTATATAAATCACGACACATGTACAAAAAAATGCTAAATCATGATTATTCGTAAACCGCATTCAGAATGCCTTAATTAGGATCTGCGGCGGCAACGCACACATCCCCCATTCATAATATAGTTATATGTTTTTGACAGTGTACACACAAACCAGATCCTATGTAAACGAAATAACCACACTCTATGAAAATAAAAAACAGACAAGCACACTGCGCAGCACCGATGAAAATGTGCTGCCAAAATATAAACACAACATTTTCGTGAAAATGTCCTATTAAGGTACACAAACACATACACACGTTAGACAACCACTATGAAACTGCACGTCCCCTTACAAGGCACACCCCACAGAGTCCTTGCGGAAGAGGGGTTTCCCCGTAAAGTAGATGTGTACACACAGCGCAGCCAAAATATTCACCCTGCATAACCTGTGCACAGCACACCTCCACGAAGGAGGGGCTGTGCAGACATTCATATGCAAAATATATCTTCTAACGTTGATTTGGGTGAATGTCCAGTCTGTCCTCGTCGGGTAAACACAGTCTGAACATTATTACAAATAAAAGAGGGGCTGCTGGGTGCCTGGTGCATGCATTAGGTTGCCTCTTATCGAGGCTTGTTGGAATTTTGAAATTTAAGGAGCATTTTCATAAAATCGCAAACATTAGGAGTTCCTCGTCTTGATAATTATGTCAGGCCTTCTATAAAAACCACCAGATAGCCTCTTCCATAGCATATGAAGGGTTATCCCTTGTAGGCTGCAGACAAAAGTAATTCCTTTTATTTATTTATTTATTTTACTCTGTCGAATTTATATGCTCTTGCACGTTATCTCCAGTAGTTGACATCTCTATTTCGATATATTAGTTCTTTCTGGCCCTGATTCTCAGGCGTCGCCTTTCACTCATCAGCACTTTTTCTTTTCTGTTTCATTTCTATTCTGCAGCTAGGATAGCGCTGCGTGAACCCGATTCATGTGCATATACAATGCATAAACAAAAAAATTGAAATTCCGGGGCAAGCGCATTTGCAATGGGAGAAGCCATTAACTGTGCAATAAAAACTGTTATGGCTCTCATTTCCATACAGTGCCACTGGCTTTGCAGGCAATGGCGCCTGGGCTATAATTAACAACAAGATGAGAGTACTGCAATGTGCGCACCGGGTAAAGAAGAGGTCAGGTGTTTTATTTATGACTACGTTTAAAGTCTTGATATGATTTCATGGATGGTAAAATCAGAAACAAATCAATAAATGAATGAATGTATGAATCGATAACGTCGGTGCAAGAAGCTTTGCAATTTATTTAAATGAAGGACTAATGTGCTGCATAGCTAAATACATATAAGGTCCCAAAGGCGAGACCGATTGCATTGCAAATGCTTGTTTTTCTAAGGAAATTATAGCGGCAAATAGATGTCCTATAGCTTTGTTTACCACAGTAAAGAAACTAGCAAAGTTGCCAACCGTGCCTGAAACTAGTATTAGTCAAGATTTCTGCAATTCACTAGCAGAATCTTTCCAGCATAAAGTCAAGTCTGTCTTTGACTTATTTGAACAACAGGATAATCGTTCACCTCAAACATCGACAGAATGCATAAAACCTTTTTCTACCTCTCCTGTTAAAACGCAGGATCTTTCCGATTCAAGTCCTCAGATTCTTTCTTCCTTCTCCACTTTAACAGTGGAACAAACCACCAAAGTTATAGTGGCCACGAAATATGGCTCCACTTCTGACCCATGCCCTCCAAAGATTCTTCACTTTTCCCCACAAACTATAGCCATTCCACTAACGACGATTTTAAATTCAGTGTTCTCTACAGGTCACTTTCCTACAGAGTGGAAGAAAGCATCAATACTTCCTTTGTTAAAGAAGCCTAACTTGGATGCAAAGGAGCCCCTTAATTACAGACCGATCTCAAGACTCCCTTTTCCTGCAAAGGTAATTGAAAGGGCGATAAATGCTGAATTATCAGCCTTTATCAGTGACCATGCCATCCTGGATTCTTCCCAGTTTGGATTTAGGGCACAACACAGCACAGAGCTGGCTCTCATCATTGCTACGGAGGAGCACAGACAGATTTTGCATGGTGGGGGGAACGCAGCTCTGATCCTTCTGGACCTGTCAGCAGCCTTTGATACTGTTGATCATGGGCCGTTGCAGGACCGGCTAAATTCCATCGGTATCAAGGGCAAGGCGCTGTCCCTACTAGGTTCCTTTCTGTCTGAGCGGTCTCAGGAAGTGGCCTTGGGGAACTTTGTATCACCCCCTTTCACATTGCCGTGTGGAGTTCCCCAGGGCTCTTCCCTGAGTCCAACGTTATTCAATCTCTACGTCACTCCTCTAGCTAGCTTAGTAGGAAGCTATGGCTTTACTATCGTGTCATATGCGGACGACACTCAGATCGTCGTCTCGGTGAGTAGCTCTGCCAGCCAAACAGCATCTATGTTTTGTGACTGTATGAGCCACATAGCAAGATGGATGACAGACAACTGTTTGAAATTAAACTCCTCCAAGACCGAAGTCTTGTTGCTGGGGAACAATCCATCTTTCTGGACTGATAAATGGTGGTCGGCCCAACTTGGCCCCTTACCTAATCCAGTGCACAAGGCAAAAAACCTAGGTGTCATGTTTGATACCAAGTTGTCCTTCGAGGCACAAATCAATTCGGTTACTTCCACTTGCTTTTTTATCATGAAAATATTGAGGAAAATCCTTCCTGCCATACCCTTAGATTTGAGGAAGACGGTGGTGTCAGTGTTGATTGCATCAAGGCTGGACTATTGTAACGCTCTTTTCTCCAGTGCTCCGAGGCGCAGCCTTAATAAACTTCAAATGGCTCAGAATGCTGCAGTAGGAATACTGCTGGGTATTTCTAAGTTTGATTCAGTCTCCACCGCCCTGGTCCATCTTCACTGGCTACCTGTGGCTAAAAGGATTCAATTTAAACTACTATGTATTGCGTTCAAATTTCTCAACAATGTGGGGCCCATACAACTGAAGAAATTTCTAAAGCCATACACTCCAACTAGAGCCCTTAGATCTGCCGAACAGGGAAATCTAATTGTTCCCAGAGTTAACAAGGCTAGATGGGGAGGCAAAAGTTTCTCGGCCACAACCACCAGCCTATGGAACTCCTTGCCTACCATGCTGAAGAAAGAATCCAACCTTCTTAGATTCAGAAAGAGCCTAAAAATGTGGCTGTTCACAGCATAAATCCTCCTCCCGTTCTACTCTGACCAGTACAATCGAAGGCAGCGCCTAGACACCCCAGGGTATTTGTTGCGCTTTACAAATTTCTCAAAATCATCATCAAATATGTCATACATTGAGAACCAATTGCAGATACAATTTACACAGGAATCACTGGCACTTTAGCACTGGCCACCAGTGCTAAAATACCCAGAGTCCTAAAACTAGTAAAAATGAAAGGCAGTACACAGTCAAAAACATGTGGTAAGAAGCAAAAAGACAGGGGAAAACACACCAAAGATGCCAGATCTAACACTAGTCAAAGATTTTACTTTTTGACGTTAGTCCTTGAAGTCCCAAACCACAACTAGAGTACACTTCTAAAGCTCCCTAGGACCTCAGTGTAGGCACTTAAAGACTCACAAGGTGACAGGCAAAGGCCAAACAGCAGGTCCAGGTCCAGGGCCACTGGTTCGCTGGCCACGTGCAAGAAATGCCTCTTAGAGCTTTTTGTGTCCCTGTAGCTCTAACAGAAGGTTATCCCTATGATGCTTGGAATCCATTTCCTTGTCCTGGGGGAGAGGCTGTTCGTTCCATTCATCTAGTCTCTTCTCAGGTCTCAGCCAGCAGGTTCAGGCCTCTACTGATCTTCCACAGGTCCTGGAATGTTCTTATGTGGGGGCCTAGAGATGTCTCATTTATGTCTGGCATGAGCTGGTGGGTGGGAATGATTCCTGGGCATGCCCTAACCATGGGGTAAAAATTCACAGGGCATCCATACCCACTTTGGGCACTTTCAAGATGTCTTAAGTCTTTGGTCACACTAAACTTGGGCTCTGAGGGATGGTGGTGTGTGTGGGAAGTGTACTATGGTAATCCTGGTGTCCTTCTCCATCTGCCACTCAAATTCAGTTTGGGTACCCACTGTACCCACAATAAAATTAGAGAGAGACGTTGGTAGAACAAAGCAGGGTTTATGTGCAACCAGACAGTGTATACGCAAACACTGTCCTGCATTCTGTTATAGCCCATTGAAGTCAGCCTCAAATGTTATTTGTAAAACAGAGTTTGATACTTGAGCAGGATTTGACACTGTGATGTCAAAAAGAGGCCCACAGTGACTGGAGCTTGGAACTTGGAGCTTGCCTGGCTGAGGGACAAAGGAAGGGAACTGCACAGGTGTCAGCAAACATGTTCCTGTGACAGGGAAGGGATCTTTGAATTGAACCCCAAGAGTAATATGTAATGAAACCCCAGTAGACTTGCGAATCAAGATTTGACATTCAAGTAGGATTTCACACTTTAATGACAGCAATGACAACCCCACCCTTGATATTCTGTCATTTTTAGAGGGATCATCTCTGCCCATTCAGTTCTGGCCATTACTTGCTCCTTGGAGGCCTTTCACACCAATTCACACCTATTCAAATACTAATTACTGGTTTGCAGAAGACAGAGAGCAAATGCAAATGAGCAAATGCAAATATGCCCCCAGTTGCTTTAAGTAGGGAAAAGATAACTTTCTAAAAGTACATTTTCCTTAATATGCATCAAAAATCGGACTTCACCACTGAATTGGATTTTTAGTAACTATTAAAATAGTTTTTCATTATTTTTCCAGGTGTTTCCTAACTGAAATTAGCATTATTAAATCTAATAATGTAACCCAATGCTCTCCTATGGAACAGCCAGCTTTGCTATTGTGAAAATAGCTTTGGGGGCTTTTTAGTGAAGGACATGTTTAACCTTAAATTCCTACATGTCCTACTTTTAAATATCATGCACACTGCATTATGGGTGATAAGGCTTACATTAGGGTGATATATAGATATTTATAGGGAAGGTTTGACCTGTCATAAGGGGTCACTTACAGATCAGATTGTAGTGTAAACCTTTAACAGCCAGGTTTCAAATCCGAGGCCTGCATTTATGTTTGCACTGTCACTGTAGCCGGTGCCACAAAGTGTATTGGAATGCACTCATCACATTTAACTTACAGGACCTGGGTAAACTTTGTACCATATACTAGTGACTTATAAGTACCCTAAATAGACTAGTTAGGGGTATGAGAAATTCATCAAGAAGAAAGGGAGAGCACACATACTTTATCACATTATCAAAACTGGGACATCGGAAACTTAAGGGGATTAGAAATACTCTAGATTATTATGAATATCTTGCAGGAATCACTGTTTCCGGCACGGCTGCACCCCGTTTTTTGCCCACAAATTTCAGAAGTTCTATGAGACTGAAATCTTTGGGCAATGTCAGACTGGCCATTCTACTACTCCGACCTTTTCCAGGTGGTCTCCACGTGCTGGAAGTCACAGTCCTTCAGCAGGGCAAAGCAGCAGGCTGTTTCCGAAGAGTGCTCTATGACATTGGATAGGTATTGGGCAAGGTCCAGTGAAGCTATTGGTTTTGGGGGAAGAGCTCCAAGCTGGAGATAGTTAGATTTTGTATAGCGGGAAGTCCTCTGCCCGTCAGGATTTTTATTTATTTTTAGAGTTTTCTATAGCGCGAACAAGACCCAGGATAGGATATCAGAGCGCTTTACAAAGAGACAGAGTAATTGTAGAAACATTTTGTACAAACAGAGCAGACACTGTATCAAAATATTTGTAACAGCGTTCAAATACTAGTAATACTACTAACAATAGGATACTTTTGACATTTTTGTGCCATCAAGATTTTTTATCTTTACAGCCAGTCTCTTTTTCGCAGCTCAACATTCACTAGTGGGGCGAGGTGTGGGCTGTATGCAAAGAGGGCTCCACAAGGCCGGATACATTTTCTGCGAGGTCCCTCTGAATCAGATTTGCTGCTGCGGAAAAACTCCTAGCAGGGAAACCTGTTTCTTCCGCCCAGCGGCAAAGCACCTCAGATGGATTGGCTTGGTAGTTTTATCTCGGTCCTCTGGAGGTCTTTCATCCTAAAATTTTCTACACCCAGGTTTTTCAGGGATGTTAGGAAGGGTGCACTTTGACACAGCCAATGCAGAGCACCTCAGGATTAGTACATGGGGTTCAACAAGAATCACTCCTGCAGAGACCGCCAGAATGGTCCATGTCAGGCCTAGTTGGTATTTGTCAACTTGGCTCTTCAAGAAAAAGACCTGCTGAAGCTTGTTGTGGCCCTGTATTTTACTCGGGAAGACAGCCAACTGACCCTTGGAGTCTACTTCTTTTGTTCTAGGTACAAGTAAAAGCAGGGACAGCCCTTCAGTTTTCCTTACAGATCTCAAATAGCAGATGCAGTCCTTCTTCTGTTCTTTCACAAGGCCAAATTGTTCTGAGGACGGTGCCTTGGATGCCACAATTATGCCTGGCACAAACTTGGTGGGTTGATTCCAGGTCTCTCCCTAGACAGTAGGGAAAAGTTCCCAGGGTAACCCTACACACTTTTGCAGAGGTTCCTGTGTGCCCTAATGCAAACAATCTCACAGGGATCTTATCTACCTAAATCCAAGATGGAGAAACCCTTCTCCCCTAATGAAGAGCCGGTATGCCCACCCAGGGTTGTGGCCAGGGTAATAGGCCGTTCCCCTATTACTTGGTCACTCCAAACTATTGCTGGAGACAGCTTCCCCCCCCACTGGGTTTGGTGCCTGTCTGACTGTGAGAACAAAAGAGAGGGTCTGTCATCATTGAGCTAAATCTGTGTATGACAGGGGAGGCCCTTTTGAAGTAAATTATGTTTCTCACCACTGACAGACTGGTCTTTCTTCCAGCAGAACAAAATACCTCTCCACAACAAGGCTTTTCTCTTTGCTCAGGGAGACGTTTTCATACTTTATCAGGGCTATTTAGCAGCTGGGTGATAGTTGGAGAGAAATGAAGATCAGCTTCAGAAGCTTCAGCCAGGGACAAGTTAACAGTCCAATAGTCCATTTTCCTTCATATTTATTAAAAATCCAACTTCAACACTGAGTTAGCCTTTTAATGACTATTAAAAATAATCATTGAATTATGTTTCTAGCATGTCCCTAGCCTGTGATAGCAAAATAATTATTTAATATTGCTTCCCAGTGCTCCTCTATGGGCCTGCCTTCCTACAATTAAAATAGCTTTTTTGGTGCTAGTCACTGCAAGAACATGTTAACTTTACATTTATACATGTTGTGCTTTTACAAATCATGGCGTCTGCCTTGTGGGCTACAAGTATTGCATAGGAGTCACATATGATTATTTAAAAGGGTAGTTTTCTCGGCCCAAAAATGGTTTATTTTGATAGGTCGGGTTGCAGTGTCAAACTGCAGCTCCCAGGTTGCTATTGCAAGCCTGGAGTCATGTTTGCCTCATCACAGTAGGGGGATAGGACACTAATATTGTAGTCCATAGGTGATATTTAACTTTCTATGCCATGGCTGTACTTTAGACATCATATACTCTGGACCTATAGGAAAGTTAAATATTCTAATTAGGTGTTTGCCAATTGAACATATTTTAGGGGTCGCAGTACATGCATTGTGGCCTGTTTAGTGGTGTCTCAGTGCACATAGTCAAAACACCATCAGCATCAATCAACAAAAAATCGGGCTAACCACAAAAAAGAGATACTTTCTTGCATTGGGACTGAATCCCACATGCCGAAAGGGCCAACCACCACTGATTACAAGACTGAACCTTATATAACTCCCAACATCTACATTTGTCATCAGGCATTTTGTAACTGCAAGCTCAGTTCTTAAGAAATCATCTATTGAATACCTCATCTCAATTCCCATTGTGGATGTTGTTCCTCTACAGTTCCAATGAAATCCCATTTCTCTCAGTCACAGAAAATATTGAAGTATCTGCCGGGAGTTGGAGGTGTTACATTAAAAATAAATTGAATAAATTAAAGATTTGTAGTCACTTTTTTATTGTTTGTGCTTTTTTATCTCTTTGTCATGCACATCCTCATTTTGTGAACAACGAAATTGCCAAATTTTGCATTACAAGATGGTATACACAGATATTTGTGCGGACATTTCCATCAAAAACAAAATGTACTTGAGTGATTTTGTGTGCATTTTTAGATAATGGATGCTGAGATGTGAGTGCATTATATCAGTACATCTGTTACCTCATTTTACCTCACAACTCTAGCTTTTTAACTCAGGCAAGTGAATCCGAGATTTACAATTTTCAAATTGAGATTTGTTCACTTTTTTATAGTATTTGTTTGAAAACGGTCCACGTGTGTAGAAAGACATATTGATTGTGTAAAATGTCTGGACGCCTTCAATACAGCTCATCCAAAAATTGCGTGCAACTTAACATTTTGTTAAGTTTTTCTTTGAATGTCTTTATTTATTGATTGTAAATTGTGTCAATTAAATACAGATGCCGTTTCCCACAGACAGGATATGTGGATTTCCACACGTGAAGGTGTAATGTTGAAGTCATAAGTAAGGCCTAAGAGTGAGAAAGTGTTTTTTAACATGGAAACTCCCGATGCAAGACTATTGTAATTCTTTAAAGGCCCACTCAGTTATTACTTTTGGTTTTTATTAAAAATGATCAATACTTTTCCCATATGTAACCCATTCATCCGCTCTTCTGAACATACACTCAAATAACCAGGCATAAGTCATGCAGAAAGGGAAGAGGAGTGTATGCAACACCGCTTTTTCCAAGGCTTTAAAAGGATATGCATTTCCAAGTGAAGAAATATTAAAGAAAATATTAAATAAAATGTAATTGGAACCGTAGCCCCACAACTGCAGATATTATGCATTATAAGCTAGCCACGCATGTAGAAGTTTGGCAACCAGGAATATTCCAGGGAGACTGGGCCAAGCTTTTTTGTGTAAGCCTCAGCATTTAGTGAATTGTGCAAATCAGAAATATTTTAAAACTAGCAGCATATCTGTACGCTCCAAGAACTGTACAACTTTTTGGGGAATTAGACCAATATTTATGATGCTAGAATCTGGGTTCAATTTTATAATCATGTTATTCACTTTACACATAAAATTCCCACGGGTGACACAATGTATCATTACTAGCTAGCACTGCTCACCCATTTTTGTAATTCCTATTTAGATGAAAGGCATGGATGTCAATTCACCAAAATGCCAGAGGTAGCGGAAGTGACTTCACATGCCCCTTGACCTTCACTTTCACTCTCACATACATATGCTTATATATACACACACACATTCACGCTCACACACACACACTTTCTCTTTCATAAATACACTCAAAATTGCAAGCATGCACACGACATACAAACATTTAAAATAATTTTTTTTTTACTTACATCAATTGCCAAGGAAAGTCATATTCCAGCTTATTTGTACTCCATTTTTTATTAAACTAATAATGAATAATGTAATATTATTCACCATTAGTATAATAAAAAATTGACAAAAAACAAGGCAAGTGAAGGCCCCACCGACGTCCATAAGGATGAGCTGCTTCTGTTCCTGCCACTGATTTTGCCACTGCTGATGCTAGGGGGTCACAAAGGCAGTGCCGGGGGTCACAAGGGGCATGCCAGGGGTCACAAAGGGCATGCCAGGGGATCACAAGGGGCATGCCAGGATTTGCAGCAGCGACCCCGTGCAACCCCTAAATGACATACATGATGAAAGGAGCAGGAATACTGTGCTAATTTCAGCATTTGATGGTGACTATGTTAGCAGTTATATTTCTATGCAAGGTTTAGATAATAATGAAAGGGACAGGGCCATATAGCTCTTAGCTATTAGCACTTAGTAGCACCTTTTCCAGGGTGATTGGTAGGTAAGTGAAGCCAGAGCTATGTATAGAGAATATAGACAATCCATCTGTAAAGTTCTGTTTAGCCACTGAGTCAAAAGTAAGTGATTAACAGGGATCCTGAAGCATGTGTTTAATATATGGGTGTTAGATAAAAAGTGTAATCTATGGCTAAACTGTATATAATGCATACTACAATTATTTAAGGAGGCACACATGGCACTGATGGTGTAAGATTGACTGAGCTATTTGGAGAGTGTATGAATTTGGACAGAGGAAATATTTTATGGAAGCTCAGATGTGGATGCACATGTAGACATGAAAAAATGAGGGCCTACTCTGAACCAAGTAACTGAAGGGAAACCTCACAAAGGTTGTAAAAAGCACTTTGCTTTTGTTAGTGTAACCCTAGCCCACCAGGGTTCCTCCTAGGTGGCATGCTACATAATAGGGTTTCTCCCCTTCCACTGAGTAACGGGGCGTGCTGCTACTAGTGGAGATGCGAGAGCACTTAAATGGTAAATACCCAATGATATATGGCATAGGAGTATGAGGTGTAGGATCTAAAATATCTGCCTGATAGGGAAACACTGTGTTTTATTCCGCCCTTCAAGCGGTATGGTTCTATGGTTAATAAGGGAAGAAACAACAAAACCCTAGGTTATAGTGCACCTGTTTTTTGTATGTTCAACATGTTTCAAGCCACTCTTCCCGGTGATCAAGGAATCAAACTCCCTGAATATGGCAGGGTGTGAACAATACATACACTCCAAATGCTTAAATAAGCATAAGTACCTATTTAGTAAGATATAGCGTAGGTTTCTGGAATATGTAATGAAAGAGGCTAGCCAACAGCAGAATCTCAAGGGTCCCACATCAATGTAAGCGTATGACATTGAGTACTCGTGTCAAATGAAACACCACCTAGATGTGCTTATGACCTGTGTCATTTATACAAGTGCACATCAAAGGTTAGGATACGTGAACATGTCTAATAAACACATCAGAGATCAGTCCTGGTAGTGATAATGTGGAATCTGAAATAAGAATAAGAAATAATTCCACAGATACTGTTCTCTGTCAGCACAGAAGATAGCAGAATTTATTGGAGACCAATAAACAATGCAAATACGTGCAGCACGGAGACAGACAGCATAGTCACTGAGTGTCCAAAGATGTGATGTTTCTGACAGCTTTTATAGGCCCAAACCACAAGAGGATGCGGCATCATAACATAAGTAGCACAAATTAAGCATGGGCCACTTGACCAATTAGCAAAGGCCTAGTTGGTGCTACACCATTTATGGTCCTAAATATATTGTTGCTGACCACGTGTCCCAAGTAGGCAGCTTCTGGGACTTTCCACTGTAATGCAATTAGCCTTGGTACCTTTCCAGTTAACAATTTGCAATATCATAGCACATACCAGAAACATTTCGAAATGTGATATGCTGAAAATGTTTGTGTCTAAGCGAGCATCTTCCTCTATTCCTGTATCTTTCTTGAGCAAGCCTTGCGTTACAATAGCAGTTTACTGAGGCAAAATGGAAAAGTACAAGCATCTTGTACAGTGAGTTTTTATGTCAACTTAACAGGGCCTGGAGCTTAAAGCATTTGGTGTCATATAAGAAAGATGGCTTCTACATTGCCCCATCTGATACCAAATCACTAATTTAAATCTTTATTTCATTATCATCTCTTGCCCTTCATCTTCGTGTTCATGGTGTCTATTGCTACTGCTTCTTGGCATGCAGCGGGCACAGCTTGCTGTAAAGGCTGCGCAGCATGCTGGACAGACATTGATCATTATGCACAGGGTGGTCAGTGCTGTTATAACTATAATGATCACCTCCAAGATCCATGATCCCCAGCTTCCTAACCATAGCATTACATTTTCCCACATGCTTCCTGTATGTATGCCATGTGCTTCGTCCTTAATCTCCTATATTTTGTGGATCGTCTTACCTATATTGCGGTAGTTGTCAGGTATATACGAACAGCACACCTGTTTGATGACGTGGCAGACTCCACCCTCTTTGGCCAGGATGATGTCTAACGCAACTCTGTTTTGTATCACTACAGCCCTCATAGCAGTTAGTTCCTCAGTTATGTTCCCTAAGCCTGCTGCTGTTGAATCAGCCAAGTCCTCAATCATCTGAGCTAGCTGATGTATCCTCAGCGTTGTATATATCACTCCTGCACCAGGTACCATCGCCCAAGTCCCATCATAAAATTATCTGCTGTCCTTCTTGCCCTTTTTGGCTGATGGCCCTGGTAGTTAATCTGCACTAAGTCAGTGAAGTGGGTCATTCGGGGCAGGATGGATGCAAGATAACAACTGCCATACCATACCATCCTGGGGGCAAATAGAAGTATGCGCATTGGCTGCAGACAAAGAACAGTCCTTTGTAACCCACTAGTCCTGGTGACCGCTGATTACTGTTCCTAATCCGTGATAGCCATGTTATGTGTGTGCAGTTACTTTCACCAACGAAAATTGGTGATATTGCTGAGTTTTCTCCTTCGTCCGTAAGTCCTAGTGCTTCATCTGTCCTTTTCTCACATTCTCTTAATCCTTGCTCTCCGTTTGCTAATTCGGCAATTGTACAGCAGAGGCTGCATTTCTTCCATTCTTCAATTCCTCTTACTAGTTGTGATATTGTGCACGGTTGTTTGGGTAGGCGCCGTTGCACGTTTGGCTGTTTAGGGGCCAGCTGTTTATCATTCTGAATGCAGGATGGTGCGGTAACCTGTTGTCTGATCCTAAATCTTGGTACTTTTATCTCGCCCCCTTTGTCCCAACCAGCCCTGTTTTTCCACCCCTCATTCCTAGAAGCTTTGTCAAATGTATTGAGCATTGCCTTATCCCTTTTTGTTGGTTGCATGTTCATGCATGGCACTCTCTGTGTCTTAGGCCTTGCTGTGGCCAGTCCTACTGCTATCCCCTTCACAGACACTGCAACAGCTATGGACATGTTATGCTGTGTGAAGAGCATATCGCGCACATCCCACATATTTAGAGACAGGTAGGACATTGTAGCTCATGCTGTTTTCTGTGTCTGTGGGCAGGTGTGTGCAAACATAACATCCAGCTATGTTCATAATGCGTACATACATCTTTAACATTTCAACATATTGATTTCCTTTGTACTCGTCCCATAATTCCCGTTCCCCTTCTCCTTTAAGTTCAACCTCCCCCAGAATGTCTTGCCCTGTCATGTTCATTTTCCTCTCTCCTTATGTTACATTTGAGTCACTTCCATCCACACCTCGAAATTAAGGAACAGTATTTCAAGATCATTTGCATATAGTATTATTAATGCAGTCACTATTATTCCTGGGACTGGCGACAATATTGCCAGTAGCACTGCTGGCCATTTTCTTTCCTCTCTTCTTGTACTTGGCATGGCTCCTATTTTCCTACCGTTTTCTATATGTTAAATAGTTCTTCCTTACCCTCGTTGTATTCTTCTTTCACTCGGACCTATGCTTTAAAACTACTTTCTTTGGCTTCTACAATATAAAAAGTGATCACACACATAAAAGCACAACATAATGGTATCAGGGACAAGAGGACCAAATAATAGCCAGATACATACAAAAATGGGACATAACTAATGCCTCATAGGTCCGACGGTGGCAAGATAAACCTGTCATCACACTCTGCAAGAAAGTATAAAATAAACATCCAGACGTGGTAGGGGAATGACTCATGTTCAAACTTAATTGCTCTCTCCGCTGACTATGCCGTACTTACTACTCCAAGGTCATATCCTGGCTTACTAGCCTAGAGAAGTCCACTGGGATCAGACTGTTACCTTTCTGGTCTCATACTAGCCTCCCACAAGAGCTTATACGTGTGCCCCCCACATCAAGAAACACTTGACATCATTGAGGAAGTACTTTCTGAGGTGAATTGGGAGCATCATACACTCAGGAATGTGGTAATGGAATGCTGTAGAATGGACCTTACTAAGGATTTTTTTTAATTTGAGTGATCTCTTTACCGGCAAGAGCACGAGACCTGCATGGGTAGTACCTTTCCTGGCCTATATGTTCATCACTTAGAGACACAAACTACATTAAGTACTCATAATCCCTTCTTGAATAGGATCTCCCTTTGGAAAAGATACATCAACAATGTCCTGGTAATTTGGACAGGGAATGAAGAGTCTGTCACTTCTTTCATCCAGTGGCTAAACTCACAAAACAATTTTCTGAAATTCACATATAGCATGAGCAGGGAGGAATTGGTGTTCCTTGACTTGAATATCATTGCTGATCAATCCACGGCCAAGAACTGTCTACTATTATTTGATAGCTTTCACCTTCGTCATCTTAGGGAGAATCTTCCATTAGGCCAATTCTTGAGACTTAGGCGCAATTGCTCTGAGACACATGACTTTAAGATACAGGCATCCAACCTAGCCAAGAAATTAAAAGCCAGGAATTATCCCTCAAAGATAGTGGACAGAGCAATGAAGAGAGCCAGGAACAACAACCGTGAGGCCCTTTTAGAAGTCACACCAGCAAAAGAAAAATATGACAAATTGATCTGTGGTACCACGTTCAAGTGAGTAAGATTAATAATAGACACCGGAGGATCCTTAATAGTGGTCCTTTGGAGTTACCTAAACCCATGTTCTTGCATAGATGAGGCAGGAGCCTGAGAGACATCCTGGTCTACACATGTCTACAAAAACTACCAATGAAGGTACAGCAAATGGACAGCACACTACCTCCATAACTAGGCCATTATCCATGTGGCAATTGTACTGGAAGCCATCTCACAAAATCCACCAAAATTGTGACTTTTCAGCATAAGACACAAGGGGAACTGAGACATTTTTTTCAACTAAAATACTCCTAGGGTAGTTTATATGATCACCTGCCCTTGCAATATGTATTACATAGGCATGACAACTCATAAGGTGAACACCCGGATTGGGGAACACAATAGTAATTTGAGTTGCGTCAGAGCTACTACGAAACTTTCTATGCATTTCATCGAAGCAAGACACACAGTATCTGACTACAAATTCATTCTTGAACACGTATATGATGAGGCAAACTGTCAAAGGAGACTTTTTGAAAAGTATCAGAAATGGGTGTTCAAGCTAGACACACGTAACAAGGGTTTAAACGACTATATACCATGGAGCTAGTTCAGACTCTAATATTATCATCATAATCAGATTGGAATTCTGCTACATTTCTTGAATATTGTTTTGGTCACTGTCTTGTTCCTTTTTAGTTTTTCACCAACCTCGAATAGACAGCACAATCGTATATATCAATAACAATTGAGGTGGTATTTATTTTGCAACTGGAGATCTCTATAGGGTGTTTTTCCCATCAGTGACATTTACACCCTGGCTTTGGCTGTTTTTCAAACCTTTTTTTCAATAGATAGATCACCGACATAAGCAATGTTTTTGCCCCTTTCCTTAAATATATAATAATACAACTCTATTCTCAATTCACGTGGCGCACGTCACAAATGAGATTCAGGCCGTTACAGTTATCAAAGGCTAGTTGGCACGGGCTTGAAATCCCCCCATGGCTTGATTGAGGATGGCGTCTGGGCACCAGGAAGTATTCCCATGCACGGAGCTATTTTGGGAATGCTACGGTCTAGTCTTTCCCGACTGCGTGCACTCAGTAACACCCTGTACGTACACTGGACTAGGCTTCCAGGATTATATCTAGTCGGTCTGAGACCAGGAAGGTAACATTCAAATCCTGGTGGACTTCTCCAGGCTAGTAAGCCAGGATGTGACCTTGGAGTAGTAAGTACGACATTGCCAGCAGAGAGAGCAATAACATTCGAGCGTGAGTCTTTCCCCTATCACGCCTGGATGTTTGTTTTATTCTTTCTTGCAGAGTGTGATGACAGGTTCATCTTGCCACTGTTGGACCTATGGGGCATTAGTTATATCTATTATTTGTTCATTTTGTCCATCATATCAGTATGTTCTGTTTTTATGTGTGTGAGCACTGTAGCACTACCAGGGCTGATCACTAATGTGTTTATTAGAAGTGTTCACTTATCATCACCTTTGATGAGTACTTGTATAAATGACACAGGACATAGACACATCTTGGTGGTCCATTTGGCATGAGTACTCAATGTCAAATGCTTACATTGATGTGGGACCCTTGAGGTTCTTATATATTCCAGAAACCTACACTATGGGGTCGATTCCGATTCGGGCCGGAAAAAGCACCGACCGACTCGGATCCGGAAATAATACCGACCGACACGTACCCGTGGCGCCCGACACGCCAAGTACGATGCAAGGCGTGAAAAATCCGACCGACGCGTACCGAAACCAAGTCGACCGACCGAGCCGCATGGAAAACAGCAATCCGGCCGGAAAAACACGCGAATCCAACCGACCAACACGCACCCGGAACAAATCCGACCGAAACGTACACGCGAACTCCAAACCGCAAAGTACGATGCAAGGCGCGAAAACCACGACCGAGTCGGACGGAGGCCAAGCCGTACGACCGACACGCATACAAAACCGAGCCGAAGCAACACAAAACACCGCGACCGACGCGTACGCAGCATAGAAAACTGCACAAACACAGCGCGAACGAAACGGAGAACACCGTACGAGACAAATGCAGGGTCCGACTCGGTCACAAGAACGTTTCCAACATACACAAACAGCACAAAGGAAAAAACACCCAAAAAAAGGCCAAACAAGCAATTACCAAGCCAATAAATACTGGGGGGGATGGGGACAGAGAACAAAGACACACCCACAACTCCACCTATATAAAGGACACAAATCACAACCATGAGCCTTTGCAAATGCCATTCCACTGCCAGCACCCAAGAGAAAGCAACCACACACCCACAGCTCATCCCTCACACAAGCCACACACCATCAGCACACCAACAAATACCTACCTCACATACACCCAGCAAAACACACACTCACACACCCTCACCTGCACACCAACACACACATCACTCACCATCACCACCCATCACAATGCCCCCCAAGAAGAATCCCAAGTTCCTAGATAGTGAATTGGAAGTCATGGTAGACGAGATCCTCAGGGTAGAGCCACAGTTGTTTGGCACACTGGTCCAACAGACCCCCATCTCCCAGAAAACCAAGATGTGGGAGAGGATCATCAACAGGGTGAACGCACAATCACCATGTCGGAGCACAAAGAGCGACATCCAGAACAGGTGGTATGACGTGCGCAGGAGGGTACGGGACCTGCTGAAGAAAGACTACATCAACAGCCAACACACCGGCAGTGGCCCTCCTGCCAAGCAAATATACCTCAGGCCCTGGGAGGAGAAGGTGCGGGCCATCCTTCCGCCAGTGAGCGTATATGGACTAGAGGACATCCCAGAGCCTGGTGAGTACACAACAAATGTACACAATATACTGCCACAAAACACACACACATCACTGTCAAGGGGAGAGTCAAATCATGCACACATAGCAATTACACAGCAACCAGAACAGAATCATCCCAAAATGTGTATGTCAGTCAGATAAACACAACACATGCCATCAAAAAAGTCACATCCAACTGTGCCAACACATGTACAAACACAACTACAACTACAGCTAGGCAGTGGCACAAATAGAACTAACAAACACATCCACACATGTAGCCACCACAACAACACCAACACACAGTGAAGACCACTCAAAGGAAGGAATCCTGTGTATGCTGGCCAAGTCAGTGTAGCCAATAGCATCATGGGAGTCGCAGTCACACATATTGCCCCCCCACAACTGTCCCATCAACACCACCCTGAACCATGCTCACATCACAGGGAGTGGAGAAGGACTCACAAGATGTCTGACACTGGCTACTGCTGTGGAGAGCACAAGGCCCTGCTGCCAACTGTGCACCAACAAACAGCAGGACACCACTGACTGACATCCTGAGAGACAACTTACACTCCCTGCAATGCAAGCACGTTCCATGGTGGGATATCTGGCTAGCTGGGTGGGAAGGGGGACTTGCAGCACTGACCATAGTCACAAGCACCTCCCCTCACACACACCCCAACACAAACTCCACAGAACCCACCTGGTAGAATGCAATGCCCCCATCCTAACACAAGATCCCACAAAGAACCACCACCCTGGGTTATGTTGTGTGAAGCACAGGGACACTCTTGGGACCTCTAGCCAAACAACTGCCAGGACAACACTCCCAGCCATCCTGTCAGCACAGCCAGCCCACACCACAGGGAAGCAGAGTCAAAAGGAAGGAAGCATGGGCATGCTGGGAAGGGGGAGGAGGCAATAGCATGATGGGAGTCGTAGTCACAGCTCTACATCCCCCACCACATGGCCCAGCAAGCTCACACTCACGCATGCACATCCCACAGAGAGTGGAAAGGCCCATCAAAGATGTCTGACACTGTTGCTGTGTCGTGGGGAGCACAAGGGCATGCTGGGTACTGCACACCAACCAACAGCAGGACACCACTGTCAGCCATCTTGCCATTGCTCTCACACCCACACACACTGAACTCCCCACAAAAGCAAGTAAGTATGGGAATGCTGGGAAGTGGGGTGGAGGCAATAGCATGATGGGAGTCGTAGTCACAGACATAGCTCACCCCCACAACTGTCCCATCAACACCACCCTGAACCATGCTCACATCACAGGAAGTGGAGAAGGACTCACAAGATGGCTGACACTGGCTACTGCTGTGGGGAGCACAAGGCCCTGCTGGCAACTGTGCACCAACAAACAGCAGGACACCACTGACTGACATCCTGAGAGACAACTTCCACTCCCTGCAATGCAAGCACGTTCCATGGTGGGATAACTGGCTGGCTGGGTGGGTGGGAAGGAGGGCCGGCTGTCAACCAAACACAACCAATGCAGACCATGTTCACACCCCAGAAAATACATAGAAATGCCCAAATAATGCAGGACAATGTGCCACACCAATATCAACCCCTGACTGTGACGACTTAGGACAATGCAATGTACAGGCCCGCACCCAGAGGCACAGTCACAACTGTCATGTGTGTCAACCATTGATGCCTGCAGAAACATAACATACATTGTTTGTGTCTCCCAAAAACAGGTGATGATGGGGACACAGCAGCAGACGCTGAGGAGTCCCAGTCCCAGGCTCAAGAGGATGCCGAGCTCACTGGTGTCGTACAGCCTCTGTCCTCCTCGGACGATGAAGACCAACCTGGCACATCCGGTGCAAGTCAACATGCAGCACCAGCAGGACCACCAGCTGCACCCCCTGCACCCACCCCTCCAACGACTGTCACCACGAATACCATCCCTGCCGACATGGACAGAACAAGGAGCAACACCAGCACAGGGACCCTGGACCAACCTGGGGCCATGGACACCACCACCACCACCAACCCCCAAGGTGGACCAGGGTTATCTGTGCGTGCCAAAGCACACACTGCACATGTCAGCAGGGGTGGTGGGAGGGGTGGGAGACAGAGGTCGCTGCTTGCAGACGTTGCTGGTGTGCATGATGACCCACAACTGGTACGCATAGCTGATGCGTACCAGTCCAGCACCGGAGAGCTCAGCCAGGTAGTGGGGCTCCTCAGAGACATGAAACAGCAGCAGGCTGCACATCATGCCCGCTTGGACTCCCACATGTCCCACGTGGAGTCACACATGTCCCGCGTGGACTCACACATGTCCCGCGTGGAGTCCAAGTGGGATGCACTGCATGAGATGACGGCGGTGCACAGGGACATTTTACAATGCCTCCGCCAGATGAACAGCAACCAGTACACACCTCCCTGTGTGCCAACAACATCTGGTGCCGAACAAACTGCAACTGCCACAGGGAGGGAGGAGGACTCTGGCGGAGAGTCCCCTGCACCGCAGCAGCCTGTACTTGAGGGTCCCCCCCCAAGAAGAGGGGTCGTCCGAGGAGGGAAAAGTGAGAGGCCGATGGCCAAGCGCAACTCCCAGGAAGCCTGAACCTGTTCTGGATGTTCGCCTTTGTGCACAGACTGTTCACCCTGTTGACGGCAACACTACTCCCACACATTGCATGGGGAGTACAAGTTGGACCAATGTGTCAGACAACTGTGGCCCCGATACTGGGGATCCTGTCTACCAGGACTTTCAATTCACCTAGGAACTTGGGATTGCAAGATTTATGTACAGCACTACCCATCCTATGCACTATTAACACAAATGTATCACAATAAACACACTAATACACCATACTTGCCTCTGTCGTGATTCCAACGTGGGTGCTGTTATGGGGATGATGAACTGCAAAATTACACTGTGTATGCGAACTGCAACAGCAAGGACAACACAGGCATGTGAGTACAGGCAACGTGACACACATGAGGGAGACACACCACCAGGGCTACACAACACATACACACCTAGGCCATCTGACTCATTGCCTACACTGATGTTGCCAGGGAAGACGGTGCAATGCACAGACACCACACCCATTCCCAGTTGTAGTCAAGTAGCCCACAGGTGCAGTAAGCAAATGGCAGTCAAATGTGTGACCACAGACAACGCACATCACAAAGTGAAGCACAGGTTTATTACACAGTTGCAACATGTCGTAACCACTACAGATGCAAGGTAATCCCACCTGGCAGCGGGCACACAGTCAACAACTGTAGACGGAAGGAAGTCCATGGGTGTGGCGCACATCACCTGTAGGGACACAACAGCTACCAGCCTGGATGTGCAATCACGTCGTCGGTGGACACAGTTGACCAAACGAATCTGAAAGTACCCTGTGAAGGACAGAAATGACACACAGTCAAAAGCAATGGAGTACAGGACAGAACAGCAAAACTCATGCACAATACATGTTACAAGATACCCACCCAGAACCAAGTTAGCATGTCAACACTGTTGGGGAGTACAGCCCACCTGTTAGCACACATCGCAACACACATCCAGTCAAGTAGCCCATGGACACACTCCAACAGCACCAGAGCACCACCCACACATCATGCCAACTCACATCATTGACATGACACCTCAGGATACTCACATTCAGCTAAAGAAGTTGGTGATGAGCTGTGTGCGGACATCACCATCATCATCATCATCATCATCGTCACTGGCATCGTGGTCCAGGCCGGGATCCTCCACAGGTGGCGGATGTTGGTCATTGTCATCCTGGATGAGAGGCAACTCCTTCCGCACTGCCAGGTTGTGGAGCATGCAGCAGACGATGATAATCTTGCACACTTTTGCAGGGGCATATGGGAGGGACCTTCCGGTCTTGTCCAGGCAGCGGAAGCGGCTCTTCAGGAGACCAAATGTCCGCTCAATCACTCTCCTGGTCCGACCATGTGCCTCATTGTAGCGCATCTGGGCTGGTGTCACAGGGTTCCTGAGGGGTGTCAGCAACCACGGCATGTTGGGGTATCCCGAGTCACCTACGGACAGACAAGTGCACATTAACTGACTTGGAAAAGTGGGCGGAATACTACAGATCAGATCACACACAATGGCACAAAGTCAGTACACACCGACAAGCCAGGCACGCTGGTTCTGCATCTGTGCCATCATCCTGGGGATGCGACTACTCCTCATCACAAAGGCATCGTGTGCTGAACCAGGGAAACGGGCACACACGTGTCTGATGGTCATGTCTGCAAGACACACCACCAGTGCATTGACCGAGTGGTAGTGCTTGCGGTTCCTGTAGGCCTGCTCCTGGGCCTGTGGTGGTACCAAAGCCACATGTGTACCATCAATGGAGCCAATGACATGCGGCATCCTCCCCAGGGCATAAAAGTCACTCTTCATGTCAGTGAGTCGTCGCAGTCTAGGGAAATAGATGTACCGGTTCAGAAAGAGCAACATTGCCGCCAAAACATCGCGGAGCACACGGCTCAACATGGTCTGTGACATCCCACCAGCAGTCGCCACAGTATGTTGGAAGGTACCGGTGGCAAAGAAGTGTAGGGCTGCCATCACCTTCACCTTGGGGGTCAGCGCTGTAGGATACGGCCGGCCAGGCTGCAAATGTGGGGACAACTGCACTGCCAAATCCTCAATCAGCTGCCTGGTGAAGCGGTACCGTCGGATGCTGTCCCGTTCCACCATCGTTGCCAGGTCTGGGAATGGTCGATGGACAGCAGGAGCCCTGCAGTGCAGAGGAGAAGTAAGCAAGATTGTCAGTCACCCCACATATGCGGCATTGAACACACTCAAGATCCCAACATACATCATTATGAGGCACAACTACATGAAGTGTGCAGTTCCGGAAGGACAAGTATGGTACATACGTGGCCAACATCTGTCAACACGGTCCAACAGGTGGCATCAATTAGTCCCAGGTTGGCCCATTGGATATCATGAGGCCGTGTCACAGTTCCCATCTCCTGCTGCCGTGTCACAATAACCCCCACAGTGACATGTGAGGACAAATGTGCCCCAGGCACCACAGCTCAACGACAGGTACATTCCCAGGGACCCTGTAATGCCACATGGACACTGGCATTACATGGAGAATCATGTATACACCACAGCAAAACAACCATGACCCCCACAGGTAGTGGCCCCACTTGCCACGGCAGGACAGACATGGACGTCTGTGACACACACACGCACAACATCAAAGTCCATGCACACACAACGTGGATGTGGAGACTGTCTCCCATTGTGCACATGAAATCAGAGACATTGTAAACACTACATGCACAAAGACTGTGTAGGACCATCACTATTGTGCCACTGGGACACCCTGGCTCAAACATACCGTCCCACATGGGACTCACGGGGTATGTGACATGACATACACATACACCACCGTGAAATGTGACCATGGCACATGCACAGATATGAACAGTTGCACATCACAGTGGTCATGTACACGTAACACCCAGGATCCTGTCCCCATGAACATGTGCACAGCCTGGGGGTGGCTGCCCACAGGTGACACCCACAGGACAACATGTACACCAACATACACACAATAGGAAATGCAGCCTTACATGCCTTATGATAAAGTTTGGACAGGCTGTCGTGATGTAGGTGTGCCCCTCACTCCCTGGGAGCTATCTGTGACTGGCATATGTCCATCTGAGACAGGCATGCTGACATATGCCAGTCACATGTACAGTGATGCGTTGTACTGCAATGGACCGATCGGTGCCTCCGGCCGGCCCATTGCATTCAATGTGTGCGGGTACGCGTTGTACCCCTGTGTGCGTTGAACTGCAATGGACCGATCGGTGCCTCCGGCCGGCCCATTGCATTCAATGTGTGCGGGTACGCGTTGTACCCCTGTACGCGTTGAACTGCAATGGACCGATCGGTGCCTCCGGCCGGCCCATTGCATTCAATGTGTGCGGGTACGCGTTGTACCCCTGTGCGCGTTGTACTGCAATGGACCGATCAGTGCCTCCGGCCGGCCCATTGCATTCAATGTGTGCGGGTACACGTTGTACCCCTGTACGCGTTGAACTGCAATGGACCGATCGGTGCCTCCGGCCGGCCCATTGCATTCAATGTGTGCGGGTACGCGTTGTACCCCTGTACGCGTTGAACTGCAATGGACCGATCGGTGCCTCCGGCCGGCCCATTGCATTCAATGTGTGCGGGTACGCGTTGTACCCTGTACGCGTTGTACCGCAATGGACCGATCGGTGCGCACCCATTGACAATGGGCTTGCCTGGCAACGGACGCGTTTTCGAATTTCGAACGAGTCGGTTGCTGTAAATTCAGTTGGTCACCCACAACAATGTTGCAAAATCATGTATGTCATGAAGTTGAAGATTTGAAGGATGCTGTGGGCGTGTTTTGGTGCTGCTATTCCATGGATTGGCCAGATTCAGAAGATGCAAACGACTTGGACCTATCACTTTGGACACAAGGGACAGTATCTGCCTCTCCAGCACATATATATTGCTGGCTGTTCCCCTGAGAGCTCATTTGCCTGCACTACATGCTCCAGGACGACATCTGCCACTGCACTGCTGCTGTCTCTGCCCCTCTGGACCCTGCAATGGCACGTACTGTGGAGAGAGCCCCAGCCTTCAGCCTTGAAGAGAACCAGGCCCTGCTGGACAGCCTACTTCCACAGTACAGCAAGCTGTATGGGACACCAGGGGAGCAGGTGAGTGTTCTGTGCACTGCCTTTCTGAATGTGCATTTGGTGTGACTAGCAAGGCTGAAAGTTTGCACGCCACTGGCTAGCAGGCTCACTGAGTAGTTGTCACCCCCCATAGTGTGTAGTGACTTGCACTGGACAGGTATGGTGCAGTGACAGTGCATTTGAACATGGTTTTACTTCCCATGCTATGATACCATGTAGTGACGTCTGGCAAACTGTCCATGGGCAGCTTTGCACTGCCTGTGTACATCATGTGCCCCTGTGATTGAGACATGTATATACAACTGTGTCATGCACGGATATGTTGCATGTGTGGTAATGGCCTTTTCACTTTGTCATCCTGACAGGTTAATGCCCATCGGAAGCAGGAAATCTGGAAGGACATCGTCCGGGCCGTCCGGTCCGTGGGGGTCTACAAGCGCCGGATCCGCAACTGCCAGAAGAGGTGGCAAGACCTTCGGGGCTGGACCCGGAGGATTGCACGGGTCCACCTGAAGCTGTCGCCTCCTCGCAGGAGGGGCGGAACACGGACCCTGACCCCCACATGCTCCAGATCCTGGCGGTGGTGTTTCCAGACCTGGATGGGCAGCTGAAGGCCAGACAGCAGCAAGGAGGGGGTGAGTCAAAGACTGCACTGTGAACTCTGTATTACATGCTTTGTGCCCTCCTCTGGCCTGGTTCAACTGCCACAGTGCAGCAGTCATGTTGTCCAGGAGCCATGTCCCTCTATTGTGCACTGCCCACTGCTCATCTGATACCCAGGTGTGGCCCTTACATTCAGGGAATTGTGTCACTTGGGACTGTGTCCTTGCAGTTTGCTTCACTAAAGGTGGGGGACAGCATCTGTTTCCCTAACTCTGTTGTGGGCATCATGGGTGGGTCCATTGTTCACACAACGCCTGGGTTTGGACATGTGATCTGCGTGTTGCTTTGATATGCGGTCCACTTGCTGAGCTGAGCCACCACATGTGCCTGGGGTATGTGGCACACGCCCATGCAGCGGGTGGGAACAATGTTTGGGCCCCAGGAGTGTGCAGATTACGTGTGTCACACATACATAGCCAGCTACCCACTGTCCAGGGCACATCCCTCATTCATGTGGAGCAGGACAGTCATGCCTACTCCAGGCCATGCAATGCACTCTGTACTCCCACTCCCGGGTATCAGCTGACACATTGTGCACAGTGATTTGACCCCTCAGGTGTCTGCCTCTGTGTCAGTGTGCTGTGGATTAGTTGCCAGGATTGCTGGGGTGTTTCTTGGTAGGGGCTCAGCATGCCCCTGGAGATCTGACCATAGGAGACGATACTTGTGTGTCACATAGGTGTTTGATCAGCTGCGCGTGCAGACTGGGGTATGCGAATGTGAAGTTCAGGCAGCTGTTCCCCATTCACAGCAAATTGTGAGGGGCTCAGGTTCAGAGGGTAGTGTCACAGGTCTCCCATATGTCCAATAGGTATGACCTGGACAGATGAGGGTTAAGATGATGTGTTGTGTGGGGGATGTACATGTGCACTTGTGCAGCTCCAGGACTTGCATTCCCCATGACCTACTATTGTGACACAGTGCATAGTGTTGTTGTCTGGCTGCCAAGTCATACATCACTGAGACAGTGATGTATGACTTAGCAGTCATGCCTCTGCCATGGCATGTGTCAACTTATTGGTGGTCCTGCAGGGGAGTGACATGTGCTACATGCACACCATTGTGGCGATGGCTATCAGGACATGGGTGCATCATGGTGTCTGTCGCTGGTATGCATCACATGCATTTCCTATTTGACTCTGGGCATCCCTTTCATCCGGAAACCTGTACTGACTCAGTGGCAAGAGCTGTGATGTGTGCATGTCCACATGCCACACCGTGTCCTCTGCACTGTCCAACTACTGTGTACTTGGTGCATGTGTCCACACTGGGGTGTTGCAATCCAACAGACACCAGACAGATGGGTGCAAGGCCATGTGGGATGTGAGTGCCATGCTTGGCATCAGACTGACAATTGGCTTCTCCTGTTCAGTTAGGGCACTTTTAGCAATGTACAACTAATGATGCCAGGGCTTGCTCTGTAATGTGCTGTGCTCACAGTGGTGTGTGCGTTTGGTGCAGGTGACTGATGTCTGTCTGTTTCCCCATTGTTTGCAGATACATCCACGGCCACGGAAGGGGACAGCTCCACGGACCAGGAGGAGCCAGAGAGCCAGACTGGGTCAGCAGCCGAGGAGTGGTCGGAGGGACCCAGTGGCACGGAGGGCGAGGGGAGCCACACCGAGGAGTCCTCAGCACCATCCACCTCAGCTGAGGACCAGAGCAACTCGGAGGATGACTCCCTTGTGGAGGCGGGTGTCAGCAGCCACCACACCCCAGCTAGTGTTGCTGTCCCCGCCACCACCAGCACCACCACCGCCCTCCCATCGGCTCCCATTCCCCAGGTCCGTGGAGGCTCCCATGTTCGGGAGCGTGTCTCCTTTGGGCCAGGCACTGCACCCCTGCCCCTGTGTCCCCTGCTGCCCTGAGTGAGGAGTCTGTGTACCTCCTTCGCCAGCTCCATGTAGGGCAGACAGCCATGCTGAGTGTCCTCCATGCGCACACCGCACTGTTGACTCAGCTGGTGTCGTTCATGGAGGGCATCTCATCGGGCATGTCTGACCTACAGAGGGGCAACAGGTCCATGGACTCCTCCCTGACGGCAGCAGTGTCCCTCCTCAGACAGTCCCTCACCCCTCCTGCCTCTGCTCCATCCACACTCCCCAGCACCTTACCCGTCCCAAGCACACACACACCGGCACAGGCACACACCAGCACACACACGTCCAGCACACAGACACACACGCCACAAACTAAACGCACACGCACGCACAGTCAGGGGACTGAAACCAGACTCACAGGGGATGGGGCCCTGGTACACACACACGCATCCACGGGCACTGCGCAGTCCTCAGTTGCCTCTCCCTCCAAAGCACCCTCCCTTGCCTCACCTGCAACCCCAAAGACCCAGCGCCTCTTCCTCAGTGACCTCGGCCTCTTCCCCTCCGATCCAGCTGCCCCAGCATCCAGGGGGAAGAGGAAGCCCCCACACAGAGCAGAGTGCCCCTCACCCCCGGACACCCTCCCCCAGGCGCAGACAGACCGAGGCCCCCACCCGCAAGTCCCCCGGAGTGCTAAGAGCAAGACCCCGCCGCCGCCCTGCAGCTCAAGCACCAGGTCTCCTTCCTCCATCCCTCAGGCCCCCACTCCACAGGTGCCCCCACCACACCCTGCCCCAGGTTCCCCCACCCACAGATATACCATCCCCAAGAGGCTCCGGCCTTCTCCCCCTGCCACTTGCTCTCCCGGAACCACACCCCCCGCTGCGCTTGTCTGTGCCACTGATGTGGTGAGGGTGTCCTCCCCTCTGTCCAGCCCACCTTGCCTGTTCCCCATTCTCCTCCCCTGGAGGTAGGCACTGCAGTGGAGTCCACTACCACCCTGTCTGACTTGGGCACTGCAGTGGCGGACCTGTCCACTCCATCTGCAGGGTCCACTGCAGTCGTGCCGGCACCCACAACATCTGAGCCATGCCCCCAGTTGTGCCGGCACACACCATGTCAGACACCTCCACTGCAGTTGTCAGTGGCTCTCCAGCACCCACCACCCCTTCCCTGCTTCCTCCTGGTGAGCCCTGATCCTGTCCCTGCGGTGCCTGGCCTACCCCCCGGTTGCCCCTCCTAGTGGATTGTCCCTGGTTTTCGTGCAGGCATGTGTAGGGTGGCATCTGCCACTGTCACCCACTTGTGACTTTGTTGATGGACTGGCCATTGGCCTTTGTTTATGTTCTACCGGACTTCTACTTTTAATGCCACATATGCTGAATAAAGCAACTTTCTGTTCTCTAGTGCTTTTGCTTCTGATGTACATGATGTTGATGATGCTAACCATGCCCTTGCTGCAGTGATGGTGATATTTGGTCTCATGATAATGAAGTGTTACTGTGCAGGAACCCATGTGGTCCAGGGGAATGTGTCCTATCCTGTGGTGTATCCATGTCATCCATAGCAGCATCTGAGGGTGTCATGTGTTCAGTATTTGGCAATGGGATTTCCTACTTAGATTGGCAATTTCACATCTGTGGCTTCCACCCCTGCACATCTGTTGTGCCTGCCATTGTTCAATTCGTCTACTTCCCTGACCGTGTGGCCATCTCCACTGGACATGCAGGTTTGGGCATCAATGGGGAAGGACTCATCTGTGTTGTCAGTGCAACATTGCTATACAAGTGTGTTGGATCTGTGCTGATGATTCCGTTGGCACTTCCATGACCAGGCTGATGTGACGGGAGCCCTCATTTGGTGCTAATTGTTGATTGTGTGACCAAGTGCTCAGCTGACATGGTGGGGCCCTACTGAGGCAACATATGGCACAGCTTTCCTCACACAGGAGTGGAGTCCCCTCATGGCAGTGTGTACTCCTGTGACATTGCCTGCGCCCAAGGTGTGTGTTGTATGTGCATGTCTGTGTGTTCACTTCCGTTTAGCTGTGCATGCTGTGATCCCTAGTGTTGTACCTGTTTGTGATGCTAGCTGAGTTGAGCTATGTTCCCCCAAAGTCTTCTCCCTGGGTTCTCTGTGATGTGGGTGCATGGCACATTACTGGTCATCAGGGTGTCACCCATAGGTGTGCTTGCTGTCAGGGCTGAGTTTGTGTGCAGACGCAGATGGGTCACAGTCAGGTTTCCCCTTGGCACTTGTTGTTTGCCCCTGTCATGTGATTTCCAGTTTGTGTTATCTTTCAGTGATTGTGACACGTTGTGTGTGTGACTGCTGGCACTCCTCAGGGTCCGGGCTGCAAAGTTGATTGTTGTCTATGTGTGTTCTTTGTGGGTGACCTTGGCTTCTTCATTGGTGTGTGACTGTGGCTGTGATCCCATTGGTTGGTGTGGTATTGCCGTCATGTCCATGTACGGCATAGTGTGCAGTGTGTCAGACATTCAGGAGTCTTGTTGAGTGTCCATGTGTGATGTGTTTCTGCACCTTGGTTCCCACCCACCACCCTGGAATAGTCATGGGTGCATGTGCAATGTCACCAGTGCATGTGTGCTTCACTGCTGCACATTGTTGGAGGTCGAGGGGTGTGGTGTTGAGTGTGTGCAGATGAGAGTTGTTGCCCGGCTAGGCCCCTGCCTCCATGTTGGCCTTGGCTTACTGGCCATGCTGTTTGATTTGTGCTTGTGTAGGTGTGATGGTAGTTAGTTGCTCAGTACACATGACTGTGGTTCACAGTGTGAACAACATTTAGCTTTGTCATCACAGTGGGATTGTAATGCAGCCCAGGGTCACCACATTGTGGGGGCCCTGGGGGTGGTGCTGTGGTGTGTCTGTGTCTTGCTGTGTCAGTTGCTGTCCCTATGTGCCTGTGTGACATGTGTGATTTGTGCTCCCTGTCATCTGACAATGCCTGCTTGCCCACATAGGGAATTTGGATCCATGAGTTACCTTTGTGTGGCACTGTATGCACATCTGTATGATTGGTATTCAGGTCTCCTCATGTGTTGTGTGGTTGCCTGGGGACACTGGCACCCCCCACCCTCACCTGTTGTGTATGATGTGCAGGGTGGGTCTGCCTGTTTGTGTTTGTGCATCTGCACCACTGCATTGGCATATCTTGGGTGTGCCATTGGCTGTATGTAGTTTGGTGGGTTTCCCCTGCTGTCCCTGGGACTCCTAGGTCATCGGTCAGCACAATGATCATGGTTTGTGTGTCCCATTGCTGCCATGGTATGGTATCTGTTCACCTCACATCTGCAGTCTCCACAGGGTATCTGCATGTGTGTGCCCATTGGTGCAAATATGTGGGTCTGCATTCTGATGGTCACTTCTGTCATTGTGTCATTGATGATTGTTGACGGTGTCAGCCCCCATGGGTGTTGTTTGTCTGCACATGGCCAAAGTTATGTCTTATTTGCACTGCAGGATTTGGCTCCCCCAATTTATGTTGCAATGGGACACATACACTACTTTGCCACTGATGTGTTTGTTGTTCTGTGACCAGGAATCATCCATGCAGTTTGGCAGTTGCACCTCTTTCTTTGTCAACACTTACCTTTTGGTCACTGTGATGATGGGGGTTTGGACCCCATTGCCACAATGTTCGAAATGTGTTTCAGCTATGGACCCCACACTTACATTTTGGTCACTGTGATGATGGGGGTTTGGACCCCATTGCCACAATGTTCAAAATGTGCTTCAGCTATGGACCCCACACTTACATTTTGGTCACTGTGATGATGGGGGTTTGGACCCCATTGCCACAATGTTCAAAATGTGCTTCAGCTATGGACCCCACACTTACCTTTTGGTCACTGTGATGATGGGGGTTTGGACCCCATTGCCACATTGTTCAAAGTGTGCTTCAGCTATGGACCCCACACTTACATTTTGGTCACTGTGATGATGGGGGTTTGGACCCCATTGCCACAATGGTCATGGCCTGCTTGCATTGTGGGTGCCACACACATATATGTGTGGCACATGTGCTAGGGGGTCACATTGTATGTTCAAAGTCATGTTCGGTGTTGTAGGCATTTGACACAGTCTACACACGCTTGTCATGGTGTTGGGGGATGTCTTCTTCTTGCATTCCCTAGGTTGTGGTGTGCTGGTTGTGTCATGCATTGTCCATCCTATGAGTGGGGGTGGTAGTAGTGGTAGGCATCCTGCCCCCCTGGGTGAGGGTGGTAGTAGTGGTAGGCATCCTGCCCCCTGGGTGAGGGTGGTAGTGGTGGTAGGCATCCTGCCCCCTGGCTAAGGGTGGTAGTAGTGGTAGGCATCCAGCCCCCCTGGGTGAGGGTGGTAGTAGTGGTAGGCCTCCAGCCCCCCTGGGTAAGGGTGGTAGTAGTGGTAGGCATCCAGCCCCCCTGGGTGAGGGTGGTAGTAGTGGTAGGCATCCAGCCCCCTGGGTGAGGGTGGTAGTAGTGGTAGGCATCCAGCCCCCCTGGCTAAGGGTGGTAGTAGTGGTAGGCATCCAGCCCCCCTGGCTGAGGGTGGTAGTAGTGGTAGGCATCCAGCCCCCCTGGGTGAGGGTGGTAGTAGTGGTAGGCATCCTGCCCCCCTGGGTGAGGGTGGTAGTAGTGGTAGGCATCCAGCCCCCTGGCTAAGGGTGGTAGTAGTGGTAGGCATCCAGCCCCCCTGGCTAAGGGTGGTAGTAGTGGTAGGCATCCTGCCCCCCTGGGTGAGGGTGGTAGTAGTGGTAGGCATCCTGCCCCCCTGGGTGAGGGTGGTAGTAGTGGTAGGCATCCAGCCCCCTGGGTGAGGGTGGTAGTAGTGGTAGGCATTCAGCCCCCTGGCTAAGGGTGGTAGTAGTGGTAGGCATCCAGCCCCCCTGGCTAAGGGTGGTAGTAGTGGTAGGCATCCAGCCCCCCTGGGTGAGGGTGGTAGTAGTGGTAGGCATCCTGCCCCCCTGGCTAAGGGTGGTAGTAGTGGTAGGCATCCAGCCCCCTGGGTGAGGGTGGTAGTAGTGGTAGGCATCCAGCCCCCTGGGTAAGGGTGGTAGTAGTGGTAGGCATCCAGCCCCCTTTGGGTGAGGGTGGTAGTAGTGGTAGGCATCCAGCCCCCCCTGGGTGAGGGTGGTAGTAGTGGTAGGCATCCAGCCCCCCCTGGCTAAGGGTGCACCACTTTCGTAGGCATCCAGCCCCCTGGCTAAGGGTGGTAGTAGTGGTAGGCATTCAGCCCCCTGGGTGAGGGTGGTAGTAGTGGTAGGCATCCTGCCCCCCTGGGTGAGGGTGGTAGTGGTGGTAGGCATCCTGCCCCCTGGCTAAGGGTGGTAGTAGTGGTAGGCATCCAGCCCCCCTGGGTGAGGGTGGTAGTAGTGGTAGGCATCCAGCCCCCCTGGCTAAGGGTGGTAGTAGTGGTAGGCATCCAGCCTCCCTGGGTGAGGGTGCTAGTAGTGGTAGGCATCCTGCCCCCCTGGGTGAGGGTGGTAGTAGTGGTAGGCATCCTGCCCCCCTGGGTGAGGGTGGTAGTGGTGGTAGGCATCCAGCCCCCCTGGCTAAGGGTGGTAGTAGTGGTAGGTATCCAGCCCCCCTGGGTGAGGGTGGTAGTAGTGGTAGGCATCCTGCCCCCCTGGGTGAGGGTGGTAGTAGTGGTAGGCATCCAGCCCCCCTGGGTGAGGGTGGTAGTAGTGGTAGGCATCCAGCCCCCCTGGCTAAGGGTGGTAGTAGTGGTAGGCATCCAGCCCCCCTGGCTAATGGTGGTAGTAGTGGTAGGCATCCAGCCCCCCCTGGGTGAGGGTGGTAGTAGTGGTAGGCATCCTGCCCCCCCTGGGTGAGGGTGGTGGTGCGCATTCAGGCCCCTGTGTGCATATGTGGCATTGGTGATGGGCATCCCGCCCCTATGGTGCTGCTGTTGCTGGTGTAAGTATATTCTGCATCCCTCTGTGTGTGTGTGATGTGTCGTATACGTGTTGTATGTGTTTTGTGGTTGGTGTCTGGCTTACCTTCTGCGCCGTACGCGTCCGTGCCTGTTCCGGTATTAAATGTAGAATATTGGTATGATCGGGACGAAGGGATTCATGGTTGGTTCGTGTCGTTCGTCCTTCTCGTTGCTTCGCGTCGTCCTCGTCGCTTCGCCTCGTCCTCGTCGCTTCGCGTTGTCCTCATCGCTGCCGTGTTCGTCTCGGAGCCGTGGATCGTGTTGTGGCGCGAATCGGAGCTTATGTGCGCCTCTCCCGGATGCTTTGACGTGCCGTGCGTAGCGACGGGTTCGGCGCGTACGGAAAGCGCATCGTACTCGTTCGGCCGGACGGAGCTGCATTTTTCCTTCCGTGCGACTCGATTCGGTGTTTCCGGATTCGCCTCGGTCGGGGAACAGGACCTGGTTTGGGTGAGTACGGCTCGGCCGGATTCTTTGCTGTTGTGCGCATCGTACTTACTCGTTCGGTGTGCTGTATGGATCGGTCGGGAAACAGGCTTTCGCATGGCTTTTTTCCCGACCGAATGGTGTTGGGTACGCCTCCGACCGAGATCGGAATCGGCCCCTATATCTTACCAAGTTGGTACTTATGCTTATTTAAGCATGCAGAGTGTATGTATTGTTCACACCCTGCCAATTTAACTCAGGAGTGGATTCAGGGAGTTTAGTTCCTTGATGCTGAAGATAGCCACTGGGAAGAGTGGCTTGAAACATGCTGCCCATACACAAACCAGGTGCATTATAACCAGGGGTTTTGTTGTTTCTTCCATTTTTAACCATACTGCTTGAAGGGCAGAATATAACATAGTTTTTCCCTATGAGGCAAGTATTTTTGTATCCTACACCTCCTACCCCTCCTATTCCATCTATCATTGGGTATTTACCATTTAAGTGCTCCTGTGTCTCCACTGGTAGCAGCAAGTCCCGTTCCGCAGCGTAACGGGAGGAACCGTATGGTGAAGTATGCCACCTAGGGAAAACCCTGGTGGGTGAGGGTTACGTCAACAAAAGCAAAGTGTTTTTTACAACCTTTGCGAGGTTTCCATTCTGCTATCTAGTTCAAAGTAGGCCCTCTTTTTTTTGTGTTTGGATAAGTCAGGAGGACGGGCCACTTTAGGAATTCCTCTACTCTCCTTCTTTATTTTGATGCACATGTACACCTGGATTTCTAAGAAAAATGAATTAGGAACAATAAATGAATCTGTAAGAGACTGTATAGATGACCAGTGTGCATATAGCAAACTGCACAGAGGAGAGTGTGACATTGAAATCTCACACAACAGAGAAGTACTAAACAAAATAAAAAATACAGGAGGTACTGAACTCCACGAAACCTCCTTAGTAAACCGACCGCTAGTCGATATCACAAGGACAACAAGAAACAAGGAAAGACAGAAAGTGTCTTAATACTGCCCTCACACACTTTGCAGTGTCATGCTTCATCAGAGGGCCGCATCAAACACCCAGGCACACATATAGTTAAAACTACCTAACGGGCAATACCAGGTATTCGCAGCAGGGGTATAGGGGCCTTTACCTCCCCTGAATACCCCGAGATTCAAGTTTTAATCCTACCAAGGGGCGACAGGAATAAAGAATGATTACGGTTGCCCGTTAGGTAGTTTTAACTATATGTGTCTGCACTTTTGGTCCCTTTTCAAGGAAATATTCTTTCCTTTGTTTGTCATTGTCGTATGTGTTCTTTTATATATACTGTACCTTCACCACTTATCTTCAATCACAAAAAATATTTTTTGCGCTCCACTCAGTGTGTTGGTCTGCACCTGGGTGTTTGATGCGGCCCTATGATGAAGCATGACACTGCAAAGTGTGTGAGGGCAGTATTAAGACACTTTCTGTCTTTGCTTGTTTCTTGTTGTCCTTGTGATATCGACTAGCGGTCGGTTTACTAAGTATGATTGTTTTGGGGAATTGTTCCTCCATGTAAAACTGAACCAAAGAAAAAAAAGAATTCTAAAGTAATATTCATCAAGAAATGCTTTCTCACGAGCAATTCGTTCTGGACAAATTTGTCATGAATTTGTCATTTTAGGCTTTGTTGAATTCACATAAATTCCAGTTATCTTTCGGCTTGCTTTTGATGGCTAATCTTGTCTGAAATGCAAATGTTAAGGCATGTTATGTTATTTTTGTTGATGTAGTCAAAAATGGCGATTTGTGAAATGTCTTTATCTGGGCCACTAGTAAATAGTCTGGGCTGCAACCCAGTGCATCATTTTTGCTCACTGTGCCACCTCAGGCAGTGACCAGTCATATCATAATCAGTCTTGGCCTTGCTCCTGTATGAAAAGTCCAGTCCAAAGGGCCTGGTCAAGACCCCTTTGAATGAGACCAAAAGAAAAGCCACATTGGTTTTAGCCGTGTTGGCCCTCAACAGTGAGGTGCAGTTTGGCTCCTTTTGTAAACCAAACACATTTGGTCCTTGCCTGTAGTGTAAAAATGGACCACAATGAGGCCTACAGTGACTAACCATGGTTGAAATTAAACTAAACATTCCATTCATCACTATTTGTGCTGTTTGCATCAGTCTTGCTAAGTAGGGTAGTATTACCAGACATGGGCTCTAATCTCTTTGTGCCAGAGGACTCAAGCTACACCTCACTGATGCAGCCATATAACACTGAAAATGGTCCTGGGTTATTTTTGTTCCCATTCATACAGGAAAAAGTCCTGCTGTTTGGACTGGACTATCCCTTTATGTGGTAGGCCAAGACTGATTTTCATGTAGTCTCTAATAAGACAGGGCACACCCAAACTTACGTCCCAAGCTTGCTGTGGTGTAGGGTACAAGCTGCATCTCAGAGATGAAAACAACATGGCTGAAACTGGCCTGGAGATGCTTGTGTTCCTTTTCAGAGGGGACATGGAGTAGTAATTTGGGCTCAACTGAAGTAAAAATGATGAACTGGAATGCCACCCAGAGTGTTTGATTCATTTTTTTATGGATCCTTCCAACTGCGTATTATTCACTTTGAGAATATCCCCATGCGGAAGATTTTTGCACATAGCTCCTGCACACCAGCAGGTGGCATCAAGTAGCTCCTCAATTACTCTGTTCTGCCATGCAAGTGGTGCCTAGAGCCACATGTAGTCACCACCCTAGAGCGCTGACATCAGTTCCAGTCAAGTCAATAAAACGTTATTCGGTCATCAGACTATAAAAGTGCAAGGTGCATACATACAGCCCAAGAAAATTTAAATATGTTGAAAATCATCAGTTACACTTAAAAAGCCAAATCAAATAGCTTTAAAAACACAACCTTCTGTTAAAATTGTAACTGTACAATGATTGCCTTAAGAAGCTAGTAGCTAATCAATTCATATAGCCTAGTACATAAATACACAAGCTTGTTTAAAGGCTATAACACTAAAATATTATACATTGAACTATTGCAAAGGTGCTTCCACTGACATGGGAACACATAGCAATCAAGGCATGAGTAGTTGCTCAGTTAGCTGCACTCCATAGGGGTTAGAATGGGTTACCCCGCCAGCGGAACCTAATGGGGATGTGCCGTACTATGGGCCTATAAGAGGAGATGATGGAATAAGTTTCAGGGCATTTCTCCTAATTCCCCACATATGGCCCAGGAACTTCGCTGTTGTGCACACTAATAATAATCTCGTGTCTGGTTTTAGTATGTGCAAAGCTGCCCCATAGTCATGGGTTCAAAACTGTTTACAAATAGGGATTAGCCGTTTTCTTCTAGGACCAGAATATGCAGGGCAGCCAAAAAGAGCATGGACAAGTGATTCGATTGGGGCAGAACAACAAGGGCAGCCTTTGGTCTGGGTAACATTACCTGACCAAGAAGTTGTAAATGAATTCAGGGGTAGAGAGCAGTGCCTGAATTGAATATAAAGCTTTCTGTCAGCCGGCACCTGGATAAAGTCAAGTTATCCTTCCAGGGTACATGCTAATTTAAAATCCATAAATTCTTCAGTTAGTCTACCCCGCCTGCTGCCCCTGATTTCATTCTGTGATACCCAATCCCAGTACAATATTTTGATTTGTTTCTTGGTGGGTAGTTCTGGACAATTGGTGCTACTTCCCTTTTCCCCCAATATCATTAAGGAAGTTTCCAATATTTCTGAGCCAACCTATTTTTTTTTTATGTATCTAGTGAACAAACTTCAAAAGCTAGGGCATATGGGGACAACTCCGGGGTGTATGCTAACCTCTGCAAATTAGTAGCGGGCGGAGTTTTACTAGATCTTTAACAGATTTATTGCCCATGTCCAATTTGAGAAGGCAAAGTGGTGTACTTGGAGGGTGAGATACTAAGTTCCTAAGGAACTTATTCTCAATCACTGTTAAATCGTTCACTTTTTCAAAACCCCACATCTCAGCCCCATAGAGGGCGCTATTTACAGACTTGCTTTTATATATCTCTAGGGCTGGTGCAACCGGTTTTGTGTAGGAGCAGCAGTGTTCCTTCCTTGGAGCCCTGGTTACGTGTGTGAACTTGAGGTAGGCCTTGTTTAGGTGTTGTTTCCAGGCAATGCGTTCTGACAGTTTGATGCCTAAATTTTCAAAACAACTCACTCTCTCTAAAGCTCTAAAGAGGTGTTATTTAGAGTTAAGCACCCTTTGAATGATTAGTGAGGATTCAGCATCATAAGTTTTGTTTTGAAGGTATTTACTTTGAGGTTCGAGGCCCCTCTCGTCACAAAAGGTCTTAAATCAATTTAGTTGAATTTGAAGTCCCATGGGTGTTTTAGAGACGAGAAGAGTGTCGTCTGGGAAGAGAAGAGTTGCAATTTTCTAATTCCCTAGGGATGGAACATCCGCTGGTATTACAACTAAGAAGTCAACCACTTGGTTGATGTATAATGAAAATAGTGGTGGGGCCAAAACACAACCCTGTCGAACCGCCCAGCTGATTTTGACAGGATCAGTGACTTGGCCCTGGCCACCCCATCTCACGCCAGCATAGTTATCTGCATGGAGGCATTCTACTTGTGACAAGATTTCTAGAGGCATCCCCATCTCCTTCAGCACCAACCAGAGCTTGTTCCTTACTTTGCCCAACTTTATACGCAGATGTGGACCTAACTCAAACTTTTCTTATCCTTTGATGAGTCCTTTATTCAGATTTCTTTCCAATGTGCAAGAGAACATGTCCCCTCCTAAAACAGGGTTTAAACCTTGTAGGGACTTTCCCAAACAAATGTCTTTGAGTGACCCACACAGTGTAGGTCTCTGATGCTTGGGGTCAGGCCACGATTCAGGAGCAGTGTGCCCTGATGCCCTTGAAAGTGTTTCAGGGATGTGAAGCCAAACTCTGTCTTACTGAGCACCGTCAGAAGTCGCATAAAGGCCACTCCTGCTCAAAGTCAAGGACATAGTCCTGGTCTTGGGGCCAGTTATATGGCAGGTCCTTGTTGAGGTCCAAGTCGCCAGGTAAGTCAAACTCAAATAAAAAACAGAAGAAGTCCAAGCGGGACTTATCCCAGCCTCATCTCTTTCCACCTGAGAAGTTGCAAGGACATCAAGGTGCCAAAGCAAGCATATGATTCCACTGCTGATCCCAATGCACCTTATATTTTGGGATTTATCATCAACACTGCAAAAGGTTGAGGTGTTTAAGGAGGCCATGCTTCACATCTTTGGCACCCTACTTGTTCCTTCTGACACACCTTTGGGCCACATTTATCCGTGGAGGGCACCACTTATATTACTACCAGCAGGTCTGCCCTCAGTGCCTTCCTGGCCTTCTGAACCCTCTTTGGGATTAGCTCAGGCACCAGAGCCACCTTCTTGACTGGCGCCATGTTCCACAACAGTCTCTGCCATGTCGATGCCACTACCAACACTGACGGTGGCTGAGGACTCTGATAGAACAGGACCCTTGTCTAGAAGCCGCAACCCCAGTGCTTCAACACTTATTTAGAGCAGACTCTGACCAGAGCCAACCAGGTTTTGAAGGTGATGATGATGATGACGGTGATGGTGGGGACAAGTTCACCCCAAAATATGATGATGACAACCTTTATATGGACCAGCAAGAGGACTGTGGGTTGGACACTATTCCTGTTACAGGGCTGGTTTTGACCGCTGGTCCTTCCATGGAATAGAGTGCCACATTTGCCAAGGTAATTAGACGTGTACCATCGTCTTAGATTTACAGTTGCCTTCTGTGGAGGTAAAGGCAAAACTAACTCACAAAGATGCTTCCAATTGGAGCAGTTCTTCTCTGAACCACCTCTGCCATTCAGTGAGTCCCTGACTGCACCCTCATGGGCAATTGGGCCAAACCCTGTTCTATCGTTTACGAACACAGCGTCCCACTCCTGATAGCCTGGTTTAGAAGTCCCCACCAGTGTACTTAACCCTAATTATTTTCCAACTACTGTCCCAGACAAGGAGCCAAAAAGAATGGAAGCATTTGGTAAGAGGCTGTTCTGTTAGCCTCACCCTCAAATCGGTCAATGCAATCTGCTTGCTGAATAGATACTCTCAATCATTATGGAACATGGCCTCAGATATCTTGCCAGCATTGCCAGGGGATTCTCTGTCCCAATTTGGCCAAACCATTCATGATGGCTAGGACGCAGCCAACTATGTTATACGGTCAGGACTGGACAAAATCTACTGCTTATGGGGAGTTGTGAAAACTAGTGCGGTGTTCTGGCACCACACATGGCTGAGTTCAATGGGTTTTTTGGGGGACGTTCAAGCATCACTCATGGATATGACATATGAGGTGTTCCACTTTATTGATAGGAAGATTAACTCCACCCGGAGTATTTTAAAGAGAGTAGAGCCACTGCATATTAAATAAATAAATGCTCGGATTTGTAGAGTGTGGCTAATCACCCATGAGGGTATCCAGGCGCTGTCCATAGGCACGGGGAGATAAGTGATTTGCCCAGAATCACAGGACGTTGAGCAGACGCTGAGACTCAAACCTGGATCCTCAGCTCCAAAGTCGGCAGCTCTGGCCGTTACACACATCCGCACCCTTTCTGTCGGTCTCTATACACCCATGAGGCAGTATCCCCAAAAATGTTGCTTCTTTCAAGGCATTACTAGAGATTTTGTCCACAGCATAATCAAGTCCCACCACCCCAACTGAAACCTTCCCTGTCATTTTGGGTTTGGGGTTTGGGTTACAGCAGACAACATCTAAGATCACATGGACAACAAACCTCCCAGTCATCCATTCCTTGGGCATCAGAATCCAAACCTCTTTAGATTGAAGTTTGTAGGAGCTGACCACTCTTTAGGAGGTAGGATCAGTCATTTTCTCCATGTGTGGCAGACAATAACGTCAGAAAGATGAATTCTGCGGGGGCTAAAGTCTCGGCCTCGGCAATCAGACCTAGGTGTTACTCCCATTATTTCCTAATGCAGAAAAAGTGCAAAGGTCCTGTTCTGGATCTTTGACTTCTCATTTTTTTCCTGCAGGAGGACTAAATCATGATGCTCACACTGGCCCAAGTTTCGCTTGTCCTGGATCAAGGATGCTGGTTACGTAGTGCTAGATCTGCAGGACACCTATTTCGATATAACTGCCTGCAGGCTCTCAGACACTATCTGCGGTTCAAGTGCGGCCATATTCATTTTCAGTTTGCATGCTTTCTTTTGACCTCACCAATGTCTCTCAGTGTTCACGAAGGTGAGGGTGGTAGTTGCTGCATAATTTTAGAGGTCAGGGGTACCAGATTTCCCCTACTTCGATGATTGGCAACTTAAGGCAAGTTTGCCACAGTCAGTTAGAGACTCAGTGGAGATGGCTTTGAGGCTTCTTTGCCTACTTTGCTCTTGCATCCTGCATGTCAACTGTGCTAGGTGGCACATGCAGGCTCTGCAGTAGGATCTGAAGTCTCAGTGGTCCCAGCACCAAGGAAACCTATTGTACTCCATTCAGGTACTGAAATCTGCAGTAGTGGTTGCTCGACTACAATTGGACCAGTGGTGATGGATGAATCATTACTGGGTTGGGGAGGTTATCTGGAAGACCAGCCTCCATATCAACCTCCTGGAGTTGTGGGCCATTCACTTGACATTGAAGACCTTGCTGCTGTCCATCAAGGGAAGCTGTTCAAGGTTCTCATGAACAACACAATCGCTTTGTGGTACTACAACAAGCAGGGACGTGTGGGGCCCTATACTTGGAGGCCCTTTGCCTATAGACCTGGCTAAATCATCAGGGCAGTTCTCTGCTTATGAACCACTTGGTAGGGTCTTTAAATGCCAGAGTGGACAAACTCAGCTAGTGATGCCTAGAAGATCACAAATGGCTGTCACACGCAAATATGACTCTTAGGGAGAATCCTGAGTTGATTGGCATTTTTCCAAAGGATTGGTCCATATGTTCCCCTAAACATTTTGATGCCACAGTGGAACTCAATTTGGCCCTTACCTTTCTTATGTGAACCCCTTTTGAGCCCTTGCACAGCTGTCCCTACATTTCCTGACCCGGAAGAGTGTCTTTCCCATTGTGATTACCTCAGCTTGTCTCATGAGTGAGCTTCAAGATTTCTCTGTCTAACAGCCCTACATCACCTTCTTTCCAGACAAGCTGATGCTGAGGTTATTTTAATATAACCTATATGGGAAAATGGGGAGAAACAGGATTCTAACCATCATGCAAAAATTATATATAAGAATCAAACAGACCTAAAACACAATGATAATATAATAACACTTTAAGGGTATAAAGAAACTATTAAAGAAAACTGTTTTAAAATCGTATTAATCTATTCTAAGGCAATGCTAGCATGAAAGGCAAAAAAATGCATGATATGAGATCAGAAGAAAAATAGATTAAGATAGCATATGTTTCGGGAAGGAATGTCGGAAGTAAGGTCAGTCTATTTATATGTACAAAGGACAATGCTCTCTAGTCTGGCCTGGTATTTTTCAACAGGGCGTAGGATTTTCCCTCACTTATAGGTGCATTTCGATCCTTCTCTGATTCTAACTGTTGCCCCCACGTAAGCTCTTTTCTAAACTTGCTTTGCCTTACTCAATGCAATATGAAGAAACAGGCTGTATCTCTTATGAGCAGTTCCTCCTGTAAAGTGGTATCCTTTTCCATTTTCAATAGGTTTCTAACTTTGACTAATAATGTGTTTTCTCCTTGGGGCTCTTTGGTTCCTGTTACTGAGCTTCAAGCGTCTCCTTTCTAGTTAGGGTACATTTGGCTTGTTGGCACATCTGGTACAGTTTCTTGTTTCGTTAGGTCTATTTCTGATTTATGTTGATCCATTGTGTAATATTTTTCACTATGGTCTTGTGTTCAGTATTTATATTGTTTTACTGGGCATTGTATACACAACTTTGTAACTGGTGCCTACAACAGAATAATGTGCTATTACTCACCAACTCAGCAGTCCTGCAGAATATGTTGCAAGTGTTCCCTTCACAGGATTAGATATAATTACTTTCCACTTCTCCTCTGACCTTCCTAGATCTGAAGGGTCTCTTAAAATGTCCACATTCCCTTTGCTTATCACTGTCCTTTTGGCTATGTTGAGAATTATCAACAGACTTGACTTCTTCATCTGGTTTCTGAAAGAAGACAGCTTACACATGCTTTTCCTTGACAAGCTCCACTTTTCATAATGTTGCAGCTAAGTGATCAGGGTAGAAAAATAGGAATGGAGTAGTAAATAAGTAGGTGGAGCAGTGGTGCTGAAAATGGCATGTGCAGATGGTCTAATGGTCAACAATGAATCCACAACCTTTTCGTGGTTTTGATGACAACAATGTTATTACATTTTACCATTCATTAATAATTTGTGAGTATTACTAAGTGCTCCATAGTTAACATATTGTTTCTATTGAGACACACAGATGCAACTGACCAATATGATATTTTATCTCAATTGCTATTAAGTGCCTAGAACAGCCTAGTTTAATTATGAACTGAATCCATCAGAAAATGTAACTGTTGTTATGTTGATCTCTTGCTCCTCCACTGATTCACCAGGTCCCAATGCTTTATTGGGGGAGGGGACATGGGACTCCAATCTGACCCATAGAATGGCCCCCAAGCACCCCATTCACCATGTCCTGAGCATGGAAAGCCCCTGGACCCTATCATCTGGGGCCTGAACTATGCAGTGTCCTAGGGGTCTCATCCACGGGATACTGTCTTGTACTCTTCCTGGGAGAGTGCCGACAGGGAACAGAAACCTACCTCTCTGCTCACGCTCTCCTGAGTAGGGAACATAGCTTTGCTTCTGCCTGACGGGAACAGAAACTAAAGGTGCTCCCACTAGGTTGGATCAAAGCAATGGAGCCGGCTCCCGGGGATACCCAGAATTGGTGTTGGCAGGGATGTCGGTGGGGCCCTGGGGCTCATTGGTCTCCCCCTGTGGTCCCAAGGGCTCTAATTGTTGTGGGTGGCCCAGAAGCAACCAAAGGATCCACTACAAAACAAACAAAAGATTGCTATCTCCTGCCATCACCCTAGATATGTGCTGGATGGGGAGTCAGTGGGGCCATGGGGGCCTTGAGCCTCCCCTGTGGGCTGCATAATTTTGTTCAAGGTTTTGGGTGCACCGAGTTGGACCAGGGACCCCCCCCCCCAAAGAAAGGAAAAGATTTGAAAAGGGCACTAATATGAGATGAGCATAATAGCCGCTCATTTATATTCAGTGCTCATGCCAGGGAGCATTCCATAATGCCTTGCAAGGGCTATTTATAGACAATGATATATCATTGTGCATATCAGGGCCTCCTCCTCACTTCGAGCCTGATTTAGATCTTGGCGGGACTTCCGTTGTCCTGTTGTGCCAGCGGTTTCAAGTACTCCATCAAGCTAACGACGGTCTGCCTGCCTGCTGTATTTAGATGTTGCGACAATAGACAGTAGCCCACCATGGTGGCGGTTTTCTCTGCTGGCTAACAGTTCTCCATCGGCTTGGCGGCTCGGAGGTGGAGATTTCTGGCCGGTGGCGGAGATTCCGCCACCGGCCAAAATCTCCACAACCGGGCCGGAACCTCCACCTCCGGGCCGGAATCTCCACCTCCGAGCCGGAATCTCCACCTCCGGGCCGGAATCTCCACCACCGGGCCGGAATCTCCGGCCCGAGTGCGGACATAAAGTTAGTATGAGTAAGTGCATTCTGTGAATACCAAAATGAATAAGTGCATTCTGTGAATACCAAAATGAGTAAGTACCTTCTGTGAATACCAAAATGAGTAAGTACCTTCTGTGAATACCAAAATGAGTAAGTGCCTTCTGTGAATACCACAATGGTAGTAAGTTTAGGATTTTGTAGTAAATTAGTTCTGTGAATTGGGCCCATTAACAATAGTTATACAAACAATATATAACATATACAAATAACATATATGTAAAAATACACAAAAATATCGATATTATTAACAACCATATTTTTAAAATCAATATTAACAACCTTTATATTTTTGTAATCGATATTAACACTTTCTATATTTTTAACATCGATATTACTTACCTTAAAATTGATATTCTTGTCAACGGTATTCTTGCTGACAATATTTCTGCATCAGAATATTTGCAACTTGATATTTAAGTAGGTCGATATTAAAATTTCGATATTTTGTCTGAACAACCATTTGTTTCCGAGCAGGCGGGTACGCGACACCTGACTTCCTGCAGGACCGTTCGCAGTTCTTGGCCTTGTGTATTTCATCAAATGCTTGTTCATCCATACCTTCACCTCTATCTATTTACTTCTCTTCTATCTATCTCAACCCTGATCATTTTTCTGTCCATGAGTGGTACGCCCCATCCTGAAAGAGGGGTTTAGGCAGGTACGGCGCATTGATTGGGGACCATTGGTGTCCAAGTTCCCTCTGTAGTAATTTCCAGGCACAATAGCATCACAATGGGCTATTTTTATCTTTCTGAAAAGTGACCACTTATGTCTATAATTTGATTCACTTACTGGCTCGACGGCATTCCAATGGACTACTTTACCTTATTTTCCGTGACTGCCTTTTGGTCTGCACTTTTTCAAATGAGTCTTTTCTCATAGAGAGTGACCAAAGGGTGAAGTTCCTTTGGTTATAGAGATGGGTGTGGTGTTTTGTTAGTCGATCCTTCTTTTCGATAAGGTCAGTCCTGTTATGAGGTCCATATTTTTCCCTGGTTTGTTACGGGGACTGCATGCCCTCTCTGATTTATTATGGCAGCAACATTCAATGCAACAGATCATTCTGTTATGTTTGGTTTGATTCCTGCTGGACAGTGGTGATGTCAATAAAGTAGACATCTCAAATAGAGGTTATCCCAAAGAGGAGATTTTCTTCACCATAACTGGCCGGTCAAGACCTCTGTCTTCACAGATTACTAGCATTGTTTTTTCGTGCTATCCCAGTTCATGTACGGTGCAAGGACTAAAAAGACATGAAAGCTGTACCACTGAGTCTCATCAAGCCAGCATGAGATTATCTCTTTATGGTCTTTCAGATTCCTTTATTGCCAGACCTTTCCCTGCCTTACCATGCTGATTGAGATGATTGTTTTCTGTACGAGGTGTTAGTACTTCTACATTTAGGGGCCTATTACGATGTCAGTCATAAGGCCTCCCCCCTCAGGTCGGAGGCCTTAAGACCAACATTGTCGGTTTCAATTCCAACTGGCTGATTTTGATTCAGCCGGCCGAAATTGAAACCCGGCCGGTCATTCCGGCTGGCTTCCGATGGGCTCATGGAGCCCGTCGGCCAGTCGGAACCGGCACGTAATCCAAATGGATGGCGGTTTACCTCGTCTGGATTACGATGCATAGTTTCCAGCAGGGTTTCCATGCCAGCCTTTCCGACATGGAAACCCTGTCGGAAAGCATGTTTGGGGGCCCCAGCAGGGCCCCTTTCCTTTGCGGCCTATGGTGCCCCCTTGTTAATCCCAGTTACAAGAAAGGGTAAACCCAAAAAGGCCACTGGGACCTGGGTATGAGACAGTACAATATAAAATTGGTCCCAGTAGAAAAATACTCAACATAAGCACATCATAGTGAACATAATTAAACAAATACGTTGCGAATATTGAGTCCAATGTTGTTTAATCACATTGAACATTACATTTGTTTATAAGTAAGTGAATAAATCAAAGAATATACCAAACGCAAGTGCCCCACAGGGGGAGGAAAAAAAGGGGGGGGAGAGAAGTATTGTGCATCCTCAGAAGAGTCCAAAAAGGAACGAACCACGTGGTCCTTCACACTTTTTGCCTTCTTAAAAGAGTGGATAGTTAAATTTGTTTGTTACATGTCATCTGATATGAGGCCCCAGTGTTTCTTGGAAGGCAGACTTCATGTCAGAATCAGATGAGTTGTGAAATCGACTAATGGAAAGGGGGTACCTCAAGAGGCTGGTCAAGAAAGCACGGAAAGGGGCTTGGTTCAGCCCTAGGGAAACGCTGTTGACACCTAAAGAAAGAGGAGATGACTCCATACAGAGAATGATCTGTGTTACCACCTTTTCAACGCAGAGTAATGCCATCAAGAAGGTGATAAACAAACACTGGGGCCTCATATCAGATGACATGGAACAAACAAATTTACCTATTCACTCTTTTAAGAAGGCAAAAAGTGTGAAGGACCACGATGTTCGTTCCTTTTTGGACTCTCCCGAGGATCCATTCCTTCAGTATTTATGGAATTTACCACCCACACTAGGCCATTTTAAGTGCGGCCACTGTAAGGCTTGCAAGATCACAATTCAAACGAAACAGTTTGTTTACAAACAACACACAATCGATCTCAAATCTTTCACGAACTGTAACACCACCAATGTTATTTATGGGATTATCTGCCCTTGTGCCAAAATATATGTGGGCCAAACACAGCAAAAGATAAAAGCACGCATATTGCAGCATTGCAGCCGAATACGATGTAGAGTACAAGGAGCGCCCCTGGTGGAGCATTTCAGAGATGCTAAACATGGTCCTGACGACCTGCAGTGGGTGGTCTTGGAGAAGGCTACCCTTGGCCCCAGGGGAGGGAACATTGGTATGATTCTCAATGTCAGAGAATGCAAATGGATGTCTCACTTAGACTCTATACGTAATGGCCTTAACGAATTGGACGCCAGCCATGCACAACTATCGTGCCTAGTATCAGAATAAGACCTTTGCACACTCTACACATGGCCACGACATACACCTGATTTTTCTCTCCTTAGCAGTTGTATTACTTCTAACAGCTTTCCATACATTGACAGTACTTAAAATATATATAAGTATCACATGTTAGTTGTGCGTTCCATCCCCGATTTGGCAATGTATGTTCAACTGTCCTGTTGTAATTTGAATTTGTTGTGTATATGTTACTGATTGTTCGTAGCATTAACTTTCATAATATCATAATGCCAAGTTAAATGTCTGTTTGTATTGGCACAGGTTATTAGTGGGGACACATTCGATGCCTCCTTTGTATAGTTTTAAATAGCATTGCCCCTGGTAACTTTGCACTTCTATATGTCTTTATGGAATCTTCCATGACAATGGATCGGTTGAAATGTCTACGCAAACCTTCCCTTCAGCGTGAGCGGGCGTATTTTTATTTTTAATTACTATTAGTATTCAGGATTGAGATATTGCATGATCACTTCCGCCTGTGCGGCTGACATCGGATCTTTCAGCTTAATTAATACCCAGTCCTTACCGCCATGCAATAATCCTTAGGATCCTTTGGTAACTGTAAATACAATGCTCACACTGCCAGGGTGTATTTTTTGTATTTTTGGTGTATTTACATCTTTGTCCCATGCAGTCTTTTTTCCATGACAGAGCCGCGATGACTTGTCAGAATTGACAAGCATCGAGCGTCTGCCATGACGCAGCTCGCTTGTGCACGAGTGAGACGAGCCTCTGTTTCATAAACAGTAGCCATGCCAGTGCTCCGTTTCCCTTCCAGCGAGACGGAGGCAGCTCTAAGACCAGAGGTGAGCCTTGATTATGCGCTGGTTTTTCAAAGCGCCATACCACTTTTAGCAGATGCCCATTTAGCTCGGACGACTTCGCTCATGAGGTTTAAAAGCGTTTCTTGTACCTTATCTCTCTCCCCCCAGATTAAAGCACCTGGCGGGCCCCTTAAGTGTCACAAGCATATCCGGAGGTAATCTTTTATAGTTTGTTCTGTGACACGAATAATTTATTTGTTTTGTTTCGTTTTTTTGACCGCAGTGGTGGTTAGATTTAGGGTCCCATTTCCGTTTTTGCTCTCTCTTTCAGATTCGTCCACAAATGGCCCTATGGAACTTCACGGTCCAGTTAATTTAATTATTCATTATTTATTGGTCCATTGACCATTTTGAAGGGACAGATTCCTTTCCAATTGATCCCAAGTAAGTTCTTACCGCTTGGTAGTTATATCCATGTCACTCTCCATGCCAGACCATGGGATATCTATATGACGGCCCGCACCTTATTTTTCAGGTGCCTGTTTCCCGTTCTCTGCCTTTAGGAGCCTGCGCGCACAACTACTACAAATACCACCTACAGTCAGGGGTGGTTAATGGTAAATAATTGGACTTCAGCCCTTTTTCATCTAAATGTTTTTATCTTGTTCTGGTGCCTATGGAATAAGACTTTTTATGTTAATTCCCCAGGTGCCCCCCTCTCCCCTCCTGCACAGTCCTAAGGAAGACCCCTCCGTAAGGGATTAAGCAACCTACATTTCTTTGGGGGTCAAAATGTCGACAATCTAACTGTTTGCCAGTTTGATCAACAGCGATTTCTCACTGTATTATTGAACTTTCAATCATGGCTACACACTTCTCTGCAATTTTTTAATTATGTGGCTTAAGGATAAGCTGTTCTATAATGTAAATAATTGTGTGATGAGTATAATGTCACTACTCTTTCTGTACACTTTTTCAACCATCACCTAGTGCACAATACTTCTCTCCCCCCCTTTTTTTCCTCCCCCTGTGGGGCACTTGCGTTTGGTATATTCTTTGATTTATTCGCTTACTTATAAACAAATGTAATGTTCAATGTGATTAAACAACATTGGACTCAATATTCGCAACGTATTTGTTTAATTATTTTCACTATGATGTGCTTATGTTGAGTATTTTTCTACTGGGACCAATTTTATATTGTACTCCCTTGTTAATCCCTGCACCCTGTCGCAGGCAGGAGCCGCAGGGATTAACACCACCTCCCATTACCCTATGGGAGCATGTACTACGGTTGGTTTACGGCCGTAACAGATGCTTCCATAGTGAAATGTCAGAAGGCGACCGAACAGTGTAAGGTTGCATCCTAATCCGGTGGTCCGGACCACCGACTGGAGACAGTTTCGGATGGACACAAGTCTGCCCGACATCGTAATAGACCTCCTAGAGTTTACCCAGTCAGAGAGGATATGGCAGTGAGTTGTACAGTCTAATTTTTCTTGTTCAAGATATTCCTAGTGTAACGATCTGGTTTGCTGATTCTGTTGTCAGAATCCTTTACTACGGATTTGGGATTGTTGAGGCCTCCATTGGGTATAATATCTTTCAACAAGCATAATCCGAAGCCTCAGTTCTTGACATAGAATGAAAAACTTTCTAGCTAACACGTCAACATTTTTAAATTCTATTAAGCACTTGGAGGCGAGGATTGTCCCACCCACACATGTTGAATAATATTGGCTTGTTGCGCTGCAAGGTAATATTGTTTGTTACCCACCCTCATATAATATTGTATGCATGAGCAGCGTTCTTTAACCTAAAGGATTTGGGTATTAATATTGTAACATGTGCACTGTTCTTTAACCTACAGGATTTGGGTATTATCTTATATGGTTTTCACATGTTTTGTTTATTTCTGTGTACTGTTCTTTAACCTAAAGGTCCTGGGTATTATATAATGTGGTTTTCCTATGTGATGTTTATTCTACTCGACATTGGGTATTATGTTGGCGTTTTCTCTGGGTTTTTTCCCCAGACTCTTTTCAAATGCTTAAATGGACTGATGAGTGGTAGTTCCAGTTTCCAGTTCTTCAAGATCCTGTTGGTCTCGCTCTTATCTTTAATTCCCGAATTTATCTTCAACATGATGGAAGCGCACCTAGCATATCCATTTAGGGAAGTTCTGACCAGAAGATGGAATAATCACGTTCCAGCAGACCGAGCATGGTTTCTAGTTACAGTTCTGGATGTTCTGGTAGGAGATTCTGCTTGAAGATCGTTAGACGAGTGGACAGTTGGGTTCTTCCAGTTCAATCAGTTTACAGTAACCGTGGGCGGAGAGCTCCGCTCCGCCCGCGGAGTGTGCGGAGATTTGCCTACTCTGCGTTCCACGGAAAACATGGAGTAGGCAAATCCCTGCACATTACGCAGCGGAGCAGAGTTGACCAGCCCTCGCCTCCACCCCCCCATTAAGACAATTAAAACTACATTAAAGGTAAAAGAATAAAGACTTACCTTGACTGCGGTGTCCCCGGGCTGCCGTCCTCCTCTTCATCGCCGTCTCAGGGTGATCTGCGCATGCCTTTTATTTGTGTGTTTACAAAACATGCATGCGCTGTGTAAATGCCGCTTGCAGGTTTTGTAAACACATAAATAAAAAGCATTATCATTTACAATGCCAATAGCTCAAACTCTTGCAAATGCGAGACCTACTGCATTGCAAATGCTTATTCTATTTGGAAGGATGGAATTTCTAGTCTCGTGTGACCAGCTGCAGTGTGTGCTCAACCTGATGTGCTGTTAAAATTCCAGCTTACCATTGGTCCGTATGACGTTGAAGCAACCATGCATTCTTTGACTAAACCTGCCAATTTCATGCCTTCCATCCGAATGACTCCAGGAAGTTTATTTTTTTAAACTTGTTACGCTGGATTGTGATAAATGGTTGCACCTTTAGAGTACAACATATTTTGTTGGTGCATAATAGAAATTAAGACGTAGCCTTCACCAAGCACTTAATGACAGTCCTATGCAATAACAAATGTTACCATTACTAGAATTTAAAATTGTCTACTGACCTTGTAAGGATGAAAGGCAGTTTTGCACATGGCTAGCTTTCGCACACATACTTGGCAGACTTGATAGATGTCTGCAACTTGTGCATTAACCACTAAGCTATGTTATCACCTAAACTTCTAAGAGCTGGTATCGCATAAATATATTCTACTCAATGGCAATACTGTTTTGTCAACTTAATTAGGAATGTCTTCATATAATGCTGGGTATTTAGTAAGCACGTTCTGGGGCCGGAAGTGGTGTTGGGGTAAGGGAGGTGGGAATGTGAAGTGGAATCAGTGCTGCGGTATGGAGAGGGGGGAAAGGAAAGAAACATGCAGCAAAACAGTGCTCCTATTTAATTATTAAGTCCACTTACTTTAGCATGTAGCTGCCGCCCTTTGCTTTTTACATGCTGTGGGTGTCTTTGTCCTGAGTTTGAATGCCGCTGTGCAGCAGAGAGTGTTAGTTCTGGCTTCTACACTTATGAAATGCTTAGGACCCGAAATGAGCCATCAGGCAGCTACATCAGCCTGGGGTTTGTGTGGAGTGAAAAGCTGCAATGAAGCCATAGCCTGTTGTCCTGAGCAGTGGGGGGGGCTCTCCTTGCTGCAGGCAAGAGAGCACAGATGGGTTGAAAATCAAACCGAGTGAATGGGGGGGGCAGAATTAACGTTTTTACATGTGTGCCTACTCGTCTTTCCTGCCCTGTGCCTTTCCTTCCTCATTTATTCTCACTTTCAGTACTTTTATTTGTTAAACTTTACATTTTTGTGTAGTTGTTAATGCGCAGCATTGCGCGCTGTTAAAAGAGAAAAATGATGTTAATTTATGTGACATTCATTAATGTGCGGCATGGTGTTGTTGGAAAATAAAAAAAGAATGCTTTATACATTCATTTAAGTGCGATTCTAATAAATATAAAGGACAACGCATCTTTCACACCGCAGGGGTCTCCCCGACCCGTGACAATCAACCGCTATGGCCAAACAGTCCAGATCCCCTGGAGTTCTCTCCGACTCCCTCGTACCTGCTGCTTGGATACAGCTGCTTGCCTATCGATCAGGAGATCGCCGCCCTTCTTTCAGCTGGCAGCACCGATGCAGGCCTCAACACCGAAGGCCATCTAGGAGTCCTTTGATGCCTCGCCCTGCCTCTGGCAATGGCTAACATCGCACTCAGTTCCTCCCGCAGTAGTGAGTTATAGCTGCAGGTCCACCTCAGGATTTGAAGGGCCCTTCAGGTGAACAGCCTCATGATGAGGCAAATCAGACGGCCGCCATTTCTTTGCAACTGGATGATTGGAGGTGGAAAAGTTAAAAAAATAAATATTTGCAATGTCATAGGTCTCGCATTTAAATGCGAGACCTATGACATTGCAAACTAATGGCCGGATTGCCCCGGCTGCTTTGAAAGTGAAAGCACAAATGGTGCACTGAATGTAAGCAAAGCACGTCGTCATGCCTAAAGTAGGAGAAACTCAATAAACAAAATAGTGCTTACAAGACTATATAACAAGTACCATGTATCAACCGAAGTAAAGGGGCCAGTAGCCATGGGAGGTTACAAATGAAGACATGGCCGTACTAAGGAGGGACTACCAAGCTAATTACAGAATCAGAAGCCAGCATTTATGAAGGACAAAGACACAAGCCAATGAAAAATATGGGGGGAGAGTGGGCGGGGCTTCTCTTCCATACTTTACTGCAGCAGATCGCCAGAGCAGCGCATATGCGCTGGCTCAGGCTCGACCTAAAAAAGTGTGAAACATGGCATCCAAGTGGCTGTGTAACTAACAACTTCAGCGACACCGGACTATTCAGCCCACAGTACTTGCATTCTGCGACTTGTAGTTGCACTTTCTCTTGGTTGGACTGGCCGTTATTCTTACTGGGCTGATGTCGCCCGTTTGAATGGCTGTGTTAAAAGCTTTCAGACTGGCCTCAGATCTGCTGTTTTGGTTGCTTCATTGAAAGTGATAATATACCTCCAATTAGCATTGGTGTATGCAAACAGTTTCTAAAGCTGCATTGTGCTTCTATCTACTTTTGCAGCAGCTCTTCACTTCACCGCTATACTACTCATGCTCACAGTGTGCAGGATTGCACAAGTGCTAGAAGCATCCCACGCCGCACTTTTGGTATTATATTAAATGAGAAATATATAGCATATAGCTTACTGTGGTGCCAAGAACATTTTCGCACAATATGGTCAGAAAACTGCAGCAGGTTAATGACCATGCACATACAGGGTTTTGTTCAGGCATAAGCTTCTTACGATCTGTGTAGATTTCTTACTTTCAATATCAGGCTGGGGGCGGGACAGACAAGTGGAAACACTTAGATGGCAGGAGAATCCCATGTTAGTAGGATTCACAATGCAGAAGGGAGTGATGGGGTCTCCATGAAATGGCAATAAAAAGTGCCTCAACTGTTGAGTTACCAATTTTGAAACTGCGGGACCAGGTTTGCTTCTTGGACTCCCGGAGCCGACTCACCAACCTCTGCTTCTGCTATAATGATGATATGTTTAATAATGCCCTTGCCTTACCAGTTTCCTTCTTCTCATTCAACCAAGTTTAGTGTGCTCTGGTTGATATTGATCCAGCGGAAGCGGTGTAAATTTTGTGGGCTCAGACATGAGTTTCCCACCACACCATAAACTCTATTCACAGCTATGGCATTGCTAACAAGCGGCTGCATTGTCCCGGCTACTTTGAAAGTGAAAGCGCGCATGGCGTGCTGAATTTAAGCAAAGCAGGTCATCGTCCCTAAAGTAGGAGAAACTCAATACATAAAATAGCGCTTACAAGACAAAATAACACGTACCGTGTAACAACCAAAGTAAAGGGGCTAGTAACCATGGAAGGTTACAAATGAAGACATGGCCGTACTAAGGAGGGACTAACAAGCCTCTTTACGAATCAGATGCCAGCATTTACGAAGGGCAAGACACAAGCCAATGAAAAATTTGGGTGGAGAGTGGGCGGGGCTTCTCTTCCTTACTCTACTACAGCAGATCACCACAGCAGCGCATGCGCGCTGGCTCAGGCTCAACCTAAAAAAGGAATCACTCATTAGTAGTACACAAAGTATACTAATTTAACGTTTGTGGTACATTAGTATCTACGTTTAACACACAAAAACCTTTTGAACACACTCACAATTACTGGATGATGTCATCAGTGATGTCATTTGAGATATCACCAATGATGTCATCAGTGATGTCACTTACCATGTCTGGAGTGATGTAATATGCGAGGTCATAAGCAGTGCATTGCAGGGGTGTAAGTTTTTGTAGTTCAGGTAACTATAGCTGCTGATTTTGACTGATTTTGTACGAGTGAAATCTGAGCGCAACTATAACGTCCCTGTAACCTTTGGTTTTTCAGTGTATTTCTATGGTTTTTTAAATTCTATTTCATAACTATAACATTCTTGTAGCTTTTGTTTTTTTACTGAATTTCTACAGTTTTTTAAATTCCATTTACTAACTATAATGTCCCTGTAACCTTTGGTTTTTGTAAGTGAATTTGTTAGTTTTTTTTATTTTTATTTCCTAACTGTAACCACTAACATTTGGCACTGTGTGAGTGAGGGCAGTGGGTGTATGAGTATCTGAGTAGGTTTGTAAGTAGGTGTGAGAGAGCATGAGTGGGGCTGTAAATGGGTATATGACTTTCTGAGTGTGTCTGTGAGTGGGTGTGTGAGTCTCTGAGTAGATCGGTGAGTAGGTGAAAAAGTGTATGAGTGAGTCTGTAAGTGGGTGCATGAGTGTCTGACTGAGACTGTGAGTGAGTATATGTGTCTGAGTTTGTCTGTGAATGGGTGCATGAGTGAATGGGTCTGTGAGTGGCTGTGAGAGTGTCTGAGTGAGTGGGTGCATAAGAGCCTGAGTGGATCTGCTCATTTTCTGCTTGTTCTCTGTAGGGCTGGGCAGAGATCACAGAGTTTCATTTAGCAGCATTCCACGGAGTTACCAAAAACACTGCCAAATTCCATGAGCAGTCAGAGCATTGCTCGACTACCCCTATTGAAATCCCCTTGGCTGTTGAGGGTCGGTGGGGGCCAAGAACCCCTATTGTTGCCACAAGTAAGTCCCCCACAGCATGATTGGGAGACACAGTCAGAGGCCTCACCCCCTTTATCCATTACTCTGCAAAGGGGCATATTGGTGCACTACTGTTTGCATGTTTTTCTCTTATTTCTATACTTGGCTCCTGTAATTGATGTAACTATGTAACATGCAACTCGCTGCTCCTCATGTAAAGCGCTCTGATACCTCCGGGTCTAGCCAGCGCTATATAAAACTTTGCAAATAAAAAAATGTAAAAAAATATTGTTCCGTGAGTGGGTTCTGCTCTTATTCTGCCATTTTTCAGCTCACTTCTAATGTTTATTTTGCCACTTTCTGCTTGTTTCTGACCTCTATTTTGCCTCTTTCTGCTCATTGCTGACCTTTATTCTGCCTCTTTCTGCTCGTTTCTCACCTATATTTTACCTCTTTCTGCTCGTTGCTGACCTTTATTTTACCTCTTTCTGCTCGTTCCTGACCTTTATTTTACCTCTTTCTGCTCGTTGCTGACCTTTATTCTGCCTCTTTCTGCTCATTTCTCACCTTTATTTTGTATCTTTCTGCTCATTGCTGACCTTTATTTTGCCTCTTTCTTTATGTACGTTCTGACCTTTATTCTGCCTCTGTCTGCTTGTTTCTGACCTTTATTCTGCTTCTTTCAGCTCGTTTCTGACCTCCATTTTGCCTCTTTTTGGTCGTTGCTGACCTTTATTCTGCCTCTTCCAGCTCATTTCTGACCTTTATTCTGCCTCTTTCTGCTCGTTTCTCACCTTTATTTTGCATATTTCTGCTTATTTCTGACCTTTATTATGCCTCTTTCTGCTTGTTGCTAATCTTTATCTGCCCTTTTCTGCTCATTATCTTTATTCTGCCTCTTGCTGCTCACTTCTTGCCTTTATTTTGCATCTTTCTGCTTGTTGCTGACCTTTATTTTGCCTCTTTCTGCTCATTCCTAACTTTTATTCTTCCTCTTTCTGCTAGTTTCTGATCTTAATTGTGCCTCTTTCTGCTTGTTGCTGATCTTTATCAGCCCATTTCTGCTAATTTCTGACCTTTATTCGGCCTCTTTCTGCTCGTTGCTACCCTTTATTTTGTCACTTTCTGTACGTTTAGACCTTTATTCTGCCTCTTTCTGCTTGTTTCTGACCTTCATTTTGCCTCTTCCTGCTAATTCTTCACCTATATTCTGTCTCTTTCTGTCTTTGTTTCTGCCTCTCTCTGCTTGTTTCTGGCTATTACTTTGCCTCCAGCTGCTCTTTTTCCTGTGACCGCAGGGGTATCCTCACGGCCCCCGCGTTTCCATCCGGCTCCCAGTCTCTTGTGGGAGCCGGCATTTGTGCTGCACGGAGTGAGCTGCTGGAAAGGCAGCTCCCTCCATGCAGGAGCAATCATTTAATCTCTTTCCCTGTATTCATGTCTGCAGGCAGAGAAAGAGATGAAACCTCCGCTTCCAGCAGGCGGGAGCACTTTGACAGCTCCCACCCGCTGGAAGCGGAGTGTTTGCTTTAGCTTGGCTGGAGCTGTGAGATCCTGCCAAGCTAAAGCCCACAGCTATGACCCAGGGATGGGCACCCTGGGATATAGCAGGAGCTGGCCCTGGGGGTGGTGGTCCCCAGCCCATTGTTGTTCCCAGGAAGGGGGCCACCGCAGAATGGTTGCAGGGCTACAGCCTGCCTATTTAGGCCGACACCGAGTGGCACAGCTGGACTCAAATGAAAAGGAAGCTGTCATGCTGGAGTCTTCGCCACTGGATTGTCTTTGGCAAATGTGGTGATGACAGCCCACTTGGGTCGAATTGGATTGCACTACAATTCCCAGAAATCACGGCAGTTGTCGTCCGGATTTTCCGAGGTATGGCAATAAAGGCGGAACATTTGTTGTAAGTGCAATTGTCATTTGCACCACATGATGCCTCTGATGAGGGCAGTGGCCCGAAACGCGTCACGCGTCACGCGTAAGGCATGGTATGGCAGGGTTATGGATCCCGAACTACCGTTTCCTTTGAGAATCAACCAGCTGAGCAGTGCATTTCTCCTGGGGCAACTCTCTTTTGTAAACATATATATATATATATATATATATATATATATATATATATATATATATATATATATATATATATATATATATATGTATATGTATATGTATATATATATATATATATTACCTACTGGCAGTCGCCAGTAGAAAGTTATAGTTAGGACCTAGTTTCAATAGGAAAAGCGTTTTTTGATTTGCAAATATCTTTGGCGCCGTTTGACGAATCTTCGCGAAATTTTCAAAACTAATGGGGCGGACAGGTCAGCTCCTGTCTTGAAAGTTTCGGGGGGATTCGTCATGCGGGGCTGAGAAAAAAGGGTGGTCCCAAAACACGTTTTCCCCATGTTATTTTCCATCGGAATTTTGAAACAGGTTACAGCCCGAACTGCAGAACGGAATTATGCCAAATTTGGCAAAAAAGTAGGTCTTGGTCTAGAAAGCGTGCTTTTTTTAAAATGGTGTAAATCCGTTCAGTAGTTTCTTAGAAATTCAAAAATAAAAAAATATCGATATCTGGGTGGAGCCTAACCATCTTTCTGTACCTCTGTTGCTTCTTTCTACACCTCTGTTGCTTCTTTCAGCAATTCTCTTGCCTCTTTCTGCACTTTTCTTACTTCTTTCTGCACCCCTCCTGCCTCGTTCTGTACCTCTCTTGCCTCTTTCTGCACCTCTCCTACCTCTTTCTGCACCCTTCTTGCCTCTTTTTGCACCTCTGTTGGTTCTTTCTGCACTGCTCTTGCTTTTTTCTGCACCTCACTTGCCTCTTTCTGCACTTCTCTTGCTTCTTTCTAAACGTCTCCTGCCTCGTTCTGTACCTCTCTTGCCTCTTTGTGCACCTCTCCTACCTCTTTCTGCACCCTTCTTGCCTCTTTTTGCACCTCTGTTGGTTCTTTCTGCACTGCTCTTGCTTTTTTCTGCACCACTCTTGCCTCTTTCTGTACCTCTGTTGCTTCTTTCTGCACTTCTCTTGCCTCTTTCTGCACCCTTTGTGCCTCTTTCAGCTCCTCTGTTGCTTCTTTCTGCACTACTCTTCCTTCTTTCTGTACCCCTCGTGCCTCTTTCAGCACCTCTGTTGCTTCTTTCTGCACTCCTCTTCCTTCTTTCTGCCCCCCTCGTGCCTCCTTCTGCACCTCTGTTGCCTCTTTCAGCACCTCTGTTGGTTCTTTCTGCACTGCTCGTGCTTCTTTCTGCACCTCACTTGCCTCTTTCTGCACTTCTCTTGCTTCTTTCTAAACCTCTGTTCCTTCTTTCAGCAATTCTCTTGCCTCCTTCTGCACTTCTCTTTCTTGTTTCTGCACTTCTCTTGTGTCTTTCTGCACCTCTGTTGCATCTTTCTGCACTTCACTTGCTTCTTTCTGCACCTCTCTTGCCTCTTTCGGCACCTCCGTTAATTCTTTCTGCACCCCTCCTGCCTCTTTCTGCACCCCTCTTCCCTATTTGTGCAACTCTCTTGCCTCTTTCTACACCTCTCTTCCCTCTTTCTGCACCACTCTTGCCTCTTTCTGTACCTCTGTTGCGTCTTTCTGCACTTCTCTTGCCTCTTTCTGCACCCTTTGTGCCTCTTTCAGCACCTCTGTTGCTTCTTTCAGCACCTTTGTTGCTTTTTTCTGCAGATCTCTTGCCTCTTTCTTCACCTCACTTGCCTCTTTCAGCACCTCTGTTGCTTTTCTCTGCAGATCTCTTGCCTCTTTCTGCACCCCTCTTTTCTCTTTCTGCACCTCTCTTGCCTCTTTCTGTATCCCTGTTCCCTTTTCTGCACCTTTCCTGCCAGTTTCTGTACCTCTCTTGCCTCTTTCTATACCTCTGTTGTCTCTTTCTGCACTTCTCTTGCTCTTTCTGCACTCTTCACACCTTTTTCAGCACCTCTGTTGCTTCTTTCTGCACTTCTCTTCCTTCTTTCTGCACTCCTCGTGCCTCCTTCTGCACCTCTGTTGCTTCTTTCTGCACTTCTCTTGGTTCTTTCTGCACTGCTCTTGCCTCTTTCTGCATCCCTCTTGCCTCTGTGAGCACCTCTTTTGCTTCTTTCTGCACTTCTCTTGCCTCTTTCTGCACCCTTCGTGCCTCTTTCAGCACCTCTGTTGCTTCTTTCTGCACTTCTCTTTCTTCTTTCTGCACCCCTCTTGCCTCTTTCTGCACCTCTGTTGCTTCTTTCTGCACTTCTATTGCCTCTTTCTGCACCTCTCTTGCTTCTTTCTGCACCTCTGTTGCCTCTTTCAGCACCTCTGTTGCTTTTTTCTGCAGATCTCTTGCCTCTTTCTTCACCTCACTTGCCTCTTTCAGCACCTCTGTTGCTTTTCTCTGCAGATCTCTTGCCTCTTTCTGCACCTCTCTTTTCTCTTTCTGCACCTCTCTTACCTCTTTCTGTACCCCTGTTCCATTTTCTGCACCTTTCCTGCCTGTTTCTGTACCTCTCTTGCCTCTTTCTGTACCTCTGTTGTCTCTTTCTGCACTTCTCTTGCTCTTTCTGCACCCTTCACACCTCTTTCAGCACCTCTGTTGGTTCTTTCTGCACTACTCTTGCTTTTTTCTGCACCTCACTTGCCTCTTTCTGCACTTCTCTTGCTTCTTTCTACACCTCTGTTGCTTCTTTTAGCAATTCTCTTGCCTCTTTCTGCACTTCTCTTCTTTCTTTCTGCACCCCTATGCCTCTTTCTGTACCTCTCTTGCCTCTTTGTGCACCCCTCCTACCTTTTTCTGCACCCCTCTTGCCTCTTTTTGCACCTCTGTTTGTTCTTTCTGCACTGCTCTTGCTTCTTCCTGCACCTCACTTGCCTCTTTCTGCACCCCTGTTCCCTGTTTCTGCATCTTTCCTGCCTGTTTATGCACCTCTCTTGCCTCTTTCTGCACCTCTGAGTTAGAGTTAGTTTTATTCCCCCTGCCCTATTATGTACTAGGGTCTTACAGGGGAGGTCATGCCAATCACAGGGGTACCCCAACCCATAGTGTACCCTAGTGTATGTAGGTGTTTTCACTGTATTCTAAGCGTCTTTCAGCATAGCACTGACTCCGGGTCTGGTTAGTCAGAGTCAGTTACCACCAGTACCAGTCAGTAAAAAGTTGGGAGAACAGGATGACTTTGCACAAAGGCCTTTTTCTGCACCTCTGTTGGTTCTTTCTGCATATCTCTTGCTTTTTCTGCACTTTTCTTCGTCTTTTCTGGACTTCTGTTGCCTCTTTCTGCATTTCTCTTGCTTCTTTCTGCGCCTTTCTTCCTCTTTCTTCACATGTCCTACCTTTGTCGGCATAGTTAGAAATTAGCATTTAAAAAACCTTAGAAATTCACTGAGGAAACCATAGGTTTCAGGGACTTTATAGTTAGAAATTATCATTTAAAAAACCTTTGAAATTCACTGAAAAAAACATAGGTTTCAAGGACATTATAGTTAGAAATTAGCATTTAAAAAACCATAGAAATTCACTGAAAAACCATAGGTTTCAGGGACGTTATAGTTAGTTGGACATTTCACTCGTACAAAACCAGAGAAATTTGGCCGTTATAGGTAGTTGAGCTAACTATAACTCATGCCCCCGCAATGCACTGCTGATGACATCACATATTACATCATTCATGACATGGTCAGTGACATCACTGATGACATCACTGATGATATCATCCACGTGATAATCTGATGCACCTCCTCACACCCTAAAATAACCTTTGATACACCCACTCTAAAATACAGACTACCATTTTCGAAACCATAGACACACCAATACCAGTTACTACATACCTTCTCACTGATTCCTAGGTCTACACACACGTCCACTCATTCACCCAATTTAGAGTGGGTGTATCAAAAGTTATATTAGGGTGTGAGAAGATGCATTAAATTCTCACATGGATGATGTCCTCAGTGATGTCATTTGAGATGTCATCAGTGATGTCATCAGTGATGTCACTGACCATGTCATGAGTGATGTAATATGTGACGTCATCAGCAGTGCATTGCGGGCGCGAGTTATAGTTAGCTGAACTAACTATAACGGGGGAATTTCACGGGTTTTGTACGAGTGCAATGTCCAACTAACTATAACTTTCCCTAAAACCTATGGTTTTTTCAGTGAATTTCAAAGGTTTTTTAAATGCTAATTTGTAACTATAACGTCCCTGAAACCTATGGTTTTTTCAGTGAATATATATATATATATATATATATATATATATATATATAGGATGAGGATATAAGACACTAAGGAGCATTGAAACACATCAGAACTCCCCAATAATTAGTTATTGTAGTAATTGACATGTTATGGCATGCGCTCGGCTTCAGCACTTCACCTACTTCTAACCTACCTGCTGCCCTTTTTGAGGTCTAATCCATCTCACTACACTTCTAGATGATCCTGATGCTTCGCTGTCTTAGCACTCCCTTGTATGTTTCAGGATCACTGATGAACAACTTCTGCAAGCCTTCAGAAGCAGCGCTTGACACAGGTGTGCATGTGACTATCCGTTGTAGGTTTGGACTAGTGCTGCAGACACTGGGTCCCAGATTCATCAACATTTGACGTATCGCAACACATCACGATAACTTGCTGCACTGTGCTGCATGTAATGGAGAGGGCAGGAATAAGCCATGTCTATCAAGATATGGTGCATTCCTTCTCTCTCCTTTCTTTGGCGCGATCGTGGCTGCCTAGTGCCAACAAAGGCACCCTTATGCAATGGTGCATGGTGCAAAGGTGCCTGCTTTGCAGGCAGGATTGCTCTTGTGCAGGAAGGGAATCCTTCCTGCACAAAAACAACCCTTACTGGAGTTTTATATTTCTAAGTGTGCTGCAGAATGCAGCATACTTGGAAAGAAAAGAGAACGACGGAAGACCGGAAGGTGTACATTTTTGACACATTCCCAAATTTACCAGTCTTGGTACATCTGGGAATTCATCAAAATATATGGGTGAATGCATGGGAACAAACACGCTGTACACATGTAATGCAGAGTACCGTGCTGCTGGGACTTGGGCTGCCTTGTATTACTCCAGATTTACCAAGCCATGCCGAGCCACGCATAGTGGCTTGGTAAATCTGATCTACGGATTGCGTTCCTCTTGTATCACCTTGCTAGACGCAAGGCCAACTCAATTCTATGATATATTTGGGTCTGATTCTTTGAACATATTTATAAGACCATGGTGTATGTATGCAAATGTAACCGGCACATCATCTCAATTTGATGCTGTTGTACTACCTGGAGATAAAATAGAAAGGGGCATATGTCCAAGGAAGTGGTGGAGTGAGGCGTTAGCCGTCATGGCTTAACGCCTCACTCCGCCACTTCAGAAACTCAAGGCTGCACCATATTTACAAGGATAGGGTGCAGCCTTGCATTTCCCCCTGCGCTGGCGCTACACTTAGCAGTGTTGCGCCAATGAAGGTACCCTTGCACTATAGTGCAAGGGTGTCTGCGTGCAGGGGAGTATTGCTTAGGTGTACGAAGCTGTCCCTTCCTGCACATAAACGATCGTGAAATGCCATGTTGTCACTTCTATGGGCCTGATTCACAGAACTAACTTACGTCAAAAACGTAAAGTTAGTACTTTTTGGTATTCACAGAATACACTTACTCATTTTGGTATTCACAGAATGAACATACTCATTTCGGTATTCACAGAAGTTAGTAGTCCTAACTTTAGGACTCCTAAATGCCTACTGTGAATACCAAAAGTCTTAAAGTTAGGATTTTTCTCAGTTTAGGAGTAGTAAAGTTAGGACTCCTAACTTTAGGACTCCTAAATGCCTTCTGTGAATACCGAAAGTCTTAAAGTTAGGATTTTTCTCAGTTTAAGAGTAGTGAAGTTAGGAGTCCTAACTTTACTACTCCTAAACTGAGAAAAATCCTAACTTTAAGATTCTTCGGTATTCACAGAAGGCATTTAGGAGTCCTAAAGTTAGGACTACTAACTTCTGTGAATACCGAAATGAGTAAGTTCATTCTGTGAATACCAAAATGAGTAAGTGTATTCTGTGAATACTAAAAGTACTAACTTTACGTTTTTGACGTAAGTTAGTTCTGTGAATCAGGCCTTATGTGTGCTGCTTAATGCAGCACACATGGAGGTTTCAAAAATATTTTTTTTTAAGGATTGTTTATGTGCAGGAAGGGTCACCTTCCTACACATAAACAATCCAAGGCGTTTTGCTTTTTCCATGTGTGCTGCACAAGGCAATAAAGCATTTCTCCTTGTTTCGCCAAGTTAAGACCAGGTTTTCCCTTGTTTTAATTTTGGCGCTGCCTCCTATTTACGCTGCCCTTGTAAATAGGGGGCAGCGTCAAAATCTATGGGTGCTGCGATGGAACGCCCACCGCAACACCCACTGCCCACCCCTTTTACACTACGCATAGCGTGAAAGGGAACCTTAATTACAAGGCAGCGTTAAGCCACATTAAGTGGCTTAACGCTGCCTTGTAAGTAATGCGAAGCTCCTTTCGCCATGGAAACGTAACAAAAAGTGACATTCCCGTGGCGATAGGGGCTTGTACATATGCCCCAAATTTTCATGCTCAGAGCAAGAATCATGAGGTGGACGGAATCTGCAAAGTAGTTAATTGTTTTTTCTGCACAGTTGCAATATAGCAACACTGGAATAAAAAAAATGTGTTACACACAAAGGGCCCGATTCACAAAGATAAACTTACATTTTTGTGTATCTTTACAAAGCTAAACTTAGACCAAAAGTCTAACTTTACTACTTTTCGGTATTCACAAAGGTAAACTTAGACCAAAAGTCTAAGTTTACTACAGTTTGGTATTCACAAATTTAAGTTACTACTAGTAAAGTTAGACTCTGGGTCTAAGTTTACCTTTGTGAATACCGAAAAGTAGAAGGTTAGACTTTTGGTCTAGGTTTACCTTTGTGAATACCGAAAAGTAGTAAACTTACACAAAAGTGTTAGTTTACCTTTGTGAATCGGACCCAACGTTTGGGTTAAAATATCAGAACTCATATTTTGACGTTTCTTCCACTATGTAGAGCAGAGGCTGTGTATGTGGCATCGTGTAATGTATTTTTGTTTTCCACATTTGTAGAGAAAAGAGCCAATATTATTGACGAAGAAAGCCAACAACACATACAACATTGTTGGAACCACATACGCCTTGAATATTGCCAAAGACCCTGGTCTGTCAACAATTTCGAAGAGTGCCGCTCTGCCTCCCAAGATGCCGCGCCTTGAAGAGAAGCCGCCTGAAAGCAAGAAAACTTACAACAGCGTCAGCAAAATCGACAAAATGTCCCGCATTGTTTTTCCTGTGCTTTTTGCTATCTTCAATCTGGTGTACTGGGCCACATATGTGAACCGAGAATCAGCTATTAAGGGAATGATTCCAAAACAATAAGAACTTTAAAAAACACTTCCTTTGTGGAATCAGGCAGGAAATCTCAAAATTAATTTACTTTTATTTTTAATGTAAAAAAAAACTGTGATTTTTTTTCTTTTTGCTATTGCCGAAAAGGAATGATCGTGCCTCTGGCATTTGTGATGTCACATCAGTTTTGCCGCTGCAAACCTTTTTTCTGCTAGTCTCTGGCGTAGGCTGGTTGCATGCTGTTTATTCATGCTGCAAACTTCACAGGCTGCGACTGTGTTTGTTTTCTCCTCTGATTGGACTGCATTGCCTAACGAAGCATACATTTCAATAGTCATTGGTTTCTTTGAACGCGACTTTCTAAACCGGGAATGTTGTGATTTGCTCCTTGTATATGAGAGAAGTTGAGCACAATTACTAGAGAAGTAAATTTGGTGCATCAAGTGTGCGATTTGAACAAAAGCTCTGTCTGTCAAATGTCCGTCTAGACCATCTAACAAATGTCCGTGTAAACCATGGGTACAGGGTTATTTACCCTCTTCTAAGTACTTGCACTGTGCACAGTGCAAATTCTGTGCTTTGCCGGTATATGTGCCTCAAGAAGGTCGAATTTAAAATAAGCGGGAGGAGGCAGTCATCACCGCCTCTTATCTGTCCAGCTTAGAGGTGGATGCAGGTTGGTGTGTCCCTTACCCAGGACTGCAAAACTGCTTCTTCTTTTGAGCTTCCAGGCACATCAGGTTAGTTTGGGCAACCATATTATCAGTTCTATTCTAACATTGGTAGGCCTGGAAGGAATGGTGGTTGTGATTGGGGTGGCCTTCCTAAACTCCCAACAGAAATTAACGGGTTTACCCAAAAGGCCTACTGCACACACAAATACAAGATATGTGTGTGTGCGCACTCACTGAGAAACATGAAAGAGGAGAAGTATGCCCTGTACCAAAGGGACATCGGTAAAGCAAGATTTTGCGTTCCCCTTGGTGTGTGAACACTACCTACATTATATGCATCTATTGGCCTACATTACCTTGGGCTCTGGATTCTGCATTGTAAGGGGTGGGAGTTCACTAAGCCGTGGAGTATATTCTCTTGGATTCCACGTGTTTTTAGAGAAGCATGAATCTGTGTAATTCCCCTTACACTGCCTCTAATACACAACAGCACATGAGCTATCCCAGGAATGTATGTGGCCCTGGTGCAAATCCAGCACCGATGTGGCAAGTCACTAGGGCCTATGTTCTGTCAATCATAAAAATATTTTTCATGTATAGAGCTCTAACGCCATGTTGGCATTTGCCATGTCTTCTGAACAGCCCTGCAATATCCTACATCAAAGTGAATGTGTAACCAATCAGCGGGGCACAGGTAGGACAGAGATTTAGGTGCACATGGTGCCTTCATCTAGGTCTAAAGAGGGCCCATGATATCAATGCATAGAAACCAACACATCTCTTCAGACTATTTAAGCATGTACTATGGTGTTATACCACAATATTGAGTTTTAAATGCTGTCCTGGTAACATCTATCTAGAATATTGACTACCACAATATTGTGAAGATACGCATCTAAAAGTAAGCATAGGTTTACTCTTTGTACTTCTCATCTATTTACCTTGATGACACATATATATTTTCAAGGAAACTATAGATGGATTTAAGAATAGTACATTTATGTTCCCTATATATACTTACCATCATGATATTATGGTAACGTTACATTGCGGATGGACAATATATTTTCACTCGATATAGAGAAATACATCTAGTTCTGCATTTGTGCTAAACGTTTGTGCTTAACTAACTCCAGTTGAACAATTGATATTGCCTATTCTAAATCTAGAGCATTCTTGTTTTCAACTCTATGTGCATGATTATGAGCCTGAATTCTGATCCTGCACAAACAGGAGTGTAAGGGATCAGGGCTGTTCTTTGAAGGCTCTTTCAAATAGTGTGCTCCAAACTGAAACTTTATTCCACAAGCCACAACTTCAGACAGAATAAAAACATGACATCCTTGAAGCATGCAATTTTTTTTTCACTAATTAGAAAATATTTGTGTTAACTATATTTTTCTACCACTCTTGAACAACTGTCATTCAGGGCAGGCAGACTCTAGATAATGCAAAACAACGGCCTTTTAATATGGACCGTCTGCTGAACACATTTGGCTTAAAAGTCACTGGTGATCGTATACAGTTGTGGAGTGCCCATATTAAAGTCACGTAGAATTGCCCATGAAGAAGCCAATAATACAAATTCAGGATTTTCGTAATACTAGAAAGTCTACTATCAAGGACTCTTCTATTATCTGACTGATTCAAGAAATATCCATTTTCTTTCCAGTGCTTCCAACAACATTACTTCTTATTAACGATTAAATATTTGTTATTCTAGATAGTAGGTAGAAGAAAACATTTCATAGGTGGGTTTTGATGTAAAAGATATTTACAAACAACAACATCGGTGTACTTTAAAATAAGATATCTGTTTAAAGCATACAAATTAGACATATGGATAATTTGCTTCCAAGAGAGATTATCAAAAAATGTCTTTTCAAGTTTGACCCAAGGAGGTTCAGGTGAATCCACGTACTGGGATAACACTGCACAAGATTGTTTGATGATGAAAGGAGGATGGTATACTTTGAAATTAAGGAATCTATCACAGCCTTCAAATTTATACTTTTAAATTTTGGTAAAGCAATATGAGGGGTTTAATTATTCCATAAAGATGTTGAGCAAAAATTGTTTAAAACCAAAAGCTGGAAATGTAAAAGGTAATATTGTGAGAACAAAACGAATAAGGGGGAAAATAGTCATTTTGATGGTCTCCACTCTCCTCCACCATAAGAGGGAGAAAGGAGATCAAGTAGGCAAAAAATCTTGGGGCATATTTACAAGGGCTTTATCTCCGCTTTTTTGGCGAGATAAAACTATCGCCCAATTTACAAGAGGGTGCTAACATGCATAATCGCATGTTAGCACCCTTTTTCCCAACGCTCCCTTGCATCTCTAATGAGATGCAAAGTGGGCGTACCCCGGATGGACTACCTTGCAAATATCGCTGATGTTCACATCGCGATATTTACAAAGTTGCCCTAGCATTTTAGCACACGTTAGTTTTTGGAGAAAACCGCTGTTTTCTCCAAAACTAACGTCTGCTAAAATGCAGACTTACCTATCCCTAACATTGGGGTGGATTATGCTGATACGACCCTGTGGGTCGTATCAGCAAAGTTATCGCCGTTTGTAGGGAACATCGCTGGAAAACCAGCGATGTTCCCTGCAAAACGGCGATAACCTTCGCTATCTCTGGAATTTTTATCGCCTCTGGAGAAACGCGTTGTTAATAACGCGCTACCAGGGCGATAAATTCCAGAGATAGCCTGCGATAACAAAATGATCGCTAAGCACGGCCAGCGATAATTATCGCTGGCCGTTGATAATATGCCCCCTTGTTTCTTGGTTTTAGGGGTAGAGATATTGAACTGAGCAGATTTCATGAGGTCTGGTGCAAACGAAGTACCCATATATTTAATGTTTGTCTGGCTTCACATAAAATTTGTCTTTTCAAACAAGTGTCTGATTCATAGTGAATTGAATGGGAGAACCTCTGTCATATTTTGGTTCAATTGATAGCCAGAAATGTGTAGGTACAATTGAACTTCAATTGCAAAAGGTTTCCAATGAAGTGAAGATGTTGGACATGTATAATTAGATGTCCTCAGCGTATGCTGACATTTTAAATTCTATAACATTACATGTGATACTATGTATGAGGGTATTACATCTCAAGCATGCCACAAATGGTTCTAATCATAATACAAACAATAATTGGGAAAGGGGGTGACAATGCCTAGTCCCCCAAGATATATAAAATAATAATAATTAAATACAAGAATTAACAAAAACACTAGCTCCAGAGGAAGAATTTATTAATTTAACAAATTATATAAAACGAGGACAAAAACAAACTATTGGAAAGTATTGAACATATATTGTCAATCAATGCAATCAAAAGCTTTTTCAGCATCAAGAGTAGGCTGATACCGGTAATTCAGATTTGGGGGTGAGTAAGATAACATTAAGAGAACTTGTGCATTACCTGCTGCTGACCCACCCTTTACATACTCAGATTGGTCATTTTCTACATATTTTGCATAATGCATTTTAAATGTGTGGCTAACATCTTTGCCTATATATTACAATCATAATTAATTAATTTCCAAAACTTCTGATCTTTATCTTGCTTGGGTGTTTCTGCTGTGAGACCATCCAGAAAACGTCTGTAAGCACTAGAACAATGAATGAATGAGTTATATAACTCCAAACCTCCCAAAAACTTAGGGGCATATTAACAACGGCCAGCGATAATTATCGCTGGCCGTGCTGAGCGACAAATTCCCTAACGCAGGCTATCTCTGGTATTTATCGCCCTGGTAGCGCGTTATTAACAACGCGTTTCCCCAGGGCGATAAAAATTCCAGAGATAGCGAGAGTATCGCCGTTTGCAGGGAACATCGCTGGTATTCCAGCGATGTTCCCTGCAAAACGGCGATAACCTTGCTGATACGACCCTGTGGTCGTATCAGCATAATCCACCCCCTATGTCTAACATAGGTAAGTCAGATTTCACCAGACGTTAGATTTTGACGAAACGGCCGTTTTCGCCAAAATCTAACGTCTGCTGAAATCTATGGGCTGCCTTGTAAATATCGCGATGTGAACATCGGCGATATTTGCAAGGCAGTCCATCCGGGTACGCTCAGTGACGCCCACTTTGCATCTCATTAGAGATGCAAAGGGGGCGTTGGGAAAGGGTGCTAACATGCGATTATGCATGTTAACACCCTCTTGTTGATAGGGCGATAGCTTTATCTCCGTTTTTCTGGCTTTTAAAGCCAGAAAACGGAGATAAAGCCCTTGTAGATATGCCCTTAGGAGTTAGAATGATGCATAATAAGAAATAAGCTCAGTTGAAATCGAACGAGAGCCCGGTGCTTTACCTTATTTCAAGACTTTAAAAACTTGCAAATGTCCCATAAATAAATATCTTTCTCAAGATCCTCAAAATTACTATCCTGTTAAAATGTATGAGACACCTAAGAAAAATGTATCAAAATCTTGATGTAAAAAAAATTGGTTATTAGTTCAGGGGGGTGAGAGCCCCACTCAAATAATAAACACATTCCCTTTCCGGGTGAATCGCAAAAGTCACTAAATAAACCTGTGCTTAACCCTCTGGTAGCTTGGCAGAAAAGCATCTAGGCTTAACTTAGAGACAATGTGTAAAATGTTTATGCAGCACTCAAACAGTAATAAAGTGAAAATACAACACAAGAAAAATTCCAAACCAATGTAGAAAAAAATAGTAAATTTTAATAAATAATGCGAAATAACAATTAGACAAACCTGATGAGTAGAAGCAGAGTTATGATTTATTAAAAATTTTAAGTAAAAATAGCATGAAGTAGAAGCAGAGTTATGATTTTTTTAAAGTTTTAGGTAAGAATACCATGAAGAAGCAGAAAGTGCCAATCGTGGTTATCTGGTCATGCTGGACCGGGTCAAAGTCAAATGTTCAGGCCGACCACAATGGAGCACAGGTCAGATACAGGGACCAGGTTTGTCCTGGTAGAAAGTTTACCTTAGTCTAGTTCCACATGAGGAGCCATAGACAACGCATTGCATTGCTGGGGACTGCAAAGAGACCATTGATTGCGTGAAGAGCAGGTCACCAGTTGGAGTTTGACCATGAGGAGATCATTGTTTGGGTGAAGAATTGGTCACGGATCAGAGCTTTTCATTGGCAGGAAATATGGGATGGCCGTTGCTGATGTGAAGAGCTCCGTGTGAGTCTGTAGCCGGTGAGGTCGTATCGGCAGTTGGATGCAGGTCCAGCATTGGTCTCAGTGTAGTCTTCTCGCGTTTGTAAGGAGACCGGGGATAGTTCTTTTTCAACAGGAAGCCCAGAATCTCCCGGTTCTCAACTTAAGTCCAGTTCTTGCAGTTTATAGTTTGGAGGAGTACACTGTGACAACAGCAAAGGGTCCCGTACCTGGTGGTTTTCCTTTGGGGTTCAGGACTCCCTCAAGCAGAGGCCAGCAGCAGGGTCCGGGCTGGCCCAGTTGGTGCTGGTCAGCTGGGCTGTGCAGGGAAGGCCTCGTGAAACTAGTTGTGTCCCTGTAGCTCAAACAGGAGGTCAGCCAAGTGACCTATGTTGTCACTTCTGGGATCCTGGTTTCAAGGCAAGCAGGTCCAATCATTCTTCTAAAGACACCAGGATAGTCCTTCTTCTGAATCTTCACAGGTCCTGGAGTGTTCTGATAAGAGATTCTGATGGTGCCATCTTTATACCCAGTACCGGCCTGTGTGTGGGGGGGATATCCCTGGCCTACAACCAGACTAGTTCTGGACAGTTCTCCCCTCTTCCCTGGATTTTGCTCCAAACTGACTAGGGTAACTAAGGCCAGGCAGGCCTAGATGTGGGCTGCGTTTGGCAGTGGCAGGGCAGTCAGCATCAGATGCCAGTAAGGGGCTGAACACCATCCTCAGGTTGCCCTTTGAAGCTCAGGAAGGGCTGAGCACAACCTCCCACGTCATCCTCCTTAGTAGAGGAACTCTCTTCTCCACACCCAGGGATCTTTGTCCCCTGTCTGGAAGGAGTTAACATCGCACCACAGAGGAGCCATTACAAGTGTTGTAACCCTGGACACTATCAGAAAGGCACAATTGGTTTAGACAGAAAAATCCAACTTTTTCAAAATTGCATTTTTAGAATAGTAGTTTAAAATCTGACTTTACAATTAAAGAGGATTTTAAATTCAAATTCAAATGAGTGGAAAATGTAATCTCCTTCTTCTCCCAAACTGAAGTTATCACTAAGTATGTGTAATAAGGTAACCCAGTGTTAGTCTATGGGAGAGGTAGCCTTGCTACAGTGAAAAAATACTTTGGTGGGGTTTCACTGGCAGGACTTGTAAAGCCTGAGTACACATCTCCTACTTTTTGAATACCATGCACCTTAACCTCTATGCCTTGAGGGCCTACCTTAGCAGTGACTTATAGGTATTGAAAAGGATGGTCAGTGCCTGGCAAAAGGTCTATTTTGCCAAGTCGAAATGGCAGTTTATAATGCACTATAGGCTGCAGTGGCAGGTCTAAGACTTGTTTTACAGAGCTACTATAGTGAGTGGCACAATGAGCGCTGCAGTCCACTTGTAGCATTAAATTTAGTGGCCCTAAGTACATATAATACCTTTTATCAGAGATTTATAAATACATTAAATGTGCCAATTAGGTGTATACCAATTTTAACATGTTTGGAAGGGAAAGCACTTTGCCATTGGTTAGCGTGATTAAAGTGCACAGAGTCCTAATGCCAACAGAAATGGGTTCAACAAAACGGTAGTGATGAAAAAATTCTGGGAATGCCATGGAAAAGATGACTCTCTCTGCCACTTGAGATAAAGGATCACCACCATCTGTATACAGGCTTTTATAAATGTTTTTAATGACAGGAAAAATATCTGTAACGCAGATAGCAGTGGAATAATCTTGTTCATTGTTAGTACTGGCAGGTAATTTCTGCTAACTTTTAACATTTAAATAATTGGCTAACAATTCACCAGATTTGTTTTATTCGCCGTGTAACTTAGACTTAACTTGTTGTAGGGTACTGCAAGCATCTATTATAGCAATGATATTTAATTCAACCTTAATTTTGATAAGATCAAGTTCGAATTTGAAGTAAAAAAATATATTCAAGTGCTCTATCATCATGAATTAAATGCCCATATCAAGCATTTGCTTTTTGTATGCCACATAAAATATGACAAATGCTCTGAGGGACAACTTAGTATATCCCATTTATTAACTAAGGAGGTATTAGAAGGTTTATTCAAATGAAATAAATCTAATAAAATGAATGTACTCATTATCAGACAGATAATGATTATTAAACCTCCATCTCTTAGATTTCTTATTATCCTCAGATATATCTATGAAAGTATAAATAGGAGTATGATCTGATAGAAAATGGCACCCATCTCATCCGATAGTATGCATTAGAATAGAGTCCTGTAATGAAAATTTAGTCAACCCTTGAAATGGCACCATCTGTAATAGACAAGAAAGAAAGTTCAAGCAAATCTGAATTACGTTTTCCATATGATATATAATAATTGGGAAAACACTGCTGCCTCAAAGGCTTCATGAGATGTGTTTGATAGAAACTGAAATGTAGATTATTTGCCTAAAAATAAGTAATTTAACTGGTGGAAATCACCACCAAAATAATATCAAGGTTAGAGATATTAATTAAGTTTGTTTTACTATAGTTCCAAAAATAGGGATCATATTTAACTAGTCCATACACATTAAATAAAGTCAAAGATGTTTTATCCAGGTGGATGTTAACCAATAGCCAACGACCATCGACATCACATTCTTGAACTTCTACTCCAAATTTTAGAGACTTATGGTAGAAACTTAGTAACCCACTTTATGAACAATGGAGGAGAAAAAACATAGGGGCATATTAGCAAGACCCACGTTAAAATGATCGCCGTTTTAGCGGCAGGAAACTGCAGCTAAAACGGCGATAATGGGCTTGCTAATATGCGTTATAGAATACCAATAGAAGCCCAGGTTAGATGTGCAGGACATCTAACCTGGGCTTCTATTGGAATTCCATAACGCATATTAGCAAGCCCATTATCTCCGTTTTAGCGGCAGTTTCCTGACGCTAAAACGGCGATAATTTTAACGTGGGTCTTGCTAATATGCCCCATAAATTTTTCTCCCTATTTTCTCTTTAATTTTATTGATTCAGCTTCATTACATTGTGTTTCTTGTGAACACACAATTTGAGCATTTATTGCCTGATTTAGATCTTGGCAGATGGGATATCCCGTCAGCCGGATTACAAGTGCCATCAGTCACATTTATGACGGAGTATCCTATCCGCCAAGATCTAAATCAGGCCCTTAGTCGGGAAAGATGAGAATGTATCTTTTGTCTTTTGATTGCATTTCCAAGGCCTCAAACATTTCAGCAAACAATATTAGCCATATAACAGGAAGATATCCATTATGACATGAACAAACATGTCAATATGTAAGAATAACAGGAAACACAGAATCATGACAACCATAAAATACAAAATTATATAAATGAAGTACAGAAAAAGACTCATATACATAATGCACTAATAGGAAGAAGGTAAAGGATGAAGCTAAAGATATGTAAGACAAAAAGGAAGCATCACAAAAAAGTAGAAACAAAGGTAGATTAGAACGAGACAACCCTGAAGAAAACAAGTACATGTGAATCAACTGCATGGGCCAACAGCATAATAAGACAACCAGCAGAGCCGAAAAGTCAAAAACTAATTCATATAACAATAGGCTCAATAATCAAAGTGACATAAACAAATTAGGACTTTGGCTGAGAAATGTCCTTGTTTGAAGTGGAAAGACTGTGAAGAATGTTTCTTAGCTTAGCAGTGTCATCAAAAGATCTAGGTGACCAGTTTTGAGTTATCTTACAAATTCAAAATTGCAGGATGACATATCTTAGGTTAAACTGTCTAAGCAAAGCTCTCAAAGTCAAAAATTCCTTTCTCCTTGCATTTGTGGCATTCAGTAAATATCGAGAAATATATATATTATGACCACATCAACATTATGTATATTAATCTATAGCAGATTTCAGAACTGTCAAGAGTTCAGTATATTCAAGAAACAGAAGTCAAATTACACGCGTTTTAAAAGGTGAGGCTATTTCCCTTCCATTATGATGAGCTCTTTGTATTATGAAAGACGATGCAGTAGGAATGTCAACCGGCTCATGGATGAATTTCTTTAAAAAAAGCTGAGAGTTCTTCATTCTCAACTCCCTCTGGCAGTCCAGACAGACATGGGGGCATATTACCAAGGATGTGCGATAATTATCGCAAAGCGCACTTAGCGCTGTTTTTTTATCGCCGGCTAACGCTGGATTACATCACGGAGATAACGTGTTATTATCAACGCTTATCTCCAAGACGATAGAAAATCCAGCAATAGCGGCAAAACCCAGAAATAGCGCGCAAAATCCAGCGATAAATTCCACGCGCTAATGAAAAGCTTGCTAATAGGCAGGTGAGGACTTAACCTTACAATCCACCTCCCATTGACTAGAATGGCTAAGTCAAGTTTTAAAGAGGTGTTAGATTCCAGCGATAATCGCGGTTAGCGCTAATTATTTTATCGCTTCGCAGGCATTGCTAATAGGGGGAAGTTGTGTTTTTGCGACTGTTTTCAGTCGCTTTTAGTTGGGAACGCCTACTTTGCATGTCATTAGCGATAATTATCGCTGTCATGCAAAGCGGCAAGAAAACGGCCGCTTTCGCCAAAAAGCTGTCGCTAACAGCTGTTAGCGACAGCTTGCTAATAGGACGATAAAAATATCGCCGCTTTAGCGGCAAAAAGTGCCGCTAAAGTGGCGATACAGCCCTTGATAATATGCCCCATAGTTTTTGTTTCTGTGCTCCAAATCTTTTGTCATCTTATAAAACATATGTATTTCCCTTTTCATCCTCTTTTTTTTAAAGAAGTGGCTTCAATATCGCTGACATGTTATTCCATATCCTGTAATTTGTTTTCCATAGCAACCCACCAGTCTTTGTTCTAGTGAGGTTTTGCATTGGTAGCAATCATAAATGGCTTGCTAAAAGAGTCAATCAAAGAAGGAAGATGTTCTTTTGGTCGTTCTGTTTTTGTACCAGAGACTGAGGAATGGGACTTAATAGTAGGTAGAAATTCCAATGCCATTTTACTGGTGCAAGTTTTATTCTGAGTGACTTTCAAAAGGAGTCTTGACCTTCCAATGCAAAGGTCTGATTGGTGGAACACTACTAGTAAAATGCAGGGTATGACTCGAGGGCTCAACAGCAAACCACATTCCGCAAGCTCAAAAAAAAAAAACTAGAGAGGTACATTAACTGCTGTCTGTAGATTAAAAGAGATGAATAGCAGAGACTCATTTGACCCATATACAGAATTGATTACCATATAAAGGTCAAAGGACTAGCTAATAATGGAACAGTGGACAATTAATGTGAATAATAAACCTTATGTTTGGTACTTCAGAAATCAGATAAGAAATATATCACGTGTCACCTCATAAACATAAAACTGCGGCTGGAGCATGGGTCATCCATGGTTTTACAAGTTAAAATGAAGTAGCATGAGAAGGTGACCAAAAAAAGATGTCACCCTTGCAGGGCCGACTCTGTTGTCCTGCTCTAGTTTGGGTCATACATCAGCTCGAAGGCTCCACAACTACACACAGCCCATTAATCAAGTCAGAGGAGCTCTCAGGGCACATTCTTTGTAACCATGTCCCACATACTCACAGCTGCTCTGAGTATATCAATGCTATAAAACTCTGTTTGACAACCCATTTTCTTGAAGGGTGCCTGCAATAGTCTCTTCATCTCTTAGTGTATAGTATAAGGAGATTTATATAAAAGTCTGTGTCCAGGTACAAATGTGTAACTGGCTTTTATAATGACGTAATTTTAGTATTGAGGGGACAGGGTTAAACATTAACTGCAGTCTGTCTCCAGAAATACAACGGGGCATATTACCAACAATGGGCGCTAAATATCGCTATGCGCGAGTAGCGCAATTTTACTTATTGCCGGCTTTCGCTGGATTTTATCGCCCAGGTAGCGTGTTATCAACAACGCTTATCACCCAGGTGATAAAAATCAATCGATAGCCGGCGAAATGCGGGAATATCGCTGGAAATCCAGCGATATTCCTGCAGCGATAGGGAATTACTTGAAATAGCCCATGGTGGTTGTAGCCTGAGATTCCACCCCCCATTACACATATAGCTAAGTCTGAATTTCTGCAGACGTTAGCTATCAGCGATAACCGCGGTTAGCGCGTGTTTTGACATCGCTATGGGTGTCAGGGCAGGCCTTGTAAATACTGCGATGTGCGGTTAGCGACTTATTCCCTGTGGTTTTGCTCGGGAACGCCTACTTTGCATCTCATTAGAGATGCGATGCAAGGCGTAAGCAAAACCTGTGCTACGACAAGGAAACACGTGCTAGCGTGTCCTTGCTGATACTGCGATGCCATTATCACCGCTTTTCGGCCGAAAATGGCCGCTAAAGCGGCGATAATGGGCTTGTTAATATGCCCCAACATCTGCAAACTTTCGGGCTGTTGGCCAACGCTAGACGGTGCCACCTGGGTGGAGATAGACTGATGTACCTTGCCACGATACACTATGCCCCTGCACTACAGTGCATATTGTGAAACAATTTGAGATCGTTTGTGACATTAGCAACAATGTTTTTCATGGAGAGCTATTGCGGGACCTTCAAAAACTGTATAAAACGTAAAGGTTTCACTGATGTTACTTATAGTACTAACATCAGTTCCCTTGCCCACTCTTGTACATTGCAGGTCTGACATTTACGGAAGAGACGTTTCATATTTAGTGCAATACAAAACCTGTAAAAAATTAAAAATACACGTAAGCAAGGACTTACATTAAATTGTCTTCTGCATGGAGGCATAAAGACCGATTTAAAGCTTTAACCAAAGCTGTTATCTAATTCTAAACTTCCTTTACCACATTAAGGTCTCACAACTTAACATTTGTACACACACAATTCACATTAATGCGCTCTCTAGACATCTTCCTCTTTCCGCTTAATTTCTAATTTACATCAGCCTCTTAGATGTGGCGAGCAATACAAACTATTCGTACACCGTTCCTGGACGCATGATGTATGATTAATTTAGAAACCTAACTACAAATATATTATAGCACATTTGGAGAAAAGGTTGTTTCGAAAACAATACAAGAAATTAGACTTTCAAATCTCACAAAAAAAGTTCAAAAGCTCACATATGTCCCTTTTTAGTTACGTGCAAAAGTAGGCAAAATGGAAGAGAGAGAAAGAGTGACATAGACACAGAGTATGTGTGTGAGAGAGAGAGAGAGGGGGGAATGGAGCAAGTGAGAGAGACTAACACGGGCAGAGAGAGAGTTATACATTGAGAAGGTGACATAGAGAGAAAAAGAGAGAGAGTGAGTGTGGAAGAATGGAGGAAGCCATGAGAAAGAGGGCAAGAGAAAATATAGAGGCAGCTAGATGAGGAAAGTACAGAAAAATATCAAAAGAGAAAGCAGAATAGAGAAGGGTCTATCTATCTATCTATCTATCTATCTATCTATCTATCTATCTATCTATCTATCTATCTATCTATATATCTGTTTGTCTGCCTGTCTGTCTGTATGTCTGTCTGTCTAGCTATCTATCTACTTGTGTGTGTGTGTATATATTTAGATACAAAGGGCCTGATTTAGATTTCGGCAGACGGGTTACTCTGTCACATCGGTGACAGATATCCCGTCAGCCGAATGTAAATATCATAATATTCTATGGGATTTATATTTCGACAGAGCAACCAGCAAGGGGAGTGGAGGGCACTTAAGTGTGCATAACAGTTTGGCCGGCCGTCTTGGGCCGGCCAGTCATGCGCACTTTGCATGTTCCCCACAAGGCTGTAATACATAGCCTGGTGAGGAACATGCACAGGCTGCCACTGCCTGTCTGAGCGCCGAACCACGGTGCTCAGACCAATCACAACGCTGCATTGCAGCGTTGTGCTTGGCTTAGGGGAGCCTGGGTGTGTTTCCTGCTTCAAGCAGGAACAGAAGAGGACGACGCAAGACGAGGTGGCTATCTGGCAGCAAGGTAAGTCACTTTTTCGATTTATTTTTCTATTCCCCGCCGTGCTACTCGGTGGCAGCCGCCACTGAGAGCAACTCATCTGCTGAAATCTAAATCAGGCCCATAGTCCTAAATCTATATATCTAAATACAGAAATCTTTTTAACCACTTTCGAAGCAACACTTTCTTTTGTTCACGATTAAAGTTTTAGCACAGATCAGCAAAGAATGCAAGTTATAGGGGCATCACAATAATGTGATTTCCATGTAACTTATAATTTTACGGGTCTGTTACTCATTTTGAGACCTTCAGAAATTTCAATCAGCGATTCTTGCGGTGGCTGAAACCTTTACATATGTTTAAATGGTTTCCTCATGACTGAAACTTTCCTGGATCCTGACCTCATTTTTAACATCACACTGATGATTTCATTTGAAAAGAGCTCTCAATAAAATTTGGAAATACTGCCATGTTTAATGTGCCGATTCTAACCAGGATCCGTAGGTCCTGGGAAGAAAAAAATCCGCAATGCTATGACAAGCAGACATTTGGCATTTTTGCCAATAAATGTTTGAACACAGTTCTTGATACCTGCTAGTGTCTAATTATAGCAGTTTTAGAACTGGCTATTGTTTTTGTTATACTGACAAGAGGAAAAGTAAAGGGTAAATGATTACCAGAAAAAAAGAAAATGCTAATACAGCATGGGGGAGAGGTCCATTGTGTGGTTTGAGTGGGGCTGTGTTGAGTCAAAAAACTAGGCCTTGGCAACGCAGAACTCCGCAGAACTCTGCGAACTGACCAAAAAACTCAGTTGAGACAAAAAACTAGGCCTGGGCTACGCAAAACTCTGCAAAGTGACCTAAAAACTCCACGGAGTTCCATAAGAGGCGCGTGCATTAGGTCGCACTGTATGCGCTGATTTTTAGCTCTGGGTGTTTGTCCCATGCTGGAAAATCAGCGTGAACGGTACCATGCGCAGTGCAAGAGGGCGTTGCTTCTTTCTGCCGCTCAAGTAGATTTTCTACTCATGCAGCAGCTTCCTGAGCGTGAATGGATGGTTTCTCAACACGAGCTGTCGCGACCACCCGCTTTGATAAATCTCACTGGGAGGTGGTCTAGCGTTGGATTTTCCTCACTCAAGCTTGCCAACTTAATGTTGGTGAGCGAGGAAAAAACCCCACTACGTGAGTTTTTGAGAAATCTGTGTGCTCCGTGGAATGCGGAAAACTCTTGGAATGGAGCAGAGTTCACCACCCAGGTCTACAAAAAACACAGGTTCGTGTCTATTTAAAACCACCTAAACATCTGATAAACAAATTAAAAATAAATATGCCAAGTACATCAAATTGTTCAATGCCAAAACACACATGGAACACATGTAGGACACTTCTGGGACATTTATTGAGTGTTTAGAAATTGCCTGAGAGAATGGTATTTTGTATAAAACTCATGAGATAGAAAATAGAGACTCTGTGGCAACAACCAATGACCAAAGCAGTCCATATCACTGGAGAAAGCACCAGAGCAGGAGACGGAGTTGCCATCTTGAAACTGCATTCCTTCGTTTTATGTGCTCAGTACTTGTCACTTGCTCTATATCCATGTCCATCAAGTGTGATTAACTGTAACCCAGCGAGAAATTCAAGCCAGCAGCAGTTTTTAATGCATGACAATCCTGTTACTCCTAAGATTGCAGCTGTAAATACCTAATGACTAGAGAAATATCTATTTTTATTTTTACAGGATTCTTTTGCCGCCAGCTTCTGAAGGGACTTATTATGAAACTGTGATCTCTCTATCAGATGTTATAGCTGTTTTTCTTGTTTGCCCTCTTGTTTTTCATGTTGTCCCCGTCACTCTCATACTCACCTGCTGGTGGCTCAATGCCCCTTATTTCCCTCAGCGCATTATTCCTCATTTATCTCCTACCACTCTGTCTCTGTCTGGGATTTTTTGCTTATAGGTTTCTTGTGTAATTCCTAATAGACGTTTGAGTTTATCAACTGTATTATTTACCCTTTGCTGACAAATATTGCACCTGTTTTTTATCGGTACTGATTTAAAGCTGATACTTTTTTTTTATAGCTTGGCTTTTCACATAGTTAAAGCAAAGATAACACAATGTGTAAATACAAATGTTTTGGATAATACTCATTTGTAAATAGTTTACTGGATAGGTCTTTTAAAATGTGTTCAAGATGTGTCAGTGGGCTTCAACAAGTGCTACAGTTGATGGCAGATTCTTAGGGCTTTATTCCAAGATGGCCGGTTATCCCAATGCAGTCGGATACAGGAGTTTGCGCCCAAATCGGAATTACAAGTAGTGTGCTAACTTCGCCCATTTTTCGCTGCACAGATTGCAACAGATAATACCTGGCACAACTGGAACAAAGACAACCACAATCTTCTGAGGTTTGTAGTTCGTAAAAGGGGAAATTGTGTGGTACTACACTCTTGTTTCTAATTCTGAGGTGCAAAACCCGGCTTGTACAGGAAATATCGCACCCAGTAAAGTCAACCCCCTGTAGTATCAGTATGTACTGGGTACAGTATTACTTCCTCAAATAATGGACCAATCATAATGAGGCCCTGGCATGGGTAAATCAGCTGAGCACCACCGCCTCTCTAAGAAACAAAAGAAAACCAGTAGCACCCATCCAAATGGATCTGGCCATGTTTTGCACATTGCATTCATTTTACTCAAATCACAGTGTTGCTTTCTTGGAGTGCCACTGACTGTACCGATCACTGTATGCATCTCTTATACACTGTGTCTGGGAAAACCTGTGTTGAAGTCTCTAGCAGAATCAAGGTCGTATTTAGAGTTTAGTGGTAATTGAAAATCTTTCAGTTTGTGGAGAAAACTCGTTAAGTACAGAGTAAAATCATCTGGCTGAATTTCCTCCACAACACTATTGTAAAGGACGTTAAGCCTTTGGATTTTATTCCATATTTAAGGCCCTGATTACCTGAGGGCCACTAATTCAATTTGGACAAGAGTAGGACAATGGACCCAAAATGGGATTAATATTTGGATACAAATTTTTCAGCAGGTAAACCGTTGTGCGTTCTAAATAAAATGCCAATTTGGGCTCACAGAACAGGGTGAAACCAAGCTTAAGGGCCTGATTTAGAACTCAGCGGATGGGTTACTCCATCACAACGGTGAAGGATATCCTGTCCGCTGAAATATAAATACCATTACATCTTATGCGATTTATATTTCGGGGGACCGATATCCGTCACCATTGTGATGGAATGACCCCTCCACCAAGTTCTAAATCAGGCCCTATGTTGTGCGTAATTCAAGACTGTTAATTAGAAGATACTCAATGTGCACACCACTCTAATGTCTGCAACTGAGAAATGGAATGGGTGAAATTTGTTCACCTCCCAATTACCACTCCTTACCGAAACTCTAAGCAGCAGGTGAGCAGTTTCCACCCATGATTGCAGGCCACTAGTAATTGCGTCCTCACAGTTTCCTTCATAAATTTCAGGATTACCTCCAAATCAAGCAGTCATTCTTGAACCTAGTTGCTGGATGGCAGGTCAGATGACATGATGTTGAGTACTGAAACTAAAGCCACTGTTCCGAAATTGTACAAACCAGTTTATCAGTAACCTCTGGGAGAGCACCCAAGATGATGTCACTGATACTTGACTACACCATGCTTCGAGATCCTCTAAAACTCGCTCACAACGAGTTGAGTTCAACTCAATATTTCTGCTGAGGGCAAACTATCTCATCTGACAAAGAAACCTGTTCAATTCCAGTTTGGATTGCACTTGCAGAGACAATGTTTGATTCAATGTTTGACTCAAGGTATGGACAAGTGCTGAACTGGATATTTTGAAGAAAAAACTTGGAAGTATGAATAAATAATCGTATTTCTTGTAAATAAAAGAAATTGCTCAGTATTGTAGTCTATTCTGTTGATTTTATTGTCCAAATAAAATGTTGTATCAGGCGGAAGAGTGGAGAGGTGTGGTGCAGCGGCCAGGGCAGCTGACTTCGGAGCACAGGGCACACGGTTCGATCCCCGGCTCTGGCGGCAGCTCAGCACCTTGTGACTCTGGGCAATAGCTCACTTAATTTCCACGACAGGCCCCAGCGCCTTGAGACCCGTAAGGGTGAGTAGTTCGCGCTTTACAAATACGGATTTAGTTTAGTTAGAGTCCCAGAAATGTACTGGTTGACCAGGGTAATTATGATATGGTAGGGGAACGGTTGTTGTTCTAAACAAACTGCTGAAGTATCACTGTACAGTACAATACTGAGTATTTATGAATCGCTCACTTTTTCATATAATACCTGTGAAAAACTTGGCGCCTGTTGAAGTACCCCCCATCTTTTTGTCTGGTTTTTGATGCAACATTGACTGAGGTGTACTGGGCCCCTGCCAACCAAGGCTCCCAGTACCAGTATTCTTTCCCTTCTAACTCTTAAAGTACTTACTGTAGATTGAAGTTCTTGATCTTAATATATACATAAACATCAATATTATTTTTATAAATTGGTTTTGGATTTATTCTTGGGCGTATGTCTCATTTATTGCCTCTGTGAGTACAACAAATGCTTAGCACTGCCATCTGATAAGCCTAACTGCTCATCCACATTACCACAAAAGGTGCATTGGCATTATCTACTTTAACCTCTGTGTACCAGTAAGGGAACCAGTGGACTCTCTGCACAGCGTACTTCATTTTAGTATACTATATAGAGAGCCAGCTTCCTACGTTGGTGGTTCAGCTGAGGGATAGAAGTCTTTGCATTTCCTGGAACCACTTTGTCAATAAGTGACCACATAAGTAAATCCAAAAATTGTCTTTAATCTAGTTGTGTTTTTTCAATTGGTCTATTTTTTCTAAATTTCAAAAATTAACTGCTAGGGCCTTGGCTAAGTTACTAAAAATAAGTGTTTAGAAATGTAAAAGTCTATTGCTATAGTTAGGACAAAGTATGTGGTGTTAGAGTTGTTTTTTTTATTTCCCAAAAGTTCCCAACTTTAGTAAAATAATTTCTGATACCGATAACCAGGCTCAAGAGCTCGACCTCCCTTACATGGACCTGTCCTATGCCAGGCTAAGGGCTTCTGTAAGGGTTATAGTATCAATACTTGCAAACATTGAAACAAAGACAAACTTACAAGGCTTTTAGCAGAGTTTGAAAGAGATCATCCATAACTAGTGGTTCAATCTGATGAAGATGAGACTGCTGGGATGTCTCCGAAGATCAAGTTGAGGAGGTGGCTGAGTCCATCCACTCAGAACCAGATGAGAGTACCTCAAAGGAGGACCTCATGCTAGAAAGATTAACCAGGAGATTGAACTTAGAAGCACAACTCCTGGACAAGGAAAGTCACTGAAAAGAGATAGGCCTAGGAGCTATCTCTGGTGGCAGCAATTTTATAAATAGGGAGAGAGAAGATTCTTTTGATGAAAAATGTCCCACAGGGATTGTCCCTAAATACTCAGAAGATTATTACATCACCAAATAGTACCCTGCTTTTGAGAGGGCCTGCCTAGCTAGATGGGTAGCCAGAAAAAAATGGGCTTCTCTCTTGTGGGAACTATTATCAGGAAAATGCAGGGACATACTCCTGACATTGCATGAGAAAAATGCTGAGTCCTATGGCATCATGAAGGCTACCCTGATTTAGGGCTTTGGATTCACCACTGAAAAATACAGAATGAATTACAGGGAGACTAAAAAAAAACAGAGTCAGTCCTGGGTTGATTTTGTTGACTGTTCAGTGAAAACATATGGTGGTTGGTTAAAAGGTAACAGTGTGCATGATTATGATGGGCTTTAAAATTAAATAATGAAAGAACATCTGTTAAGTAATTTTGTGCAGGAAAGGTTGCATCAATACCTAGTGGGCCTGAGGCCAGTCTCTCCCCAAGAGTTGGAGAAGAAGGCTGATCATTGGGTAAGAACCAGAGTGTCCAAAACTATACATGGTGGGGGTGACCAAAAGAATGAGGACAAAAAGACACCCCAGAAAAGAAGGTGGATCACTCTGAAACAGCAAAAAGTAAGGAGTTCTATGTACGCCCACATAAACCTGTCCAGGAGGGTGGGCCCAGAGACACCTCACAAAATAAAGGTGGGTACTAGGATAAGAACTCGGTCTCCAAGAAGACTTGGTGCCTTAACTGCAACAAGACATGCCATCTAGCCAGGGACTCCTGTTGTCTTAAACACAACCTACTAGTATACCTGCAGGGGTTGCTAGTGTAGCCTTAGAGGGTCACTCCTCAGATGAGGAGGTCACCCTAGCCTTTAACTGGGAAGTGGGCCCAAAAGGTGAGCTGAAGATTCCAGAGGGGACTAAACACTTCCACCACCTACTAGTGAATGGAATCCCAGCCACTGCCCTGAGTGATACCTGTGCCAGTCACTCTGTTGTGCATGACAGGCTGGTTCTCTCCAACCAGTATAACCCAGGTGAGACAAAAAGAGTAAGTGTCATCCCAGGGGAGGTCATTGATAGACCTGTGGTTGCAGTGCCCCTAGAAATAGCTGTGTCCTTTAGCCTGAAAAGGGTGGTAGTCAGTAAAGACCTCCCCCTTGAATGTCTCCTTGGAAATTACCACCCAGAAGTTGCTGTGATCCAAGCAGAGGTACTGGTCCAGTATGACGGATGAGAGGTAGAGTAGGCCCTGCAACACTCCAATCAGTTACCCTACTCTTAGATAGACCAGAGAAACGAGGAGGAGGCCTGGTGAATATTTACCGCAGCTCACAGAAATGCTCGGTATTTGAACTAACAGACCTCAAAGGGGCAGAGGGTATCCGTTTCTGTTTCCAGCTAGAGGACTCATTCACCTTCGTGGGAGCCTTGCTTTACCGTCCACCAGGCCCCACTAAAATCTTCCTGGATAGCATTGGAGACATTGTTAGTTCACTCACTCTCAGATTCTCCAATTTCACCCTGCTAGGAGATTTTAACATCCACCTAGAAGATCTAAACGAGTCGGGTGCAATACATTTCCGTGAAATCATGGATACACTTGGCCTGGAGCAGCAGGTACTCACTCCCACCCATAATGCAGGCCACACGCTGGATGGTATCTGCACCAATCTTAGGACCCTTACAGCCAAGGCCCCAGCTAGCCTAACCTGGTCCGATCATAAGCTGATACCCCTGGAAGTCAGATATCAGCACCTGAAAAGCTCCAAGGGATGCATCCCTACCACTCACAACACCAAGCCCAGATGAAGGGATATGGCAGCCCTTCCTAAGCTTAATCGAGAACCATTAGCTTGTAGACCTAAGTTATCAGGGGATCCAGTATTAGACAACCAAAGCTTTACGCAGTGGATGTCCTCTTTGAGGGACGCCTCGCGTCCCCTAGCTCACAAAACAACCAACCGCCTAAGAAACCCTCCGCTCCATGGTACACCCAAAATCTGAAGGAAATGCACAGTCACTGTAGGAACCTGGAACGTAGATGGTGACTCAAGTATGAACAGACTGAACTAACCAAGTTCAAATTAGCCCTTAAAAACTACCACCATCAAATCAAAGCAGCCAAAAATGTTTATTTTACCGAAATGCTCAAAAGGGCAAACTCAAATCAAAAAACTATCTTTAAGATAGTCAACTCCTTCACTAATCCCCTATCCCTTAAACAAGAGATCCCCCCATCACAGTCCCTCTGTGACCGCATAGTGGATCACTTTGAACAGAAAGTCCAGTCACTTCAACATAATTTCCCAGCACCCTCCGCCCCCTCAGTCAACAATAAGGTCGACTTAGGTAACAACAGACCTGCCCTTCAATCCTTTGAGCCTCTCAGCCTAGACCAAACTCGCCAGTCGACTCTTGCCATCAAATTTGGTTCCCCTTTCGACCCTTGCCCCCCCTCAATTCTACATGCAATGATTGATGCTGTCAACCCTGTCATAAACAAGATAATAAATGCCTCCCTGTCATTATCCAAAGTTCCCAATGAATGGAAGCTTGCTGCAGTTAAACCGCTCCAAAAGAAACCACTAGCTGACCCCACCACTCTTACTAATCTCTGACCCATCTCTCTTCTCCCATGTCTAAGCAAGATCACTGAAAAACTTGTCAACTCTCAACTTATGACTTATCTGGAAGAAACAAATATCTTACATCCCAATCAATCAGGCTTCAGGCCTCAGCACTCTACAGAATCAGCCCTCCTGTACACTTCTGAATCCCTTAATGCCGCTCTCGATCAAGGAAAGAACGCTGTATTGGTCCTATTGGACCTATCAACTGCTTTCGATACGGTCTCACATGTTATCCTTTTAGACCGTCTCGAATCCTACGGCATTTCTCATGTTGCCCTGGCCTGGCTAAAATCATTCTTGCAAAAATCGTAGACAAGTCATTTCCCTTGGGCAATATCAGTCAGCAGAAAAACCCCTGCTTTCTGGGGTTTCACAAAGGTCTAGCCTCAGCCCAGTGCTCTTTAATGCCTATATGGCTCCATTGATTAGTCTGATACCGTCCTTTAACACCGAGACCATCTCACATGCGGACGATACGCAGCTAATTCTGGTTCTAGATAAAAACACCACTCTGGCTGAAGAAAACCTCTGTCACTGCCTTACAGCGGTTTTCCACTGGATGAAAACCAATCATCTAAAATGCAACTCAGAAAAGACCGAAATTATGCCTTTTGGGACAAGGGAACACTTTCTCCCCCAATCTATGGTGTCCCTCCGACATCCCCCTCCCAATACAGTAAAGGTAGCCAGAAATCTGGGGATCAAATTTGACTCAACACTATCCTTTCATCAGCAATCATTAGCAGTAGCTGGGACCTGCTTCCATATGATAAAATCACTTAAAAAGTTCTTTGACTTTCTTCCCAACACGGCGAGACAAGCAGTTGCAGTGGCCCTATTTACATCTAGACTGGACTACTGCAACAGCCTCTATGCGGGTGCCAACAAGTCGGTTTTACATAAATTACAGATGGTACAAAACGCGGCAGCCCGCCTAGTGCTAATATGGCCCAGGAAGTCATCAGCATCGAATGCACTTGAAGCACTACATTGGCTACCAATCCATAAAAGAATCTTGTTCAAGATCCTTATAATCACCTTTAGAATCTTCTACTCCTCAGGCCCTATCTACCTTCGGCACAGGTTTGAGTGCTATGTTCCATCTCGCACTCTTAGATTATCCAATGCCAATTTACTAAAACTTCCAGTGTTCAGATGTGTCTCAAAAGGGGGAAAATCAATTGCAGTGATCGGCACTAAAGCCTGGAACCAACTCCCCAATCCCCTTCACCTTATCCAATCAGAATCCTTGTTCAGGAAGGCCCTGAAGACTTGGATTTTTAAGGCACCTGACACACTATCTATAGCACCCATCTAATCCAATTTTCACCCTCAGTTACCCTGTCTACCAAGTGATCCGCTTAGCGCCATGATGCTCCTCGGAGTAATAGCTGCGCTCTATAAATGTCTGTTAACATAACATAACTCTTCATCGTCTGACAGACTAGGAAGAGTCACCCAGGTTTGGCTGAGTCTCCTAGCATGTGGGTTGGGGGGGCTCATGTGAGAAACTGGGTATCTGTTGAAGTACCCCCCACGCTTTTTGCCTGTTTTTTGATGCAACTTTGAATGAGGTGTCTCAGTCTCTTCCAATCAGGCTCTCAGTACCAGTGCTCTTTTCCTGTGTACCACAATTGGAACAACTTCTGCCACCCTTGTAAGTCCTTAGTAAATGGTACCCCTGGTACCTAGGGCATGGGTACTGAACAGGGCCCACTGGGGTTGCAGTACGAATAGTGGCACCCCAGGGACCCCTCACCAAGACCATGCAAACTGCCACTGCAGGCTGTGTGTCTTGGTACATAGAAAACCAAAAGAATCTATACGGCACATAGCCCTGTATCCCATGCCCATCAAACTGCATGGGCAGATATGACCCTGCAATATCTGAGCATTCTTGGATATTGTAAGTGCACAGGGAAGCCAGAAAGTGTACACGGACTGTATACTTGTCATTATGAGTTTCCTAGCTCCATGATGGCTTCTCTGTACACTAAGACGTTTGGTACCTAACCTCTTGTCTTAATAAATCCTCACTGATGCCAGTGAGAGATGTATTAATAACTGCACACAGGAGACCCTTTAGAGGGTTCCCTGAAAACCTACCAGGCACCGGTGTGGTCTTTGCCTAGTCATAGCCAGTCTCCCACCACCAGACCTGTTTCTGATCTCATGGGGTGAGAGCTCGCATTTTTTAACATAAAGTCATCGTAGGTATTGAGGGATTTGAGAATGATTAAGGGTAGGAAACTGCCCCTTTTTCATGGTTACCCCCACTTTTTGCCTGACATCTGAATCAACCTAACTTGATGTGCCCTGGGTCCCTGCCAATCATGTTCCTAGGGCCTGTGTTTTCCCCAAGACTGTACCTTTGTACCCACAATTGGCACATCTCTGGCCATAGGTAAGCCCCTTGTAAAAGGTGCCATGGGCACCAAGGGCATTGTGACCAGGCTAAGCCTGCAACACCTATTGTGCCACCCTTAGAGGCCCAGTACCTTAACACCCACACATTGCCATTGCAAGCTGCGTGTTTTGGTGCAGAGAAAAGTGAAGAGTCGACATGGCACACACCCCTGTGTGCCATGCCTTCAATCCACTACCTAAGGCCTAGGTAAGTCATTGCTCTAGCAGGGTGCACTAGCCCTCAGGTGAGGGTACAGTGGCATGAGCCCTGTACTCCTACAGTGTCTAAGTCCATTCTTAGACATTGTAAGTTTGGTAAAGCCAAAAGGAGTATATGGTCTGGGAGTTGGTCATTACGATCTCCACAGCTCCATAATGGCTTTGCTAAAAACTGGGAATTTTGATAGCAAACTTCTCAGCACATTAAACCCACACTGATGCCAGTATGGATTTAATGTAAAATGCACTCAGAGGTCATCTTAGAGATGCCCCCTGAAAAACCACCAACCCTGGTGTGGTCCCTGAACGGCTGCCCGTCATTTGCCACCACCAGATAGGTTTCTGCACCCTTGGGTAGAGAGTCTCTGCTCTCTGGGTCTAGAAACAAAGCCCATCCTGGGAAGAGGTGTCAGGCCTCCTCCCCCAGGATGGGCTGGGTCCACGAAGGGGAAGCTTCATAGGCCTGCCGCCTTTGGGAACTGTCCCTGTCTTTTGCTGGCCACAGCAACTGGCTCCCACCAGTCCTGGCCCCCACTTTGGGTGGAAGAATTGGCAGGAAAACCAAGCTAGGAAGAGAGGTGTGCCCACCTTTGCCAACCCCACCCCTCAGGTGGAGGAGGCACAGTGAAGCACACATCTCAGTCCTCTCCATCTTGAATATGAGGGGACTCAGCCAATTAGGAAGGGGCTCATGCCCCCTCCCACTGGAGGGTGGCATAATAGTGGGTGTACCCACCCCAAGGAAGGGAACCATTGATCCCAACCTGCACACCCCTTTAAACGTCCCTAAATTTACTATTTAGGGGCAATCCTGAACCTTGCCTCCTCAGATTCGAGAAGGAAGAAGAAGGACCGAACAGCAGTGCTGACCCAGGAAGAACAGGACACCTACTGCTTTGGCCCCAGCCCTACTGGCCTGTCCCAACTCCAACCTGCTTACAGTGAAAAAACCGGCGTGTACAGCAGCCAACTGCCCCCCAGAGCAAGAAGGACCTGCCCTGCACTCACCTTACAGTCTCTGTCTCCCATGAGCACCGAATTTTCTCAACAAAGACTCCACGACCAGAATCCGGATTTCGGTGACTCTGTGATTCTGCATCACTCTGCACCCGATGCCCACGGCCTCAGTTCTAGTTCGAGTGGCCTAACACAATGAGGAGATCTCCCCAGCGATCCTGACCTGGTATCTGGTGATCCCCAACCTCCCTCAAGCTTCAAGACGACGCCTGCAGTCTCGACCCTGAAGGATTCCTCCAACCGCGACCAGTGCCAAAAGACCTGCCCCTGATGCCCCATGGCCTTGGGTCAATCAATCAATCAATCAATCATCAAGATATTTGAAGCACTCTACTCACCCGTGCAGGTCTCAAGGCGAGTGGCCCAACCAATGGTGTCCAGGCATCCCCTAAGAACCCTACTCACCTCTCCAGCCAGTGGTCGCCTTCAGGAAGTCTCTCTGCCCGAGCCTGCAGCAACTTGGCGGAACCGAAGGTCCCCATTGAGATTCACAGGTTCCCCGACGTCTTCTTGGCACCATGCACCCGGCCACCCCAGTGCCGCTGGTGGTGCAGCTCCTGTGCTGATCATGAATCCCTGCAGTGCTGACCTTAACCCTGGGAGCTTTTGCTCCCACACACGAGTGGCCTGTTTGTAAGCAGCCCTATTGGCTAACATTGGGCCCCTGCAATCTGCACCCTGCTGCCCCAGTGCAGCTGGTGGTGCAACTTGAGTGCCTACCTAGACCTTGGGGTACCTTGGTCTTAACCCCCAAAACTCCCACTTGTGAGACGTTTACTTACCTGTGAAACTGATAACCATTTTTTTCCCATAGGAACCCATGTTATGAGTTTTGGGCCTAAAATATTCTAAGTGTTGAACTGTTGTTCTGTATGGAGAAAAATGTCAGTATAACTAAAACCAAAACAAGTCTTACTTACCTTGTATTGTGTAATCAAAATGTATTCTAAAAGTAATTACTGTGTAATTTAAGCTGCTTGTTGACAGTATACCAACCTGTAACAATTGCAAATCCATCCTCAATTGCATTTCTCTGTAAAGGTTTACAATTGAAAGTACATTTTACCTACCTGTACCTACCTGAGTGTGTGCCATCAGTCTTGATTGAGTGAATACAATAAATACTCAACACACCCTCTGGATAAGCCCAACAGCTCGCCCACACTACCACAAAGAGAGCTGTTAGTACTTACTTAACTTAGCCTCTGCTATACGTCTGGGGACTCCCTGGACTCTGTGTACACTATACCTTACTGTGATATAGTAGATACAGAGCCAGCTTCCTACATTGAGGGAGTGCCAAAATGTAATTACCATATAGAACAGATAGCTATTTTGTTACAAATTAGACATTTAGTTACAAAATGGGAATTCCTCTAGGAAACTCATTCACAGAACACACCTGTGTCTGCTTCTGAAAAATACATCAACTTTGTAACCAATAATAATAATTCCAATAATTTGTACAGGCTTGATCTTCTTGCCACCAACTAGTGTCTAAGGATAAGTACAAACTCAATCTCATGCTAGTGATAGAGGACTACTTGAATACTTGCACCCTGATTTTTTTTTCTTTAGCTAATTGTCTGTGATTTTGTTATTTGTCCATTTCCTCGAGATTCCAGCTTTTGCTGCTTATCTAAACTCAAAAAAACAAAACAATCATATAAAATCAAAAATATTTTAAAAAGTTATTTTAGTGCAACCTCTTGCCTTTAGTGCAACTCCGCTTCCAAAATCAGTACATTGAGACCACAGGCCATGTACATAGATATACACTTCAGGAAATTGGGTTACTGGTTGAGGGGTGTGAAGGGCTACACAAGCAGCAAGCACACTCTCTGTCAGGGTGAGACACAAACAAACCCCAAATTAACCTGTGCTCAACCCTCTGGTAGCTTGGCACTCAAGCAGTCAGGCATAACTTAGAGGCAATGTGTAAAGTATTTATGCAGCATTTCAAATAGTAACAAAGTGAAAACAAAACAGAGGAAAAATCCCACAACAATTTTGAACGATAGAGTAAAATTAAATGAATTATTTGAGACCAAAACAACAAAAATCAACTCAGTAAGAGGAGATATGAAATTTCATGGTTTTAAGTCAGAATAGCACCAAGAAGGACCAAGCGCCACTATGGTTATTTGGTCACGCCGGGACAAAGTCACAAGTTCAAGGAGCATGGGCTGGATACAAGTTAGGCCCATTGAACAAAGTACCTTAAAACTTGGTTACAGAGCATTGCGAGATCCAGCGTTGAGGATGTGTCGCACAGCGGCGGTTCTGAGGAGGCTGCAGGGTTGCGATGCAGAGTCCTGCGTCATAGTCAAGGATGCCGTTGACAAGAGACTTGCGCGATGCGAAGCCCAAGATGCACCACGCACCAGTGGTTCGGAAGGAGCTACGGGGCTACGATGCAAAGTCTTGTGTCATTGTTGAGGATGCCCTCAACAAGGGGCTGCATCATCATCGAGGATGCCCTCGATGCGGGATTCGCCATGTGAAGGCCAGTGTCTGGGATGCATCACGCTGCTGTGGTTCTGAAGTGAAACTGCAAGGAGATGTGTTGTGCTGCATCGGTTCTGCCCACAGCATCACAGCTGTGCTGGCAGAGCACGTTCGGGCCTACCTCCAAGGGTCCAGGACTGGCATGGTACCACGTGGAGGGTAGGACACACAGCAGACAGAGTGGAGGTGCTGGGTTCAAGGTGGTTGGAGCCTTTTCCATTCCTGAAGCTCTGATCAAGAGACCAGACAACTAGCCTTTGGAGTCACTCTGGTGGTCCTGGAATCAAGATGCCGGTCCAGTCCTTTCACTCAGGCAGCAGGGCAACAGAGCATCTGTCCTTCTTGCAGAGCAGCACAGCGGTCCTTCTGAATCTTCTACAGGTCCAGAGGTGTACTGAAGTGCTGGGTCTGAGGGTCCATTATGTATCCCTTGTGCCCACCTCGAAGTAGGAGAAAGTTCTGGAGGTTTCTACCCAGGATACAGTCTGCAGGCACCAAATGACTAGGACAAGAATTTGTCAACATTCTAAAAGTGTTATGTTAAGAATTAAGACTTAAATTCCAACTTAACCATTAAACAGTGTTTTAAATTACAATTTTTAGACACCACACTTGGTATTCCTACTTGTTCCCAATTGAAAATTAGAACTTACTAACTGTAATAAGGGAACTCAATATTATCCTGTGGGAGAGGTAAGCCTTGCAGTTACAGTTGAAGTTGCTTTTTAAATACACTGCATCCTGTCCTATGGGCTATTTAGGGCCTACCTCAGGGGTGTCATATATGTATTAAATAGGAAGGTTTAGGCCTGGAAAAAGGTTTATTTTGCCATGTCAAAATGGTAGTTTAAAACTGCACCCACATGCTGCGATGGCAGGCCTGAGACATGTTTAAAGGGCTACTTAAGTGGGTGGCACAATCAGCGCTGCAGGTCCACTAATGGCACTAAATGTACAGGCCCTGGGTGCATGTAGTACAACTTTACTACGGACAAGTAAATTAAATGTGCCAATTTTGCCATGTTTAAAGGAGAGAGCACAAGTACTTTAGCACTGGTTGGCAGTGGTAAAGTGTGCAGCGTCTCAAAAGCCAACAAAAACAGGTTCAGAAAACAGGAGGGTGAAGGCAATAAGTTTGGGGATCACCCTGCAATACATTAGCATTTTGCTAAAAAGTGAACTTTTTTTTTTTACATGGGTGTAATTAATTATAAAGTAGCTAAGATTGATACAAATTGCTAAATTTGATATGTCAGATTTGACAAATGAGCAATATTTCAAATATTTGTTCGTTATACACTTAGCAACAAGCAATCTGTTGAAAGTGAAAGCTGTGCAATGCCCAACACCTCTCCACATAGTCCAAGAGGTCATTATGCATGACCTTTGATCATGCATAGTAGCTTTATGCACAGGGAGTGGAATATGGACAAGGTTTATGTCCACTTCCTTGGGATGCAGAGAGTAGTTACTTTGCTGTGGCAGTCAGGTTATGTGACAGTGACAATGGCCCTTTAAAACCATCAGCAGAAATGATGTCTTTGCTAGGATGAACACCTGCAAAAAAAGAAACTAATCAGCTTTGATAAAGAGGCCAACCATAATCACTCAAATGCAGAGGCTGTAGAGCCAATGTTCACCTCATTAGTAATTAGTATGCTTTGCATTCTGAGAGATGACGGATCATGGCTGTAGGAAATTGGGTGAAAGGTTAAGAGAGGTGAAACCCTACCCAAGCAGCAACCACAATCGCTGTCAGGGTGATACACAAGCAAACTCCAAATAAACCTGTGCTTAACCCTCTGGTACTTGGCACAAAGCAGTCAGGCTTAACTTAGTTGCATTGTGTAAAATATTTATGCAGCATTTCAAACAGTAATAAAGTGAAAACACAACACAAGAAAATCCCACACCAATTTAGAAAAATAAAGTAAAATTTAATACATTATTTGAGATTAAAATGACAAAAATCAGATCAGTAAAACTGGAGATAGGCAATTTCAACGTTTTAAGTAAAAATAGTTCCTAGAAACACAGAGCACCAACTGTGGTTATCTGTTCGCCTGCCTCACCCCGACAGAACTCACCTCTAAGAAACAGCCAACAAAGCCATTTGGTCTGCAACATGTCAGAGGCTTTGGCACCCTGAAGGAAGCAATGTGCATAACACCTGCCCTAGAAGTACCTGACTGCAGCAGAGTGCATTGTCCAGACAGATGCTTCAGGCATGGGATTTGAGCTGTGTTGTCACAGGTGAATGATGAGGGCCAGGAAAAACAAGCTGCCATCATTAGTAGGCATCTCCTCCCCAGAGAGCAGCATTGGAGTGACATTGAGAAGGAAACCTTTACTGTGGTTTGGTCCCTGAAGAAGTTGAGACCCTACTTGTAAATTACTCACTTTAAAGTCCTGTACAAGTCATGGAAAAGTCTATCAATAGACAACTCACAACACACCTGGAGCAGAACCAGCTACTCGACACCTCCCAATCCAGCTTTGGCAGCAATCACAGCACTGAGACCACCCTGATTGCAGCCACCGATGACATCAGAACCCTCTTCGACTGAGGAGAAACAGCTGCCCTGATCCTCCTCGACCTCTTGGAGGCTTCGACACAGTTTCCCACCACATGCTGAACAAAAGACTCCACCACATCAGAATGCAAGGGGACGTGCTCAGATGGATCAACTCCTTCTTCACCGTAAGGATACAGAGGCTCCGCCTACCACCTTCCACCTCGGATCCCAAGGATATTGTCTGCCGTGTCCCCCAGGGCTCATCCCTCAGGTCTACTCTCTTCAATGCATACATGAACACATTGGCTAACATCATCAGAGCCCACGGTCTCAACATAATATCTTACAGATATGACACCCAACTCATCATCTCCCTCACCGATGACCACACCACCACCAGGACCAACTGTCACAGATGCAATACAAGCATTGCCAACTGGATAAAGAAAATATGCCTGAAGCTGAACGCGGACAAGACAGAAGTACTGATCTTCAGCAACAACAGCAACCCCTGGAATGACTCCTGGTGGCCCTAGTCCTGGGACCTGCAACCATAACCGCTGACCACACTAGAATCCTTGTACTCATCATTGATAACAAACTCACCATGAAATCACAGATCAATACCGTCACCTCCGCCTGCTTCCTAACTCTGCGCATACTAAGGAAGATCTTCAAGTGGCTACCCCTGCACACCAGAAACACCGTGACACAGGTCATCACCAGCCAACTGGACTATGGCAACCGTCTCTAGGTAGGTATAGCCGCTCTCCTCCTACAGAGACTTCAGACCATACAGAATGCCGCAGCCAGACTCATCCTTGACCTCCCCCCAACATACTCACATCACATCTCACCTCAGACAAGTCCACTGGCTCCCCGGTTAGAAAAGGTGCCAATTCAAGCTGCTGACCAATGCACACAAGGCTCTACACAACCAAGGACCCACCTACATCAACCACTTTCTGAACTTCCACCTACCATCAAGAAGTTTACGCGCCACCTCCCTATCACTCACCCACATGCCCCACATCCACTGAAGCAGAAGTAGAGGATATACCTTCTCCTACATCACAGCAAAGACTTGGAACAGCCTCCCCATGCAACACTGAACCATCACTTCAGGCAACTCCACTGGCTCCCCGTTCAGAAAAGGTGCCAATTTAAGCTGTTGACCAATGCACAAAAGGCTCCACACAACCAAGGACCAGCCTATATCAAACACCGCCTGAACTTCCACCTTCCATCAAGACGTTTACGCTCCACCTCCATATCACTCACCCACATGCCCCACATCCACTGAAGCAGAAGTGGAGGATGCACCATCTCCTACATCACAGAAAAGACTTGGAACAGCCTCCCCATGCAGCACTGAACTATCACCTCTCTTCCAGAATTCCGAAAGGACCTCAAGACCTGGCTGTTCAAATGATCCTCCGGGAATTGCAAGCACCTGGATACCGTACTGGGTGATTAACCACGCTATATAAATCCTTATTGATTGATTGATTGATTGAAAGTTCCAACTGACCACTGACCTCTCAGGTGGCGCATGCAGATGAGAGGAGAGAACGCAAAACTGTTGAGGTGGTCCATTTCCCTACAGGGAAAGGACTTTACAGTAGAACATAGACCTGGTAGTGACCATGCCAATGCAGATGGCCTTTCCATGGTATTACACTAAGAGGATGAAGACTACAAGGATAAGGGTTAGTTGCTATTTCCTTTCCCAAGAGTATTTACTTTCACAGAAATTGTAATACTGATTGCATGAGTTTAACCACATATCTCCGTCACTGAGGAACCTTCTCTGACTCTCTCTGCAGGTGAGAAACAAATGTATGCTTCCCTCACTTTCAAATAACCTAATACACCAACATGCCTCCATGCCTCCCTAAATATCTCAAGGAGGGCCAAAAGCCTTAGGCATTTGGGAGGACACCAATCCGAGGACCTCACTAAACAATCTAATCAGTTGTAGTGACGGGCAGTGTGTACAAAGGGGAGGGACTTAATCAACACAAGTGTATGACCCACACTTACTGGGATTTCCTTGTTCATGGGAAATAATTGCAGTCCCCAATCCCTAATATGAACGGGGTTCAACAGGTTACCCGCACCTGCCGGCGAAGTGTAGACACGCACTGATCCATTCAGTGCAGCACGTGTGCCGCCCCGGACATCTAAGGGCATCACAAACCTGTTATTGCTCATTCTCGTGTGGCGAATGCCACTTGTCCCTCTAAGAAGTTGCACGCCGACCACTTGGGGTCACGTAACTAGTTAGCTTGGAGGGGTCTCGTTCGTTATCAGAATTAACTAGACAAATCGCTCCACTAACTAAGAATAGCCATGCACCACCACCCACAGAATCGAGAAAGAGCTATCAATCTGTCGATCCTTTCTGTGTCCTGGCCTGGTGAGGTTTTCTGTGTTGAATCAAATTAAGCTGCATGCTCCCCTCTGGTGGTGCGCTTAAATCAATTTGTTTAAGTTTCAGCTTTGCAACCATACTACCCCCAGAACCCAAAGACTTTAGGGGCATATTAACAAGGCGGCGATATGAAATTATCGCCGCTTTTGCGTCCGTTTTTGGGCGAAAAGCGGCGATAATTTCATCGCCGTATCAGCAAAGACACGCTCTCGCGTGTTTTGCTGACTTAGCGCCCGTTCCCAGCACGCCTAACTTTGCATCGCTAATGAGATGCAAAGTAGGCGTGGCTGTGGAACAAAACAGGGATAATATCGCGAAGGCTGCTTCGCAATATTATCAAGGAGGGTTAGCGATTTTTTAAATCGCGTTAAGTATGCCTTAACGCAGGAATTTAACGTCTGTTAAATTCCTGACTAAGGCATACTTAACATGGGGGGTGGATTCTGTGGCTAAGACCACAGGCCCTATCATCTAGGATATCGCCGTTTTCCACCATGGAAAACGGCGATATCCACGCTATCTCTGGAATTTTATCGCCTCAGCGATGCGCGTTGTTGATAACGCGCTAACCGGGCGATAAATTACAGAGATAGCCGGCGATAAATATGCATGCGCTAAGCGCGCTTTGCGATATTTATCGCCGGGCCTTGTTAATATGCCCCTTGGTTTCCCGGAAGCTGCTCAGCTGGTCATGGGAATAATGCAGCCGAATAGCTAGTCGCATCGTTTATGGTCAGAACTGCAATAGTATCTGATTGTCTTCGAACCTCTGACTTTTATTCTTCATTAATGAAAATATTCTTGGAAAATGCTTTCACTTTGGTTCATCTTGTGCCGGTCCAAGAATTTCACCTCTAGCTGCACAATACGAATGTCCTCGGCCATCCCTCTTAATCATGGCCCCAGTTCTGAAAACAAGCAAAATAGAACCTATTCCATTATTTCTAGCTGAAGTATTCAGGCGACCAGCCTGCTTTGAACACTCTAATTTTTTCAAAGTAAAGGCTTCAGACCCCCAGGACTCTCAGTCAGGAGCATCAAGGGGGCAGCGAGAGGCAGGGGCTGGGACAAGCGGTAGCTCACCTCGTGGCGGACCACCAGCTAGATCCCAAGATCCAACTACAAGCTTTTTAACTGCACCAACTTTAATATACGCTATTGGAGCTGGAGTTACCATGGCTGCTGGCACCAGACTTGCCCTCCAATAGATCCTTGTTAAAAGATTTAAAGTGTACTCATTCCGATTACAGGGCCTCGAAGGAGTCCTGTATCATTATTTTTCGTCACTACCTCCCCAAGTCGGTAGTGGGTAATTTGAGCGCCTGCTGCCTCCCTTGGCTGTTGTAGCCATTTCTTAAGCTCCCTCTCCAGAATTGAATCCTGATTCCCTGTTACCCGTGGTCACCATGGTAGGCACAGAAAGTACGAACGAAAGTTGATAGGGCAGACATCCGCATGTATCGTCGCTGTCACAGGGACTTGAAATTGCCCCCAGGTTATCCAGAGTCACCAAAGCGACCGATCAAGCCTGGAATGGTCTTGGTCTGATAAATGCACGCATCCCGGGAGGTCAGCACTCATCGGCATGTATTAGATCTAGAATTGTCACAGTTATCCAAGTAACATATGGAGCGATCAAAGGAACCATAACATATTTAATGAGCCATTCACAGTGTCACTGTACCGGCCATGTCGTGTGTACTTACACGTGCATGATCAACCTGCTGGATGGGTTGTTTGGAGCTGCGTGCCCAGCTTAGACCGACCCTCGCACCCCTCAGGAGACTGTTGGGGAAGACAACCCACCTCAGGGGGGCTTGCTGGCGGGACTAGGGCAGTCACACAGGCACCAGCAGGCCCAGCCGTCTCCACGGAAGGGAGAGACGGGCCAAGGTGCATGCTGAGCAAGACACAGGGGTGTCAGCCTAGGCAGCTAAGGACACCCCATGGAATAGTAATTCCAAGCTGCTGTGGAAATGCGCTAGGTGGAGGAGGGCAATGGTGTTGCGCACGAAGATCCGGACCAGCAGGCAGCATCCGGTACTTGGTGCCACCTGTCTCCCTTCCACTCTGGTCAGACCACTGGGGGGGCAAAAGCTGCCAAGGCTGCTCGGCCTTTGCTCTGCTGGGTAGGGTCTCCACAAATGGCAGGCCCTCGAGTCAGATGGTCCGTGAAAGTTTGGAAGCTCTTTGCTTGAATCAACAGCGGAGCCTGGCCAAGCAGTCCATCCCAAAACACACCAAGCGTGCCCAATCAATTCGAGTATATGGTGCTGGCCGGATCCTCCCTGAGCAGACTGCCCTGTGCCAGGATGTCGTCTTCATGTCCCTACCTGCTCTTGGGGAAGTAAGGCTCAGAGGAAAGGCCCACCAGGCAGGGCTGAGAGACAGGTGCGGACCCAGGCCCCCGGGAGTCTGGGCGGGCCAGCTCAGGCCCTGGCATCACCCAGCTAAGAACCGCTGGACCACAAGGGGATCCAGAGTACCCTGTCCTAGTAATCTGGAGGAAAAATACCCCCTTTCTTGTAATCCGTGCGCAGGAGTGACAGAGGGGCCCGAAGGCACGTATGCATCCAACTTCCTGGAGCCCTGGCTAGGCTTGAGGAAGCAAATGAGCCCTCATCGGGACTGACAGGACAGCCTGGCCATCTGGACGCACCATTGGAAAGCATTGCGCGTGACTAGATGACCAAGGGGCTCACCACAACCAGATAGCCAGGCTCAAAGGTTGGCCATCTGGTCATGCTGTGCCTCAACGAAAGGGCTTCCGCTTCTCCTTTGAAGGGATGGGGACTCTGTGGCCAGGTGCTTGGTGCCCCAGCAGGGCCTCATGCATGGGGCTGCTAGGGGGCCTGATGGATATGCAGGTGAAGCGGGGAGGCCTCCTCAGGATCTATGGACCCACGTGCCGGGCCCTTAGCGGTGCAGCAGGCCAGAGGATGGAGCCCAGGGTCAGGCCCAGTCGGAGCTCGTGGACCCAGGCATGCAGGGATGGCCTCCCCGGGCCCCTGGGACCACATCCCAGGAGCTTAGGCACACAGCGGGCTGCAGGATTGGTCCGAGGATGGGGCCCTCCCCCAAGGGCCCAGGTCAGATCATCTGAATCTGGTCAAGCAGGTGTAGCCTCCCTGGGTCTGATGTACCCCTGTCCCTGGACCTTGGTGGTGCAGCAGGATGGATGGCAGAGCCCAGGGTGGGAGGGTCCGCTAGGGGTCTGGCGGGGCCCCGTGGCCCAATTGGAGTTCACGGACCCGGGTGCATAGGGGTGGCAGCCTGACCCCATCCTGGGTGCAAGGACATGCAGTGGGCTGCAGGAAGGGGCCTGGGATGGGGACCCCCCACCCCAGGGCCCCCCGGACATTCTGAACCCAGCCCAGCAGGTGAAGCGTTTCCTGACCCAATAGACCCCCGTCCAAGGTCTTTGGTGGTGCGGAAGGCTGAAGGACAAAGCCCAGGGTGGGAGGGTGCATCGGGGGCCCTTGGGGCTCTGGGACCCAGTCACAGATACTGGACCCAGGTGCAGGGGAGGCATCCCCGGGACCCCATCCCTTGTGCTTGGACATGCGGCAGGTTGCAGAATGTGGGACCCCATCCCAGGGCCCGCTGGGGCCCTGGTCAGAGCTTCTAACCCTGGTCAAGCAGGGAAAGTCTCCCTGGGCCCTATGGACCCTCATCCCAGGACCATGGCTGGGCAGTAGGCCGGAGGACGGGGCCTAGGGTGGGAGGGTCCAACCCAGGGCCTGGTGGGCCACCGGGGCCTAGTCAGAACTCCTGGACCCAGGCAAAGAGGAGGCCTCCCATGCCCCCATACCAAGTGCTTGGACACGCGGTGGCCACAGGATGGGGGCCTCCACCCCAGGGCCTGTGGGGCCCTGGTCAAAGCTTCTGAACCTGGCCAAGCAGGGAAAGCCTGCCTGGGACAGGTGGAGCCCTGTCCCAGGCCTTTGGTGGTGCGGCAGGCCAGAGGACAGATCCCAGGGCGGAAGGGCCCGCCCGAAGCCCGGTCCGAGCTCTGGGGCCAGGTCAGAGTTCCTGGACCCAGGCGCGGAGGGCAGGCCTCATCCGGGACTACCAGGACAGGACAGGGCCCAGGATGGAGGCCCCCATCCCAGGGGCTCTCAGGGCCCTGGTCACAATTTCTGAACCCAGCTAAGCAGGGGAATCCTCCCCTGGCCCGATGGTCCCCCATCCGAGGCTATGGTGGTGGAGCAGGCCGAAGGACGTAGCCCAGAGCGGGAGGGTTCAGCATGGCCCCAGGGCCCAGTCAAAGCTCCTGGATCCAGGCATGCAGGGCAGGCCTCCTCCGGCCCTCTGGACCCTGTTCTGTGCGCTCTGCCACGTGGCAAGCTGGAAGACGGAGTCCAGGATGAGGCACCCCACCCCGGGACCCACCGTGTGCACCGGACATGGGCCATCTGATCACTGACTGAGAACCAACAGACCACAAGGGGGTGCAGGGTGCCCTGTCCCTAGTAATATGGAGGTAAGCTACCCCCCTTTCTTGTAATCTGTGGGCACAAGTGGCAGAGGAGGCCAAAGGCACGAATGCACCTGACCTCCTGGAGCCCTGGATAGGCTCAAGGAAGTAGATGAGCCCTCATCAGGACTTCCAGGGCAGCCCGGCCATCTGGTCACCTCATTGGATAACATGGTATGGGGCCAGATGGCCAGGCTCAGGGGACCGTGCCGCCTGTGTGCTCGGAGCACCAGCTGGGCCTCTGGCACAGGACTGTGAGAGGGGCCATGATGGAGCTCTGACATGGGGCCCGCGGGCACCCTATTGCGCAGGCAAAGTGGGGGACCAGATGTCCCAGTCCCCAGGACAGAGGCCCAGGAACCAGGCCCCAGGCCTCCGGCCCCAAGACCCAGACACCAGGACCCGGGACCCAGGCCCCGTGACCTAAAGACCCAGGCCCTGGGACCCAGTTACCAGGACTCAGGATCCAAGACCCAGGACCCATGACCAAGGTCCCAGGACCCGGGCCCTGAGACTCAGGACCCATGGCCCAGGCCCCAGGCCCTAGTTCCCATGACCCAGGCCCCATGACTCAGGACTCAGGACCCAGGACCCATGACCCAGGCCCAGAGACCTAGGACTCATGGCCCAGGCCCCAGGACCCAGGCTCCAGGCCCCTGGTCCCAGGCTCCAGGACCCAGGACCCAGGCTCCAGGTCACATGACCCAGGCACCAGGACCCAGGACTCATGACTCATGACCCAGAACCCAGAACCCAGGCCCCCAGGTCCCAGGACCAAGGACCCAGGTCCCAGGACTAAAGGCCCCAGGCCCAAGGACCAGGACTCAGACCCCAAGACCCAAGACCCAGGCCCAGAGACTCAGGGCCCAGGACCCATGACCCAGGCACCAGGAACCAGGACTCAGGAACCAGGAACCAGGCCCCAGGACCCAGGCACCAGGACTCAGAACCCGGGACCCATGACCCGGGACCAAGGACCCATGACCCAGGACCCAGGTCCCAGGACCAAGGACCCAGGACCAAGGCCCCAGGCCCAAGGACTCAGGACCCAGGCCATAAGACCCAGGCACCAGGACCGAGGTCCCGGGCCCAGGTCCTGGGCCCAGGACTCAGGACCCCAGGACTCGGGTCCTAGGACCCAGGCATCAGGAGCCATGACCCAGGCCCCAGTACCCAGTACCCAGTCCCCAGGGACCAGGTCCCAGGACTCAGGACTCAGGACTCAGGACTCAGTCCCCAGGATCCATGACCAAGGTCCCAGGACCCGGGCCCAGAGACTCAGGACCCATGGCCCAGGCCCTAGTCCCCAGGACCCAGGCCCTAGGGCTCAGTACCCAGGACCCATGACCCAGGCCCAGAGACCCAGGACTCATGGCCCAGGCCCCAGGACCCAGGACCCAGGCTCCAGGCCCCTGGTCCCAGGACCCAGGACCCAGGCTCCAGGTCACATGACCCAGGCACCAGGCACCAGGACCCAGGACTCATGACCCAGAGCCCAGGCCCCAGGTCCCAGGACCAAGGAACCAGGTCCAAGACTAAAGGCCCCAGGCCCAAGGACCAGGACTCAGACCCCAAGACCCAAGACCCAGGCCCAGAGACTCAGGGCCCAGGACCCATGACCCAGGCACCAGGAACCAGGACTCAGGAACCCCAGCCCCAGGACCCAGGCACCAGGACTCATAACCCGGGGCCCATGACCCGGGACCATGGACCAAGGACCCATGACCCAGGTCCCAGGGCCAAGGACCCAGGACCAAGGACCCAGGCCATAAGACCCAGCCACCAGGACCGAGGTCCCGGGCCCAGGTCCTGGGCCCAGGACCCAGGCCCCTCACCCCCAGTCCTGTGACCCTGGACCCAGGTCCCAGGCCCCAGGACTCAGGACCCAGGACCCATGACACATGACCCAGGCCCCAGGACCCAGGCCCTAAGACCCAGGCACCTGGAACCAAGCCCATGCCCTGGAACCCAGGCCCGCGACCCAGGCCCCCAGGACTCGGGTCCTAGGACCCAGGCATCAGGAGCCATGACCCAGGCCCCAGTACCCAGTACCCAGTCCCCAGGGACCAGGCCTCAGGACTCAGTCCCCAGGACCCCTGTCCTGGGCCCTGGGTGGTGCAGCAGGCCCGGTCAGAGCTCCCTGACCCGACCACGCAGGAGAAGCCTCCCTGGGCCTGAACAGTGGGTAAAAGTACTTGTTCTACCATTTTTGTTCCCCTAGATTTTGGATCCTAGCTCAGCCAGCACCTAGAGAAACCTAGCCAACCTAGTGCTATCCAGGGTGTGTTGACTTACTTGGTTCTCACCCAGAATCCCTTACTAAAATCAGACTTTAACTACATTTCCCTCACATTTCTGTGATAAAAACATCTGGAATCTGCAGGGAACCACAAACTTCCTTCCACCTGGCATCCCCCCAAGACTCCTGATACAAATGTTACCTCACTTGTATAGGTTGACCTAGTGCCCGCCATAGGAAACGGCCCAAAACCCAACATGGATGCAGCGCATGTTTTCACCAAAAATGGGCCCTTTTTTTTTCCAATGAGCCGATTGCCTCATTTCACTTTCAATGTAATGGCGTCAGTGCACTATGGGCGCCGATTGAAATAACAACAACAACAAAATATGCCTCCGCGGCAGGGGAAGCTCTTCCCCTGCTCCCAAGGCTGGAAAAAATAAAAGCTATCTCTCTGCTGTATACAGGAGAGGGATTTCCTGGATGTGTTCAGAGGAAGGAACAGTTACATCCTCCGCACACGCCCACCGTGGCAAAGGACATAACCGTTACGTCCTTGTCGCTGAAAGGGTTAAATAATGTCCTATGTTTCCAAAGACTCTTAACAGCAAGTATTTCCCTTTAGCGTATGATTCTGCCATGTTTGAAAATCATTACAACTGCAGAATACAGTCATAACAATTTGAAGCTAGTTGGCTATAGTAAGAAATGTATAATAGCTCAGGATACCTTTTTAATGTATTGCATAGAATCTAATTGTATTACAATTCTAGGAAAACACAGAGCTTCGTCAGACCATAAAGAGCTGGAAATACAGAGATTGTTAAAAGGGAAATGTGAGGAGACCCAAGATGGGGAAGAAATAGAAGACTTGCCAGAGCTCCCTTGCTGGTCTGCTCCCGATGAGATCCCTATAAAGAAAAGAGCCGAAAGGTGATTAATAGAGACAACAGACCAGAATGAAGAAGTTAAAGAGAAAAAGTTGGAGGCCGGCGCAGAGGAAGGAAGAATGCCAACAAGGGAACTGAGGTAGAGAGCGAGAACGTCAACGCCGAACAAATTGCTGAGTGGGCAGAGTCCAGTGGTGTTTTCTGCTGAGGACTCAGGACAGGGGGGGTCCTGAGGAGAGAAGAATTGTGACTTAAGCCTCAGACAGTTCAAAGAAAATCCCGTGGAGGAGAATTGCCTGCTATTTTATTTACCTCTTAACTGACTAATAAAAAGCCATAATACAAACCATCTAAAGAGTTGTCAGCTCATCGCTTGAGGGGAAGTCTAACAGTAAATCATATGCAGAGTCAGTAATTAGGTGCTAAAGTCATAATGATGAAATCTCTAACTACGTTTTCTTGTCTTTAGAATTCATAGCTCCTGCAGTGCAGATCATACCCAACTGTGCAACGAGACAGAGGTACACTATCGAAGGAAATACAAGAAAGAAAAGAAAGACTATTATTGTTAAGGGGAAAGAGACACAGAAAGCGGCAAAGAACCAGGACAGAAGGAAGCAGTTAAAGGGAAGAAGCTGGCACAGAGGAAGGAATAATGCAGACAAGGGAACTGGAGTGGAGGGCGAGAACGCCAACGCCAAACGAGTTGCTGAGTGGGAAGAGTCCTCTGGCGGCTGTTCCCATGCAGTAGTAGTGCGGTGGTTAAAAAAGAAAAAAGAGAAAAAGATAACTTACCTGCTAACCCACCGGCTGGCCGGCTGCCGCCTCTCCACCATCTCTCCGTCCTCTGCTGCTGTGTGAACCGTAAGCCCACAGGCTCCCGGACTCCCCTAAGTCAATCGCAACGCTTCTGTCATAATGACAGCAGCGACGTGATTGGTCTGAGTACTGTGGTTCGGTGCTCATACAGGGACTGGGAGGCTGTGCATGTTCTCCACCCAGGCTATGTGCACTCAGAAAGTGCCCCAACCACTCCTCCCCCTGCTCTGTGATCAGCCCAGCCCTGTTCTGCCCCCCCACCCCCCGAACTGCCTCAGAATGGAAAAATAAAATGATAATAACACCGTTTTATTATCATTTATTTTTTCGTTTTTGGCAGTGCTGAAAACCAATAGGGCAACGCTCCTCCGTATTAGCGAAGGAGTCGCCCCTGGAAGAGTCAAGCAACCCTTTGCAGAGTGCGGCACGTCAGACCAAACCACGGAGAGAGAGAACAAGGAGACGCAGCTGCCTCACCCCCGCTGGAGCAGTCTGCAGGCCAGCCACACTCCAAGAATAGCGTGGCTAACCAAGGTGTGTAGAAAAGTCACCATGTGGAGAGGGGAAAAGGAGATTACAAGAAAATCCAAATAAGTGGCTAAAAATAAATATTTCACGATACAGTGATCTAGGCAGTACTATGATTTAAAATTGACTTTTTTTCTTTGCATTCTATTTCGTAATTTGTAATTGGATGCATTTAAATAATACCAGGAGATGATTAATGGGTGAAGTATAGAAACCCAAAATGAGGCAATAAACACGACAAAAGGAGAGACAGGGCATAAAGAGTGAGGGCATTCATACAGTTTATTTCTTCAGATCGCCAAGGCTGTAAATGATTGCATGAACAATCTAATAACAGCCGCAGAGAGACAGAGGAGATAATTAGAAAAATCCATAGTAATGAATCTTAGGACCAAAGAGATAAACAGGAACAGAAGAGAGTCTCGGTATTGAGAAGAAGATAGAAAGGGATAATCACAGGTAAATAGAAAAGGAACAACAAAATTAAGGGGCATATTTACAAGGGCATTGCGCCACAGGAAGGTCATTTTTAATACCGTTCCTCTGGCGCAATGCCCTGCTCCATATTTACAAGGTGACGTTAAGCCACCTTGTAAATATGCCCCTTACTGCAGTAGTCTGCTACGGAAAAGCGGTGGGCAATGGGTGTTGCTGTGGACGTTCCACCACAACAGCCATTGCTTTTTGACACTGCTCCCTATTTACATGGGTGGCGTTAATATGGAGCAGTGCCAGAAATAAGGCCATGCAAAATCCTGATCTTACACAGGCGCAATGAGGAGAAATGAATAATTTCTAATCGTTTTTGCTGTTTGTTTCTATGTGTGCTGCATTCTGCAGCACATATAGAAACAGAAAATCGCCATTAGTGATTGATAATGTGCAGGAAGGTGTGCCTTCCTGCACATAAACAATCATTAAAAAATGAAGTTTTGCAACTTCTATATAGAAGTTACCAATCGCCATTGTTGATTGTTTATGTGCAGGAAGGGACACATTCCTGCACATGTACAATCATTGGCACCCTTGCATAGTGCAAGGGTGCCTGCATTGGCACTAGGCAGCTAAATTTAGCACCAGCGCTAGGGGAAACCCACCAGTGCGCCGCATTCTTGTAAATATGCTGAATCCCTGCCTTTTGGTTTATAACCGCACTTTGACAGTTTCCTTGTAAATATGCCCCTAAGAGCTTTAAACTGAATTAAAGAGCACTTGCATGTAGTTTCATTTTGTTTTCTGCTGAGGACTCCGGACGGGCGGGTTCCTGAGGAAAGAAGAGTTTCGACCTAAGCCTCAGACATTTCAAAGAAAATACCGTAGAGGAAAATTGCCTCTTATTTTGTTTATCACTTAACTGACTAATAAAAATCCATAATACAAACCATCTAAAGAGTTGCCAGCTCATCCCTTGAGGGGCAGTCTAACAGTAAATCACTTGCAGTGTCAGTTATTAGGTGCTAAAATCACAATGATGAAATCTCTAACTACTTTTTCTTGTCTTTAGAATTCATAGCTCCTGTAGTGCAGATCATACTCAACTGTGCAACAAGGCAGCGGGACACTATCCAGTGTCTTAGTTTCTTTGCTTTTTCAGTTCTCTTATCCCGAGTCTACTTCTAACCAACATATTGTCATTGTATGTCTGGGTTCTGAGAAATGTGGAAGCATACATTGCTCCTGTGGGATCTGAACTGTACTGTGACATTTGACATCTTTGAACTGAAGACATTTAACCCGTTTGCTGCTTCGAACGTTCCGCGCCAGTGCGGAACGTTCTATTAAACGGGCGGGGCCGCGTCGGCCAACGGACGTGCGCAGCACTATTGAGGTAGTGCTCGCGACGGCCGTTGGCCGACAGCAGCAGCAAACGGGTTAATTACAATGACTACACATGAGAAGAGTCACGTTGAGCAATTTTAAGGGGCTGCCATGGCTCACGCATCTCTGGCAAAAATACTATTCACTAAACAAATTCTATTTCTATTTCTGAGTAAACTATTATGTTGATGGATTTTCTAGATCATCACTTCTGCTGGAATAGGTATTTAGCATTTTTACATATACATTGTCCCTTTCCAAATGGCAAAACTGTGCAGTAAGTAGTATTTTAGAATTCTGTTATTGTAGTCACTTCCAAGTTACCTCACCTCTACATGCTATCCACCTAAGCTAGGTGGGCTCTAAGGTACATTTTACAGGAGACTTAGTTCATCTTGTAGGCTTTTATACTTTTCAAAAAGGTTTCCTTTTTTTTGTGTGTGTGGTGTAGATTTAGGGGCATATTTATCAAATAATCAAGCAGCGCAGCAAGCCACCCTATTGCGCTGTGTGATAGGGATAGGGCAGGAATGCACCCTGCTTGACATTATATGGTGTGTTCCCATAATTTTCTAGCACTGCTGCACAATGCGCTGCCTAGCGCCAACGCAAGCACCCTTGCACCATAGTGCAAGGGTCCCTGGTTGTAAGCAGCATTGTTTTTGTGCAGGAAGGGACACTTTCATGCACAAAAACAATCCCCTGAGTCAATTTCCTCTTTCTATGAGTGCTGCAAAATGCAGCACACACAGAAAGAGGAAAAAACTAAGAGAAATAAAGATATTTCTACTCTTTATGCCTCCCCTGGGGATGTATGGCATTTTGACGCATTCCCAGGTCTACCAGTAATGGTAAATCTGGGAATGCGTCAAAATCCATGGGTGGATGCGTAGGAACACCCACGCTCAACCCATGGAACGCCTCCCTGGGGCAGAGTAATGCAATGCAGCAAGCTGCGCTGCTTTACTCTAGATTTATCAAACCACTCAGGGTCACTCAAGGTGGCCTTGCTTGGCTTGTTAAATCTAACTTAAGAGCTGAGTCGCTCTTGCGCCCCGTTGCATCGCAAGAGCAACACAACCCTTTGATAAATTTGCCCCAAAGCCTACAGCAGTTCAGGGTTGCAGGGTGAGGGAGAGTTTTTAAATCAAACGCAAAAAATATATAGCTTATAATGAATGTGCAGTATTAACGTGTAAGCTTAATGGAAAATTATTTGAGTTTAAAATGTGAAAATTTGTAGTATGCAGTCACATTTACACTTACTAGGCCTCAAAAGGCTAAAGCAACACTGCTTCAAAAGTTAATTTGTTTCGAATGCTTAAACACTCGTGCAGCTCACCCTGTAACAGTTCTTCTGTCCAGCTTGCCTGCAGTTCGCTACCCTCTGCTCTCTGTTTGTGCCTCCTCTGCTCGTTTCTTGCTCTGTTTTGCCCTCTTCTGCTCTGTTTTGTCTTTTCTGCTAATTTTTCTGCCCCCTATTTTGCCTTTCCTGCTCGTTTTTCTGCCCTCTGCTTTGCCTTTTCTGCTTGCTCGTTTTTCTGCCCTCTGTTGTGCCCTTTCCTCAAGACCTGGCTTTTCGACAGAGACCTCGCACACCAGCACCCAGATACCCCCAGGTGTGAGGGTGCCGATCTACAAATGCTGATTAATTGAAGGATGCATAAAATGTTTATTCTCGACCCTTCCATGAAAATGGCTTCATATATTTCTGCTGAATGTTTCTATTTACACAAAGATTAGTTTTTTGTCATTGAAGGAGGTAGTGAAGAGTTCATACATAGAGATTCAGCATGAACGTGAACTTGACTTTTTAACCTACTTGGTTTTCCAAATGAATTGTGAATATGCTGAAATGTTTTCTTTTTGTTATATTGATGCTTCAACTTCTACATAGACCATTGTTTAGAAACTTGATATTTTAGAAGGTTAGAAGTGTAGTTTAATACATGGGAAAGAAGACCTGAATGAGAATTTGACCCACATTAACTCATAACCGCTACAACGTAGTTGCAAACTAAACATCGCTGTCTGTGGACTATTGTATTCCGGTGAGAAGACGAGGAATGTTCCTGTTCCCCGGAGAGCATCAAAGGATGATTGGCTGATGGGAGATGAAAGAGGAACATGGTGAAAAGCTTCACAAAATGTGCAGTCTATAATTTTGTTCCTAGAATAGGTTGCCACACTTTTTTCCAGACAATTTACCCATTTACCCAGACTATATGCCATTCTGTTCTGAGACTCTACTGAGTTTTTTTAACCTATCTTTATGGAAAGTTCCCCTTTGTTTTTGTTTTGATCTATTTAGCTGACTTTAATGGTGAAGCGTTATGCTTTCTCTCAATCTCTTGAACTCTTTATGGGTTCTGACTGACTCCTTTCTCCCAAATTCTAGAATAGTGATTCTTTTCCTTTATGGAATGCACCTAATGCATTTTATTCAATGTATTGCTTATTCAATCAGGGGGGTTTATAAAGCGCGCTACTCACCCGAGAGGGTCTCAAGGCGCTAGGGGGGGCAGCTCCGGATCAGTCGAAGAGCCAGGTCTTGAGGTCCTTCCTGAACGTGTGCAGGGTCGGGGAGCGTCTGATGTTCATGGGGAGCTTGTTCCAGGTCTTGGCTGCGATGTAGGAGAAAGCTCTCCCGCCTGTTCTGTTTCTGCGGATGCGGGGACCTCAGCCAGGGCGAGGTTGGCGGAGCGGAGGTTCCTCTTGGGTATGTGGAAGGATACTCTCTCGTTGAGGTATTTGGGTCCGATGTTGTTGAGGGATTTGTAGGCGTGGGTGAGGAGTTTGAAGGTGACCCTCTTCTCGAAGGGGAGCCAGTGAAGGTCTCGCAGGTGTTGGGTCATGTGTTCATGGCGTGGTGTCCCGAGGACGAGTCTGGCAGCGGCGTTCTGGATGGTTTGGAGACTGTGTAGTAGAGTTCTGTTCATACCGGCGTATAGGGCGTTGCCGTAGTCCAGTCTGCTGGTTATGAGTGCGTGGGTGACGGTCTTTCTGCAGCCGGGGGGGATCCATTTGAAAGTCTTGCGGAGGATGCGCAGGCAGTTGAAACTGGTGGAGGCAACGGCGTTGATCTGGCGGTTCATGGAGAGGGAGGAGTCGAGGATGATGCTGAGGTTTTGTGCGTGGTCTGTAGGAGTGGGTGGATTTCCGAGGGCGGAGGGCCACCAGGTGTTGTCCCAGGCAGAGGTGTGGGGTCCGAGGATGAGGACCTCGGTCTTCTCTGAGTTGAGCTTCAAGCAGCTGTCCTTCATCCAGGCTGCCACATTCTTCATTCCTTCCTGGAAGCAGAGTCTGGTGTCTTTGGGATTCTTCGTGAGTGAGAGGATGAGCTGGGTGTCATCGGCGTAGGATACAATGCTGAGTCCCTGCTGTCTAACGATGGTGGTGAGGGGGGCCATGTAGATGTTGAAGAGCGTGGGGCTGAGCGATGATCCTTGGGGTACTCCGCAGTTGATGTCGGTGGGTTCGGAGAGGAAGGGAGGGAGTCTGACCTTCTGGGTTCTTCCGGAGAGGAAGGATTGGATCCAGTCGGGGGCGGCTCCTTGTATCCCCAACTCATGAAGTGTGGCTGCGAGGGTGCGGTGAGAGACGGTGTCGAAGGCTGCGGAGAGGTCTAGAAGGATGAGGGCCGCGGTGTGTCCCTGGTCGATTAGCATGCGGATGTCGTCCGTGGCGGCGAGGAGGGCGGTCTTGGTGCTGTGGTTGCTGCGGAATCCAGACTGGGAGGCGTCTAGGATGGAGTTCTCTTTGATGAAGGTGATCAGCTGGGCGTTCACGAGTCTCTCTGTGACTTTGGCTGCGAAGGGGAGGAGAGAGATGGGCCGGTAGTTTTTCAGGTCGGTTGGGTCGGCCGTGGGCTTCTTGAGGAGGGGTTTAACCTCCGCCCGCTTCCAGTCGTCTGGGAAGATGCCGGACATGAAGGAGGCATTGAAGGTCATTCCTAGTTCGGGTGCGATGGCGGCGGCGGCCATGTGGAATATGTGCGGTGGGCAGGGGTCCATTAGGGCTCCTGAGTGGGTTTTCTTCATGGTGGTGGTGATGTGTTTGACGGTGGCGGGCTTCCAGGTCATGATGGTTGGCTTGTTGGCGGCGTTGAGGGTGGGGTGTTGTCCGTCATCGGTTCGTTGAAGTTGTCGTAGAGGGCCTTGAACTTCAGATGGAAGTATGCGCTGAGCTTGTCGCAGAGTTCCTGGGAAGGTGTGATGTCGACGCTTCGCTGGGGGGTTTTGTGAACTGTTGTATGACGTTGAACAGCTCCTTGGCATTGGTCGCGTTGGTCTGGATTTTGTCTCTTATGAAGGTTCATTTGGTGTCTCTTATGCGCTGGTGGTATTCCTTCAGGGTGCTCCTGTGGTTGTTCCGTGCTTCCCTGGTTTTCTGGTTTCGCCAGGTTTTCTCTAGGCGTCTGCAAGAGCGTCTGGCTTCTTGATTGATTAATGACTTCCAATAAGATTCTAATGATTAAACATGATGAATTTATCTTGTGCTATAATAAAGATGATTTCCTAAGATATTTTCGATCAATAAACCCCTTTAACTAATGCCAAACTCTCTTTAGTGACTGAAAATAGACTGATTATGATTATATTTTATGAGATACATTGCTGTCCTCTTCTCTAAAACAGCAAAGATCCATATGACCAAAGGTCAATAATAGAGAGGAAATTAGCCTGTGTGATGGTAAATCTAGATTGTTTTAACTGAGAACTGGTTCAGGCTCCTGCAGTGGCAGGCATGGAGCCATGCTGATAAAGTCACCCATGTGGGGCGGACATGGCCACACTCTGGCCCATTAGTGACATCTGCTTTTTATGCCACGTTTGTGCATTTTACTGTGGATTTATGAAAAAGTCAAATATGCCAGTTGCTGTTAGAAAAATAGTCAGTGGCCAGAGATCCACTGCGCAAGTGAATTAGTTCATAAAAAATTAAAACGCTCATGGTGACCCCATGAAAAAGGCAATTCCTTACAGTGCAGAACATCCTGAGCTTCAAAGCAAGCACATTCTTACCAGTGTCCTGCACACGACCATGTGTAAAATTAGAAACAATGGGGCATATTCTCAAGGAACTATCGCTGAGTTAACGGCACTTTATCTCAGCCAAAGTCGCGATAAAATTATCGCCCCATTCACAAGCTGGTGCTAACAGCCCATACCACCAGTTTACTTGCGAAAGCATCCGCAAAAAACATCGCCACAGATGACCCCGGCAACTATCGCTAATGAGATGCAGAGTAGGCGTTCAGGAAATGCACCAGCCTCACAGACCTAACACCAGACAACATCAATGCCCATTACAGGCTCAAAAGGACAACTATCCTCCGCATCCTGAACATCATTGCCCACAGGCTGACGGTACCAACACAGAGGACAACCAACATCCCTCCGCAGACAAAGCTGCTGGCTGTGCTGCACCTGTTGGCCTCTGGTACCTCCCAACCAACAACCGCCAGAGTCGGAGGAGTCGCACAGCCAGCCCCATCCAAGTCCCCCACACCTGTCCTGGATGCCATCATCAGCTAGGTACCCCAGTACCTATAGGTCCCCCACAATTCGCAGGAACAGCTGGAGACCAAGCAAGGACTATACGCCATAGCTGTATTCCCGCACGTGTTGGGGGCAATCAACTGCACACATGTCCTACTTGTGCCCCCTGCCAACACCGCACACAAGTACCGCAACAGAAAGCACACGCATCCCATCAACGTGCAGGCAATAGTGGACCACAGGGGACTCTTCACCAATGTCGTAGCCAACTACCCAGGCAGTGTGCATGATCCCTTCATCTTCCAACAGTCCAACATCAACCAGCGCTTCCAGGATGGCACCTATGGAAATGCACTGCACGTTGGCAAGTACCAAATGAACACACCACACCCCTCAACTCCACAACCATGCAACTCACAACTCTGGCACTGCACACGTCACAAAATCACATACAACATGCCAAACAACATGCCTACCCACCAGACACGACAGCACAACTTACTGTGGCAACCTTGGTTAGCCATGTACATGAGCCATCAAAGGCATGGCACCTCAGCCACACAATACCGGAATGTGGGGAGAGGTGGGAACCAGGCATGTGCGAAGGAGGCAAGTCACCCATGAATGAGAATGTACACAATGCCAAGTGTGACGGAGATGTGCTGGACAGACTGCAGTATGCAGACCACAGACATATCCATGTCTACATGCACTGCTGGTGTCTGGAGTGTAGTGGACAGTGGACGCAACCATGTCACCCCAGCCAGTGGGGAAGCCCAAGGAAATGTAGCTTGTGACGTCCCCCCCTGTAAGCGTGTGCGGAGTGAGCTGGCCCGGCGTACGCCAGGCCAGCGTAGGGGTGTGAATAAAAAGCACGGGGCTCTGGGCGTGGTTCTCTTCCAGAATGCCCAACGTGTCTGCCAGGGCGGTGCCTCCCACCCCGCCACGAGGCCGTCGCCTTGAGCGGTGTGGCCTGAGAACCTGTGCCCCTGCTGCACCCCGGGCCGCTGGTCCCCGAACCCGTCATGCCCGCCCCTGCACAGCCAGGCCTCACTGCTCACCTGCCGACACCTGCGTGTGTCAAAGAGGGCCCACCACGTACCGGCGCAAGCTCCAAGCCCAAAGCCCGCAACCTTGGCAGCTTCCTCAGACCATCACGGCCTCCGTGACAAAGGCCCGCTTTGCTCCTTTTTCGTTGACGTACTCCACCACTGCCTCGGGCCTACACTACGGTCGAGTAGGTCACACATGTGGAACTGAGTCTTGATTTCTGCATGACAGAGTTCATATCATTGTACGCAAGGAGACGAGTAAGAGGAAGACGCGGTTCAGTCTGGAGGAGAAAAGGATCATCGTTACGGAGGTGATCGAACACTGCCGACAACTGCTCGGGTGTCACTAACTCTGTGCATCGCGGGCCAACGACACGTGGCTGTGGGCCCCTGCTGACCGCTGCCTCGGGCCTACACTGAGGTCAAGTAGGTCACACATTTGGAACTGAGTCTTGATTACACAATGGCCGAGTACACACTTTATGGCGGAGTTTATATCACTATACTCCCTTAGATGTGGTGACACAAAGTATGTGCATGGCATCCCAACCACACATGTCTGTGGGCCCTTGATGACTACGCATTCTCCCTACACTGCGGTTGAGTAGGTCACACATTGGGAATTCAGTCATGAATCATTCATGGCAGACTTGACATCATTGTACTGGCCTCATCGCAGACTGCATCCAATTCACCTCCGGTGCCACTAAGTCTGTTCCCCGACATCCATGGACACTTACTGGTTGAACTTTGATGGCGACTGAGTCTATGGACTGGGGCTTGTCTTCATCATCATGTCGGTGATACTGACTTTTGTGGCAAAAACGAGGCTGTAGCATTCCACTCCTCCATTTGCTGCTTCCGGCCGGCTCCTGCCCTCTGCATCATGCCCTGGAGGACTCCTTCCACTGTCCCCCGCAAACCTCCACTACATTCACCTTCGACATCGACAAGGACCCGCTCACCTCGCGTGGCCCTATCTCACTGCACTGCAAGTCACCATCCCATGGTGGTGTGCCTGTGCCGGCCGCAGTGCATCCGGGGCCACTAACTCTGTGCAGCTCAAGTCATGGCCCCTGTCTGATAGCATATTGGATGGCCTCTGGGTCGATGGACTGGGGGCATCAAGGCCATGTGTCTGTGGCCCTGCACTGTCCACTGCCTCCGGCCTCAACTGCGGCCCACCTGGGCTCACACATCAAATCGAGTCCTGGCCTGCCCGGACATCGCATCACCGCAGGATGCACCCGCCACCACCGCCAGGACCAACTCCAAACAACAGGTGCCAGAGTCGTAAGTGTCTTACTGCCAGACTATCAGAGTTGCTCACACCAGTCGTGGGTGCCATCATCAGCTTGTTCCCTGCTCAGCTTTTCAGGTGCCACTAACTCAGTGCACCACAAATCATGGACCATTCTGCTTGCATGTTGGGTGAACACTGTACTTTCTCCGGCAACCACCATGATGCTTCACAGTTGTTTCTGTTATGCTGGTGTTTTCTGTTTCCACTTTCATTCTGATCACTGTTCAAGTTGTTGCCAGCACCAACGACTCCATGAGGGCTGGCTTACACTCACCCCACACACATCCAGCACATGCGTCACTGTACATGTGACCATGCCAATAAAGGTGTCGAGCACACGTGCCCGTAGCCAGTTCAACGAACTATCTGAGTGTGTCCGTGTGCTCATGATGTATGCATTTGTGCCCCAGGCACTACAACATTACATTGTGCCGTGTACAGAGGACGCAGCCATGTCACCGCAGGCAGCGGGTGGGACATTACACATGTAGCTTTGTCGTCCCCCACTCAATACGTAAGGGGAGTGGACTGGGCCTGCGTACGCCAGTCCAGCATGAGGGTGTGGATGATCATCCCGTGGCTCTGGGTGTGGTTCAGTACTGGAAATGTGCAAAGGCATGTGTCTCTGTCGCAGTGTGGGTCTCTGTTGGGGAGTGTAGGTGGGCCCTGATGGGACTTAGACACCCACGTATGTGATCTAGTTCAGCTTCCATGAGGTAGTGCCCCACCCGCACATGTTCGGCCACCCCCTTCTGGCAGTCTGACACCTGGCCTTGGAATGCGATGTGTGCTTCGGTGGGCTGATGGAAGCCAGCCGGGGTGGTGGGTGCGTCCAGCTGTGTTGTCTGTGCAGGGGGTGGGGTATCCTCAATGCAGCAGTGCTGCCCTGCTCCTGGAGGTCGATTGCCTAAGATGTCCATGGACTGTTGGGGGGCGTAGGTGTCGGAAGTGTGGTGGTCCTCTTCAGCATCACTGTAGAGTTGTCCAGTCTGCTCTGCTGGAGGTGTTGTTTGCCCCTCTGCAATGTGTAGGGGAGATGCTTGTTGACATTGTGTTGGCATGTATGTTGCCGCATTGTTCAAGTTTACATACAGACTTCATGACAATGTACATTGTGACTGTTTGGGAGGGGCGGACTATTTGATGCGGGAGAGTGGACATTTGGACTACATGACGTAGGTGAGGTTGTACACGTACATTTGCATCTCACAGTTTCCTGCTATGTCAGATGTGATTGGCCATTTTCTACGCACAGGTGGACCCAGTTGTGTCCTCTGTTCTGCAGTGTAGGTGTTGGACTGTGTACCACATTGTCGTCCATGTGGGTGTGCTGTCATTGCTATGTGTTAGTGCTGCATTGTGTGGGAGTCGCACCTGCTGCTGTGATTTTGCTGCCCCTTATCCCTTGGAGGCGGTGTGCCTTTGGCTTTTGTGCTTTTGAGATGCTGTGATGTTGGCGACTTGGGTCATTTGTGCTCTTGGACAGTTTTTGTACTCTTGTGCATTGTTTGTCTGCAGATGTGTTGTTGACGTCAGTGGTTGTTTGTGCACGTGGATGTGTCAGAGTGTGACCTGCTCCTTTCCGGATGTGGTCCACACTCAGCCACCTCAGTCTCGTGGCGTGCACAGTGTCATGGTGATTGTACTCCAGCCATGCTGCTGGTCATGTGGTGTCACTTGCATTGTCAGTGTGGCTCTCACATACGCATCTTTGCTGTGTTTTGCACGGGTGCATGTGTGTGTTATGTAATTGGTGATGTGTGGGGTGGGACCCCTTTGGGCACACGGTGAACGGGGGCTTACTTGATGTTTGTATGTGTGCTGCAGTGTGCCACGGGGATCAAGGACATGACCCAGGGTCATTGTGGGTGTGCGGTGTGCTACACGTCGTTGTGCATGTGTGCCATTGTGCCCGTCCCCACAGTCCCTGTTGGTTACTCACCCTGTTGCTGTTGAGTCAGGTCATGTCGAGCAGTGTCCGGACTCCTGATTCCTTGCACCGTCTCCACACTGATGACTGTGGCTGCCATTTGCTCCAGCTCCTCCTGCTTGGTTTGGCTTTTCACATCGTGCCAGCGCATCTCGGCCTCCTCGACACTCCGGCTGCATTCATGATGGAATGCCATTTTTCCATCTGTGTTGCCAATGACGCGGTGGAGGTGACGGACAGTTGTTGTTGGTGCTCTGTCACCTCCGTGACGATGATCCGGTTGTCATGCGGACTGTACCCCGTCTTCCTCTTCCTCTTCTCCTTGGCCTTCCCCGACCCCGAGGTTCCTTGCTGGTGGTCTGTGGGGCTTGTGGGGTTCGCGTTGACCTGGGCACTCGTTCCGGGTGCCTCCATGTTGCTACGCAGTTGATTTTGTTTATGGTGTGTTTTTCTTGTTCAGCTTTTATAGTGCATTTTCCCGCATGACGCGTGGGGATTGCAAGCCCATCGCAGGTTATCGCTGATTTTTGTATCGCGGTTGGCCTCATCGCAGCTTTATTCGCGTTCGTGTTTCGCATTTTTGCGGCGTCGCGTTAATTTTAGCGCGGTCATTTGATGCGTTATCGTGGGGCTATCGCATGGTGCTGCCAGGTTGGGACTACTACGTTAACACGGCATTGTTTTCTCGCGATAGACTGCGATGTGCAAAGTTGCGTTAAGCTAAACTTGGGTGGTTATCACACGTTCTTGAGAATATGCCCCAATGTCCTTTAATTACATGAAGTTAACATCGATAGTTTTGCATTTGTAATATTGAAATTCCAAACATTTAAGAAGTCCACGTCCCAAACTGAAGAATCTATTAGCACTCACATAAGAAGTTTTTATATTACTCAAATCAGTAATAGTCAGTTTGCCAATACTGGATGAACGAAAGGATGGGACAAGCCTGAAAGGACTTGCAGGTTGCAAAAATCTTTTAGTATAAAATGGTTATCCCGGATCATACCGTTTTGGTTTAACTGGTTAGCCTGGTTTAGAGTCTAGACAACATAATATAAGATTCAAAATGTGGGTCCTAATGATTAGCTCCTGTGCTTCACATCCGTAGCCACGATCTATACCTACTGATCAAGAAATAAAATGTTCTCCTTTTTTAGGAATCAAAACAGAACAACAAAAGAATAAACTGTTTAGAAAGTATACTGACTTTCAGAAGACTCTATAATGCACCAACAACAGCCACGATTTTAGAGAAAATTAATCATTGTAAACGTACACAAAACGTAGGTGGACAATATTCAAGTCAATACTTGTTTTGCACTGAAATATTGTAATGCGTGTCATTTTTTAAGTGTTTTAAATGCACTGTTAGGTTTCAGAAATAAACAATGAAACAGATGTGCTATTATTCTACTCTCCAACCTTACAATCCAAGCATGTATAATGGGTCTCCAAAGTATGTCAACTCTTCCCGAGCCATGGAGTTTCCGCACCGCTGTTCCTGGTGTCATATTTCTTTATGAAGGGATTGAAAACATTTACTCTTTGGCTGTTTAACTCATTCAGGCGGACTACAAGAATTTTACTGTGAAATAGAACAATTATTGGCAAATATCCGAATAGATTTGTGTCTTCAAAGGCAGCATAATATGTATGTGTATTGATAAATAATGGCTGAATATTTAAGGTGCCATTTTTATCCGATAAACAATCCAGAGCCATAAAGAACTATAAATTAATTCTTCTATCTTGTTATCCTTGCCTGCAGAAATATGTGGATGAATCCAAATCCATCCTATTCTTGATTGGATGTCAGGCCCAGCCTTGTGGGTACTACAGACGTAAGAACTGGGCACAGGGAATGATCACACACCACACAATTTGGACATAACCCAAAGAGCGTTACTGATGTCTAATGGGTGCTGTAGACATGGAGCAGTGCAAAGGGAAAGTCTTCTACCTGGGGTCGACACGGCATGGCTGTAAGCAATGCTGTTTGGGATTTTTGGGCATTGGTAATGTGGTAAATGCATGGTCACAGGCTAGAACTGGACAGGACACTAAGGGGCAGACTTACTATTTTTTCACGTAGCGCACTGCAGCTGCCACAAATGCTGCACTGCGCTACGTGAAAAGAAGAGAGGAGGAGAGCACCTTATTTACTAAAATAAGGCACTCTCCTCCCCTCTCACTAGCACTGGTGCTGAAATCAGCTGCTGTGTGCCACGGAGATACCTGTGCGCCACGGTGCAAGTATGTATCCATGAGTCTAGCATAGGGTTTGTACTGGAAGGAACCCTTGGTACGCCCCCATGGCGCAAAGTAATGCAAAGCAGAGCTATGCACTGCTTCACATTATTTTTCCATTATTTCTAGCGCCAATCAAGTTTAGCGATGGAAAGTAAATTGGGAAAAAAAGATTTAATTTCAAGACCAGAGGCTACCATTATACATACATGTTTTAATGCCACTCAACTGCAGCACCTTTAAAGAACGTTCAACATAAACAATCTGGACTTAGAACACCACAGTCTATAAATAATCCTTCTTCAGAACACTCTTCCTCTTTTAAATGCTGCTCAGATACAGATAAATACCTTTACATTTACATGTTGATATAGAATGACAGTTTATACATTTTATTTACATTTTTAAAGAGGGTTTGTTTTAATTTTATAGATCGTATTCTGCATAGGTTGATATTGTTGGATGTTGAAATGGAATTTAAAAGTTATGCTTCTAATTTACGGAGGCAGAATGTTTAGGCAGATATTCTGTAGTTCATTGTAGGAGTTTTGGTAATCACGCTGCAATTAGGACTAGGCACGGCACAGGAGCCGCTTAATTACCTGAACTGTCTCTGGATCCAGGAGGGCACAGTTGTTTTCCAGTACATATACAGTGTATTTCTTCTCCTCGACATTCGCATAATGACCTACTAGCCCTGAGATCTTTACATTCGTTTTTAGCCCTGATGAAGTCCACACCAGTTGGATGAAACGCTTCGGCTGCTTGGCTGTTGTTTTGAATGAATAAGAAGAATAAAGATCAACTTTTATAATCTCCACAGTGTATGGACTAAATCATTCTTTTGAGTTGGTGGTGCACTTCACAGTTGTATTCTAATAAGTTATTTGTTTAAAAAAATGTTTAGTTCGAAGTATCCGATAGTTGTTACCGGATCTATTAGCGAGCGAGAGCTCTAGCGCTTACCGATGAACTCTGTGGTTCGTCAGGCCACACGCACCACGGAGCGTGAAGCAGAGCTTTGCTGAGGAGTTCGCTTTGCGGAGCGAGAGGGTGAGAGCCTGTTCGGCTGCCATCTCACTTGTTCTGACGTTATCTTGGTAGGGGGACGCGGAGAGGATCTTGCGTGAACTGGGCGCCATTTTGAATTGGGCCCAAAAACATTAGGAAACACTGATAGATGTCGGCGCGTGAATGTACAAGCCTGACAGTTGGGGGGAAAGGTTTATTAGGAATTGGCAAACGATCGGAAAGGCATTAAGTAAGAGACTTTGGGGTCGATTCCGATCTCGGCCGGAAGCGCACCTAACACTATTCGTCCGGAAAAAAACCAAGCCGAATGCGTATTTCCCGACCGATTCGAACAGTCGTCCGAACGAGCAAGTACGATGCGCATAACAGCACAGATTCCGAGCGAGCCGTACTTACCCATTCCAGCCCCTGTTCCCCGCCCGTGCCGGATCCGTAAACACTGAATCGAGTCGCACGGAAGCAAATAGACAGCACCTTCCGGCCGGACTAGTACGATGCGCCTTCCGTACGCGCCGAACCCGTCGCTACGTCCGGCACGTCAGAGCATCCGGGAGAGCTGCACATAAGCTCCGATTCGCGCCACAAGACGATCCACGGCTACGAGACGAACAAGCCAGCGACGAGTACGAGTCGAAGCCACGAGAAACCCGAACGAGACGACCCAACCATGAATCCCATCGCGCAGGTCCTACCAATACTCTACATCTATTACCGGAACCGGTACGGACGCGTACGGCGCAGACGGTAAGTCAAACACCCACAACACAGACAAACGACACGTACCCGACATATGTCACACACACATAGGGATGCAGAAATGACGTACACTAGCAACAGCAGAACCATAAGGGCGGGATGGCTGTCACCAATGCCATACACACCCATAGGGGCCTGATGGCTACCACTAACACCACCCCTACTCAGGGGGGCCTGGATGCCTACCACTACCACCCCCCCTACTAATGTGGGCCTGGATGCCTGTCACTACTACCATCCCCACTCATAGGGGGATGGATGCCTACCACTACCACCACCCCTACTCATGGGGGCCTGGATGCCTACCACTACCACCACCCCTACTCATGGGGGCCTGGATGCCTGTCACTACTACCATCCCCACTCATAGGGGATGGATGCCTACCAATACCACCACCCCTATTCAGGGGGCCTGGATGCCTGTCACTACTACCATCCCCACTCATAGGGGGATGGATGCCTACCACTACCACCACCCCTATTCAGGGGGCCTGGATGCCTGTCACTACTACAATCCCCACTCATAGGGGATGGATGCCTACCACTAACACCACCCCTATTCAGGGGGCCTGGATGCCTACCACTACCACCACCCCTACTCATGTGGGCCTGGATGCCTGTCACTACTACCATCCCCACTCATAGGGGGATGGATGCCTACCACTAACACCACCCCTATTCAGGGGGGCCTGGATGCCTACCACTACCACCACCCCTACTCATGGGGGCCTGGATCCCTGTCACTACTACCATCCCCACTCATAGGGGGATGGATGCCTACCACTAACACCACCCCTACTCAGGGGGGCCTGGATGCCTACCACTACCACCACCCCTACTCATGGGGGCTTGGATGCCTACCACTACCACCACCCCTACTCATGTGGGCCTGGATGCCTAACACTACCACCACCCCTACTCATGTGGGCCTGGATGCCTGTCACTACTACCATCTCCACTCATAGGGGGATGGATGCCTACGACTAACACCACCCCTATTCAGGGGGGCCTGGATGCCTACCACTACCACCACCCCTACTCATGTGGGCCTGGATGCCTGTCACTACTACCATCCCCACTCATAGGGGGATGGATGCCTACCACTAACACCACCCCTACTCAGGGGGGCCTGGATGCCTACCACTACCACCACCCCTACTCATGGGGGCTTGGATGCCTACCACTACCGCCACCCCTACTCATGTGGGCCTGGATGCCTACCACTACTACCATCCCCACTCATAGGACGGGTAATGCATGACACAACCAGCATACTCCAACATAAGGAATGTCAGAAAAAGACATCACCCCAACATCATGACAAGCGTGTGTAGTCTGTGTCAAATGCCTACAACACTGAACATGACATTGAACATACAATGTGACCCCCTATCACATGTGTCACACATAAATGTGTGTGGCCTCCACAATGCAAGCAGACCATGACCACTGTGGCAATGGGGTCTAAACCCCCATCATCACAGTGACCAAAAGGTAAGTGTGGGGTCCATAGTTGAAGCACATTTTGAACATTGTGGCAATGGGGTCTAAAGCCCCATCATCACAGTGACCAAAATGTAAGTGTGGGGTCCATAGCTGAAGCCCAATTGAACATTGTGGCAATGGGGTCTAAACCCCCATCATCACAGTGACCAAAAGGTAAGTGTGGGGTCCATAGTTGAAGCACATTTAGAACATTGTGGCAATGGGGTCTAAAGCCCCATCATCACAGTGACAAAATGTAAGTGTGGGGTCCATAGCTGAAGCCCAATTGAACATTGTGGCAATGGGGTCTAAACCCCCATCATCACAGTGACCAAAAGGTAAGTGTGGGGTCCATAGTTGAAGTACATTTTGAACATTGTGGCAATGGGGCCTAAAGCCCCATCATCACAGTGACCAAAAGGTAAGTGTGGGGTCCATAGTTGAAGCACATTTTGAACATTGTGGCAATGGGGTCTAAAGCCCCATCATCACAGTGACCAAAAGGTAAGTGTTGTCATGGAAAAAGCTGCAACTGCCAAACAGCATGGATGATTCCTGGTCACACAACAACAAACACATCAGTGGCAAAGTAATGCTTGTGTCCCATAGCAACATAGATTGGGTGAGGCAAACAGTGCAGTACAAATAAGACATACCTTTGGCCATGTGCAGACAAACATCACCCATGGGGGCTGACATTGTCAACATTTATCAATTACACAATGACAGAAGTGACCATCATAATGCAGACCCACATATCTGCAACAATGGACACACTAATGTAGATATCCTGTGAAGACTGTAGATGTGAGGGGAACAAATACCATACCATGGCAGCAATGGGACATACAAACCATGATTATTGTGCTGACTGATGACCTAGGAGTCCCAGGGACAGCAGGGGAAATCCACGAAACAACATACAGCCAATGGCACACTAAAGATATGCCAATGCAGTGGTGCAGATGCACAAACACAAACAGGCAGCCTCACACTGCATATCAAACACAACAGGTGATGGGGGGGTGTGCCAGTGTCCCCAGGCAACCACACAACACATGAGGAGGCCTGAATCCCAATTACACAGATGTGTATACAGTGCCACACAAAAGTAACTCATGGATCGGATTCCCCTATGTGGGAAATCAGGCATTGTTAGAAGAATTCAACAAAAACTTTATTGTATGATTAATTAAAATCCTCTACAAAAGCAGAAGAAAATACAAGTTAGAAAAGGTTAAAATGCAATGCATAACATCTAAAAATACAAAACTGCGGAGGGCATCCTATTGCTAGTAAAAGTTAGTATAGACGGTAAAAATATTAAAAATGCAATACTAAACAGTTGCAAGTGCCAGTGGTCCTTGAAACATAATTTATTCAACTGTCACTTCTCTGGCCGATCGTAAGAACATTCCAGCAACTGCATAAAACTTCCCAATTAGTGCCAGTTCCATCGGGACTATGGTGGTGTAAATGTGCCTTAAGGCCTCCTTACATGTTCTTACGCCATACTGTACGAACATGGTTCTTAAATACAAGCGCCTTGGGGACAGCAAAGCTGGACAACAACAAATGACATGTTCCGCGGATTCTGTGTGGTGTTGGCACAGACTACAACCGGACCCACTTGACGACCAGGTTTTCCAGTGGGCTCTATAGTCTTGTATTGGCAAAGTTAAGAGCCTCACCCTCATGATATTTTGTAGGGCTTGCCTTCCAAGACCTGCTTTTAAATAGGGCTGGCATACAGTAGTTTCATGTGAATCAATAAGACCTTCTGCACCCAGAACAGGTCTAATCCGTTCAAGGTCTTGTTGCCTCGAGATGTTCTTGCTACACTTTTTTAGCAGGTTCTTTAGACTACACTTTGTTAATGATATGTCTGTTGAGGGTTCGATTGATAGTCCCAGTGTTTTTTTGGCCATCAAGAAATACCTCGCCCAGCGATTATTGTTATCTGTAAAGACCACCTGTAGCGCTGCCCTGATTGTGCCCGGACATGCATTAATCACGTTGTGTTGAAATTTGACTATGTCTTTTTTGCATTCAATGTCCATTGCTGTGATATTGAACTCTAATCAAATCAGTGAGCGCCTAGTCGTGTATGGGAGCTTAAATACTTTTCTATATGCCATTATATATAGGCCCTCCAATTTTTTGGTCAACAAACCAGGGAAGACAAGGTGGCCATAACTAAGTGTAGACATTAGCTTGGCTTGCATTACTCATCGGATCCCTTCCGTCGAGTGGCTTACAAGCTTATGATGTAATTTGCACAAGCCGTATGTTAGCTTAGCTGCTTTTGCCTCCAGTGCTTTAACCTGCAGTGCTGGTCTGCAGGTATCTGCAAATTGTACTCCCAGGTAGGTGTACTTATTGGTCGTGGTTATCCTTAGAGGGCCCAGCTGCCATACCAGTGTTAGTTTTTTTAACCTGTGGCCAAAAATCAACACTTTTGTCTTAGATGCATTAGCTATAAGTTTGTTTTCCATGTTGTAATTATGTAGCGTCTCTAATGCCCTTTTCATGCCTATTCTTGTATGATCCAGTAAGACGAGATCGTCCGCATACTGCATTATTGGCAATCTGAGGTGGCCCAGTTTTGGAGGAAAGATGTTAGTTTTTAACAGTGCTTCTCCCAGGTCTGCGGTGTATAGGTTAAACAGGGTGGGGGCGATCACACAACCCTGTTTTAGCCCCCTGTTTGTGAAGATCTTGGCAGTTGCACATGAGCTAGTGAGCTTAACTCGCACCCAGGTGCCAGTGTAGAGTGATAAGATGGCTGCAAGGAGTTTCCTCGGTATACCCCACTTAGCCAATTTTGCCCACAGTATATTTCGATCAACACCATCAAAGGCGGCACTATAGTCCACAAAACATGCATATAATGGAGGCGAGGTGGGCCCAGTTGCCTTGGTTGCTAGATATGAAAGTGAGATGGCATTGTCCATGGTCGACGAGTTCGGCCGAAAGCCAGTCTGGTATTGCGGGATTACGTGATTGTTCGTGATCCATGACTCTAGCTCTTTCAAGAGCATTTTAGCAAATGCCTTTCCTTCCACGTCCAGTAGTGCAATCAATCTGTAGTTCCCCGGGTCGGAGGCATCCCCCTTTTTGTAAATGGGTTGTAGAATGGAGCCTTTCCATGAATCCGGAACTGCAGAAATATTATAGCAATGATTGAATAAGCCCTGAATATGGGGTGCCCAGTATTCACGATCTTCCCTGAAAATATATCCAGGCAGCCCATTGGGCCCTGGCGCCCCATCCTTCCTAATGCCCTGAAGGATAGTTAGTATTTCCTTTTCTGTTTGGTAAGGATCCGCCACATTGCTCTCTTCATATTGGTTGTCTTCTGCCTTGACAGTGCTTGCCATGGATATTTTTTGATCAACGTATAGGCTGGTAGCATGAGCAGCCCATTTATTAGCAGGTACAGCATTATGGGTATGGTGGCCCCCATTTAGACCATTAACATGTCTCCTGAATTCCTTACTTTTGTTGGGTGTTAATAATGCATAGATATTTCTCCATTTTTCCTCTATGCTAGTTTGTTTCAATTGCCAGGCAATTTGTTTATGCGTTTTTCTTGCTATCTTCAATAGTCTTTCCGTCCGAGTGGACTTTTCCCTCCTGTGCTTTGACTCTGCCAAGCGGCATCTCTTTTTGCTCTCAATGAAGATTTTGTTGTCAGTGAAATTAAATTGCCCCTGTGAAATATGTTTGTAATTATAAGTAGGCTGCTTTCCTAAAGCCAAGGCATCAGATAACGAGGTCATAATTTCAGCCCAACTGCTCTCTGGACCAGTTATGCATGTATTCTGCTGCCATTTATTATACTTTGCCCGGCTTATGGGGCCCCATTTGATGCGTTTAATTGGAGCTGTTTCATTTTGTAGAATGAGCATATTGCCTGCAGTTAGGTGTTCCTCATGCATCATGCTACTAGTGTTGACAAGAACAGAGATTGGTTGGTGATCACTACCGGGGGTGTGCAGTACCTTAAACTCTTCACATCTCCTCAACACGTTCTTACTCAGGAAGATGTAATCAAGTGTGGAGATGTTTTTAAATGTGGGTTGTGGGGTCATTTTCAGCTGCCCTACGTTATTCGCAGAACCCAGATTAAATTCATTAATACAGGCTTCCATAAGATTACGACTGCGATCCTCCTGATTTTGTTCAGGGCCACATAGGTCTCTTATGTTAAAATCCCCAGTGATGATGCATTCATGTCCTGGGTTCTCGTGGAGATATTCTCTAATTAACCTAATGATCCTTCTGATGTTTATATTTTTATCCTTTTTATTTGGATTGACATAAAAGTTGATTAGTCCAAGTATGAACGGAGTGCCCTCTACTCCGAACCCATTTATTGTTATAATCTGGACATCTGGTGCGTTCGTGGGCCATTCCTCGATTTGTAGTTGCAGATTTAATTTTGTGAATATCGAGATCCCGCCACTTGGTCTTCCGAAGATGTTTCTTTTGCAGGCCATTGTATGGATCGCCTGATAGCCTTTGATGTAATTGGCTGTTTCCATCCAAGTTTCCTGCAAACATAAAATGTCTCCTGTCTTCAGTGATTCCATAGCTTCTTTATTGGTCAGGATCGACTTAAACCCTGCCACGTTCCAGCTTATTAGCCTGAACTTAGTACTTATTGTCACCATTTTAGTACCTCTATGTTTGTTTGTTTTAACCCTCCCTAATAGTCCAAGTTGTTGCAGTCCGTGCGAATTTGGTGTTTTCCTTATACTAGGAATTTCCCCATTCCTTGGAGTGCAATGCGGAAGTAAGCCATGCCCAATCTTCTTGTTTATTGACCTGGGGAGCGCTCACCTCCTTGCAGTGTCTGATAGTGGTGCCCTTATGTAGCTCAATTTTGATATCATTGTTAAATATTTGGCTTGAATTTGACTTGGTGCCCCTTAATGTGCTACGCTGTGGGAGAGGCACCTCTTGATTTTGTAGCCTCTGAAGTAACACTTGTGGGTACTTTTCAGTTGGACAATTATCTATCCGGATACCCGAGCCCTTAAGTGTGTCTGTTTCTGCCGTAATGTTTTGGATGTCTGACTTATTAAGCCACTTTGTTAGGGTTGACTCCTTATTCCCTATCCAAGCGTATTTTTTAAAGTGCACCGCTACGAGTTGGGCAGATGTTAGATAGGCCAATGAGGGTATACTTGTCAGAAGATACAGAATGTTTGAACGATTTAGAATGTCACCTGGGCCCCTTGTCTCAAATTCAGGGGTAAAAATCAACATGTACTCCACATCTCCCAGAAGATCTAGAGCTGCGACTTTATCCATACCTTCATAACTCGGTCCATGAGTTATTTGTGCTATGGGCCTTGTTTGGCCATTATTCCAACCGGACACAGCATTTGCTTCCTTTTCTGTAGCAATATTAGGGTAACTAGGCTGCTCACGCATCTGGCTCCTTTGACCAAGCGATGGAGTCTTCCTTGCTTGTGTTGTCTTCCTTGTTTGTGCGGGGAGAGCACTTGCTGTTTTTTGGGCTTTGCATTGGCATTCCATATGTAGTTGATGGAGTTTCACTAAACCGGGTTCCTTCTCTTTTGCTAATGTCAATAACTCGATTTTATCTCCTGGTTGCTTTTCGATAAGCATCTGACCTGTTGAGTGGGAAGTCATATAATCGCTGATCTCTGGCCTAAGCCTTGGTTCCTGATTTTCTTTCCCTCTCAATGGCTCTACTAGAAGGTCACAGCTTTCTGGTCCATTGGCTGTATTGCCAAAATTAGTGATCACCGCCTCAGCATATGTTTTTGCTTGTAGATTTAAGGGGGTTTGGATGTTGCAGGATAGTAAATTTTCCTTGTGTGGGCCTTCCTTATGCTGCAAAGTCGGGCATATCTGCCCAGAGATTTCCTGGCGGTTGTTCTCATAGGATGCTTTGGATGAGGGACTATTTCTCTTTTGGAATATGGGATAGAACATAGGACCCTTTTAGTACAGCCATTACCAATGTCAGCCTGATTACCGGGTTGAATTAAAGAGTATCTTATATCCTGCTTTTTTTGCATAGATAGCATCCCACCTTTCCGTTTGTTTGTTTTTACGGCTTTCCGAAGTTTTTCTTTTGCCGTCTGGATAACTGCCCATCGGTTGCCTTTTGACCTGTGTTCTTGGTTTGATTAACCTCCTCTATGCTGGATACAGAGCTGACGCTTTTGGCCGGGATCATGCAGATTTGTGTAACTGCTTTATCGTTTGTAACCTCTGAGTCCATATCTGTTGGAATAATTGTAACTCCGGGGCCGCAGCCATGGTCCCGTTTTTCGGAATGTTTCCTATTTAGTGTGGAATTTATCCGTGCCTCACTACATTGTTTTATTAACGTTGCCAGCAAATCTGGGAGTGTGGATAATTTCTCCACTATTGCTTCACTGGAGCTTTTTGTTGGGCTTGTGATGCTCCCTTTACCCTTTTCACTGACAACCAGCTGATCAACTTTGTGGCTGATCGTGTCCACTTTTTCGTTAATTGTCAAGACAGTTTGTGCCAGCATGTGTGTTAAGTCCACCTGGATCTCTAGTTTGTGTGATTGCCAGGAGAGTGCCTTTACAGCTGCCAGTAAGGACGAGTTTATTGTATTCAAGATGTATTCAGGACCATTCTTATCGTTTATGTCTTGTTCGTCACTCTGGGTCCCGCAGTATCTGCCAGTTGTGGCACCTGCAGAGCCCTCTCCCAGTGGTTGCAGTTTAGGATCTGCTGTAGGTGTTATTTTTGTTAATTCTGGGGATACTGAATCTGAAGTGCCAGCGGTACCAAATTGTTGTTGTATATGTGCCCTGCCTTGATTTCTGGGCGTGGAGCAGCTCTGAGTGCTCCCCTGACCGCCAGGATTGATAGAGGCATCCAAATTGTCCTGGAGCTGGTTATTTAAGTGGTGGTGGACTAGAGCCTCTATTTCAAAAGCGTTCTTGTTCCAGGTTAGCCCACTGGATTGGTGACCCTGAGGTATGCATAATGCTTCAACATCATTTAAAGTCGATGATATCTCAATAATTTGCTGTGGCACATGTTCCTCCAGGTCATGGTTTTTATAATTAGCAGCGGTATTTTTGATGACCTTGCTAGCCGCATCTGCCAACTCTACTGTTTCTGCGAGTCTCGCCATCTCTGTGACTAATATCTCCTCCAGACTGTCCTGGGCTGTACTTTTTAAGTTAAGAGGGTTGTCCTCGCCCGGCGTTACCACCTCCAGGCTGTTTGATATAAATTTGGGGCTGTTTTCTAATGTACCCCCATCTTTCGTCTTATGGGCATTGTGAACGCCGTGAACTTCTATTTTTTGGCTTGTAAAGTGTTGATGGATCTGGGGGCCCCCTGTTGTTTGTTTGCAGGCCTCTCGGATTTTGTTGGTGCTACTCATTTTCCTAGCAGCAATGCTGTGCCTTCGAGCCACAAATACTTTATGCGAATGCTTCCAATTGGAGTAAAATGCAGAGGACTGTAGCCTTACCCCGCGTTCCCACGCTCTTGCCTGCTCACTAGCCTTCTGCTGCCTCAAATGGCTGTCGGGACACTATTTGGGCATGTGCTTGGTGAGCCTGTGCTGGTTGGTACATTAACTCAGTCACGCAGATTGGTTCCAATAAAACATCCGAGTGGTAGCACCTGCAATCTGACAATGTGTGTTCGCTCCTAAGGCTGTAGTTTTGAGAGAGAGTCAAATTGAGATTGATCTCCAAAACATACCATGCCAGTCCAATGATCTGTGGATCGTAGTTTAAAACAGTAGTTTAGGTCAGTCTGATAATTTACAGTCCGTAGTCTAAGCGGGTGCTAGTTCCAGGTTATGGATGCAGAAACATAATTGTAGACGTCCAACCTAGGATGATTCCCCCATTAGAGCACTCACTACAAGTCTCGTGAACAAGCCTGCAGCCTCCCCCCAGGCGACGCGATCAACAGCGCCGAATGAGCAGTGCGTGCAAAATGAGCAAAGCTGAAGGAATTCGGAGCTAGTCTGACCCTTTCCAGGCAATACAGGTATGGCTCCTTATGTGGCAAGGGGCTATTCAAGAAACTGACCAAGCCCCTCACCTACTGTAGCTGATCACTTCCAGCCGGCTCTTCACCTCAGCTGCTCCCCTTTGGCTGCGGCAGTGCGATGGTGCGATGGCTGTGAAGGTGGCCTGCTTGCCTCACGCTTTCACTTCACTTCACTTCACTGTGGTAACGATGGTGTCAGTGGGGGCGGCTTAGCAGCTGTGCTTGAATCGCCCTCTCGCTGCTTTGATATTGGTGGTGGCAGTGGAGGCAGCTTGGCAGCTTGGCAGCTTGGCAGCGGCGTGCTTTAATCATCAAGCACGCCTCACGCTGCTCCTGGCTCCCCTCGCGGGGCTCCCCTCGCCCCGCGACGCCTCTCCTGCCTCGCCTTCACCGCAATCGCCGCCGGTTCTCTTGCCGGTTCTCTTGCGGCGGCTCACGGCTCACAGCTCAGGCGGCTCGCAGCGCGGGAGTTTCAGGAGCGCTCCGGACACTGCAGAGGTGCAGCAAAAACACGGAGTCTGGAGTCAAATCCCTCTTCAACACGGAGTCTGCGCTCAGAATTCGGCATTGTTAGATGAGAGGGAGTCCAAATTACACATGTCACACAAGCTTGTAGGAACAGCAACTAACACAGCAAGAGACAGACCCACCACAGCACTACCCCCAGGGACACCACATTGTGGTGACACTAGCCTGCATGATAATCCCACTGTGATGACAAAGGTAGATGTCGTTCACACTGTGAACCACAGCCATGTGTCCTGAGCAACTAACTACCATCACACCTACACAAGCACAAATCAATCAGCACGGCCTGTCAGCCAAGGCCAATATGGAGGTAGGGGTCTAGCCGTGCAACAACTCACATTTGCACACACTCAACACCACACACCTTGATCTCCACCAATGTGCAGCAGTGAAGCTCACATGGACTGGTGACATTGCACATGCACCCATGACAATCCCAGGGGTGGTGTTGGGAACTAAGGTGCGAAACCCATCACACATGGCCAGTCAACAAGACTCGTGAATGTCTGACACACTGCACAGTACGCCGTACATGGGCATGACGTGAAATCCACCACAATCAATGGGATCCCGGCCACAGTCACACACCAATGAAGAAGCCAAGGTGACCCACAAAGAACACACATAGACAACTTCCAACATTGCAGCCCTGACCCTGAGGAGTGGCAGCAGTCACACACACAACGTGTCACAATAACTGAAAGCTACCACAAACTGTAAATTACATGACTTGTGTAACCAACAAGTGCCAAGGGGAATCCTGACTGTGTCCCATCTGCGTTTGCCCACATCCCCAGCCCTGACAACATAGACAACTAGGGATGACAACCTGATGAACATTAGTTTGCCATGCACCCACATCACGGAGAAACCAGGTCCAAGATGCTGGATGAACACAGGACAACTCAGCAAGCATCACAAACAGGAACATCCCTAGGGACACAGCCTGTGTAGGAAAAGGGAAGGGAACACACACAGACATGCTCACACAACACACATCACGGGCCCAGGCAATGTCACTGGATTACACACTGCCATGAGGGCACTCCACTCCTGTGGAAGGTCCGCTGTGCCAAACCTTTTCTGTGCACGACTCAAACATGTCAGCAGAACACTCGGTCAGTGAGTCAACAACTACAACACACTGAAGGCTCTGCTCACATCAGCCTGGGTACGGGAGTGTCACGTCAGTCATCTGCATACACCCAAAACACGTGTCAAGCAAGTTGCACTGTATACACAGATGAGTCCTTCAACATTGATGTGCTAAACTGCAAGTCCAGTGGAGATGGGCACACAGTCAGGGAAATAGAAACATTGAACAGTGGTAAGCCCACCAGATGTGCATCAGTGTAAGCCAAAGATGTTAATTTACAAATGCAAAACGTACATCCCTGTGTCAAATGCTGAACATTACACCCTCAGACTGCAGCAAAGGATGCTATAGATCCAGACTACATTAGGACACATATCCCATGGACCACATGGAGTCCATCACAGCAACACTTCATTTTCCTGATATGAACACTATTACAACTGCAAATGCATGATGATACTCATCTACATCATGTACATCCAAAGAAAAACCACAAGTAAACAAAAAGAGGCTTTATTCAGCAAATGTGAAACTAAACGTTTAAGTCCAAAAGAAACTAAGGCCAATGGCCAGTCCAAATACACAGTCCCAACAGGGTGATATGTGACAACTTGTCACCCATTGCTTGCCTGCACTGGTACGGACAGGGGACATCCCCCTCAGAGGGGCATACAAGGGGCAGGCCAGGCACTGCAGGGACAAGATCAGGGGATGCCAGAAGGAGGCAGTGAAGGGGTGGTGGGTGCAGGAGTGTCACCCGCAACTGCAGTGGAGGTGTCTGACTCAGTGGGGGCCGGCACCACTGTAGGGCACAAGTCAGATGATGTGGGTGCTGCAACCACTGCAGTGGGCCGGTCAGATGGAGTGGACTGGGTCCCCACTGCAGTGCCTGAGTCAGACGGGCTGGTTGTGGACTCCACTGCAGTGCATGACTCCAAGGGAGTGGAAGGGGGGGCAGATGAGGTGGGCAGGACAGAGGGGGCACCCGGTCTCCACACCAGTGGCACAAACAGGCAGAGCGTCTGGTTTGGGGGTGGAAGAGCAAGTGGTAGGGGGGAGGGCCTAAGCATTTTGGGGATGTGGTATCGGTGTGTGGGGGAACCTGGGGCAGGGTGTGGCGGTGGAACCTGTGGAGTGGTGGCCTGGGGGATGGAGGAGAGAGACTGTGTGGTGGAGCTGTGTGGTGGTGTTGGTGGGGTCTTGCCCTTCCTGGTCCGGGGGGACTTTCGAATGGGGTCCTCAGTCTGCCTGTGCCTGGGGGAGGGTGTCCGGGTGTGAGGGGCACTCCCCTCTGTGTGTGTGTTGGTCGCCTCTTCCGCCTGGACTTCGTGTCAGATGTATCTGTGGGGAAGAGGCCAAGGTCACAGAGGAAGAGCTTCTGGGAGGGGGGGGTTGCAGGTGAGGCAAGGGAAGGGGTTTTGGAGGGAGAGGTATCAGAGGACTGCGGAGTGCTCGTGGATGCGTGTGTGTGTGTCTGGGCCCCATCCCCTGTGAGTGAGGTATCAGTCCCCTGACTGTGCGTGCGTGTGCGTCTGGATTTTGGCTTGTGTGTCTGTGTGCTGCTTGTGTCTGTGCTGGTGCATGCCAGTGCCGGTGTGTGTGTGCTTGGGACAGGTAGGGTGCTGGGGATTGTGGATGGGGCAGAGGTAGGAGGGGTAAGGGACTGTTGCAGGAGGTACACTGCTGCCGTCGGTGAGGAGGCCATGGACTGATTGGTCCGATGTAGGGCAGACATGCCAGATGACATGCCCTCCATGAATGACACCAGTTGTGTCAAAAGACCCGTGTGTGCATGGAGGACACTCAGCATTGATGTCTGCCCACATGGATCTGTTTCAGCAAGTCCACAGACTCCATACTCAGGGTAGCAGGGGGGACAGAGGCAGGGGGTGCGGTGCCTGGCATGAAGGAGACACGCTCCCCTACACGGGAGCCTCCACGGACATGTGGGATGGGAGCAGATGGGAGGGTGGAGATGGTGGTGTGGCGGGGACAGACTTGCTTGATGTTGCCTCTGGTCTGCTGACACCCGCCTCCACAACGGAGTCCTCACTGGAAGTGCTGTTTTACCCAGCCGAGGTGGTCGTAGCTGAGGTCTCCTCAGTGTGGCTCCCCTCACCCTCCGTGCCACTGGGTCCCTCGGTCTCCCCTGCAGTGGACCCAGTCTGGCTCTGCCGCTCCTCTTGGTCCGTGGAGCTGTCTCCTCCTGTGGCCGTGGATGTATCTGCAAACAATCAGGATAAACAGAGCAACATTAGTCACCTGTACTGACCACACACACCACAGTAAGTACAGCACATCACAGAGCAAGCCCTGCCATCATTTGCTAGACATTGCAATTAGTGCTGACACTGATTTGAAGAAGCCCATTGTCTGCCTGACAGTCAGTCAAGCCACACATATCCTACCTGTCCATGCACCCATCTGTCTGCTGCCTGTTGTATGCGACTAATCATATGTGCACACACGCACCACATACACAGTTGTTGGACATCCAAGAGAACATAAGGAAATGTGTCACTCCAAACACATGCCATCTCCTGCCACTGACTCAGTACATGTGTCAGGAAAAGTGATGTGCAAAGTCTCTGTTGATATGCGCGTTTTGGTTCCATCACCAAACACAATGATGTCCTCATGTCCTGATAGACAATGCAACAATGGTGTGCATGCAGGACATATCACACCACTGCTGGATCACCCTTTGCGATTGGAATGTCATGGCACAGGCCTGTCTGGCAAGTCAGTCATAACTGTCTCCTGTCACAGGGGCAGTGCATACACACAACACCAGTCTGCACTGTGTCACAATCATGGAAGTTTTTGAAATGTAAGCCCTGTAGCTGACAGGTGCACATGTGCACCCCTGGCCACCCACATCATGAGGACTGAGATGATCCCACGTCAATCAAATGAGACATTTGAGTGACTGCAAACACAAATCCATACACATGAGCACTTCACCGTCTGATGAGAATGAACCAAAGCTGCCTGCACATCAATGTTTCATACAACATCGTGCACAGTCAAGGGATCAGAGACCTATGCATTAACCTATGTGCAGATCCCATAGTCACAACTCAGATGGCTGGCCACCCCAAATTGTTAAACACTCCAGGAGTCCAAATAGCAAGGCCACACCACGGTGACACAGAGGCATACACCTGAGTGCACTCTTCACAATGCCCAATATGTATGCTGACACACGGGAGTGGGAGAACAGAGTGCCTTCGATGTCCAGAGTAGGCATTACAGTCCTGGTCCATGTGCAACATGGTATTACCCTGAACACTAGGCAGGTGGCTATGCATGTGTCACACACATGATGTACATACTTCTGAGGCTCCTACCCTGGTCTCTGCAGCAGCATGGGTGTGTGGCACATACCCAAGACATGTGGTGAGTCAGAGCAGCAATTGGAACACATATTAAAGCCATACCCAGAGTACATGTCAGATCACAGGCATTGTGAGCAATTGTACCACCCATGCAGCCCACCACAAAGTTCCTGTAACTGATGCTGTCCCCAACTTGAACCACAGGTAACTGCAAGTACACAGTACCCAAGTGACCTAAGTCACAGACTGTAAGGGCCACACCTGTGTATCAGATGAGGAGGGGGCATGACACAAGTGAGGGACATGAGTCCAGGATGACATGACAGTTGTACTGTGGAAGTGGAACCAGGCTAAAGGAGTGCATAGAGCATGTCAGTCATAGTACACAGTTGAGGCTAGCACTTACCCCTTCCTTGCTGCTGTCTGGCCTTCAGCTGCCCATCCAGGTCAGGGAAGACCACCGCCAGGATCCGGAGCATGTGGGGGGTCAGGGTCCGGTGTCCGCCCCTCCTGCGAGGAGGCGACAGATTCAGCTGGACCCTTGCGATCCTCCGGGTCCAGCCCCGAAGGTCCTGCCACCTCTTCTGGCAGTTGCAGATCCTGCGCCTGTAGACCCCCACAGATCGTACTGCCCGGACGATGGTCAGCCAGATCTCCTGCTTCTGGTGGGCATCAACCTGTGAGGATGACAAAGTGAAAAGGCCATTTCTACACATTCAACATTTCCGTGCATCACACAGTTGGATATACATGTCTCAATCACAGGGGCATATGATCTACACAGGTAGTGCAACTATGGCTATGAACAGTTTGCCAGCAGTTACGAAATGGTATCATTGCCTGGGAAGTCAAACCTTGTTGGAATGCACTGTTACTGCACTATACCTGTTCAGTGCATGTGACTACACACTTTGGGGGTGACAACTACTCAGTGAGCATGCTAGCCACTGGTGTACACACTGTACGTCTTGCTAGTAAGACAACATGCACAATTAGTAAGGCAGTGGACAGCACACTCACCTGCTCCCCTGGTTTCCCATACAGCTTGCTGTACTGTGGAAGGAGGCTGTCCAGCAGGGCCTGGTTCTCCTCAGTGCTGAAGGCTGGGGCTCTATCCACAGTACGTGCCATTGCAGTAGCCAGAGGATGCAGAGACAGCAGCAGTGGTGGTGGCAGATGTCGTCCTGGAGCATGTAGTGCAGGCAAGTGAGCTCTCAGGGGAACAGCCAGCATTATATGTGTGCTGCAGAGGCAGATACTGTCCCATGTGTCCAAAGTGATAGGTCCAAGTCGTTTGCATCTTCTGAATCTGGCAATCCATGGAATTGCACCACTTATACACGCCCACAGCATCCTTCAAAAGTTCAACTTCATGACACCCATGAATTTGCAACATTGTTGTGGGTGGCCAACTGAATTCACTGCATCCGACTCGTTAAAGCTTCGATAACGCGTCCGTTACCATGTCAGGCCATAGCCAATGTGTGCGCACCAATCGAACCATTGCTGTACGACGCGTATTTCGAAAAACAACACGCATCCGTTCACATCATATGCAATGGCCAATGCGTGCGCACCGATCGGTCCATTGCTGTACAACGCGTATTTTGGATGACAACACGCATCCGTCCACATCATATGCAATGGCCAATGCGTGTGCACCGATCGGTCCATTGCTGTACAACGCGTATTTCGGATGACAACACGCATCCGTTCACATCATATGCAATGGCCAATGCGTGCGCACCGATCGGTCCATTGCTGTACAACGCGTATTTCGGATGACAACACGCATCCGTCCACATCATATGCAATGGCCAATGCGTGCGCACCGATCGGTCCATTGCTGTACAACGCGTATTTCGGATGACAACACGCATCCGTCCACATCATATGCAATGGCCAATGAGTGCGCACCGATCGGTCCATTGCTGTACAACGCGTATTTCGGATGACAACACGCATCCGTTCACATCATATGCAATGGCCAATGCGTGCGCACCGATCGGTCCATTGCTGTACAACGCGTATTTCGGATGACAACACGCATCCGTCCACATCATATGCAATGGCCAATGCGTGCGCACCGATCGGTCCACTGCTGTACAACGCGTATTTCGGATGACAACACGCATCCGTCCACATCATATGCAATGGCCAATGCGTGCGCACCGATCGGTCCATTGCTGTACAACGCGTATTTCGGATGACAACACGCATCCGTCCACATCATATGCAATGGCCAATGCGTGCGCACCGATCGGTCCATTGCTGTACAACGCGTATTTCGGATGACAACACGCATCCGTTCACATCATATGCAATGGCCAATGCGTGCGCACCGATCGGTCCATTGCTGTACAACGCGTATTTCGGATGACAACACGCATCCGTCCACATCATATGCAATGGCCAATGCGTGCGCACTGATCGGTCCATTGCTGTACAACGCGTATTTCGGATGACAACACGCATCCGTCCACATCATATGCAATGGCCAATGCGTGCGCACCGATCGGTCCATTGCTGTACAACGCGTATTTCGGATGACAACACGCATCCGTCCACATCATATGCAATGGCCAATGCGTGCGCACCGATTGGTCCATTGCTGTACAACGCGTATTTCGGATGACAACACGCATCCGTTCACATCATATGCAATGGCCAATGCGTGCGCACCGATCGGTCCATTGCTGCACAACGCGTATTTCGGATGACAACACGCATCGGTCCACATCATATGCAATGGCCAATGCGTGCGCACCGATCGGTCCATTGCTGTACAACGCGTATTTCGGATGACAACACGCATCCGTTCACATCATATGCAATGGCCAATGCGTGCACACAGATCGGTCCATTGCTGTACGACGCGTCCCTGTACAAGTCACTCGCATATGTCACCATGGTTGTCACTGGTGAACGTATGCCAGCCACATTTACTTGCCAGGGACTCAGGGGCACACCTACAACACCACAGCCTGTCCACACTGTATCTTAAGGCATTTAAGGCTGCATTACCAGTGTGTGTATGGGGGTCAACATGTGTTTTTTTTGGTGGCACTTGGGGGCAGCCACTCCCAGGCTGTGCACGTGTTCATGGGGACAGAATTCTTTGTGTGTTGTGCACATGACCACTGTGATGTGCAACTGTTCAGTTCAGAGCATGTGGCATGGTCACATTTCCAGGTTGTGTATGTGTATGTCATGTCACATACACCCTGAGTCCCATGTGGGAAGGTATGTACGTCACAGGGTGACCCATTGTCACAATAGTGATGGCCCTCCACAGTCTGTGTGCATGTTGTGTTTCCGATGTCTCTGATTCCATGTGCACAATGGGAGACAGTCTCCACATCCACGTTGTTTGTGCATGGACTTTGATGTTGTGCGTGTGTGTGTCACAGACGTCCATGTCTGTCCTGTATAGGCAACAGGGGCCACTACCCGTGGGAGTCATGGTTGTTTTGCTGACGTGTACATGACACGCCATGTCATGCCAGTGTCCATGTGGCAATACAGGGTCCCTGGGAATCTACCTGTCAATGAGCTGTGATGCCTGTGGCACATCTGTCCTCACATGTCGCTGTGGTGTGTGTTTGGAACGTGACAGCAGTACATGGGTACTGTGACACAGCCTAATTATTTCCCATAGCACAACCTGGAACTTGTTGTCAACACATGTTGAACTGTGATGTTAGATGTTAGCCATGTAGGTGCCATATATGTCCATACAGAACGGCACACACATCAGGTACTTGTGTCTCGTAATGATGTATCATGTGATATTGAGTATGGTCAATGCCACATATGTGGGGTGACTGACAATCTTTCTTTCTTCACCTATGCACTGCAGGGCACCAGCTGTCCATAGACCATTCCCTGACCTTGCAACCATGGTTGAACGTGACTGCATCCGACGGTACCGCTTCAACAGGCCGCTGATTGAGGAATTGGCGGTGCGGTTGGCCCCACATTTGCAACCTGGCCGGCCATACCCTACAGCGCTGACCCCCAAGGTGAAGGTGATGGCAGCCCTACACTTCTTTGGCACCGGTACCTTTCAACACACTGTGGCGTCTGCTGGTGGGATGTCACAGACCATGTTCAGCCGTGTGCTACGCGATGTTTTGGAGGCAATGTTGAGATACCTGAACCAGTACATCTATTTCCCTAAACGTCAACAACTCAGTGATGTCAAGAGTGACTTCTATGCCCTGGGGAGGATGCCACATGTCATTGGCTCCATTGATGGGACACATGTGGCTTTGGTACCACCACAGGCACATGAGCAGGCATACAGGAACAGGAAACATTACCATTCTATAAATGCTCTGGTGGTATGTCTTGCAGATATGAGCATCTCACATGTGTGTGCCCATTTCCCCGGTTCTGCACACGATGCCTACGTGATGAGGAGTAGTCGCATTCCGAGGATGATGTCACAGATGCAGAACCAGCGTGCCTGGCTTGTCGGTGTGTACTGACTTTGTACCATTGTGTGTGTTCTGCAATGTTGTATTCCACCCTCTTTTCCAACTCAGCTAATGTGCAATTGTCTGTATGTAGGTGACTCCGGATACCCCATCATGCTGTGGTTGCTGACACCCCTCAGGAACCCTGTGACACCAGCCCAGATGCGCTACAATGAGGCACATGGTCGGACCAGGAGAGTGATCGAGCGGACATTTGGTCTCCTGAAGAGCCGCTTTTGCTGCCTAGACAAGACAGGAGGGGCCCTCGCATATGCCCCAGCAAAGGTGTGCAAGATTGTCATCGTCTGCTGCATGCTACACAACCTGGCAGTGCGGAAGGAGTTGCCTCTCATCCTGGATGACGATGACCAACATCCGCCACCTGTGGAGGATCCTGGCCTGGGCCACGATGCCAGTGATGATGATGATGATGATGAGGGTGATGTCCGCACACAGCTCATCACCAACTTCTTCAGCTGAATGTGAGTATCCAGAGATGTCATGTCAATGATGTGAGTTTGCATGATATGTGTTGGTGGGGCTCTGGTGCTGTTTGAGTGTGGCCATGTGCTACTTGACTGGATGCGTGCAGTGATGTGACCTTACAGGTAGTCTGTACTCCCCAACAGTGTTGACATGCTAACTTGGTTTTGTGTAGGTATCTTGTGACATGTATTGGGCATGAGTATTGCAGTTCTGTCCTGTTCTTCAGTGCTTTTGACTGTGTGTCATGTCTGTCCTTCACAGGGTACTTTCAGAGTTGTTTGGTCAACTCGGATCCCCCGACACCATGATTCAGCTTTCAGGGTGGAAGCAGTTGTTTCCCTACAGGTGATGTGCCACACACCCCTGGACTTTATTTCTTCTACACTTGTTGACTGTGTGGCCACTGCCACGTGGGATTACCTTGCATTTGTAGTGGAAACAACATGTTGCAGATGTGTAATAAACCTGTGCTTCACTTTGGGATGTGCGTTGTCTGTGGTCACACATCTGACTGACATTTGCTTACTGCACCTAGTTAACACAGACTAGTTAACACAGACTCTGAATAGGTGTGGTGTCTGTGCATTCCACTGTATTTCCTGGCAACATCAGTGTAGGCGATGAGTCAGATGGCCCTGGGGTCTATGTGTTGTGTGGCCCTAGTGGTGTGTCTCCCTCATATGTGTCACGTCGCCATGACTCACATGACGGTGTTGAACTTGCTGTAGCAGTTAGCATGCACAGTGTCATTTAGCAGATCAACATCTCCATGACAAAAACAACGTTGGAATCACAACAGAGGCAAGTATGGTGTATTAGTGAGTTTATTTACATACATGTGTGAGGATAGTGCACAGGATGGTGGGTGCTGTACATTGGGATTGGAATCCAAAGTTCCCAGATGAGTTGGAAGTGTTGGTAGCAGAAATGTCCTGAGTAAAGTCCACAGTCATCTGATACATTAGTCCAAATTAAACTCCCCATGTAATGTGGGAGAGTTGGGTTGCCTTCGACAGGGTGAACAGTTTGCACACAAAGGAGAATTTCCAGAACAGGTGTTGGGTTCCTGGGGGATGTACATGGCCATCGGCCTCTCAGTTGTCCTTCCTCGGACGACCCCTCTTCTTTCTGGGGGGACCCTCACGTGCAGGCCGCTGCGGTGCAGAGGACTCTCCACCAGAGTCATCCTCCCTCCCTGTGGCAGTTGCAGTTGTTGCGGCACCAGATGTTGTGGGCACACAGGGAGGTGTGGACATGTTGGTGCTAATCTGGCGGAGGCATGTCAATATGTCCCTCTGCACCGCTGTCAGTTCTTCCAATGTGTCCCACTTGGACTCCATGCCAGACATGTGTGTCTCCACACGGGACATGTGGGAGTCCAAGCGGGCATGATGGGCAGCCTGCTGCTTTTGAATGTCCTTGAGGATCCACACCATACCTGGCTGACCTCTCCGGTGCTATTCTGGTACGCATCAGCAATGCGTGCCAGTTGTGGGTCATCATGCAGTCCAGACCCCTCTGCAAACAGCAACCTCTGCCTACCACCCCTCCCACCACCCCATGCCACACGTGTGGGACCTGCGGTGGCACGCACAGGTGACCCTAGGCCCCCTTGGGGGTTGGTACTGGGTTTGGTGTCCGTTGCTTCACTGTGGGCTGGGGTCCCTGTGCTGTTATCATTCAGTGTCCTTGGTCTGTCCGTGTCGGCGGGGGTGGTCTGTGTGTTGGCAGATGTTGGAGGAATGGGTGCAGGGGGTGCAGATGGTGGTCCTGCTGGTGCTGCATGATGACTCACACCAGAGGTGCCAGGTTGGTCTTCGCCATCCGATGAGGGCAGAGGCTGTTCCACACCAGAGAGCTCAGGGTCCCCAGAGCCTGGGACAGGGACTCCTCCTCATCTGCTGCTGTGTCCCCATCATCACCTGTTTTTGGAAGAGACATACAATGTATGTTATGTTTCTGCAGGCATCAATGGTTCAAACACATGACAGTTGTGACTGTACCTCTGGATGCGGCCCTGTACATTGCATTGTCATAAGTTGTCACAGTCAGAGGTTGATATTGGTGTGACTCATTGTCCTGCCAACCTGATGCATTTCAATGTGGATGTTGAGGTGTGTGCATGACCAGCATTGGTGGTATTTGGTTGACATCCGGACCTCCTTCTCCCCCCAGCCCAGTTATCCCACCATGAAGCATGCCACCCTTGCAGTGGGTGCAGGTTAACTCTCAGGATGTCAGTCAGTGGTGTCCTGCTGTTGGTTGGTGCCCAGTTCCCAGCAGGGGCTGGTACTGCCCACAACAGAGCACCATTGTCAGACATCTTAGAAGTGGCTTTTCACTCCCTGTGAGGTGTGCATGCTTCAGTGTGAGCTTGCTGGGCCATGTGGGTGGGGGATGTTGAGCTGTGACTACCACTCCCATCATGCTATTGCCTACACCCCCCTTCCCAGCATGCCCATACTTCCTTCCTTTTGCCTCTGCTTCCCTGTGGGGCAGTGTGCCTGTGCTGACAGGATGGCTGACAGTGTTGTCCTGGCGTTTGTTTGGCTACAAGTCCCAAAAGTGTCCCTGTGCTTCACACAGCATAACCCAGTGTGGTTGTTCTTTGTGGGATATTTAATTAGAGTGTGAGGCAATGCATTCTCCCAGGTGAGTTGTGTGGAGTTTGTGTTAAGTTAAGGGTGTGTGTGAGGAAAGCTGCTGGTAACTATGGTCAGAGCTGTCAGTCCTCCTTCCCACCCAGCCAGATATCCCACCATGGAACGTGCTTCCATTGCAGGGAGTGCAAGTTGGCTTTCAGGATGTCAGTCAGTGGTGTCCTGCTGTTGGTTGTTGCACAGTTCCCAGCAGGGCCTTGTGCTCCCCACAGCAGTACCCAGTGTCAGCCATCTTGTCAGTTCTTTACCACTCCCTGTGATGTGAGCATGGTTCAGAGTGGTGTTGATGGGCCAATTGTGAGGGTGACCAATATCTGTGACTACAACTCCCATCATGCTATTGCATACACTCACTTCACCAGCATACACAGAATTCCTTCCTTTCAGTGAGCTTCCCTGTGAGGTGGTGTTCTAGTGGTGGCAATATATCTGACTGTGTTTGTTGGTTAGATTTGTGCCACTGCCTTGCTCTATTTGTTGTTAGGTTTGTACATGTCATGACACAGTTACATATCACTATGAGATGGCATGTATTGTGTTTATCTGACTAACATACACATCTTGGGATGATTATCTTTTGGTTGCTGTGGATTTGCTAAGGGTGCATGGTTTGACTATCCCCTTGACAGTGATGTGTGTGTATTGTCACACAATATTGTGTATATTGGTTGTGTACTCACCAGGCTCTGGGATGTTTGATAGTCCATATACGCTCACTGGTGGTAGGATGGCCCGCACTTTCTCCTCCCAGGGCATGAGGTATACTGGTTTGGCAGGAGGGCCACTGCCGGTGCGATTACTCAAGGCGTAATCCTTCTTGAGTAGGTCCTTGACCCTCCTGCGCACATCATACCACCTGTTCTGGATGTCTTCCTTTGTGCGCAAACATGGTGATTGTGCATTCACCCTGTCGACGATCCTCTCCCACATCTTGGTTTTCTGCGACATGGGGGTCTGTTGGACCAATGTACCAAACAACTGTGGCTCTACCCTGAGGATCTCATCTACCAGGACTTCCAATTCACTGTCTAGGAACTTTGGATTCTTCTTTGGGGGCATGGTGATGGGTGGTGGTGGGGATTGATGTGTGTGTGAGTGTGCAAGTGAGGGTGGGTGAGTGTAGGTTTTGCTGGGTGTATGTGAGGGTGCTATTTGGGAGGTGCTAATGGTGTGTGGCTTGTGTGATGGATGAGTTGTGAGTGTGTCTGTGGTTGCTGTCTGATGGTGTTCTGTGCTGGCAGGTCAGTTGAATTTGCAAAAGATCATGGTAGGGATTTGTGGCCTTTATATGGGTGGAGTTGGGGGTGTGTCCTTGTTCCCTGTTTTTTTTCCCCTGTATTTATTGACTTTGTCATTGCTTGTTTGGCCCTTTTTTTTGTATTTTTTCCTTTGTGTTTTTTAGGCATGTAGGAGACGTTCTTCTGACCGAGTAGGACGCTGCAGTTGGCTCGTGCGGGCTTCTCCGAGTCTTTCAAGCTGTGTTCCTGATGGGTTTCATGTGCGGTGTACGCGTCGGTCGCGGAGTATTGGGTTGCTTCGGCTCGGTTTTGTATGCGTGTCGGTCGTACGGCTTGGGCTCCGTGCGACTCAGTCTGGTTTTACACGCATTGCATCGTACTACGCGGGTCGGAGTTCGCGGGTACGTTTCTGTCGGGTTCATTCCTGGTGCATGTCGGTCGGTTCGATTCGCGTAGTTTCCTGGCCGGATAGCTGGTTTCCGTGCGGTTCGGTCATTCGGATTGTGTTCCGTACGAGTCGGTCGTGATTCACATGCATTTCATCGTACTATGCGGGTCGGGCGGCGCCGGTACGTGTCGGTCAGACAACATTCCCGAACCGAGTTGGTCGGTATGTTTTCCGGCCTGAATCGGAATCGGCCCCTTTATATGCTGTGCGGAGAAAGTTTTATTAATAGAATATTTTAGTGAATTTTGGATGGTATTAGCAGGAGGAAAAGAATAGAAGATGTTTGGCTAATAATTAGTAGGTGTGTTTTTATAATGGATCCAGAACAGGGTAGCAGTGTAGGACAGGTGGCCAAAAAGCTGGATGAGGAAATAGTTTGAAACATTTTCCAAAAAGAAAATACAGGATTTGGTAGCTAGTATCCTGGGAAGTAAAAAAAGAAAAGAGTTGGAAGCGGGTGAAGAATATTTTTTTCTTTGTCCGAGGAGGATGAAAATTTAGTAGGAATTGGAGGAAAGAGGTTGAGAAAAAACATGCATGTTGAAGATATATTTATGACAAAGAGGGGAAAGGATGGTCTGAATGCCATGAGAAAAGAAGGTGTCTTTGACGACACACAGGAAAGGTGTCGAAAGCGGCACGATAAATGGTGGGAGCAATAAAGGAATTGAAAATGTATCTCAAGGTAATAAAAAAGAATGGGATGAATATATTTTTGATATGGAAAATGAGGAGATGGATAATGAGTTTGGAAGCTTTGAAGAAGTCTCTTCGGGTGAGGTTTTAAGAGATCCACTAGGTGAGGAGATGTTTTCTCCTTTTAACATAAGACACCTTAGAAGTGGTGATTGGTGGCCGATGGTGCATGTGGCTAAATTCATAAAGGAAGGGATACGTAAACCTTTGGACATGGATGTAAGACGGATGTTAAGAGCAGAATGCTCTAGACCTAGCTTTAAGGAGAAAGAATGTATGGCGCCAAATTTGGATCCGGAATTAATTAGCTTCTTATTCAGGCTGGGAAGAGATCGAAGAAAGGGACTGGAACGGTCTCTGAAAATATGTCAGGATAAGGTATTGAATGTGATGGGTCCAATAGCAAGAATTATGGATCTGGTGGAGGAGGCCCATATTAATGAAACACCACTTGATGTAGAACTGCTCAGAGGTTGGAGCCAGAGAGCAGTGGTGTTATTAGGTAATACTAATGCGGGGTTGTTGGCAGAAAGAAGAAAGGTGATCTTGATGAAAATAAGCCCTAAACTAGGGGACATGGCTCTAAAAGAGGCGTGCGATGATCCAAAAGGCTTACTATTTGGTGAGGGGCTTGTGAAGAGTGTAGGAAAATATGTGGCAACCTTCACAACACTTGATAAGGCGCAGACTAATATGCGAAAAGTGTTTGGTAGTGGAGTTTTTGCAGGGCTAGTAGAAGAGGACCCACTGCTAGCCGGGGCATGCAGAGGTCCCAGTACTACACACAATACAGAGGAAGAGGTTTTCAAAGGGTAAATGGACATAATATCGAATTATTAATATCGAATTGCAGTAATATCGAAGTTTTTATATCGATAGTACCATTATATCGAAGTTATGAATATCGTTGTAAAAAATATCGTTTTTTTTTTGGTTAAAAAATATCGAAGTATAAAATATCGAATCAGTAATATCGTTAGTAGATAATATCGATTTTTTAGTGTTGTAAAAAATATCGAAAAAAACTCGTCGACCGGCGGAAAACAAGGATAATATGGTGGCGGTGTCTCCAAGACACCGCCATCCATATTATGATGCCAGTGGAGATCAGCCAACGCCGCCATGGAAAGGCATACGGTCTTGCGGGCCCCCAGGATGTTGGGGGGGGTGGGAGGTGCACATGGGGGGTACCATTTGTATGCACAAGGTGGCAGGCACCGCGCGGTGCCTGTCACGTTGTGCATGCAAATGCACGACGTGCATTCACAGCATTGTGGCGGGCGGTGCGGTGAGCACCGCCCGCCACAATGATGTGAATAGGGCTTGCCACGGTGGCGGTGGCATCGTAATATCGGGTGTGGGACCGCCGCACCCCTTGCAGTCGGTCACACATTCCGCTGCGGTGGCGGGCGGACTTTCTCCGCCCGCCATCGTAATGACCTCCTTAATACTGACTGGAGTGGGAATAGTAATTTATATATGTTTAGTGTCCAGCACCTTTACTGACTTAATACTGACTGGAGTGGGAATAGTAACTATGGGGCCGATCACGATGGCGGGCGGATCGCCCCCGCCGGGCTGGCGGTGGTCACCGCCGGCCCGACGGGGCGATCCGCCCGCCATCCAGACAACAAAGACCCCCTGCCATATCACAATGGCTGGGGTCCGCGGCAGACGGAAAGACCGTCCGCCGCTTTTTCGCTGGTCGACTCGTCGACCGGCGGAAAACGTGCTGAATATGGTGGCGGTGTCTGGAAGACACCGCCATCCATATTGCGATGCAGGCTGCGAGCAGCCTTTCCATGGCTGCATTGCCGCCATGGAAAGGCTGGCGGTTCCTGCTGTTGGGGGCCCATAGCGGGCCCCCATATAGTTGGGGGGGTGGGGGTGCACATGGGGGTACCTATGGTACCCCCTGCTTTTACATGTACAATGTGGCAGGCACCGCGCGGTGCCTGTCACGTTGTGCATGTAAAAGCACAACATGTTTATTTTACATTGCGGCGGGTGCTGCCTGCAGCACCGCCGCCGCAATGTAAAATATACGGGATGCGCCCGCCAGTGTGGCGGGCGCATCCTAATGTGTACTGCGGGACCGCCGCACCTATGGCGGGCGGTCCCTTGCCCGCCATCGTAATGACCCCCTTATATATGTTTAGTGTCCAGCACCTTCTCTGACTTAATACTGACTGGAGTGGGGATAGTAATTTATATATGTTTAGTGTCCAGCACCTTCCCTGATTTAATACTGACTGGAGTGGGAATAGTAATTTATATATGTTTAATGTCCAGCACCTTCCCTGACTTAATACTGACTGGAGTGGGAATAGTAATTTATATATGTTTAGTATCCAGCACTTTCTTGGACTTAATATTGGGTGGAGTTGGAATAGTAAATTATATATCTTTAGTGTCCAGCACCTTCCCTGACGTAATACTGACTGGAGTGGGAATAGTAATTTATATATGTTTAGTGTCCAGCACCTTCCCTGACTTAATTCTGACTGGAGTGGGAATAGTAATTTATATATGTTTAGTGTCCAGCACCTTCCCTGACTTAATACTGACTGGAGTGGGAATATAATTTATATATGTTTAGTGTCCAGCACCTTCCCTGACTTAATACAGACTGGAGTGGGAATAGTAAATTATATATGGTTAATGTCCAGCACCTTCTCTGACTTAATCCTAACTGGAGTGGGAATAGTAAATTATATATGGTTAATGACCAGCACCTTCCCTGACTATTATTTAACTGGATTGGGAATAGTAAATGATATATGTTTATGTACAAAAACTTTTTTAATTTATTTATAATTTATCTAAGATTTTTATATTACATATATGTTATTTGCTGTGTATTTACTAATTTTATATAAATAGCTGTAGGAAAATTACAGTATGTGTTTTTATATGTGAACAAATATAAGAGGTTTTTATTATGTGCAGTGATAATGTATTTTTATTGTGTAATTGATGTATATTTTATAATTTACGAATAAAAAAAAATTATGCTTATTTATAGTAATTTAAAATGGTACATTTATCAAATAAATACATTTAAGTAAAATATTCAATAATAATATATACATATAAAAAAAATTAGACATTTTTAATTTTCAAACAAGCTAAATTTTTGTATTAGTAGGCAGAATTTTTTTTTTTTTTATTTACAGTATGGAATACACATTAGTAAAAACACAGAAAACGTACATTTTTATTTAAGGAACAAATTATTTTGCATACATTTATTAGTTAATGTAATTTTTTTAGAAAAAGAACATTTTATGATATAATCAAATTTTATAACACAAGTATTCATATTTTGATATACAAAACATATTATTTTATTATTTTAGAACAGTTGTTGGAAAATCATAATATATTTATACAATTAATATAAACAGTTTTTGCATATATATACATAACATAAAGGATTGTATATTTAATAATTATTTAATATTGTAACATTATAATGCTGTAGTGAACATCTTTTAACATTTTGAGAAAATAATAACTTTATTACATGTAAATAAAATTTTAATTAATATTATTAGTATATAAAATATTAATAATATTAATTATTACATTGTTGCATTGCATGACAATATTTTTTAAAACAGTAAGTTTAATTTTACATTTGTACATAATTAATATGTATTTTTAATATTGATTATAATTTTAAAAAAACCAAATATAATTATAATAATAATAAATATATTTTTAAATTAATTATTATTATAACTTTACAAAGTATAATAAAATATAAACTAATTTTTAAATATACAGAAAAAATTGTACAATATAAGAAAAATATATGTAACGTTTACACTTTACTATAATGCATGTTTTTAACCTTATTCATTTTTTTAAATTTATTTAAGCAGCCATTTTTATTTCACGGGGACTATTTTGTAACCGCGTAATGTTATTTTGGGTCATTCAGAAACGGAGAAGCTCGCGGTTGGAAGCTGCGTCGCGTCGAGCAAGGTAAGGGGAATTTTAATTATTTTATCTAACTTAGGGGCCTATTAGGATGGCGGGCGGAGACACGACCGCGGTGCCGGCGGTAACACCCATTTACCGCACGCCGCCAGCGGTCTCCACGCCTGCCATATTAGGATGGCCACACATTGCACATTTCCCGCCCGCTGCGGTGCGACGCCGACCGCCATCAAAGTGCGCCCGCCACCGCGGCAGAGTGAGCCAATCACCACACACAGCCGTGCGGAATGACGTCCCGTACGCCGAAGATATCACGATGCCGGAAACAGGGCAGCGCACCGCGACGGAGAAACCGCACAGCGAAAGACGGCGGAGACATCACAGCGGAGACAGAAAAGAAACACCCGGGACACACCTCGATGGATCCTGCCCTACACGCCTTCCCGGTGCTGTACATGATACACCACCTGCAAGTTATCCACCGCCGCGGACGCCTCCGCAGGTACGTACAGACACAACAGTGCAAGTAACACAATACACAGCTCCAGGGTGGAAAAACATCGCATGGGAACACCACACACCCCTGTGGGGACAGGCACACAGCCATCACTGCACACACACATGTCCCACCTGTGACAAAAACATCTCGCCACATACTGCCCACCCATGTACCGCATTCATGAACAAATGTCCCGGTTACGTCACCGCCGCGGTCAGTGTGCATGAAACCATGCACACAACGCAGAGCACAGGGCCAGCGCATGCCAAGGGCACCGTACAAATCGCACAGAGCCACAACTCCATCCACAACACACCAGCTACCTCCCTGAAGGGACACAACATGTGCCTCCCAAGTGCCACTCCTGCACAACAACCACACAACTACAGCCACACCATGCCCCACGTCCCAACAACTGCATATACAGCCACAGCAGGACCCTTTGCAAAGGAACACATAGCACAGAAGCCCAGGCCCCAGCCAACACATACACCACAACAACATCACACACAAGCCAAGAACACTGAGGCCAGGCACAAAATGTACACACACACAGATGAGGACCAAACACTTCACTGCACACACTACCTGACAAGTCACACACACACACACCACCCTGACTCACAGCTACATACACACACCACATGCCAGCAGTAATGGAGGACAACATATAGGAAATCCAAAGTGAGGTGCCCACAAATGGAAGGGCAGTGACACAACCATCAAGCATGTGTGATGCTCATGCAAGACAAGACACATGTGAGAACACACACAGCCCATCACAGCACACATGGCTGACACAGTCAGTCAACACAAACCACGGTCACCCCAATGCAACAACTCCTGGAGACAGCAAGGACACCCATGTATAGGCACAGGGATGTAAGGAAGGCCCTGAACTCAAATACTGACCAGCCACACATAGGCATCCAAATACTGGACAAGACAATGTCTGCTGCACAACACACAGTGACACACTACATGACAGCCAAGTACAAGTAGGATATGTCACACATTCCTCCTCCCACAACAGCAACACACAATACTGCCATGTGCACAAAACACAACCACAGGGCTAAACAAGTACACATACAGGCACACCACTCCAGGGTCACACATGGCAGTAGTTGACAATGCAGGTGCACACACATCCACAGTCACAACCAAGTCACCCCCTTCACACCATACACTTCTCCACCACCCAAGTGCACACATTGGAAGTAAGCCATGGGACCTGGATAACTCATCACCACAAGATGTCCATACACCGACACTGATTGGCACACAGAAAGGAAGCTCACACAGACCACATGACCCTGGCCTGCCTGCCTGTAAGCCTGTGCCCAAACTCCCGCCCTGTGCTGCCATTGCCCACAAACCTGACATGTGTCCACCATAGATAACATGAGCCAAGAAGGAAGATGACAACAAGATTTCATTGCCAACCACCTGCACTGCACCCATAAGTATCACAGTCATGTAGAAATGAAGTGCCTCCCACTCCTGCAAAAAAAATGAAATGTGAGACAACCCATTGGCAATGTTGAAGTGGCATACTGAGCCTGTAACACAGTAAACCATGCACACACAGAAACAACTTTATTCAGGAAGGACACTGACACAACTCACTGCAGGACCAACTGTGTTTATTCACAATTTGCATATAGACAACAAATTTGGGCAACAGCAAAGCCAGTGGGCATTTCAATATGCACAGTATTTACAGAATCAGAAGCTGCACAGGCAAGGGGCAAACAGCAGTGAACAGCAAGGCCAGTGGCCAGTCCAATGTGCATGTGAGGTACATGAGATGCTGCACAGGCAAGGGGCAAACAGCAGTGAACAGCAAGGCCAGTGGCCAGTCCAATGTGCAGGTGAGGTACATGAGATCCTGCACAGGCAAGGGGCACACAGCAGTGAACGACAAGGCCAGTGGGCAGGACAAAGTGCAGAGTGAGTCCATGAGAAGCTGCACAGGCAAGGGGCAAACAGCAGTGAACAGCAAGGCCAGTGGCCAGTCCAAAGTGCAGGTGAGGTACATGAGATCCTGTACAGACAAGGGGCACACAGCAGTGAACGACAAGGCCAGTGGGCAGGACAAAGTGCAGAGTGAGTCCATGAGAAGCTGCACAGGCAAGGAGCAAACAGCAGTGAAACACAAGGCAAGTACAATGTGCAGAGTAGTTACATCAGAAGCTGCACAGGTAAGGGGCAACCAGCAGTGAACAGCAAGGCCAGTGGCCAGGACACAGTGCAGGTGAGGTACATGAGATCCTGCACAGGCAAGGGGCACACAGCAGTGAACGACAAGGCCAGTGGGCAGGACTAAGTGCAGAATGAGTCCATGAGAAGCTGCACAGGCAAGGGGCAAACAGCAGTGAACAGCAAGGCCAGTGGCCAGTCCAATGTGCAGGTGAGGTACATGAGATGCTGCACAGGTAAGGGGCAACCAGCAGTGAACAGCAAGGCCAGTGGCCAGTCCAATGTGCAGGTGAGGTACATGAGATGCTGCACAGGCAAGGGGCAACCAGCAGTGAACAACAAGGCCAGTGGCCAGTCCAAAGTGCAGGTGAGGTACATGAGATGCTGCACAGGCAAGGGGCAAACAGCAGTGAACAGCAAGGCCAGTGGCCAGTCCAATGTGCAGGTGAGGTACATGAGATGCTGCACAGGCAAGGGGCAAACAGCAGTGAACAAAAAGGCAAAGACATTGTGCAGAGTAGTGACATAAGAAGCTACACAGGGAATGTATGCAACTCTACCATGCCATGCCCAGCAACAGAGTAATGGGTGTGACAATGGGCATCACACGCACCCCTGTGGACAGACAGGTGTGTGAGGGTGACCACCACTCAGATGGGGCTGTCTGTCGGACTTGGAGCTGACTGTGTGTTGGGGTCAGTTGGAGGACTGCCCTGGGCAGTGGGAGTAACAACTGTGGAAGAGCCAACTGTGCATGTGGTAGCTGGGGGCTGCTTGGACCAGGTGGGGTGGTGGCCCGGGGAGGTGGACTCATGCCCTGGTGAGACACAGTGTGTGCTGGAGATTGTGGAGGGGTGCCTCTCCACTTCTTGGGGATCCTGAAAGGCTTCCCTGTCTGGGGATTGAGGGGAACTGGGGCAGACACAACAGGTGACCCCAACACCAAAGCTGATTCTGGTGTGGATGGTGACCCTCCCTCTGGGGACATGCTGGATCCCGCTGTGCGCTTGCCTGGAGTTTGCCGCTGCCCTGCCTCCCTCTGTCCACCAGCTTTGCCCCCTACAGTGTCCTCCCGTGCTGGCTTCACAGGGCTTGGGATGGGAGTGGAGGTCAAGGATGGATTATCCATGGGGCCCTCATCCTGTGTAATGTTTGCAGGCAACACCTTCTCAGTGGGTGTGGAAACTGTCATTTTGCCTCTGCGAGACGTCTTTGGGACAGGGAAGTCTTTGGCAGGGGAGGAAGGTGAGGCCTGTGACCCTGATGCTTTTTTCTTTGCTTTGTGGCCCTTGCTGTCGCCTGATGGGCTTTTCTCTCTGCGCTCTGGGGTGGCCTTACTCTTATGTGGGGATGGTGTCTGCGCCCTAGTATGCTTGGGCTGCTGCTGCTCCTGTGTGCTGCGGGTTCTGTATCGGGACTTTGGGGTCCGTTGAGCATTGTCACTGTCGTCAGAGGTGCACAGTGACACGGGGCCAGACCGAGTGCTGGGAGCCGCTCCCTGACTATGTGCCTGTTGCAGGGCTGCTGTCACAGTTGATGACAAGGACTGCACAGTCCGGTGTAGCCCACCTACGTCGGAATGTAAGCCCTCCATGAAAGCTATAACCTGCCCCAACTTTTTGTCGTGCTCTTGGAAGGCATTGAGAAGTGCTGTCTGCCCCACACACAGCTGGCGCAATAGCTCGACTGCTTCTGCACTGAGGGCAGCAGGGCTGACATGGGCTGGGGCAGCTGTGCCTGGGGTGAAGGTGACTCTTCCCTTCCTACTCGTGCGGACACGGGCAGCACCAGTGGAGGTTGAAGGGAGGCTGGGCACTGGACGCTGTGTGGTGGAAGAGGAGGCCGAGTCCCCGTTCCCTGTACCCCCCAACATGGACGTGTCACCGCTGGCGTCAGATGAGGTAGAGCTTTGTGTCTCCGGCTGTGAATCCTCTAGCAGACTCCTGCCCCCCTCCTCGGCGCTGGTCACATCTGTGTCAGTCTGCTCCGGTGCGGCTGTTGCACTGGAAGCCTCACCACTGGTGTCCGTCCCCTCTCCCTCTGCACATACGGGAGCTGCTGCATAGGAGAGAGAAGTACTGTGAGATGAGTGGCATCAACAGAACTAACACGTGCCAATACATCTGCATCCTAGAAAGAGGTGTGCAGCACATTGCATGCCACCCTGTGCACACATATATCTTGCCACCCAAAATCTCAACACAACGGTGCATGTCCGCCACACATCCTGCCATAAGTGCCCCAGGTGACTCACACAGCACACCATCCTGCAGTTGGCTCACATCAGACACAGCCTCAAAATGGCCTGTGCACACACACTGTCCCGATGTTGGCAAGGATGAACACCATGACATGGTGCACATCACCTACATATGTGGAGCAGTAGGGGACCACACAGACTGCAACATACCAGCCCACAATGACCCTGCGCACATGCCATCCACCATATCGAGTCCATGGGCACATCTACTGTTGCACATTGGCCTCAGATGTCTGACTGGCAGACATCTGAGGTCTGGAATTGCACGCATTCATTGAAACGCATTCACAGTTGGCACACTGGCATTCCCATCCATCTGCATTCACACACTACCCCACAGCAGAAGGTACCTGAAGGCCACAACTCCAAATGTAAGAGAGATGCACAGTGCTAAAACTCACTTCATGAAGCACCGTTTGGGCAAAAGCATGGCACATACACCCAGCACAGAGGCCACTCCCAAAACATTGCACCACACAACCAACGTCACACAGCTGACAATTTGCACACTCTGTAGACACATGCACCCACTCCCAGCCAAAGGCAGCCTGCAACACATACTCACCCCTGGCTTGCTGCTGATGCTCCTTCAGTTGTCTGTCCAGCTCAGGTTGTGTGACAGCCAGGATGCGGGCCATTAGTGGTGTCATGCTGCGTCTAGCCAACCTGCCAGTCCGAGGGAGCAGCCCCAGCGTCATCTCGGCCACGTTCTTGCTCAGCCGGCAGATGTCGTCCCACCTTTTATGACAGTGGGTGCGCCTTCGGTTTGACACACCCAGATCCCGGACTCTGGAGGCAATGGCCCTCCACACGGCTTTACGCTGGTGGACCTTCAGCTGCAGGCATGGGAGACAAGAGGGGTGAGGTTCCAGTGACACAGTGCACAATGACAACACAACGAAAATGCAGTAGCACGACAGTGACTCATCCAAAACTCCAGCTACAACTGTCACATAGCTAACAATTGCTGTGAACATGGTGCAATGTCATTGGTCAATCAGACGTACAGGCATGCATGTTCGATGGTGGACACAGTACCTCCACATCCCATTCACATGCAGGATACCAACACAGCAAGCAACGTGTAGTCTGGCTGCAGCTACAGTCTGCAGTTACCTACAACTACACATAGAGAAGATAGCAAAACATGTGTCTTGTTGTTGGACTCACTGTGTCCAACACTGCGCATTCCTAAGTGTCCTAGCCCTGTGAAAGCCTCACTGTGTCCTGGAACTCACATAGAGTGACAACAACTGTCATACACACACCCTTCTCCCACGCCTGCTCCTGTGCAATCTACATGGCAGAGATGGGACTTAGATGAAGAGGCGTGACTCAAACACACATGGAACACACTGTACATGCAGTGATGTGGACATGTGGCATTCGGCGGGGACTGTGCAGGGCAGGTGGACTGACACGGAGTGGGTTAATTTGGAGCAACACAGCCATTCACACAAACGATAACTGGCCAGACTCCTGCATCACCAAAATGCAGCTGCACTGTATGGCTGACACTACAGGACATGTCCCTCTACTCAGGATAGGCATGCAGGGTAACGTGTGAAAGAGCCCACCAAGCCCTTCCCGCTGTAGTAAACATGATAGGCAGTGCATGTCAGAGCCCCACAACCACTGACACATACCGAAGCACCTCCACCCCACGTGTGCACACCCTGCACTCTCACTCACAGTCTGGGAGACTTACCACGACATTAGGGCCGCCATAAAGCCTTGGGTACTGTGCAAGCACCCCGTCTACCAGGACCCCAAGCTCCTCAATGGTGAAGGGACTGGCACGGATCTTCTGAGTCCTCGACATCACAATGGACATGTGGCAGCAGCAGCACATTGAGGGTGGCAGCCAGCAGTCCCTTGAGGCAGCAGGTGGAGGGTGGCAGCCAGCAGTCCCTTGAGGCAGCAGTAGCAGGTGGAGGGTGGCAGCCAGCAGTCCCTTGAGGCAGCAGGTGGAGGGTGGCAGCCAGCAGTCCCTTGAGGCAGCAGCAGCAGGTGCAGGGTGGCAGCCAGCAGTCCCTTGAGGCAGCAGCAGCAGGTGGAGGGTTGTCAGTCAGCAGTCCCTGGTAGCTGTGGGAATGTGGTGCACCCTCCCACACATATATAGGCCCCTGGGGCTGTGTCAGTGGTCCCAGGGTGCTGCAATTGGTGTACCAGGTCTGCCTCATTCAAATACATCCAATGTCCACCTCCGCGGTGGCGGTGCACGCCTACCGCGATTTTCAAACTCGCATCAGGCTACTGCGAGGCTGCTTCCCATTGGCTGCAAGGGCATGGTCCATGCCGGTGACACACCGTAGGGTCCATGTGCGCGCTACCGCGGTGGTGCATCTTTTGAATGCCTCCAGTGACCGCCTACGCGGGGTTGGTGCACGCCTACCGCGATTTTCAAACTCGCATCAGGCTACCGCGAGGCTGCTTCCCATTGGCTGCAAGGGCATGGTCCATGCCGGTGACACACCTCAGGGCCCAGGCGGTAGGCACCGCCATATGTCTGCCAGACAGTGCCTGGAGTGACCGTGATTTGGGTAGCGGTGCATGGTGACCGCCATTGTCACATACATACTCTGGCGGTGTCACCCGCGATCATGCCTGGGTTATGGGCGGCGCCACACCACAGGGGCCAGGCGGTAGGCACCGCCATATGTCTGCCAGACAGTGCCTGGAGTGACCGTGATTTGGGTAGCGGTGCATGGTGACCGCTATTGTCACATACATATCTGGCGGTGTCACCCGCGATCGTGCCTGGGTTATGGGTGGTGCCACACCACAGGGGCCAGGCGGTAGGCACCGCCATATGTCTGCCAGACAGTGCCTGGAGTGACCGTGATTTGGGTAGCGGTGCATGGTGACCGCCATTGTCACATACATATCTGGCGGTGTCACCCGCGATCGTGCCTGGGTTATGGGCGGTGCCACACCACAGGGGCCAGGCGGTAGGCACCGCCATATGTCTGCCAGACAGTGCCTGGAGTGAGCGTTAATGGAGTTGTGGAGTAGCTGTGCTGCACCTAACGTGTCCTCCGGCTCTCTGCATAGGCCAACATGTACAGTGCCCAGTGTCTCAACAATTGAAGGGTCCTCATGAGGGCAAATGCACAGAAGGGACATGTCACTCCACGTCACCAACACATACCATATATGGGTCGCCAGTACATTGCATGGGCACATACACTCGCACATGTCACATGTGCTGTGTAATGAAATGTAGACTGTCCAGTTAATGTGTTGCATAGCATATGTAGATAATGGTCAATGTCTGTGTGTGCAATGTAACGCACACTGTCGTCTCATTTTCTGAACTAGGGGCATCAGCAACTGGCACATTGTCCAATGCACATGCACACACGTGTCCCCCACGCTCAGCCGGTGGTCAGTGTGTAGTTGAAGTGTGCCATGTGCAACCTGTTTTGGTAGGTGTATCAGGGCCAGCAACATGGTGTGTTCGGGTAGTATTGCAATTAGTAACATATGCTGGGGGTCATACTCACAGGTATGCACACATATCTGTTAGTATATCACACTGTGCATGCGAATGAGCCGGAGGGGTGCACAGATAATTGCTGCTGGTAAGAGGACAGGTGTACGAGTAGTGTGCCTGATGTGTACCTACTTGTGAAGTGCCCTGTCGGTTAATGGTGCATGTTGTAAGACTTGGGAATGTGTCTGTTGAAAAAATTGATGTGATGCACATTTCATGGTCTTCTGCATTGACATCTGTGCACTGTGATATGTCCTAGGTGGAGGAGGCCCAATATCCATCGTGCGTTCAGAGTCCTGGCAGACATGGAGAATGAGGATATAATCCGCAAATTCAGGCTGGACCGACAAACCCTGCAGAACCTATGTGCCATGTTGGAGCCCCACCTGCAGCCACGTCGGACATATCCAACAGCTTTCACCACAACATCTAAGGTGATGGCATGCCTGCATTTCTTTGCAACAGGCTCATTCCAGCACACGGTCGCAAGTGCAGGCGGGATGTCACAGCCGATGTTCAGCATGGTGCTGAGGGATGTCCTGTCGGCCATGATGCTGTACAAAGACAGATATATCCATTTTCCCAGGGGGCCTGAGTTGGTGGCTGTGAAGGGCGATTTCTATGCCCTTGGACATATCCCCCATGTCATTGGTGCAATTGATTGCACACATGTTGGGCTTGTGCCACCACAGGCGCGTGGACAGGTTTACCGCAATAGGAAGCATTCACACTCGGTAAATGTTCAAGTGGTGTGCCTGGCGGACATGATCATCTCACACGTGTGTGCCAAGTTTCCTGGCTCAGCCCATGATGCCCACATCTTACGCAGCAGCATCGTTCCTCAGCTGATGGCCAATCTGCTTCCTGAGCATGCATGGCTTGTGAGTGAGTATGCATAGTGGATTAGAGTGGTGTGTGTGTGACATGCTGTTGTGTTGCATTTTGGGACTGCAAGGTTAATCTGTGTCTCTCACACCCAGGTGACTCGGCATATCCAAACCGCCCGTGGTTGCTGAGCCCATTGCGGAATCCCGTCACGCCAGCTGATGTGCGATACAATGATGCCCATGGGAGGACACGGCGTGTGATAGAACGGACATTTGGTCTCCTAAAATCAAGATTTCGGTGCCTGGACCGTACTGGAGGTGCCCTTATGTACTCGCCAGGGAAGGTGTGTCAGATAGTGGTGCATGCTGCATGCTCCACAACCTGGCCATTCGCAAGGCAATACCCCTGATCCTGGATGACAATGATGAGCAGCCAAAGCCGCCGCCTGCAAATCAACCCGGATCCAGTGACGAGGGCAGTGGAGAGGAGGAAGGGGTCGACATGCGTCGACAGCTCATCACCCGCTACTTCACTTGAAGGTGAGTGACGATGTAGAAGGGACAAAATGGTGTGATGGTGTTGCTGTTGCTGTGTGGGTGTATGTGAGCTTGCTGACTGCAGCTTGGTGTTGACTCATTGCTGCCTGCCAATGTATGTGTGATTGGTTAGTGTGATACAGAATGTCTCTATGGTGACTGTTGCTCTGTGTAAAGTTTATAGATCTGAGTACCTTGTTGACAAGTGTTGTGTGATGTGTGCAATGCCACACCCATACAAGTGACTCTTGTTCTGCGGTTTTCCCTAGGTCCCTTCAGCATCTCACTTGTTACCTACATTCCATTCCCCTGGACCATGTCCTACACGGTGAAGTTTGCACATCCTGTATTAAAGACGGAGCAGACACAACAACATGTGTGTAAGGTGTATTTATTTACAACTGTGACATGCGAGGGTGGAGAACATGTGAAGGGGGGAATTGAAGAAGTGAGTTGACAGTCATGGTAGATGAGATACTTGAGTAGTCCCCACAATGATGTGGAGACCCAGTCCAACAGATAGATGCCATTCACATGGCAGTGTGGTGAAGGATAGTCCAAAAGGTCAATGCAGTGGTGCAGTGGTCTGCCATCATGGCTGGCTCGGGGACTAGCGTTTGGCAGGTGCTTTGGCACGTGAGTCCCCCTGGCCTTTCCTTGGACGGCCCCTCTTGCGCTTGACTGGAGGGGCCACTGCTGCAGGGGCAGTGGTGTCTGAGGACTCACCCCCTCTGTGGACGCAGGGGAGGATGATGAAGTGTCATCCTGCTGCCCAACAGGGGGAGGCGGAGGGGTAGAATGTTGCGCTTGCCTGTCCCTCAGAACCGCCACTAGCTGCCCCAAGAGGTCCACAATCTGTCCCATGCGTGTGTCCATGGACCTCAGCAGCAGGAGGTGCTCCCGAGATTCTTCCTCTAACCGGCCCATTCGTCCCTGGGCCTGTTGGTAGGCCCCAAGGGCTCTGTCGATGTGGCCCAGGGCTTCCATCCCAGGATCAGTCCCCCTCTGCATGACCCTGTCCCGACCAGCTGCACTGCTGCCACGGGGTCCTGTCCGGTCCTCACATTGGCCCGCTGCATCCTCTCCCTGGCCTCCGCAGTCGATGTGGTGGGCTGCTCAACCCCTGGGGCAGGGAGGGTGTTGCGGACAGCTGTGGTGGTGGTGGTGGTGGTAGTGGTTGACACACAGGCCGTGACAGCAGCTGTCAGAGGATGGTCAGGGGCTGCAGCTGATGTGGTTGGGGGGACAATGGGTGCCTGGGACTGGTTGCGGCCTGCCACACCAGATGGGCCAGCGTGGAGCTCCTCATCCAAGGAATCCAGGGAGTCCTCATCTAGTTGTCTCTGTTCCGGGGGGGGGGGGGACTGGCTCTGCAGGGTGGTGTCATCCTCTGCAGTGAGTTCTTGGTCACCTGTGGGTCAGATGAGAAATGGTCATTGTGTGGCACCCATCAAAGTTTGTGTTAGCAGTGTTACATCAACTGTTTGTACATCCAGCAGTTGTTCACTGTACAAATTAGCATTGACCGACATCCAGTGATGCATTACAAGCTGTTGTCGTACATGCATTACTTGTCCATATTGGGAGTTGTCAAGACATGACATGCACAATATAATTTTTTGACATTGACATTCTCATGTTGGCATCCTGTTATTGATCAATCATATGTCATCCATTTACGCGTATGTGTCACTTGTAGAGCCCTTGCAGCGGTTTACTCTGCACAGTGAGTGACCATTGTAGTTTCATGCATACCTTTTCAATGTGGTGTAGATATCTGTATTTGCAATTTCAGACATGCTTAAGTTTGCTTTAATTAGATCCTAGGTGGTCTGGACCACTGCTACTGTCAGATGGCATGTAGTGGTGTGCATGGTTGTGCTCGGAGTTCCATCTACATGTGTTTCAGTCATTCACACTTTGGTTGCTGTCACAGTTTCATTTTCTTAGGTGTGTGCACACTATAGTTGCCAATACTATCTGGGTGTGCAGTTGTGCATTGAGAGGCCTGGTGTCCTATGCCAACATGTTTTTTTAAATACATATCTGGCTGCATGTTGTGGCTGTTGATATGTTGTGTTTGCTGTGTTTTCCTTGTATTTTTGTATTTGAGAGACCTCTCTGTGTGTGTATGATGAGGGCTTCCATCTTGGTCCAGTGTGGGACAAGTCAGCATGATATGTCCACATGCCAGTTCTTTTGAAGTGTACATTGCAATGACTGACACATGCATGTTGGTGCCAGGAAGTAATGGGTCTTGTGTGCTGGCGGTCAGGTGGGCCCGTGTGAGTTGTTGTGCAAGCTTCCCAGCCCCACACACCCCGACCTGTGAGATGCGGTTACCTACCTGTGAGTTGGGTGGGTAGCATACATTGCCTGCCACATGCTTCTTATTGGGGGTGTAGTGTCCCATCCTCCATAGTGGTGGAACAGCATGCATGTTGCATTTTGTGGGACGGATAGCCAAACACACTACACCGTCTCACTGTGTAGATGGCTAACTACCGTTTGAGGTGAAGGTGAGCAATGACATGGCTATGTGACTTGGTAGAAATCTTTGGATGGAATGTGCGTGTGGTGAGCATGATGCGTGTGTGGCTTTTTGTACCCATTAATTTCAGATTACATTTGGTCATGGGGTATAGCCCCCCATCACTGTTGTCCCAGCTGTCTGGCTGTGGGGTTCACTCCCCCGACATTTGAAGGCACAGTAGGGCAAGGGGTATAGTCTCGTAGCACAGTGGTGACATACAGCAGGGTGAAGATCTCACCCAGCATACATTTCCACACTGTCATGGTTTCATGGTATTTGTGGACCTGAGAACATGAGCACAGTACTGGTGAATCAGTTGTTCCAGGGCACCCATACACTGACATGTTGTGGTCAACAGTGGTGTGTGTGTGAGATGTACTCAGCCCTGTGCAGACAATGTGTGGTTTTGGGGCCAGACTATACCAGCACTGTTCAGACAGACAGTGTGAGATGTGAACATTGTCAATGCATACACACATTGGTGGTCCAAACAAGACACCTTTGACAATTTAATTCAGACAAGGTGCTGTTCTGCAATTCAGTGCAGCACTGTGGTAGCTGGATGTGTTGCAGGACATTTGGGATGTGCTTAGTTTAGCATTGTGAGTCCCAGCTGCAGTGTAGTTTTTGGGTGCACTGCACTTCCACTGTTTACATTGCAACACTGTGGTATGACATGGGTGATTTGCACTTTGCCATACAAACGGCCAGACACTGCTGCAGGGCAGCATGATTGTTGTTAGTGTTGCAGTGTGTGATGCCTGGCACAGTGTACACACTGTGGGTCAATTTTGAACAGAGACTTGTGCATGGTGACTACAACACAACTGTTTTGCATTATTTGTGTTGGTGACTGTGGACTAAGTGGCATGGTGTCATGTGTGGCTGCACAGACGTCACATGCCTATGAGTGGGACTAGTGCTCCATCCTGCTCAGCTGTGGGACAAGGGGGCCAGGTGGGAGTTGTAGTGCAGGCCCTCCAAACACCCACCCACCTCCCTGTAAAGATGGCTACCTACCTGTTAGGTGAGGGTGTAGCACACAATGGCTGAGGCATGCTTCTGGGTGGGGGCAGTGCTACATCCTGCTCAGCTGTGGGACAAGGGGGCCAGGTGGGAGTTGTAGTGCAGGCCTCCCAAACACCCACCCACCTCCCTGTAAAGATGGCTACCTACCTGTTAGGTGAGGGTGAAGCACACAATGGCTGAGGCATGCTTCTGGGTGGGGGAGGGCTACATCCTGCTCAGCTGTGGGCCAAGGGGGCCTGGTGGGAGTTGTAGTGCAGGCCTCCCAAACACCCACCCACCTCCCTGTAAAGATGGCTACCTACCTGTTAGGTGAGGGTGTAGCACACAATGGCTGAGGCATGCTTCTGTGTGGGGGGAGGGCTACATCCTGCTCAGCTGTGGGACAAGGGGGCCAGGTGGGAGTTGTAGTGCAGGCCTCCCAAACACCCACCCACCTCCCTGTAAAGATGGCTACCTACCTGTTAGGTGAGGGTGTAGCACACAATGGCTGAGGCATGCTTCTGGGTGGGGGCAGTGCTACATCCTGCTCGGGCTGTGGGACAAGGGGGCCAGGTGGGAGTTGTAGTGCAGGCCTCCCAAACACCCACCCACCTCCCTGTAAAGATGGCTACCTACCTGTTAGGTGAGGGTGTAGCACACAATGGTTGAGGCATGCTTCTGGGTGGGGGGAGGGCTACATCCTGCTCAGCTGTGGGACAAGGGGGCCAGGTGGGAGTTGTAGTGCAGGCCTCCCAAACACCCACCCACCTCCCTGTAAAGATGGCTACCTACCTGTTAGGTGAGGGTGTAGCACACAATGGCTGAGGCATGCTTCTGGGTGGGGGCAGTGCTACATCCTGCTCAGCTGTGGGCCAAGGGGGCCTGGTGGGAGTTGTAGTGCAGGCCTCCCAAACACCCACCCACCTCCCTGTAAAGATGGCTACCTACCTGTTAGGTGAGGGTGTAGCACACAATGGCTGAGGCATGCTTCTGGGTGGGGGCAGTGCTACATCCTGCTCAGCTGTGGGACAAGGGGGCCAGGTGGGAGTTGTAGTGCAGGCCTCCCAAACACCCACCCACCTCCCTGTAAAGATGGCTACCTACCTGTTAGGTGAGGGTGTAGCACACAATGGCTGAGGCATTCTTCTGGGTGGGGGGAGGGCTACATCCTGCTCAGCTGTGGGACAAGTGGGCCAGGTGGGAGTTGTAGTGCAGGCCTCCCAAACACCCACCCACCTCCCTGTAAAGATGGCTACCTACCTGTTAGGTGAGGGTGTAGCACACAATGGCTGAGGCATGCTTCTGGGTGGGGGCAGTGCTGCATCCTGCTCAGCTGTGGGCCAAGGGGGCCTGGTGGGAGTTGTAGTGCAGGCCTCCCAAACACCCACCCACCTCCCTGTAAAGATGGCTACCTACCTGTTAGGTGCGGGTGTAGCACACAATGGCTGAGGCATGCTTCTGGGTGGGGGCAGTGCTCCATCCTGCTCAGCTGTGGGACAAGGGGGCCTGGTGGGAGTTGTAGTGCTGGCAGCATGTACACATGTACCCATGGTGATGTTGCTAACTACCTTTGGGGGGCTTCAGGGGGAGTGTCTGTTGTATCTGTGAGAGATGTGTTGGGGGGAGTGTTGTGCACATGAATGAATTTGAACCTAGGAGGTATTATTTTGTAATAGTGCAAGACAGTACATTTGTGTGATGTTAGGCATTTGTTTGTACTTACCAGCCTCCACTCCCCCGGGTATTCCTGAGAGACTCTCTGGATGTAGAATGCCAAGCACCTTCTCCTCCCATTCAGTGAATGTTTTGAGTGGAACGGGAGGGCCACTCCCTGTCCTGTTAGCCAGCTCATGGTTCTTGCTCTTCTTTTTGACCACTGCCTTCAGATCGTGCCAGCGCCTCATAATTTCATTTCTATTGCGTGGCACGGTCCCTACTGCATTTACCTTATCTACTATCCTTCTCCACATTAGCGTTCTTGTGGCTACTGGTGTCTGTTGTACCAGGTTACCAAACAATTGGGGTTCTACCCTGATTATCTCATCTACCAGGACCCTCAACTCACTGTCAGTGAATTTGGGCATTTTCTGTGGTGACATAGTGTGTGATGTGCCAAGGTGTTTGAGGTGCAAGTGTTGAGGTGGTGGTGGTGGTGGTGATGTGCATGGTGTGTGATGTGCAAAGGGGTTAGAGGTGCAGGTGTAGAAGTGGTGGTGGTGGTGGTGATGTGTGTGTGTGTGTTGTGCAGATTTGCCTCTCCTGTCAGCTGTGGTGTATGTCCCTTCAGTTCTGGAGTTTTGCAAAGGATTGTGGTCTGGTAGGGGGCTGGATTTATACTGGGCTATGTGGGTGTGTCAGGATGGGGTATTGGTTGCAGGTGTGGTGTGTGTGTCGTCCTGGGATTTGTAGTTTTTGAGTTTACCATGGGGGTGTGTCTTTGGGCTGTGTTAGGTGTTTTTGGGTGCATGACTTGTTTGCTTGATGCACTTGTGGGCATGTTGTGTGTATTTTTTTCTGACCGCCATTTTTTTCACGGAGCGTACGCAGCGGTGGCTATGCTACGGCGTTTCCGCGGGCTCTCTCATTCCTCACTATTGTCGACCGCGGTGGTCGTAAACAGCGCTCTGCACCGCAGTCATGTCGGGGATATCATAATTTCCACGGCGGTGTCTCTGCTGTGGTTGCGGTGGTTTGGGCTGTTTCCGCAGCGAATCCGAACGCCGCGGTTGGATTTTTACCGCCGAGGATCCTAATCTAGCCGTCGGTTTTCCCGCGGTAGCGGCGGGCGGTGAGTTTCCGCTACCATGGCGGTCGGGTAGCTTTTCGACCGCCATGGTAATGGCCCCCATAGATTTGGTTTGCCAAATATTGCCGTGTATCACAAGAACACCCTCTGCCATGTGCAGACAAGCAATGGCCATGATCCTTGACAATGACTCCAGTGAACAGTTAGACAATGTGCAAAGTGAGCACCATGAGGAATACACACATATCTACACCAACAGACACACACACTAAGGAATCCTGTGGAGACTGTAGATGTTAGGTGAACAAGTCCCATACCATGTCAGCAATGGGAGATACCAAACATGATGAATGTGCAGGCTGATGAGCCAGGAGACGCAGGGACACTAGGGTAAAACCTCCCAAAAACATACTGCCAATGGCCGGGAAAAGACATAACAGTGCAGTGGTGCGTTTGCACAAACACAGACACCATTACAATAGCAAGTTCATGATACACATCATCAACATCATGTACATTATATGCAACACCACTGGATAACAAAAATGGCTTTATTCAGCAAAAAAATATATATGAATGTTCATGCCACGATGCGAAAAGGCCAATGGCCAGTCCATCAAAGAGTCCTACCAGGGTAACATGTGAAAACTTGTCATCCATTTATTGCCTGCACTGCTATGGACCAGGGACATCTCACCCCTTGGAGGGGCATACATAGTGGCAGGCCAGGCACCGCAGGGACAGGATCAGGGGACAGGAGAATGGGGCAGGGGAGGTGTGGTGGGTGCAGGAGTGACCCCAGCAACTGCAGTGGAGGGGTCTGACACAGTGGGCGCCGTCACCATTGCTGGACACAAGTCAGATGTGGTGTTTACCTGCACCACTGCAGTGTGCGGGACAGATGTGGTGGACGGGCTCTCAACAGCAGTGCCCAAATCAGATGGGGGGGCTGTGCCTCCTACTGCAGTGCCAACATCAAGAGGAGTGAAATGGGGTTCAGATGAGGTGGGCAGGACAGAGGGGGGAGACACGGTCTCCACACCAGTGGCAGGAACAGGCTGAGCATGTGAGGCGGGGGTGGAAGTGCATGTGGAAGTGGGGGAGGGCCTAAGCATCCTGGGTATGTGGTATGGGTGTGTGGGTGAACCTGGTGCAGGGAATGGCCTTAGGACCTGTGTATTGGCATCCGGGGGGCTGCAGGATGGAGAGTATGAGGGGAAGCCTGTGCTTTTGGTGGTGTCTTACCCTTCCTGGTCCGGGGAGACTTGCAAGTGGGGGCCTCAGTGTCCATGCGCCTGGGGGAGGGTGTCCGTTTTGCAGGGGAACTCCCCTCTGTGCGTGGTGACTTCCTCTTCCCCTTGTAAGTTTGAGCAGATGGGTCTGTGGGGAAGAGGCCAAGGTCACAGAGGAAGAGCTGCTTGGAAGTGGGGGCAGTAGGTGAGGCAAGGGAAGGTGTTTTGGAGGGAGAGGCATCTGAGGAATGCAGAGTGCTTGTGGATGCCTGTATGTGCGTCTGTGACCCATCCCCTGTGTGTGTGCCATCAGTCCCCGGAGTGTGCGTGCTTGTGGATCTAGACTTTGGCTTGCGTGTCTGTGTGCTGCTATTGCCTGATGTGGTGCGTGCATGTGCGGGTGTGTGTGTCTGTTGGACAGGCAGGGGAGTGGTGACTGTGGGTGTGGCAGAGGTAGCAGGGGTGAGGGCCTGTTGGAGGAGGGACACTGCTGCCGTCTGTGTGGAGGCCATGGCCTGAATCGTCCGATGTAGGGCAGACATGTTTGATGAGATGCCCTCCATGAAGGACACCAGTTGTGTCAACAGACTGGTGTGGGAATGGAGGACACTCAGCATCTCTGTCTGACCTACATGGAGCTGCTTCAGTAAGTCCACAGACTCCACACTCAGGGCAGCAGGGGAGATAGGGGCAGGGGGTGCGGTGCCTGGCACGAAGGAGACATGCTCCCTTACACGGGAGCCTCCACGGACATCTGGAATGGGAGCAGAAGGGAGGGTGGAGATGGTGGTGCTGGTGGTGGCGGGGCCAGACTTGCTAGGTGTTGTCTGGGGGCTGCTGGCACCCGCCTCCACAAGGGAGTCATCACTGAAGCTGGCGTGTTCCTCAGCCGAGGTGGACGTAGCCGAGGTCTCCTCAGTGTGGCTCCCCTCACCCTCCGTTCCACTGGGTCCCTCCGAATCCTCCGCAGCGGACCCTGTCTGGCGCTGTGGCTCCTCATGGTCCGTGGAGCTGTCTCCTCCAGTGTCCGTAGATGTAACTGCAAATCAACAGGGTAAACAGAGAAACATCAGTCACCTGTATAGACATCACACATCACAGTCAGTACAGCACATGACAGCACACGTTTGTGCATCATTTGCAGTAAATACTCTTAAGTGCAGACACATATTTGTAAAACACACATGTCAGTCTGCCAGTAAACCATGCCCCTCATATCCTACATGTCCATGGAGACATCAGTCTGGTGCATGTAGCCAGACACTACTCATTTGTGCACACATGCACCACATAGACAGTTGTCTGAACTGCAGGATTTGTGATGGAAATGTGTCAGTACACACATATACCATCTCCTGCCACTGAGTTTGTACATGTGTCAGGTAGAGGGATTGCCAAAGTAATTGTCAGTAATATGGATATGCTTCCTTCACCACACACGATGATGTGCTCATGTCTTGCTGGACGATGCCACAATTGAATGCATGCAGGACAACTTCCATCACTGCAGGATACACTATTGCAAATGAAACAACATGCTACAGGGCAGTCTGGGTAATCAGTCATTGCTGCCTTCTGTCACTGGGGCAGTGCATCACAAAACCAACAGTCTGCACTGTATCTCAATCATGTAGTTGTGGGGAATATAAGCCCTGCATCTGTCAAGTGCACATGTTGCCCCACTGCTACCCTCATGTTAAGGCAAATGATGATCCGACGTCATACATATGCCACAGTAGAGTGACAGCAAGCACAAGTCTGGCAACATGATCACATCACAGTCTGATGACAATGAAGTATAGCTGCCTGCACTTAAATTTTGGATACACCATCAGGCACAGTCAAGTGATTACACACCGATGTTTGACCCCATCGTGAAGATCCAACAGCCACATGTCAGCTGTCTGACCACCCAAAAATAATTGACACCCCAGGAGTCTAAAAAGCTAGCCCACTCCACAATGAGACAGAGGCTGACACCTGATTGCACATTGCACAATGCATTTAATTTACTTTGACACACATGATTAGGAGAACTGAGTGTACACCATGTCCGGAGTAGGCATACCTGACCTGGTCCATGTGCAACATGGGATTAGCCTGAACAGTAGGCATGTATCCATGCATGTGTGACACACATGATGGACATACTTCAGAGATCACAACATTGTCACACATGCTGCATGTGTGTTTGGGAAACACCCCAGATACATATGGCGAGGCAGAGCATCAACTAGTACACGTATATATGGCCCACACAGAGTGCATGTCACATATCTGTCAATGTGCAGATACATGTAAATAAATTCCCCACTCATGAAGGCTAATACAATCTGCCGGTAGCAGATGCGGTCCCCCACATCAACCTTGGACAACAGCAGGCCCCCCCCGTGAGACATGTCACTGTCTGAAAGGGACATACCTGTGTATCAGATGAGGAAGGGCCATTACAGGAATAATGAACATGATTCTAGTTCAAGCAGACAGACAAACTGTGGTAGCGTAACCAGGCTGAAGGAATGCAAAGATCATGTTAGACACAGTTCACAGACAAGGCATGCACTTACCCCCTCCTTGCTGCTGTCTGGCCTTTAACAGCCCATCCAGGTCAGGGAAGACCACTGGCAGAATCCGGCGCATGTGGGGGGTCAGGGTCCGGTGTCCGCCCCTACTGCGAGGAGGCGACAGCTTCAGCAGGACTCTAGCAATGCGTCTTCTCCAGCCACATAGGTCCTGCCACCTCTTCTGGCAGCTGCGGATGCGACGCCTGTGGACCCCCACAGATCGAACTGCCCTGGCAATGGTCAGCCAGTTCTCCTGTTTCTGATGGGCATCAACCTGTGAGGATGACAAAGTTAAAGGGCCATTAACACACATACAACATGTTTGTGCATCACACAGTTGGATAAATATGTGCTTTTCACAAGGGCATCTGAAGTACACAGGTAGTGCAACTATGTGGATGGACACTTGTCCTGCATCACCAACATGGAAACATTGCCTGGGTAGTATGACCATCTCTAAATGCACTCTCACAGCACAGTACCTGTTCACTGCAGGTACCTGCACACTTTGGGTGTGACAACTACTGAGTGAACATGCTAGCCACTGCTTCACACAATGCCATTAGTGCTAGTCAGACAAGATGCACAATGAGAGAGGATGTGGACTGCACACTCACCTGCTCCCCTGGTTTCCCATACAGCTTGCTGTACTGTGGTAGGAGGCTGTCCAGCAGGGCCTGGTTTTCCTCCTCTGTGAAGGCTGGGGCCCTCTCCACAGTACGTGCCATTCTTGGAGCCAGAGGATACAGAGACAGCAGCAGTGGTAGCAGAGATGTCTATATGGAGCATTCAGTGCAGGCAAGTGAGCTCTCAGGGCAAGAGACAGCCTTATATCTTTGCAGCAGAGGCAGAATCGGTCCCATGCGTACAAAGCGATAGGTCCGACTCGTTCGCATCCTATGAATTAGTCCAATCCATGAGATAGGACGCATCGGACACGCCTACCGCAACGTTCAAAATACCTGCATCATGACAGTTTAGATTTTGATACATATGTTCTAAAATTAAACCGAATCGTACCGTACGCGAATCATGCTCGATGCAAAATGCGCGTCTGTCACCATGACGACCAACAGGCAATCAGTGCGTCCGGCTCGCTCAGGATGTGGCAGACGCGTGTATTGAAAACTCACCCGCGTCGAACAGCATTGAATCAAGCATGCAATCTGTCAGTCCGGCTCGGTCAGGATGTGGCAGATGCGTGTATTGTAAACTCACCCGCGTCGAACAGCATTGAATCAAGCATGCAATCTGTCAGTCCGGCTCGTTCAGGATGTGGCAGACGCGTGTATTGTAAACTCACCCGCGTCAAACAGCATTGAATCAAGCATGCGATCTGTCAGTCCGGCTCGGTCAGGATGTGGCAGACGCGTGTATTGTAAACTCACCCGTGTCGAACAGCATTGAATCAAGCATGCAATCTGTCAGTCCGGCTCGGTCAGGATGTGGCAGACGCGTGCATGCAATGCCCACTCATCAACTCAGACAATGTATGTATGAATAATGGCATGTTGTATCCCTGTGTGGATGGAGTTCTGCATATGTCAAATGGGACAGACACAATAGACAAGACTACTCACATTACGATCCTAGCTTACAGTGCAACTATTGCAGTGTTTGTGAGGGACATGACTAGTGTGAGTGACCACTTCACAGATCATCCTCCTATGCTTTGCCACTTTCCCAGGAGATCATTGTGTTGTGTAGGTCATACATCACATCATGACAATGTCCAGACCATGACAGTGTTGTGCATGGTGACAAGCTGTCTGTATGTAGTGTTGTTGCTAGGTTGTAATACCTTGTCCATGTCTGTGTACATTCAATTCATGTGCTATTTGACCTCAAAATCTATGGCTGATACTTAAGTGTGTGTGTGTTGTGCATGTTACAATTGATCACATGGAGAGTGTCAGAGAACAGTGAGTAGTCACAGTACTACACTGCATTATTTGGTAATACATGACATAATTGTGTGTATGTTCATGCTCACATTGCTGTAATTTCTGGATTAGGTCAACCTCAGACATCTGACTTCACTGTGTCATCACTGTGAGTGCCACGCAATCTGTTGATACTGTATTACTTGAAGTTTAATTCATATAGTAATATGTGTACATACTTTGTCATGTGTTCCTCAGGGCACCAAATGTCCACAGACCCTTCCCGGATCTTGAAACCATGGTGGAGCGTGAGTGCATGAGGAAATACAGGTTCACAAGGGCATTAATTTCGGAATTGACAGACCAGTTGTCACCACACTTGCTACCTGGACGCACATATCCCTTTGCCCTGACCCCCAAGGTGAAGGTGATGGCGGCACTACATTTTTTTGCCACAGGTTCGTTCCAGTTTACTGTGTCTGATGCTGGTGGGATGTCCCAGACGATGTCAGTCGAGTGCTCCGGGATGTGTGTGAGGCCATGTTGAGGTTCCTCGACCTGTACATACATTTTCCCACACCGCCACAGTTCCGTGCCATTAAGGATGACTTTTATGCCCTGGGACACATGCCACATGTGATTGGATCGATTGATGGGACACATGTGGGTTTGGTTGCACCACGAGCCCATGAACAGGTTTACAGGAATCGTAAACACTTTCATTCAATCAATGCCCTTCTGGTATGTCTGGCGGACCAGATCATCTCCCATGTATGTGTGCGTTTCCCGGGATCTGCACACAACGCATACATAATGAGGATGAGTCGGATCCCCCAGCTGATGTCCCAGTTCATGAATGTGCGTGCCTGGCTTGTTGGTGAGTCAAGTTGTCAGTGTCAGTTGTGTGATCATTGTCTGTCATGTTGTACCCTGTTGTTGCTCAACTGATCCTTCATATTTGATAATTTTAGGAGACTCTGGATACCCAAACATGCCCTGGTTGCTGACAACACTCAGGAACCCGGTCACACCTGCTGATGTCCGTTACAACGGGGCACATGGGCGGACCAGGCATGTGATTGAGCGCACATTTGGGCTGCTGAAGAACAGCTTCCGCTGCCTTGACTGGACAGGAGGTGCCCTTCAATATTCCCCAGAGAAGGTGTGCAAAATCATTATAGTGTGCTGCATGCTTCACAACAAGGCTGTGAGGAATAAGCTACCACTCATTCAGGATGACAGGGACCAACGTCCTCCCTCTTGGGAGGATCCAGGCCTGGGGAACGTTGCCAGTGAGGAGGAGGAGGAGGAAGAGGAGGTGGATGTCAGGAGACAGCTCATTGACAACCTCTTTACTTGAGTGTAAGTATGCATATATGTCTGATGATGCCTTTCCTAAGCGTGATGTGTGTATGTAGGACAATATGTTGTGATATGTGTGTGGGTCTGCTAATTTACAGGGTCATTGCCGTTGAACAGTGTATGTTAAGTTATGATGATCTCCACTACATTGTTGAAATCACTCCTAGCAATTGGTCAAAATTTACAATGGACAATAGTGAGTCAATAATTGGATATGTCATCATGGCAAGTTGTATTTAAGACTGTACTATGTCTCTCCTTCACAGGCTCCTTTGGCTGTTGTGTGGGTAGATAAAGATATACTATCCCTTAATGTATACCTAGGAACAGGTATTGTCTTGAAAATACACTCCTATTATTTCACACCAAGTCTAAAAATATGAATAATCCAACTACACATATATGACAATAACTATTTTTATTAAAACCTTAGTATCCAATATACATAATTAAAAACTGTCCCAAATCATGTGACACAATCTTTTCATAACAAAAACATAATATGCTTAAAAATACGATAAAAAATAAACCCCAAATACATCATACAAAAAACATTTTCATAGAAAAGATAAAAGAGAGAAAAAGAAAAGAATTATGACAGTACAATTTATCATTAATATTGCATATCACATGAGACAATTGATCACTAGGCCTTTATGTCCTTAAATTAACCACATCTAAAGAGCCAAATGTTCCCCTGGATTATGCAGTTGATTTTGCGTCAACGCGTTTCTGTGGCTTCTATTGATAATCCATCTTTTCAAGACCAAAATATGTTTTAATCTCTCTGTGCCATTCTTTTTATGGCCATTAAAAATTTCCTGTTCTTAGAATCGACTGTATAGAAGACCCAGACTCTTCTTTTTACTTTAATATGTCTCTAAACTTCCATACACCTCGCTTTCTTGTTCGTGCTTACAACTAGCTTTCGCATTCCTCTTTTCATATATATGGATCCTGAACGAGATTCGCCTATTTCCGTAGTCTTACTCCCCCTTACTGTTTTATATTTCTTTATTTAAAATGCGAATTGGAAACTTTATTAATTGTATTCCCAGTCGATTTCAGTAACAAAAATGTGTGGGACCACACACTGTAGGGTTCCTCTCGCTAATAAACGCGGTGAGCTTGGGACAATATCGTTACAGCCTCAACCGTCCTTCCTGTCGTCTGTTGTTACGATGGTCCCACACATTTTTGTTACTGAAATCGACTGGGAATACAATTAATAAAGTTTCCAATTCGCATTTTAAATAAAGAAATATAAAACAGTAAGGGGGAGTAAGACTACGGAAATAGGCGAATCTCGTTCAGGATCCATATATATGAAAAGAGGAATGCGAAAGCTAGTTGTAAGCACGAACAAGAAAGCGAGGTGTATGGAAGTTTAGAGACATATTAAAGTAAAAAGAAGAGTCTGGGTCTTCTATACAGTCGATTCTAAGAACAGGAAATTTTTAATGGCCATAAAAAGAATGGCACAGAGAGATTAAAACATATTTTGGTCTTGAAAAAGATGGATTATCAATAGAAGCCATCGAAACGCGTTGACGCAAAATCAACTGCATAATCCAGGGGAACATTTGGCTCTTTAGATGTGGTTAATTTAAGGACATAAAGGCCTAGTGATCAATTGTCTCATGTGATATGCAATATTAATGATAAATTGTACTGTCATAATTCTTTTTCTTTTTTCTCTCTTTTATCTTTTCTATGAAAATGTTTTTTGTATGATGTATTTGGGGTTTGTTTTTTATCGTATTTTTAAGCATATTATGTTTTTGTTATGAAAAGATTGTGTCACATGATTTGGGACAGTTTTTTAATTATGTATATTGGATACTAAGGTTTTAATAAAAATAGTTATTGTCATATGTGTAGTTGGATTATTCATATTTTTAGACTTGGTGTGAAATAATAGGAGTGTATTTTCAAGACAATACCTGTTCCTAGGTATACATTAAGGGATAGTATATCTTTATCTATGAAATGGTACTCTAATCCCTTTGTGTTTGAAGGGGTCTCTCTCTATATCTATTGTATGTTGTGTGGGTACCCACAACGCTGTTCCATAATGGATTTTCAATTTGGACCAGTACTCTCTGACAGCCAATCTATTTGGTCAGATTTGTCTTTTCTTTGGTTTATTTGGATACTTGGAACTGTAATCAGTTTGCTTTTGTGTTGAGCAGAGCTTCTGCCTATGTAATAAACCTGTTACACACATTGATGTTTGCCTTCTCCGTTGCAAAAATATGCTACAACCGTTCATATCATGTTTTTCTGCCATGGTGTTCATTTCATTAGACAATGGTCTTTGTTTGTGCTGTTCAATGGTTTTTATTTGATAACAGTGTGTGCAATGTTGAATGTTGCATGTGCTATGTGTGTTGTGCTGACCTTGCGTGGCTATCTCTGGTATGTGTCATGTGACATTTCTTCATGAGGCGGTAGATGAATTGTAAGCTGGTCCCTAGGATCATGCTGTATTATGCTAAGGTTACCGGAGCCAAGCTGACATAATAGCTTCGTGTGTGACATTTTAGCACACATTCTTTCTGTGATTGTTGTGCAAGATGCCTTTGAGTCCACATGAGATCATTTTGGTACTGTTGAAGCGCTGCGCCACAAGTTTGAAAAACAGGACTCTTTGTAATGGTAGATCTAGTCAGCATGGATAGTTTCCCCATGAAATGCTACACTTTGTTACACATAAGTGGAATACTTGCATTACATTGACGCACAGGGCAATAATCTACACAGATGGAAGATCTACATATACGCACCAGTGCTTTGCTGTGCATATGCTGTGACCAGTACTCCTACTGTCTGAGGTGAGCGGTTGACCCGTATTGCCACAGAGTTCTTCAATGGTTTGTAGAATATGTCACCATCACAGGGAGGGTGGTGCTTTCCACACTTAGGTTGTAAACACATTTCACCTGTAGTATTATGTTTGATTATGGAAATGTATATTGTTTGAGAATCATGTTTACTGCTGCTGGGGCTAGCTCGTATGCTGCATTGTAGGACAACAGTCAGAGATTGGTTTTTCTCAAACGTGAATTATAGAACATTACACACACTCTGATTCATGATTTGGTGGACAAGCATGGGTGAGTGAGCGTGAATGTGTGAATTGCTACCTTGCTTCGGAGATGTTGTTGGTGCTGGCTACTGGGTGGTAGAATCATTGGGTGTCTTCTGTATATTTTGTTGAGATGATGAGACACCAGAGGTAGTGGGTCATTTGATTGTGTGTTCTGATGTGCAACTAATGTCCAACCATCCTTCAACAACGGCCTATTTTGCCGTGCATACTTCTGTATGAGAAGAATCACTACCACAGAACTCATGCACCTCATTGTGAGACAGTGCCAGGTGATACAGATCATGAGCTAATAAGTGGGTACAGTGTATAATTCACAGATGACACAGGGATTGTGTGAATATGAATTTATTAATGTGCATGTGAAAAATCTAACAGGTAAAGGTGATTGCATTCCCAAATTTATTATCCACAGTTCATAGAGGAGTTGGAAGTGTTGTCAGATGAAAATCCTTCTGAGCAAAATCCACAGTCCATTTGGCATTTAGTCCAACTTACATGCTCCATCCCATGTGGGAGAGTCCAGGGACTGTCAACAAAGTGAATGATTTGCACACAATGGAGGATATCCAGAGCATTTCTTTGGTTCCTGGGGGGGATGCATGTCGATCAGTCTCTCACTTGCCATCCTTCCTTGGACGGCCCCTCCTCTTCTTTGTTCGGGGGGGACCCTCAGTATCAGGCTGCTGCGGTGGAAGGGACTCTACGCCAGACTCCGCATCCCTCCCTGTGGCAGTTGCCGATGTCGAGGCAACAGGTGTGGAGTGCACACGGGGAGGGGGGGTAATGTTGGTGGTTATCTGGCGTAGGCATGTAAGTATGTCCCTATGCACCGCAGTGAGATTGTCTATTTTCGACCAGTTGGACTCCATACGGTCCATGTGTTGGTCCATACGGTCCATGTGTTGGTCCACACGGTCCATGTGGTTGTCCATCCGGTCGAAATGTGCAGCCTGCTGATGTTTTATGTCCCTGAGGATCCCGACAACCTGACCAAAGTCTCCGGTGCATTTGCGATATACATCGAAAATGCGTTGTAACGTGGGGTCAGCTTGTTCTCCGACACCAGCTGTGGGACGTGTCCTCCCACCACGCACCCTCACACCACTCCTTTTCCTACCCGCACGGATATTGCCTGGCGTAGCACGCACTGACAGCTCCTGTCCTCCTTCATTGTTGACAGGGCTGGTATTTCCAGCCAAATCCAGATTGGGCTGTCTTGCTGTGCTCCCAGGGTTTTGTTGTCTGGGTGTGTCCGTGGGGATCCGGGGCGTCTGGATGTTAATGGACGTTGCAGGAGTGGTCGCTGGGGCTGCTGATCGTACTGGTGCCGCATGCTGACCCACACCGGAGGTGCCAGGTTGGTTCCCATCGCCCGAGGAGGTGTGAGAGTCATCCACACTGGAGGTCTCAGTGTCCGACGTTGTGCTGGAGCTGCTGGTGGACTCTGAATCTTCTCCAGATGATGCCCTCTGTTCTGGAGTGCCTGAGGGTAGTAGAGAGACACAATGTTAGTTGTGTATTTTCAGATGTTATGTTGTCATGCACAGCCAAATGTGAAGATGTTGTGGATAATGTTGCGTTTCCTTCTCATTTCTACTCATCAATCGTCACAGACACTGAGATATTTTGTAATCGGACATTGTTATTTTGGAGACATGTGCTTTACTGAGCATGTCCAGCTCTGTGCATCAATGTGCATGTATTGTTATCCTTGACTGTTCGTATTAATTTTTTGGCAAGTGTCACACTGTGCATGAGCCAGGTGTGTTGTTATTTCACACATCAGTGTTTTCACTTTGACATACATACTGTAACTAATCTTATGTTTGGCAGGAATTGTGCATCTGTGCTTGCCTTTGTGGAGTTTCTCACAGTGACATTGCTGGGGTGACATGCAAACTCACTCTCCTGAATATGTGTCATCATTAGATGATTTTGCTTGGATGTATGTGTTGATGTGAACAACCAATAACATCACATGTGTAACCTCGTATGCAATAGCAACGCGTTTCTTCTGACAAATGCATTGTTACATGGCAGTCCTTGAAACACAGCTCATTACATTGGCATGCAGTAGGGAGTAACTGACATGAATAGTTGTATTATGCGATAATAGTATGATCTGACATTCCCTAATGTTGCCCACACTGGACTTGTAATGGTGAATAGTATTAGTTTGTACTCCTGCGCAGAGCCTACAGCAAGTTTGTGTGATGTTTCGCATTGTGCTGTTCTGCTATGTCCCAACATGGTTGTTGTTATGCGTGTGTAGTTTTTGCATTGTTTGTGAACGTATGCAATGGTAGTAGTCATAGTTATGTTGATATTTTTCATCTCTTTGCACACATGTGTATTTCTTGATGTAGTGCATTTTGTTGCTGCATACTTTTGCACATGATCACTTCATGTACATTCTACTTGTTCTCCATGGACAGAGATCTTTCCCAGGGATGGTCTTTTGCCTTTTCATGGTCAGAGCTGTGAGGTACAGTGTGTTTAGTGCTTGAGTTAGGCTGTGTTGACTTCTACCCCACTTTCCAATGGCAAACAGACCAGCTTACTCATCATTGTCAGAGGAGCAATGACAGTGAGGGTGGTAGTTTTCAAGGATGCTGAGACCACTGACTGATGTTGAATTACAATGCTACACACAACAATGCCTTGTGCACATGACACAACGCAAGAGTGTCAGCTGTCTTGCATTACACCTCACATCTACTGTCCGTGGGCATTGTCCCTGATGTGTGTTTATCTGTGTGTGTTTTGTGTTATGTGGTGTGACAGCTAATTAGAGTGTGTCCTGTCCTCCACACACATTTGTAGCATGCACATTGAGGGCACATGTGACTGATCTATACCTGTCAGTGTGTGTAATGTGCAGTTAAGGTTATGGTCTGTAGTTGTGTGAGTAGGCCAAGAACTGGCAGTAGATATTTCCAAATTTCGTACATGATGGCCCTGTGTAGACATCTTGACAGGGCATTTGCATTCACTCTCAGGGACAGCATAGTGACAGGTGTGTTCTTGTGGGACTGGGGGGGGGACTAGTGTGTGCTGGTGGCAGTAGTCATTGATTCCACTCCTCCTCCCACCCAGGACAAATGGGCCAGCATGTTCCAGGGTTCCATGACAGTGTGTACAAAGTTACATTCAAGATGTGTTGCTGTGGTGTCTGTGGCTGTGTATTTGGGGCGAATTTAGACTATTTGTACATGTACTCACCAGGTTCTGGGATTCCAGCTAGTCCAGTTATGGCCTCCTGTGGGAGGAGGTCCTGCACCTTCACCTCCCAGGTGGTGAAATGCACCGGTTTATGTCGTCCACCTCCAGTCTTGGTGCTCAGGGCATGTTCTCTGGCAATGAGCCTCTTTACCCTCCTGCGAACGTCATTATACCGGTTCCAGATATCCTCCTTTGTGCGCAAGGTAGGTGAATGGGCATTCACCTTGTTGACAATCCTCTCCCACATCTTGGTTCTCTGGGACTGGGAGGTCTGTTGGGCCAAGCTGCCAAATAACTGTGGCTCAACTCGGATGATTTCATCTATCATCACTTCCAACTCAGCAGCTAAGAACTGTGGATTCTTCTTTGGGGGCATGGTGATGGGTGTTGGTGGAGATGTGTGTGTGTGTGTGAAGGTGAGGGTGAGTGTGTGTGAGTGGAGGTGTGTTTCTTTGGTGCTAGTTGTGTGGAGGTTGTTTGGTGGATGAGATGTGTGTGTTTGTGGTAGCTAGATGAGTTGTCTGTCTAGTGGTGTGGTGTGCTTGCATGTCTGTCGAAGTAGCAAATGGTGTTGGGAAGTTTTGGCTCCCTTTATATAGGTTGTGTTGTGGGTGTGTCTTGTTAATTGAAAATGTGTTTTTTTGGAGATGACAATGCGTTTTTTGGTAGTCTTCTTTCTGTTTCCATTGTTTTATTTTCTTCTCATTTTGTAAGTCGTTTTGACAGCACTTGATGCTTGTTCTTGTGTAAATTGTTTTGGACGAGTCTGTTCCGTTCATACTGGGCTATGTGGCATCGTTCGCGTCCGAGTCTGTCGGGTCGTGTTGATGCTTAGCTATTTGGCATCGTTCGCGTCCGAGTCTGTCATGTCGTGTTGATGCTTGGCTATGTGGCATCGTTGGCGTCCGAGTCTGTCGGGTTGTGTTGATGCTTGGCTATGTGGCATCGTTCGCGTCCGAGTCTGTCGGGTCGTGTTGATGCTTTGCTATGTGGCATCGTTCGCGTCCGAGTCTGTCGTTTCATGTTGATGCTTGGCTATGTGGCATTGTTCGCGTCCGAGCCTGTCGGGTAGTGTTGATGCTTGGCTATATGGAGTCGTTTGCGTACGTGTCTGTAGGTTGACGCTTGGCTATCTCGAATCTTGCGCGTATGAGTCTATCGCGTCAGGCTCCTTTCCTGCTGACTCGGATGTATAATATATTTTCCGGCCGAGTCGGTCGTAAATTTCGAGCTTCGCATCGTACTCAGCTATTTGTAAGGCGTGTGTACGGTTCGGTCAGAAAAAATGACGGGTCCGTGTCGGGTAGTACGTTTTACGGCCGAAATCGGAATCGACACCTTAGGGTTGATTTTTGCAGATGTCTCCAGAGATTCTGGTTAAAATGATAATAGCAACCCAGGATTGCTGTGTGTGGATACTTTTTCAGTATAGCATTTATCATGGCTAATTCGGAATCAATAATTATTTTTGAAGGAAAATAATTATTGCTTTCTTGTTTTATTTTAGTTAGTATATCTATGTAGGTAGTTTGCTGCTTATTTGGTAATAGGGCATAGATGAATGGAATATTTGAATGTTGGTACAATCCATGCACTGTGTACAGCTGGTGTAATGGTTTTGGACAGTCTTTGAAAGTTCCATCCATCATCCAGGTGTCACATTGCTGTAATTTAACTAAATTGTTTGCAGTAGCAAACATAATTATTCTTTTATCAGGGCATTTGTTATAAAAATAAATAAATGGTTCTTTAGTGTGAGTAATGCTTAATTCTGGGGGAATAACTACTTCTGCAAATGTTTTAGGGGCAGGTATGGTACTTGTAGTTGCTTTTTTCTGTCTGGCAATAGTTCTTTTTAAAGAATCTATGGAGGGTAATTGTCCTGATGCATGTTGAGGTACCTTTAATAATTGCTCTTTGAGTACTTGGGTGGTGGGTTTATCAGTTCTAGTGCTTGCTTCTTTAATACTTTCAAGAGCATCTCTAACCTCAATCTCTGTTATATTTGGGGGGTGATTATGTTCTTTTACAGAAACAACAGTAGTTTCATGAGTAATAGCTCTTCCATAGCATTTGTTAGAGTAGTATTTGCTACACTTCCAAAACACTTTTAGACCAATGTTTCTCCTGTGTATAGACATACCCCATATAACATAATAACATTTTATTTTTTTGTGACATTACAAATTCTGCACCTTCAGTCATGTTGTTTTGTGTTATGCTAGGGAAATTAAAAAACACAATTTTTTAATATAATAAATGATACATATTTATTAAATACAGTTACATTTCAGTGAATATACTTACAATGTTTAGTTTGATGTAAACAAAAGGTCCAGGAAATGATTTCAAGCTTTATTTTCTATTTTCTTGATGTATTTTCTGTTGGGAAGAGAAAAAAAAACTTTAATAATTTGATTACATTGTTTGTAGCTGATATGGATTTTAGGGGAAAAGGGATATTTGGGTGGGTATTTAAGGGTGTTTAATAATTGAAAATTATATACTTACTTTTTAATTCTATTTAGTTGGTGAGTGTTTACAAAATGATTTTGGATGCTTTTGCAGTTCTCTGTAGAGGAGATAGATAAGAAATAAAATATACATTAGTGAATTACGTTTGAAAAATATTTTTAGGTGGATAGGAAAAAAATATAATATACTTACATTGATTGTTCTTTTATTGGTGAGGATGTTGAAAACATGACTCAATGACCCCCCTGATAATCTAATTGTCTTAGAATGTCACAAACCGAAGCTTTCGCTTCTCGTTTGATGGGATATTGAGGTTGAGGTTGTGGCATAGAGCGCAATGGTATTTCATGAGCTGCCGAATCAACGTCCCAACCCACCTGATTGCGATACACCGCTGGGGCTAAGGCCAAAGCCCATTCCTGTGCGAAAGCCTGCGCTTGTTCCTCAGGGACATAACGTGAAAAACTCGGAAGTATCACATCTTCCCCCCGAGAAGAGGATAACACAAAGGGTGGCGGCCAATCTTTCTCCCTCCAATAAAATGTCATATGTAGCGGTTAGATTCTCCCAGAAAACAACCTTAATGGGACGCAGTATATCACCTTCAATTTGGAAAATCACTTTGTGTAGTCTATCCGGGGGGGAAACCCGGGTATCTGCAGTCTCAATTGTAAAAAATGTGTCAGTTGCTGTCACATCCAGACGGGGACGTAGAGCCTCCCTGACTATGGTAACTTCCGACGCGCTGTCGAGCAGAGTCACTGCCCAAGTCCAATCCAGGAGTCGTGTCCTCACCGTCTGTGGCATATCTCGCCGTTAAAGCGGCTACCTTTTTCTTTTGAAAAGGAGGTCGGGTTCGTGCAAAATCACCCTGCTTGTCCTTGACTTCAAACTGTCGAGGCTGTTCACGAAGTTGTGACACAGGTTGACTTCTACCCCGATCCTGGCGATCCCCTCCACTGGCTTGTGAGCCTGATGTTTCCTGTAAAGAACGAGGAGAGCGTTGGTCAGGAACCTGAAACCTTTCAGGAGACTTAATTTTAGCGCGATCGCGCAAGTCATAAGTACGTTCAGAAGCATCAGGGGTCGGTGAACTGGCCCACGAACCCTGCTTCTGTTGTTGGGAACCCTGTTTCTTATTTCTTTGCCAATTCTTTTTAGGAAAGAAAGGGCACCCATCCTTGTCAGGCTGGGCTTTCTGTTGTACCTGAGACTGTGTTTGTATTTGAGTCGTATGCTTATTTCCCAGACTATTGCGGCCTATGGTTTTGTAAGCCTTTGCAATAATCTTTGGTAATTCTCATGGTCTGTCAGGCTCCGCGACCGCCTCTAAGCGGTTTGCTACTTGAAAGCTAACGGCATCGCCCTTGACATTCGCAAGGATCATATCAGCAACCACGTCGAACACTCCCACCAGTCTCATCCCCAGCTCAACAGCCGCTTCTGCCCCGTGTTCATCTTGAACGCGCTTAATCACACAGGGGAGTACGGTCATGGAGGGGGTGCCGAAACACATAGAATATTCCGCCGCAAACACCCTGCCCCAGGTGTTACAATCAGCCAATTCGGGAATCAAGTCTTTAGGTAAACTAATAGTTAAGATCCTGTGTTTATCCACAGGAGTGGTATTAGGAAAGACAGCTTCTATCTGTCCAAATTTCTCGGCAAGCCAATAAGGAAACTCATCCTTATTCTGTGGGCGCTTGCCCATGACAGAATTAACAATAACGGGACTGATGGTTACGCCACCAGGACCCGCATGTTGTACCGCAGCACCAGGTGGTCCCACCTGGACGGTACGTGTTACGTACTGTATTACAGCTCTATAGACGCGTACCAACGATGTATGTAAGACGCGGAGCTCTGCCAGAGTTGCAGTTGTAAAAGCACGTGGGTGTGGGGTAAACCCAGCCAAAACCGGCCATGAGGCCCCATATATAGATAAAGGGCCAAAACGGACTACCGTTAATGGGCGAGGAAGGGCGCCATTAAACCAAATACGGTGTTGCCAAGCTGTAAGCGGAATCTCAAGCGCTCTATAAGGCTGATACTGCTGAGGAACGGCGGTGGCAGCATATGTGTGAAACAAATCATCAGTGCCATCCACCGCCGGAAATGTGACCCAAGAGTAAAAAACTTCAAACTGGTGAGCCGGATCGGCTTCCACCACAAAAATGAGTGCGGCCCCAGCATCAGGGACCGCATAATGAGTCAAGTGCGCCCTCAGCGCGGCTCTGCTATGAGCCGGAATATCAACTACAGCCATTATAGAGAAGACAGTAGAACAATTTAAAGAGTGGCAGCGCAAACTCGGGTTATAAGAAAAGAAATACCTTTTAAAACTTCAAGTTTGAATAAACCTATAAAAATGTCAATATAGGAGGTTACTCCATCACAGCTGTCTCCGGAAACAGAAGTGAGGGTATTGTGGACCAGCACGAGCACTACTCAAGCGTCTCGCAGATAAGAACCAGACCAAACGTTGGCAGCGCCATGTTGCGGGGATTCTGCTCATATTCAGAACTATGCACAAGAAAACAGGACCTCAGTAAATAGGGGTGTACCTCCTATCACGTTAGTACCCAAACTCCCAACCGACTAGCAATAGTGTCTCATTCGGTCTCCTACAAATATCAAGAAGCTACGAATGTTTAGACAACCCAGAACACGACCACTTCTGACTCACCTCAGAGTCGCGGGAACAAGACACTGTCTCGCTCTCACGTACTTGTCCACAATAAAAATAATCAGAGTCACTAAATAAGTTCAAAATGTTTATTTTGACTATAGTGATTCATGAAACAGTATGCGAACCACAACTAGCAGCAAAATGCATAAGGCAAGAATCATTAGCATTGTTACAATACCATAGAATATAAAAGGAGTCGTCATTTTATAAAGACTGTGAAAAAGGCAAAATAACTGGGCCTAATCACCCTCCCCACGGCAGTAAGAAGTTATTTTATATAACAGAAGATCTCTAGGCGTTATTAGCAGACCCCTACCTGAAAGCCTAAACCCAAGGGTTTACATCATAGGAACAGCAGCGTTCAGCTCCATGGAACGTCTTTCTTCGAGTGTGTTTCAAAAACATTCAACAACGTTATATCAAAGCACGATTCTTCCACATTGCAGCTGTTGGTAACATGTTTTGTCTAGGTAATAGGGACTGACCAGAACAGAATAACAAGAGACATTGTTGACCGACCTTGCACATTATGTTCAGACAGAATTGAAGGGAAGGCTGAGAATGTGAAAAACAATCTGTTATCATGTACAAGGCAGAGGCAAAGTGTCGCGAAAACAAACGCTTAGCAGAGGCGTGCGCAAAAGCAGCAGCATAGGGCAAGCAAAACTCAAGCTAACTTAGCAATGTCGACAATGTCTCTTAGGGCCATATAACCCCATATAACAAGGCCTGACTCTGTCCCAACTCGAGTGCCTCTTGGAAACTCAAACTCAAAATGAGCCAAGGCAAGGCTTCTGCCTGCCACCTACTCTGTAACTTCATGCACCAATAATTAAATACAATGCATAAACATCTAATGTAAAAAGGAGAATGGAAGAGATACCTATTTAGTAGCTGAATTGCACAAAGTTAAACCAGAAACCTTGGATAAATCCTGGCTTCTTCTCTTAACCAAATTGTGTGACAACTAACTTGCTAATGGCAATTTGGTCAGCAGGAATGTTTCTAAGTCGATCATTAAAAAATGCCTCTATATGATGTAGTCTGATGTATTAACGTGAAATGCTTCAACATGTTAAAGAAAGATTTCAAGGCCAAGCTCATGAATGGATTTTTAGAATCAATCCAGACTCTTGACTCGGCTGCGGCTTGGCTCTCCTTGTTAATTTGTTGGCTCGCCCAACTGTACCACAGGCCTCGGCCTTTGCTCAGTTCAAAGGCATGACTGATGGCCATGGCGACGTCTTACTCTAGATGCAAGTACTGGTAGAAAAACATGGTCTGTAACCATTCCCTATTCCCAGTATCCTATTCGTTGTATATCTTAGCTCTGTGGTACTGTGAGAATGGGCACAAGAGCCAGGGTTTGACTAAAGGTGATGCTATGCACTTAGGATGCAAATTACATGATCTGCACTATTTCTGGCACACATACTTGGTACAGAGCATGGGTATCCTAAAGAGGGCATGCCAAATACCCAAGCTCCATGCCCAGTGGCAGCAGGTTATAGCTGAAAGCCATACCCTGATCAAGGGTATTTGTGACTTGACATAGCTGAAATTGTTTTCCTGTATACAGTCCCCATATATCATGGTAGAAGGTCTAGTGCTGTGGATACTGTGGTCAAAAGTACTGAGCATGGCCTATGTCTTAAGGTCATACCCTGTGCTTAGAACCTGCAAAGCCTAGCTAAATGTTATGCCCTACCATAATCACTGACTTTAGTAGCAGGCACACTGCATGATGGAAGGCATGACCTGTGTGAGATATACAAAGTATAAGGCTAATCAAAATCTCCTCTAGATAAACTTATGTTTGGGCTCTATCTTATTGTAAGCGTGCATTATTTGCATCATTGAGGAAACATAAAATTCCCTTTTAAAGTAAATATCTCTGAGATGACAGGGAGAGTTATTTCATCTGTAATGAAAATATTGTTTTTATTCGATGCAGGTATATTATAAAAATGTGATGCACAGAAGCATAGAAGTATCTACGTACAGATTATAAGAATTATGACTTCAAACCTTTAGGTTCATAATCTCCAGCTTTACTCTATAAGTGCAGAGATTGTTCAGAGTCATAACTAAACATGGATAATTGATATAAACTTTTAATGTAATTCTTTAGGCTTTATTTTTAGGGGTGGGCGGAGCTTGTAGAGTTTTACTCCATGGAATTCCACAGAGGTACATAAAAACTCAGCGAGATTCCGAGGAGTTCCGCTAGTGGGAGGCATTGAGCATGTTGCAATGCTTGTGCTCATTTTTAGCACCGGGAGCTTGTTCCATGTTGTAAAATCAGCACAAACAGCACCAAGTGGCAAGCCAGAGGGTGTTGCTTCTTTCTGCCACTCACGCTGCTGCTTTCTGAACACAAACGGTGGAGACCTGCCGTGACTGGTCGCATTGAGAACATTTCCTCTGCAGGCACTCTTGCCCTTGAAAATCAAGCTGGGGTATGCAAATTCTCACTCGCATTCACCAACTTAACATTGGTGAGCCACGCACAAGAAAAAATGCCACCACACAGTGCTTTGTGGAGTACTGCCAGAACTCCGCAATACTCATGTAGCGCGGAGTGGGTGAACTCCACTGGTGGAGCAGAATTTTCCACCCACCCCTAATAATATTTAGAGTGCATTACTTGTGGCATGTATTAACAATATTTGTTTCATAAAAAATATATCTGCCCGCCCATTGTATGAAATGTATCCCCAGGTTTTTCTCTTTATTAAATCCCTAGAATAACCTGTGCAAGGGGCCAAGGTCTGATACTCACACTTCGTCCCCTCCATGGTTTGTTTTATATGACATTCATTCTCTCTGGTGCTGTCTTCTGTGGGTTTCAACCTGGCATGTCACAAATTCAGAACAGCAGACTTGCTAAGAGATGCATAAACAATAAGTACATAACATAATATGAGGTAACAGTAGAGATATAGACCTCTCACTTGCATTTGTGCTACAGTAAAGCTGTGTGAGAGAAATACATCTTCTAAGTTGGTGTCTTGCAGCTTTGTCAGTCTTAGTCCTTGACTCAGCCTAAATCAGGAATTGGCCAACGGTAAAGGCAATAAATCCAAAAATAAGCCCAAGTCTAAGTAGCCAGAAGCAACTAAAACTGTACAAAAAATTGCCTTAATTAGTTTTGGTGTTAATCCTTTATAGCCCACTACTGAGGTAATACTGTTTTGTTGATCAGGGGATTCCCATTCTCAGCTTTTCCTGGCCCTGCTTGTCTTTGCCAGGCTATTGACTTTAATAGGGATTAGACATGAAAGCAAGGGGATGAACAGAGACACAACAGGATTACAAGTTGACCTTTGAAATTCTCTGTCAGATGTCCAATGGTGTAGGGAGGTCTTTAAAGTTAAATAGAGCTCAATAAATAAGTGATCTTGTGATATGAAAGATGAGAGAAGATGATAGAAGGGTTTGCCTACAAAAGGAAAACCTTTAACTAACCAACTAACTGTTCTATCCACACCAGCCAATATGAAGGCTATAGGTTACTGAGATTCCTTGATGATCATTCTTGGTACCATGCACCTCTCTAAAGGTCTTTTTGATACCAGCCTCATTTTCAGCTGTTTCTCTGGTGCATGTCTGATTGATTAGACAACACTACCAAAGGTAAGCAATGGTGTTCTTATTGACTTATCTGTTGCTCGGATATGGATTTACCTTAAAGAAATGAAAAGAGAAGAGGCGTTTGGCAAAAAAGGAACAAGTCTGTTTAATTAAATGCAGTGGCCGGGAGAGTATCTACAGAGCTGCGTCTGAAGAAAATCTCATGCTGTACAGAGTTTCGGCCGACAATATATACATCTTGTGAGGTACAATAAACCAATTATGCATTCTTGGAAAAGCATTTTAGTCATAAATAACAAGTATAGTCATCTGATATGGGTGGCTCTCGACCTCAGGGAGAGCCAGTTTTGGCCAGTATGTATGTGTCCAGGTGTCTGGTGTGGGAGGAGCGTGTGATCACTACGTTGGTGCTCATCTTGTGTCCTGATTGGCCCTATATACATGTGGCATCTAGCTTTGTGGTATTTTTGGGGAATGCACGCCTCTGGGCAAACATGTTTTATTGGGGCCCATTTCCTTGGACCTGTTTGTGGTGCAACTGTCTAGCTGTGGAATCAATCAGGGTTTTCCCTGGGTGCACGTTTGTCTTTGGGCTAAGTAAGACCCCACATGTGACATGTTATTCATTAGGCATGGGTTGGGGTTGCAGGGTCTGGCTGACCAAATATCTCTGACTCTGGGTTGATGGGGAGGTCACCTTGTGTGAATCCGACAACAATGATTCGAGTTAATTAGAACTTCTACAAATAATGTGGTGGCCATTGATATCATTTTTACCAACATCCTCAGTATTTTGCTTACAGTTGTCATAGCGTACATCATTTTGTTTACAGATAATGACATTGTTATGCATGCCTAGATCATGGTGTATATTGACATTGTTTCTGCTGGTATCAACACTGTTATGCATGCATAGATTATGGCATACATTGACATTGTTTCTACTGGTATCAACTTTGTTATGCGGGCATAGTTTATGGCATACATTGACATTTCATTTATTGGTATTGACATCGTTATTGGGCCTGCATATATTATGGTATACATTAACATAGTATTCACTCATCCTAACTTTCCCCCATCTAGTTGAATTTTCAACTACTCTATCCTCCTCATATGTAATGATGGATACATTATTCAAAACTGTTTGTGTTTCTGTAGTGTATGTTACTCTTTCCCTAGCTATGTGCATACTATCTAATTTGAGCAAAAAGAACAATTGATGGACAGAATGTAGAACATTGTCATGCATTCACCCCAGTACAGAGATCTGGGTCTAAATCCATAGTTTTTTTGCTCACCATACCATTCCAGTTTAAACCCAGCCATATGCAAATCAGTCTTGACCCTGCACCCAATGGGAACAGTCCAGCCCGAACTGCCAGGCCAGGTCCACCCTGGACTGGAAACAAGCATCCTAAGACCGGTTTCGGGGTTTCACGCCTCATCAGCCAGGATAGCTTGACTCCAGTGGCATGGAAAGCATGTGACCCACGTCTGGGCATACACGTCCCACTCGGTGTGACAAAAGCAAAAAGAACAATTGATGGACAGAATGTAGAACAATGTCATACATTCACCCTGGTACAGAGATCTGGGCCTAAATCCATCGTTTTTCTGCTCACCATGCCATTCCAGTTTGATCCCAGCCATATGCAAATCAGTCTTGACCCTGCACTCAATGGGAAAGGTCCACCCAGAACTGCCAGGCCAGGTCCTCCCTGGACTGGAAACAAGCATCCTAGGACCGGTTTCAGGGTTGCACCCCTCATCAGCCAGGATAGCTTGACTCCAGTAGCATGGAGAGCACGGGACCCACGTCTGGGCATACCCATCCCACTCAGGGTGACAATAGCAAAAAGAACAATTGATGGACAGAATGTAGAACAATGTCATACATTCACCCCAGTACAGAGATCTGGGCCTAAATCCATCGCTTTTTTGCTAACCATGCCATTCCAATTTGAACCCAGCCATATGCAAATCAGTCTTGACCCAGCGCCCAATTGGAACAGTCCAGCCCGAACTGCCAGGCCAGGTCCTCTCCGGACTGGAAACCAGCATCCTAGGACCGGGTTCGGGGTTTCACCTCTCATCAGCCAGGATAGCTTGACTCCAGTGGCATGGAGAGCACGGGACCCACGACTGGGCATACCCGTCCCACTCGGGGTGACAAAAGCAAAAAGAACAATTGATGGACAGAATGTAGGACAATGTCATACATTCACCACAGTACAGTTGTTGATTCAAGCTATCCTGGCTGAGGAGGGTTGAAACCCCGAAACCGGTCCTAGGATTCTTGTTTGCGGTCCAGGGAGGACCTGGCTTGGCAGTTCGGGCTGGACTGTTTCAATGAGGCACAGGGTCAAGACTGATTTGCATATGGCCAGGTCTAAACTGGGGTGACATGGTGAGCAAAAGAATGATGGATTTAACCCAGATCTCTTGACTGGGGTGAATGTTTTGATTTGTTCTGCATTCTGTCCATCAATTGTGTGTCTTTTTCTTTCTCACCCTAAGTGTGCCGGGTATGCCCAGACGTGGGTCCCGGGCTCACTGTGCCACTGGATTCAAGCTATCCTGGCTGATGAGGGGTGAAACCCCGAAACTGGTCCTAGGATGCTTGTTTCTGGTCCAGGGAGGACCTGGCCTGGCAGTTTGGGCTGGACTGTTCCCATGAGGCACAGGGTCAAGACTGATTTGCATATGGCCAGGTCTAAACTGGGGTGGCATGGTGAGCAAAAGAATGATGGATTTGACCCAGATCTCTTGACTGGGGGTGAATGTTTTGATTTGTTATGCATTCCGTCCATCAATTGTGTGTCTTTTGCTTTCTCGCCCTAAGTGTGCAGCGTATGCCCAGACTTGGGTCCCAGGCTCACTGTGCCACTGGAATCAAGCTATCCTGGCTGATGTGGGGTGAAACCCCGAAACCGGTCCTATGATGCTTGTTTCCGGTCCAGGGAGGACCTGGCTTGGCAGTTCGGGCTGGACTGTTCCCATGAGGCACAGGGTCAAGACTGATTTGCATATGGCCAGGTCTAAACTGGGGTGGCATGGTGAGCAAAAGAATGATGGATTTAACTGAGATCTCTTGACTGGGGGTGAATGTTTTGATTTGTCTGCATTCCGTCCATCAATTGTGTGTCTTTTGCTTACTACCTAATTTGAGGCCTCTGTTTTTACAGCAGGAAACCCCCATTTGTAGGAAACCACACAACGGAAGTGCAGCAACCAAAACTGGGATTGGTGATGTGAATAGTTTGGACACCTATAGGGGGATCAAAGCAAAGATACTATGCAACCAGTCATGCTCAGGGGCACCTCCCTCCTTCTTCATGTCAGCTTGCAGATCATGCAGTTCTTGGATGGCAAGTGCGAGAGTCCCATTGTCGAGATTGTTTCCCAGAATAAAAGTACAACATAAAGCACCAACCTTGGCACACACCGCACCCTCCATCGTGGTCATCAAGTCCAACACATACCGATGTTGCATCACCATAAGGCAGTTGGCTCTCAGTTCTTCCTTCATAGTGTTTAGGCAGAGCTCAGTGTTGTTTATTATCTTCAGCATCTCCCACCTGGTTATCTGTAACCAGCGGGTGTTCGCATTTGTTTGCATGGTGAAGAAGGGTATCCACCATGCTGCAATTACTTGAGTCTACGTAAACAGTCTAAATTCTTCAAGGATATTCTTGTACCGAGCCCTCGCAAAATAATCCAAAGTTCTTTTTGTTCAAGCCTGATGCTACAGAGTTGTTTTCTTCTGTAACGGATGTTGAGACAACTCGTACAGATCTTCTCCGGGGATAACCAGTGTTGGGGTGTGTATGTTCATGAGGGTGCAGAGTGCCCACCATCAGGGGACTAGCTGGGTGTAGGAAAGTTCATCGCACTGCCAGTAGATATCCATCAACGTGGAGGTGCCCCATTACAGGACAAGTATATGTAGTATCACGCCACAGTTTTCGTTGTTGCCAAGCGGTGTGCTTCCTTTGCCTCTGAAACACGAATAATACAGTGTAAGTTACTGTACAATTAGGGGTTGCCCCTTTCCCTCCAAATATGTGTACCTATTAATCTCGGTATCCCATATTTCCAGGCACGGGGCATCTACACTAGCGTTGGATGCCCTCCCATGAGGCTCATTTCCCCTAGCGTGATTGAGGTGAGCAGCCCTGCACTGGAATTCCATGTCCGGGGTCCACTTGTCATTAAAGAAGTAGGCCCCAAAGACACTAAGCCACCCTGGGACCACAGACGGATGTGATTGTGGACGTATTTGTGCACTGGTGCAGTGGTCTTGCTACCTCTAAGAACCTCATTTCTACAAAGTCCTGGAGCCAAGCATGGTCCTCCCCTATAGCGCCCCTTCTCCACATTATGTCTAGCTGACTTTGGATTTCGCTAGGATCGGTGAAAAGGTCCGGTGCTGTGGGGTTGGTCTCATACTGGGTGATGTTTACTATTGCCCTAGGGGCTTCTGCTCTATTGGGATGAATCTTGGCCCTGATCCTACATAGGTACAGATGGACAAGACACTGCTTTTTCAGGGGCTATCTCCTGGGATAAGTAAACCCTGTCTGTGCCTATGGCGTGGGGTATCAGTAAACATATATAACATGACCTGTCCATGCTTTGAGTGCCTATGGCAGTCATATGTTGGTACCAGGTGTTGTGTAGGAGTGCGCTGTGCCGTGCACGAGGAATGCTAGCATTGGTTCAGTGTAGGTGTATGTGAGGTGAGAGAGGTTCCTGCGCATGCATTGCAAGAACTTTGAAGTAGAGTTTACAAGACTAGGCATACTTCTAGCTCCAGAGGGTCAGAAAAGCACCCCGGCTAAATAGAGCGAGTACAAAAATGCGTAACTTAGAAAACATGCGTATGCTGTAGGATCGTTTCAGGGGAAATGCCTGTCATCTGGTCACCCAGAGGTGTCATGTCTCGGTACAGTACAAAAAGAGTCTCTTTATAAAAATGGTTGTAAAGTCAATTTGTAGTCTGTGTTACATGAGCGGTTGGCCTTGTGAAAGTCCTTTTGAAAGCTTTGATAGAAGAGGTGGCGGACTGCAGCAATGATGGTGCACTTGCTTCTCGATCGCAGACCTGTTGGATAATAGCTGTGGGTTGTAGAATAGATTGGAAAAACGAATCGTTAGGCAGTTGTTTGGAAAATTCCTGTGTTTACGTTTTTCAAATACACTCTATGGTTTTACTGTGAACTATTTTTCCCTAGTGAGGTACTGGAAGGAGGTGCTAGAATTTTTGGGGAATGGTGAGTTTAAGTTGATTTAGTGCTGTTTGCATTTTGGTTCCCCCTCTCCTTGCTACAGTGGGGACAGTACTCTTCCTCTGTGGGCTGCTCTGTTTAAAGGTGTGATGTTTAATTGGTGCGGAGGTGTCCTTTTGACCTGCATGGGCTACGAGCACTTGTGAGGGGAAGATGATGTTTAATGTTTTGGCCAATGTTTCTGTTGACACACGCGCATCCCTTCATTCTCTGCATGTGGCGTGGAATGAGGTTTTCTCTAATTGCGTTGAGTTGCTGGGTTATGCCCTCCATCTGGAAGGTCCGGGTGTTTGGGCTATTTTTGGGCTAATTTGTGTGAATTCCAATAGGCATTTTCCTATGGTTTTGGCGCTGCTGCTTCTAATGCAGCATGCTGGAGGTAGTCGGGGGCTTATTTGCACCCCTGTATGGACCTGCAGGGGAATGGATGGAATTATGTTTGTGTGCTGTATTTTTTTACGAGAGTCTGATGTAGATAACTCTAATGAACTCAATGGATTTTTCCCCATGGTCTGGGGTCGTGAAGGTTTTGAGGATGTACCTGTCCTAAATATGTGAGAAACCCGGGTCTCGTCACTGGAGCATTTGCCTCATTTTGGAACCATAGGTGGGCATCCATTTGGTGGAAACCTTCGGGTGGGTGTGACCTACATAGCTCACCCAAGGCTAGACTTTTGACTGCTGGACCTGGGTGCTGGTTTTATGCACCAGTTGGAGGCCAACCGGTCCACACATCAGACTGCCTTCCCCCAGGGGCGTGGTCAGTCGATCCCACCCTGCGGGATCAACAGCAGAAGGGGCCTAGGCACCTACGGACTCCAGGATGGTGAACTCTAGTATGGGTTCCCGGTCGACTTAGTAGTGCAGCCCTAAAGGCTGTCTGTGAATGCAGGTAAGGAAATGTGACTGGAAGCGGTATGAAGGGGATAGGTCATTTCGAGGGATGGTTTTGGATTTACTACATGTTTGTACACTGATTGTGCTAGGGCATTGCCAGTCCAGACAGTCACCTCTCCTCGCCGGGGCTGTGGGCCTGGTCCCTGCTGGACTTAGATACCTGTCTGTTGCAGCAGTTGACCCTGTGCTTGGACAACCACCGACCCCTTTTGCAGTCGGGTGGCATCAGCCTAATTTCCTTGAACCTGATTGTGCAATGCATTTGCATTGTTCTGAGATTGGTTCTGGGGTGGATGTCTGTGGGAGCTGTCCTGCTACTATTCCATTCTGATTGTGGTACATTTTTTAGACGCCACCGGTTAGCCATTTGGCTCACTCTGTGACAATAGTGGCACGCTATGAGGCCAGTTTAGACACCGCCTCCCTGACCTTGGCTCCTAGGACTGGGTAGCTACTCTCTGGGATCCGCAGGCAGAGCTCCCCTTGAGACTGGTACCATCTGGACGTTTGCAGCCAACGCGACTCCCTCAAGGGCGGTCTTTTTTAACTTCTCCTAGACCAGTTTGGCTGTGTCTCTCTGGGCCTGCTCCTGCTTTTCCCTGTCCTTTGTCTGTCTTTTCCTGTAATAGTGTAATCTTTGGGCCTGTATTTCCTACCAATGTTTTGTATCTAGCCCTACTACGCCATTTAGTCCGTTCTGGATCTCAGTGGGTTGTCTCCATTGGAGGATGTTGTAAAAGAATGCAACCTGGGGGCTGTGTCAGTGCAGGGCTGTCCTGTCTCTTGCCCCCATCTCATTCTATCAAGGAATTTAGTCACGGTATCCCCAGGCTTCATGCTCTCTGTCATCAGTCCTCCTACATCTGGGTGGTCAGGGAATAGCTCCCTCAGGGACGTCCATATCTGGTGTCTAAATGAGTTACATGCAACCCGTCATGCCCTGGCTTGATAAGCGTGGCTGTGGGGAAGCGGGCTAGGGAGAACACTGTGTCGGTCTGGTCCCCGATGAGGCTGCTGAGCAGACTTTTCTTGCCCCGTCCATCAATGTAGGCAATTTATTCCTGTGCCCAAGGCATGTAGATGGTCCCTGCTGCACCTTTATGCAGTAGCGGACAAATTCTGGTGTTGGGTGGCTCTGTTAGTTTCTCCTCGAAGTAGCGCTCTAATCACCTCAGGCATTCCTGCATGTAGGGGTTGTCCCAGCTTGTATCCCCCCTCCATGTCGAATGCTGTCTTCCGCAATAGCCATGTCCTTTGACTTGAACAATCCCTCCTCCTGACATGGACAATCCTACTAGGTCTTCCTTTCTGTCCAGTAGGCCAGTAAATGGCAAAAAGGCTACATAAAGACCTCACCCTCTTCTCTAGGTACTATCTCTCTAGGGGGTGGTCTGCCTGACTGGCGTGTTTGGGGGAAGCGGCGGACATCCTCATCATCGCTCTCCTCGGATCCATGCTGCTCCTTCTGTGTCTCAATTGCGTTCCAGTCAGGCTATCCTGACTACTTCTTTCCTGGTTGTCCCCTCTCCTGCGCTGACGGCCAGGTGATGTCTGTGCTTTTTTTGCTGGCCTTCCTTCTGACTCTTCCCTGGGCTCATCCATATGCGGGGCCCAAGGCCTAGCCCCGGTTCCCTCAGTGGGAGGGGGAGTTGTTCCCCCTCCCAGCTGGACTTCCCAGACGAGAGCTCTCTCTCTTTCTATCCTTAAATCACAGCTCTCCTCTACTTCCCACCTGTGCTGCCTCCTTTGCTCAGTGCTGCGTCTTGTTCCTCGAGGCAATGTCTTGGCATCAAACTTATTCCCTGATGTTTCCTCCTCACCATAGGCATGCCTTGGAGGAGTATAGCCCGCGGCCCCACCTTCGGAGTTGGATTTTGGATGACTGGGGCTCCTGTTTTCCCCTCACCTTCCAGGAGGGCCACAAATTTCCCTCTGATCTTAAGGCACCGTGTGGAGTGGTCAGGATCATGTGCTCCCCATTCGGCTCGGACATGATGGGCCGTGACCGATGGGTGCAGGGTCGAACCTCGAGAGAGCCTGGCACTGGACTGATCCAGGGCAGACGACGTCTGGGCTGGTTGGTCCTGTGATCTCCCCCCTGGGTCTGCCCTGAGGGAGGTCCACCAACCCCGCGACTGGTGGATTGGTGTAACCCAGCGCAGGGGTGGCTGGAATGGCTGGCATCAGCGAGAGCACATCCCTGCCAGTGTATGGTGGTGGAGGTGCAAATGCCTCGCTTACGGACTTGGGGATAGTCTTGTACGATGAGGCTACCTCGAAGATGGCTTATAGTTCTAGTAGGGCCTCTCATTTAGCCTTTTTATGTCCTGTATACCTGGTCTGTATGTGAGTCTTTGTGTGTTCTATGATGTTGGTATGGAACGTTCCCCCTTTAGGCCAGGGAAATGCATGTTCTTTGGTATGGGCATGCCACTTGCAACAGTGTTTCTCTAGTTTCTTTGTCTAGGTTGGGAACCTCGCTTGCATGTGGTCTAGTGGAGTCTCTATGATGGATTGGGAAACTTGTTTAAGGATTTTGCGAGATTTTTTATTGTCTCAAGATTTTTTAAATAATTACAAATTCCACTCTTATCGGGGGGAACTGGTCACACGGGGTGGTACTGAAAATAATCTACTGGTTACACACCCAAAAAACATTTAACAATAGACAAAGACAAATGAAATAGTAACGACATGTAACAAAGCGCAATTGTTATTTCAGAACAGTGTGAGTTGATTTGTAGCAGTAAACTAGCAAACATAAAATTCTGAACTGAGGAAAAATGGTTGTTATTTCATAAAGCATTGTCTCACTAATTTGACGTAACATTTAGACATGAAGCAAAAAAGCTAAATTTTAACAGCACCACAACATTAATAAATGCATACATGGAAAACTTTTAAGAGACTAAAGGAGGAAAGTTTGACAAAAAATTGATTCTTTTGTCCAGAAATCTTAGCCCCCCTCCTAGCGTCCACAGCCCGAGTAGAGGGGATGCTCTGTGTAATATCCAGAGCATCACCCCTAAGTGAGCCCAATAGTCTGTCAGTCTCCTGTTGGCGGACAAAAATAGCAACAATTTGTGTGGATAAAAAGGAATAACCTGACAATTATTGGCCCTCTGTGGTCAGACACAAGCTACACCTTATTCACCAAGGTCCGAATTTTTCCCTAACGTCCAAATTATACCCTATATCACACCCAGAGGTTGTGCGTCTCAACTGCCTGATGCCCAGCGGTCCAAGCGAAAAAGTGACCTCCTCAATTCTTTTAGACACTGCCAGTGTTAAGAAACCAGCAGTCCCTAAGAAAGCCACTTTGGCTAAAAAATAAGATCAAGGTGGTGACTCTATATATTACACCGAAGGCCGGGGTATACCAGTTGTCTCATGCTCAACGGTTCAAGAAAAATAAATAAGGGACCCTATAAAACACACCAAGGGCTGAGGGTGTACCAGCTGTGTCATGCCCAACAGTTCAAGCAATAAAATTGTAGCTACCATCACCTTTTCTAGCATGCTGACTCGGGAAAAGTGATATACGTGATTGTCCTAGTTTGCTGGAACTAAAAATCAGATGTAGTCTCTTACCCTGTGACGGCTGCCTCCAGATGGACCTCCGCCCCGTGGATTCAGCAGAACTTCTATTCAATTATGACGTCTGCTCACTGATCTTGTAGTGCAGATGTGAGTCGGTTCAGTCAGGGGTCCTTGTTCTTCAGCAGCAGTCAAGTTCAATAAACCAATCTCTCCAGGCTGGCTCGCCAAAATGTTGCTCGGATATGAATTTACCTTAAAGAAATGAAGACAAGAGGCGTTTGGCAAAACAGGAGCAAGTCAGTTTAATTAAATGCAGAGGCCAGGAGAGTACTGACAGGGTTGTGTCTGAAGAAAGTCTCTCCCTGTACAGAGTTTCGACCAACAATATATACATCTCGTGAGGTACAATAAAGCAATTCTGCATTCTTGAAAAAGCATTTTAGTCGTAAATATCACGTATAGTCATCTGATAAGGGGACACAGGTGGCTCTCGACCGCAGGGAGAACGAGTGTGGGCCTGTGTGTATGTGTCCAGATGCCTGGTGTGGGGGGAGCGTATGATCACTACGTGTGGTGTACATGTTGTGCATTGATTAGCTGAGTGTTCCTATCTACATGTGGCATCTAGCTGTGTGGTATTTTTGGGGAACACGTGCCTCTGTCAAATGTGTTTTATTGGGGCCAATTTCCTTGGACCTGTTTGTGGTGCAACTGTCTATCTGTGGGATTGATCAGTGTTTTCGCTGGGTGCGTGTTTGTCTTTTGGCTAAGTGAGACCCCCACCTGTCACTTGATAGGCGTGGTTTGGGGTTGCAGGGCCTTTCTGACCACATATCTCTGACTTGGGGTTGATGGGTAGGTCACCTTTGGTGAATCCGACAGCAATGTTACGAGTTTGTTAGAACTTCTACAAATAATGTGGTCATTGATATCATTTTTACTGACATCCTCAGTATTGTGCGTACAGTTGTTATAGAGTACATTGATATTGTCTTTGCTGATATTGACATTGTTTTGCATGCCTAGATTATGGTGTACATTGACATTGGTTCTACCAGTATCAACACTGTTATGCGGTTTGTTATCATTTTTCACCCTCAATGCCATTTTAGTTTTGAAAAATAATACAAACAAATTACAAGATGTTAACTCCCAAAAAAATTACAAAACAAAGGTCCTTTTCAGAATCTGTTTAATAATTTCAAGAAGAACGAAATAAAAAGATTACAGCAGGCATAGGAACTAAAGCATCTAAAATAAGAAAATTACATATCTGAGTATATCACAAGTGGAATGCTGGCTTCTGTTCAGCTTAGCAAGAGAGTGAGAAGGGGAAACAGCTAAGGAAAAAAAAAGGGGGAAGTGAAGGGAAGTGGAGGAAGGAAAGTGGCTGTTACTCAGCAATATCAAGGTCCTTTTTACAGCAAGTTAGGTGGCGACAATAAAAGGTTTGGGTAGCAGGAGGAGAACAAAGGTGGGGACAAGTAGTTTGGTCGGGGTCAAAGGGGATTTTTCACCTCATCAATGAGCAGAGGGTCCAGCTCCGCCAGCATCCCGCCTATCATCCACAACATCAGCATGCGCTAGAAGGAATCCGACAAAGGGGTGCCAGATATCCTGGGGTCGGCAGTATAAAGCCATAAGTTCCTAGTAGGCAGTAAGTTGCTTGCGACAATACGCAGCATCTTTCAGCCAAACAGCCACAAGTGGCAGTGTCCTACAAATGGCGAGCAGGAGGAGAATTGCTGTCAATTTGCGTACCACTGTGGGCACATCACTGACGAAGCCCAGTAGCGCTACTCTGGGAGTGTGTTCGAGGAGGTGTCCCATGATTTCTGCAATCATGCTAAAAATGTCCGAGATTGTGGACAGTCCTAGGAAAGATGGAGGAACCCAGCTGTGGGAAAAGAGCAAAGTACTCAACAAGCATCTTTGCTCAGGCCCATCTTGAACAACCTATCAGTAGTGTGATAAAGGTGATGTGTATATTTAAAATGAATGAGACAGAGTTGGGTGCACGTGACTGGGCACAGCAGTATCTCCACTGCTCATCCGTGACGAGAGGGAGTATATCTGTATCCCATTTGGTTTGGCTCTTCAGGGAACATATTGGCGATGTGGTTTGCATCCCAGTATATAGCCATGTAATAAGCCGGCAGGGAGAGGGAGTAGTCAAGGCCAACTCAAGCACTTGAAAGGAGAGAGGGGCATCGGGAAAAAAGGTGTGCATCACCTGAGTCGCATCGCAGAGTTGATGATAAGTGAAGACATATAACATGTTGAACTCCCCCCCCCTTGTAAAGCCTATTGTGAAGAGATGAAAATATCATCTGGGTATATCGCACCCATTGTTGCAAGTTGTAATTTACGCAGTCTAGATCGGGTGCCTAGATCCTCAGTCATGGGAAAGGAGGGGTGACTGATTAGTAGCACTGAAGGAGTGAAGAGGTACCCAATGCGGGCACTGCGTCTGTGCCCATTCCATGCCCAGACAGTGCATGTCAACCTGCGTTCATGGGTGCCATGAAGAAGGTCATTGGAAGTGGGCAGGGAGCTGTGTGATCAGTTTCAGGGGCAGTATGGCCAAGGAACTGGGTGAGGAAGAGCCAGTGATGGGCGAACTGAGCCTGAGCACACATATAATACAAGTCCACGTGAGGGGCCATTAATCCACCCTGCTCAAAGGGAAGAGGCATTACTTTCCATGAGATACGTGTATGTCTACCCGCCCATGCCAATGAGACAAGTCAGGATCTGATCTGACGACGGAAGTGTGTCAGGGGAATTTGGCAAGTTGATGAATAGATAGAGCAATTTGGGGAGTATCATCCTTTTAGCAATAGCTTGTGCCTAACTAGCCAGTTTGGGACAAAGAGGGATACCGTCAGCACTCGATTCTATCATCAAGCCATGAAAGTGATTTGCCATAATTGAGCTTCCACAGATCGTCGACGTCTCTACTCAATCAGACCCCGAGGTACTGGACTGGGCAATCAGCCCAAGCGAGAGGATATTCCGGGCAAACTATGAAGTCACATCTGTCAGTGGGAAAATAAGTGATTTTGTCCAGTTGATCCTGATGCCAGATAAACCCCAAATCTAGTAAATTTCCTAATGAGATGGTCGGGATGAAGGTGTGGGTACCTAAAATATAACATGACATAGTCAGCATATAAAGGATTCTACGAAGGGTGAATGGAAGGACTCTATGGGTGCGGTGTTGTCAGAGTCTAGCAGCCAGGGGCTCCATCGCTATTGCGAAAAGAATAGGTGACAGGGTGCACCCATGTCGTGTGCCTCTCATCACCTCAAAGGGATCAGAGGTTCTGCCATTCACCAGCAGCCGAGCCATGGGCTGCGAGTAGAGTAGGCCAATAAGCTTAAGAAAAGTAGGAGTCAGTCCAAGGCATGTCAATAGAGTGAAAAGATATGGCCATTCAAGAGAATCGATCGCCTTGGTGGCATCCAAGAATACCACCACTGCATGCAATGCCGGGACAATGATATGGAGGAGGGCAAAGAAAGAGCTGAGATTAAGAGACGTAGTTCTGCCAGGCATGAAGCCTGCCTGATCTGGTTGTACCATGGTGGCAAGAGTGGAAGGAGATGCAAGGAGTTTAGCAAATATCTTATTTTCCATGTTAATCATTGATAATGGGTGATAAGATTTGCAATAATGGGGGCCCTTGCCAGATTTAAGAATTGTGACAATGAGTGCTTCATTAAGGGAAGGAGGCAATGACCCAAAAGATAGAGTGAAGAAAAGAAGGTGACCATGGGAGTCTGTACGGCCTCAATGCCTGTGTGTATATGTGAGTGATCATCATGTATCTCAGTAATATAATCACTGGCCCATGGCTTGCAGAGTAGTAGGGCTAGAGAATTCCCAGGTCTGTCACCCTCACCAAAACATCTGGCTCATGACTCCCTCCCCAATTAGTGAGTCTCCCAATGTGCCGTCTCCTCAAATTCCGATAGCTTACCATAGATAGTGGCCGGAATGGAAACATCACGATATGTGAAAAATCAGAGCTCGAGCTCCCTAGTCTCTTTTTCCAGGCATGCTAGGTCCCCACGGAGTGTACAGAGAATGCCTGCCTGTTTGGCAATGCATGCTTCACGAATGACCACTTTAAAGGCCTCCCACAGTGAAGAATGTGAAATCTCAATAGTGTCATTGTGCTCGAAGTAATCCACCATCACTTCCCTGATGTCTTCCCGAAACACCTGCTCACGCAGGGCACCAGTAGGGAGCCTCCATGAAAAGGCATGAGAGAGATCGCCGGGGAGCTGAAGCTCTAGAAGTAGCAGAGCTTGATCAGATAGAGTCCTTGGCAAATGCGATACCTGGGTCAACCAAGTTAACACATCTATTGACGCCACCCAGTAGGCTAAGCATGACCAGGGGGCATAAGCAGTTGTGATACACGTGCCCTCCCTGGCATCAGCATGGCAATGGCACCAAAGGTCAGTCAAACCAAAGTCATCCATAATCAGTTGTAGCTGAGCAGCAGCGCAGGGATGGGGCCATCTGCAGTCACTATATCTGTCTAGCTCATGGTTGAGTATAACATTAAACTCCCCTCCCCATATATTAGCACAAGGGCCATGAGACTCAGCGAGGAGGACAAATCTACCCTGTCGGCCACAGAGAACGCTGCGCATGTGTCATGGTACCCCTTTGTATTGCATCTTAGCAGCCATAATTTGAATAGTATGCTACATGTTTTTCCCCAATATACCCAGAACATAGACGTACCCGTATACAGTCTACGAGGTGTAATTCTTGTAAGAAACAAATGTCAATAGAGAGATGCTGCAAGTAAGCATTAACTACGCACTCATCACGACGATCATTGAGCCATTCCAGGTCACAGCCCTAATCTTCGGCATCTGAAGAAAAGGCTAAGTAAAGAAAGCTGAGGTCTTCCACCCTATTATTGTGTGAAATGAATAAGGAGAGCAGAGGCTGAGTGACATGAAAACAAAGGAGTACAGAGACTGTAGGCAGCCAGAACGCTGTAATCAAAACCCACAGGAAACTATACCCACCTCCACCCACTTTGGTCCCCCAATCGGACAAAATCCACCGACCCACCCAAGAAGAAAACCTAACCCATGAGTTAAATCAATTTTGGGAAACATCCCTAAGTGGCGATCTAGGGGACAAGCATCCTACTCAACTATTTAAGCCTGGTGGTCGGAGGAAGGGAATGTATCTCAGTGGTCATCCATGGGAACTGTGCCATGAAACATGAACCTTAGGCAGGAGTCTGTCCACCCTAAGCAGCAGGTGGAAAAACAGCTAACTAATGATCAGGGACAGTGTGCGGCCACCAGCCAACCATCAGGCATCTAGTTCCAGCCGAAGACATATTGCGACCTGCAGTGATCTGCAAGTAAAGGAACATGCATGGGGTGGAATCCAGAGATTACTGAGTCTCACTAAGACAGGCAGAAGGCATATCTTGATCATTTCTGGGCGATGCTATCGTTTTCAACTGGAGTGTCTTAACTAACTTGACCGCTTCTTTGGGATCCATGACTACAAGGGTCTTACCAGCATGAGTGATCCGTAGTTTGGCGGGGTAGAGGAGTGAATATGAAGCTTTGGTGCACTGGGGGGCCCTCTTAATGGGCAGGAAATCCCTGCGTGAAGACTGAACCATTATAGTATAATCCAGAAACATGGAGATTTCGACCCCATTGTAGTGCAGCGGCTGCAACTCCCTTGCGAGGCACAGTGCAGTGTCTCTGTCCCTGTAGTTTAGATATTTAGTAATGATGAGGTGAGGCGATGTGCCAGGTGGAGGTCTGGGCCCAAATGATCTGTGCGTCCTCCCGACGGTGAGCATGGTTGAAAAATCAGTTCAGAAAAGTGTCTGTAGCATGTCTTCTACAAAGTCCGCCATCCTGCCCATCTCTGTAATCTCTGAAACACCAATAATTACCAAATTGCTTCATCATGAGTGGGCCTCTAGATCTTCACTTTTTGCGTGTATCACTTCCAATACCTGTTTCATTTGTAAAAATTTCTCCCTGACGACCGTAAGCACATCTTCAGCTTCAGATGTGCAATGCTCCAGTTGGTCCAGGTGATCATCGTGGTTATCCACATTTTCTTTAAGTCTTACGAATCTGTCAGCTAATAGGTCAATTTTGGTGTCAATGGCTGTTAAGCTATGCTTTAATTCCATATACATGGATCGGATTTGTTGATCTTGGGTGGCACCCCTCTCGCCAGCCATTTCCCCCAGCATGTCATCTGCTGAGTGCTCTGCAGTGCGGGTCTGGCGTCTGTTGTCAAAGGAGAGTTTGGACTCTTTAGCATCACCTTTCCCCATCACTCTACTCAGTGCAACTGCCCCAGGGCAGAGACCTTCGTCCAACAAGGACTTGTATGTAGAGGGGCAGCAGCAGTAACCGCAGAGAAAGCGGAGGAGTCCAGGCGGCTTAAAGTATCATCACTACAATCACCATCAGATGTAGATAACTAAAAAGAAACTTCTTGTGATATGATTGCCGCAAGCAAAGTCCAAGATAGGATTCAGACACTGCCACACCCTGTCTGTCGCAGGGGGCATGAGCAGGTCCAGGATGAGCTCTCCGCAGGTAGAGACAGCACTCACCTGTCAACGTGTACACAAAGTGTTAGTGTTCTACAACTCCAGGTGAGGAATACTGCACAGCCCTAAAGGTCAGACCCCACCACCGCCCCAACTAGAGCGGGGCATGAGCAGGCCGATATAGGAGGTCTGTCATCTCAGGGGCAGTAGGGGTCACAAGGAGGCGCATCCAGCCTCATAAATGTAGTAATTGGCCTGCTGTGTTCACAGTAAGATTGTGATTAGAGGTGGGTGGAGCTCACTGAGTTCTACTCTGCGGAATTCCACGGAGTTATCTAAAAATTCCATGAAATTCCGTGGAATTCCACGTGAGGCTGAATGCCACCCAGTCCTAGTTCTTTTCCTCAGGGGAAAATGTTTCTGTTTATGTCAGGCGGCACAGCCTCCTTATGCCAGCAGAATAGCTTTGCATCTGTATGAAGAACATCACTCGGGACATCTTAAATAAACAGTAGAAGGAAATGAAAAAAGTGGCCATCAGAATGCGAAGGGCTTGGGCTACATGAGACACGTACCTTGAAAGCGTGCATGTCAATTTTTCAGAACACAGAGCCTACGTTCTATCGGATTGCACAAAACAGTGAAATGTGCTCACAAAAACAAAGAGCCTTGTTTTCTAAGTCTGGCCGTCACTCCCAACCGTACTTTTCACATCCTAGAAGATGCATCGGGCTGTTAACACGCCTAACACTAAATGCTCCCCCATTCCCAAAAGCGCTAAAGAAACAGTCACGTGCAATGAAGCTACATTTTCGACCGGTGCCACTCAGTAATATTGCTTTGCCGCTAATCATTTAAGAAGTTGCATTAGAGAAAAGAAATTGGGATGTTTATGTACTTCTTTATCCAAGTGGCATGTTTTCTACAGTCCATTGTATTACATGAACCCAGCCCACTTACCTTCCTCCCAGGGGACTCTGTCCATCCAGCTGAACTTGCAGTTGGGCCGCGGCAGAGTTCCTGCTCCTCCCAGCTCCCCAGAGGGTCTTCCCCTGCCGGCTGCCCCCTGCTAGTCAAACGGCCACAGTGTGCAGTTTTAGGGAACATTCTAGCAGCACACACATGGAAGGAGCGGGACAACAATAACTGCCCTTACCAGAAGCGAAGCAGCACAGTTGCTCTTCTTGAGCACTACCAGCACTATTGAAAAGCAGCATCACAAACACTTAAGTTCCCCCAGCAGTCTCCCTTCTGCCTGCAATCTGGCTCCTAGATTTCCAGGGCAGAGCCACAAAATCTGCTCTGCCAAGAATCCCAGGCTCAATACACAGAAAAAAGACACAGGTCGGACAATTGAACTTCACTAGTTCACTGATAGGAGGAAAGCGAAATTAAACTTTCCTTTCCACAAAGCAGCCTATGAGGGGCGGGCCTTGCCTTAACCAGCCAACCAGTGGCACATACCATGTTGGACATCAAATATTATAGCGCACAATCCACTTGTATCTTTTTAGCTTCATTGTGCCTCCCCAACCCCGCCTTTGATGCTGCACTTCTACCCTCTCTTTTCTTCCCTAAACGATCACACTTTAGCTTTATTTTTAGCGATTATTTGATAACTGCTGGCAGGTTTTTGTGAGCGCTGTGGCAGGAAGTAGCCCCCCTTCTCCAGGAGAAGGACCCTTAAAGGGATTACACCTTTTATTCGGCGTCCACCCCTTTTTTTATGATTATTCTTAAATTCCTGAGTCTAGCCATAGGATCATGACTTCAAAGAGATGTGCGCAGAGTTGAATGGTTAACGCCCGCAGCTAGGAAGAGTGGACACCAACTGGTAATTGAGGGGCTACCTTGAAAAGGCATCTCTCAGGCATGCGCCGGTGAACTCCGCTCCGCTGGCCCGGGCAGAGTTTTTGGGCCAGAGTCCACGCTCCGCTTTGGAGTGCGAAGTGCCAAAACTCCTGAACTTCACCAGCCGAGCGGAGTTCTCCGCCCACCCCTAATTGTGATCCTAGGATGCTTCAGGGCTGAGTGTCAAAAAAGAGAAGGGGTTGTAAGATGTAAGTTCTTTAGTGGAGGCCACCTTTAATGTTTATGGGGTAAGCCGAACCAGGTATGTAGCACACATCCACTGCTAGGGATTGTAAGGAGTACCCTTAACCCAGGTGTTTAAAAATATTGCATCACAGTCAGTGCATTACGTGGCCCCTTGACAGCATAATATTTAGTGGCGCCATTTTCACTAAGCACCTTAGAGCAGCGAATGTAAGCTGACACTCACATGCAGTCTGCAGGTGGGTATTCAGGCCTCCCAAGGGGAAGCAGGAGGGGGCCGCAGCAGCATGCCAGGGCCCCCATACTGTCAGCGAGGGTAGGCACGATATCACCTCAGGGAGTCCATGGGCCACGCTCAGCATAAAGTGCTGGACAGCTGAGACATCCACCATACCTAAGATTGCGGCCACAACCAAGGCAGGCAACTGGAGCAGGATCCAGGCCCACAGTGCCGCCAGTGCCAGATACAGCCGGCACGCCACAGCCTGGCAAGTCCCCAGCAGGCGACAGCAGCCGGACTCAGTCACCACAGAGGCAGTGTTTCAGGAGCTGCCTGAGATCTCGATGGGAGTAGCAATAGACCCTAGGCCCACTATGCGGCCCGTTAGCAATGTCACCCAAGCTTCCCACCGGACAAATTAAGGCCACGTGTGGCTGCGGCAGGTCTGGGAGAAAGGAGAAGTGGGGAAGAAAGATGCCCACATCGAGTCCAGATAATTGATGGATTATCTCCTCTAGTCAGCAGAGTCTCAGCAGATTGTGGCCATCATGCGGCCGGGCTCTCTAGCGCCCCCCTTCAGAACCGTCTTTCATGGTTAAAAAAGATAAACTGTGTATATATATATGAGGAGTGCATCACTGTGTGCATGAGTGGAGCATGGATTATTGAATGAGTTCATTACAGATGTATGAGTGATTGAATGAGTACATGAGTGGTGCATGGGTGGGGTGACTGAGTGCATGAATGTGTGTATGGGTGACTGAATGAGGGCATGAATGGAGTATGGATGATTGAATGAGTGCATGAGTTGTGTATGGTGATTGAATGAGTGTATGAGTGGTGTATGGTGATTGAATGAGTACATGAGTGGTGAATGGATGATGGAATGAGTGTTTGAGTGGTGTATGAGTGATTGAATGAGTGCATGAGTGGTGTATGGCTGATTGAATGAGTGCATCAGTGGTGTATGGGTGACTGAATGAGTGCATGAGTGTATATATGGGTGAATGAGTAAATGCATGAGTTCGTGTATGGGTCACTGAGTGAGTGCATGAGTTTCTGAGTGAGTATGTGACTGGGTGCATGAGTATGAGTGGGTCTGTGAGTGTCTGAGTAGGTCTCTCACTGGGTACGTAATTGTCTGTGTGGGTTGATGAGTGGGTGCATGAGTTTCTGTAGAAAAGTGCCTATTTGACATTGCCAGGCCCCATTTTGTGCTTGATGCCTGATGTGATTTTGAGCTGGAAGTGCACTTGGTCCCTACTAACCAGGATCCCAGTGCCAGATCTCTTTCCTGATACTGTACCACAATTGGCACAACTTCAGTCACCCCTGTAAGGCCCTAGTAAATGGTATCCCTGGTACCCAGGGCATTGGGACTGAAGAGGGTCCTTTGGGGCTGCAGCACCAATTGTGCCACCCTAGAGACCCCTCATCAAGACTATGCAAACTGCCATTGCAGGCTGGGAGCAGAGAAAGCTAAAGAGTCGACATGCCACACAGCCCTTTGTGTCATGCCCCCATCCACTGCATGAGGTATAAGTAAGTCTCTCCTACCGCAGGCCTTACAACCCTAAGGCAGGGTGCACTGTATCCTATGTGTGTACATATCACCATGACCATATATAACCCTACAATATCAAGTCCATTCTTGGATATTGTAAGCGCACAGGGAAGCCATAGGGAGTACATGGATTGGATACTTGTCATTACGAGTTTCCTAGCTCCATGATGGTATACTGTACCCTCAGATGTTTGGTACCAACATCTCATCTTAATAAATCCTCATTGATGCTAGTGTTGTATTTTTTAAAATATATTTTCTTTTTCATTTTGAGACAGTACATGAAATATGTTGTAGCAAAAACACAAATTTTCTCCATTGATGCAAGGAGGAATAGTATAGTTTATAGTTTGTTTCACACATACAACAATTAGTGTAATAAGTCCATCAGTTGTCATATAATGACATAGATAACTACTACATCCGCATCACACCTTAGGGGAAAAACACTATGTTCAAATGTATTCCCAGATAAGAAAAATGCAACCTATGTGTAACACAAAGCATAAGCCCTGTAAATCATCCCGGTCCACCGAATCCCCATTGCTGCAAATATGTGTGTAGTGGTTGCCAAATATCCTGAGGACGGGGTGGCTGCAATGAAGGGTATAGCTCACTAGTAGTGTTACAGAATATATGACTTTGAATCCACTTTGCAGCAGTGGGACAACAGACAATCTCAATTTCATGTTTTGCCAACAAGAGTGCAATCGCAGTAAACCTTCGAATCCCCTTTGGAACATCATACATGTGTCCCAAAAGTGACAATAATGGGACCGGCATCAGGGTGGATTCCACCATCAGAGAGAGTTGTGCAAAGATATCTGTCCAGTAGTTGCCTATGTGCATACATGTCCATGTTAGATGTATAAAATCTGCTTCATCAGAATGAAATATAGGGCAGTTCGAGGGCCAGCTAGGGTCTATATTGCCCAAGAGACTGGGCGTAATGGAAGTGTGTTGGAGAATTTGAAGTGTATCTGTTTGTGTCTATGGTTAGAGGGGACTAATTTGGTTTGTTGACAGCAGTCATACCAGACATCGTACGGCAAAGAGCGCTGCAGATACTCCACCCAGGCGATCAGCTGCAGCAGGCAGCATAGCCAGGCTCGCATGATAGAAATTAGATAGCAAGCGTCCACCATCAGTGTCCTCTATGAGGCTCGTGAGAGTGGTAAAATCAGCAGGGGAAATAGAGTACAAGGGGATCTGGGAACATAGAGCGCTTTGAACATGATATAGGATAAACCGTTCAATTGGAGTTGTGGTGGCAAAGTGTGTGTCCTCCGCCCAGCAGATGGTGTGATCATCTGGAAAAAGATCCCTGGCAGTATGTAATGCATATCACATTAATGTGCATTTGACTATGGCTTCCGACATGGTCGGCAGCAACTGATTGTCAGCAAGTGGCAAGGCAGGGGAATACGGCCGCACTGCCCCTAGCTATCGCAGGAGTCAGTGTCATGCCCAACATGTGGTTGTATGTCCATGGGGTTCAGAGGGAGACCAGAAGGGAGAATGGCATTCAGTGGGGTGCTACCAGCCTGGTCACGCTCTGTACGATCATAGGGTAGGTGAGTACCTCTATGGTACCAGAGAGACATGTATTGACATAGTGCAATCAAATAGTAAAATCGGAAATGTGGCACACCAAAGCCACCCCATTAATAAGGGAGGTCCAGTGCGTGCCAACCCACCTACGGCCTGCCCAGACCAACTGCAGAAGGATACTTTTCAAAGTGGCAAAGAAATCATTTGTAAGGGGAATGGGTATGTTGAGAAACAAATAAAGAAACCAGGGAAGAACAACCACTTTGATAATGCCCATTCGGCCAGCTATTGATAATGGCAATTTGATCCACCGCTCAATCTGCAATGTTAGCTTATCAACTGCCGGACCATAGTTCAGTCGGAGGATCTGTTCTTTGTATAAATTTCCAGGTATTTGTCAGTGTCTTCCCGCCATTGTAGAGGGTAATCGCACTGAAATTGCTTCGTAACTTCTGTCAGCAGAAATAGCTCAGATTTCCCCCTATTAATTTGAAGACCAGAGAAGAGGCCAAATCTCTGAATTTATTGGATGATGGGGCCTAAATTCATGGAAGGGTGCCTAAGAAAGACTAATATGTCATCTGCGTATAACGAAAGAAGCAATTGACCGGGGATGGACTGCAGCCCACGCTGGAGGTGTCTCTCCTGCAAATGTTGTACCAAAGGGTCTATGGCAACGGTAAAAAAAAGTGGAAAGAGTGGGCACCCCTGTCTTGTGCCCCTGGCCAAGGGGGACAAGGAGGTAAGGGACACATTGGCCCGAATGCGGGCCGTCGACTGAGAGTAAAAGAGCATGCTAAGAGATGTAAACCCCCGTGGAAGGCCGAGCTTTTGAAGTTTTGCTTATAGGAAAGGCCATTCCAGGCAATCAAATGCCTTTTTCGCATCAAGCAATGCCACATTGGCTGGGATGTCAGGGGATATTCTATTCAATACTGAGAACAGTATTCGCAAGCTGATAGAGGTGGAACGATGTGGAATAAACCCAGATTGGATAGGAGAGATAATGGTTTCAAGAAGGAGAGAAAGTCTGGTGGCTACTAATTTAGCGAGTACCTTGTTATCAAAGTTAAATAGAGACAGTGGCCTATAAGATTGGCAGTGTGTACGATCCTTCCCCAGTTTTACCAGAAGGACTATAAATGCTTCATGCAGTGTGGGGGGCAAAACACTTGTTTCTAGCGACTCGACATTAAGCTCCAGAAGATGGGGTGCAAGAAGGTGCTTATATGTTTTATAAAATACTCCCGCAAAACCAAAGGGGATGATGGACGGAGCGCTTGAGCTAATCAAACACTCACCCCCAGTCAACTGATCTGGGTTTAATCCATCATCATTCTTTAGCTCACTCCACCACCCCAGTTCAGACATGGCCATATGCAAATCAGTCTGACCCTGTGCCTCATGGGAACAGTCCAGCCCGAACTGCCAAGCCTTGTCTTCCCTGGACCGGAAACAAGATCAGTTGACTAGGGGTGAGTGCTTGCAACGTTCAACACTCTGTCCATCATCCCCTTTGGTTTTGCTATGTTCGCCCTAAGTTGGCAGGGTATGCCCAGACGTGGGTCCCTTGCTCACTTTGCCACTGGATTCAAGATAGCCTGGCTGATGACGGCTGTAAGCCAGAAACCGGTCCCAGGATGCTTGTTTCCGGTCCAGGGAAGTCATGGCTTGGCAGTTCAGGCTGGACTGTTCCCATGAGGCACAGGGTCAGACTGATTTGCATATGGCCATGTCTGAACTGGGGTGGTGGAGTGAGCTAAAGAATGATGATGGATTAAACCCAGATCAGTTCACTGGGGGTGAGTCCTTGCAATGTTCAACACTCCGTCCATCATCCCCTTTGGTTTTGCTATGTTCGCCCTAAGTTGGCAGGGTATGCCCAGACGTGGGTCCCTTGCTCACTTTGCCACTGGATTCAAGATAGTCTAGCTGATGACGGCTGTAAGCCAGAAACCGGTCCAGGGAAGACATGGTTTGGCAGTTCGGGCTGGACTGTTCCCATGAGGCACAGGGTCAGACTGATTTGCATATGGCCATGTCTGAACTGGGGTGGCGGAGTGAGCTAAAGAATGATGATGGATTAAACCCAGATCAGTTGACTGGGGGTGAGTGCTTGCAACGTTCAACACTCCGTCCATCATCCCCTTTGGTTTTGCTAAAATACTCCCTTCAAACCATCGGAGCCAGGGGCCTTGGACCCATCCATGGAGTCAATAGCTATCGGTTCACTAAGAAATTGTTCCTGCGGGGTGGACAGCTAGAGCATAGCCACCTCGGAGAGGCAGTCCACTAATGCACGGTCTTCCCCAGTGTGACAGGATGTGTAAAGCCCAGTATAATAGCGCAGTAGTTTTCCCGCACCTCCCAATTGTCAGTCTACCATCATCAAGTATGAATTCTTTGATATAATCACTTCGATTCTGCGGCCGGAGTAAACTAGCCATTGTAAGGCTGGGGCACGTGCCCTTGCCGTAGCGGTGGGCCCTTGCATACTTCTGTCGGAAGTTTACCTCCCGATCAGCAAGGTCACCGAACTCTTCCATCACCTTTGCATGGAGTTCTAACTGGTCATCCTCAAACTGCTGGGCAGCGGTGGTATATGTCTTGAAGAGTGGTTTCTACCTGCACTAAGGATCATTGTATATTATGCAGTATACCGAACTGTTTAGCTATAGTTACACTTTGATTGTGGGCTTTGAAGGCTTCCTAAAGGGTGGCCTGTGTGTCAACCGTGCCTTCGTTAAACTCGAAATAGTCAGTTATAGCAGTTCGGAGTTCTTAGCGGAATACAGTATCAAGGAGAAAATGACATGGAAATACCCGCATATGTGCCATACCCCTGGGGGATGGAGTATTTAAAACCACGTACACAGGAGCATGATCCAACAGTGTGCGGGGAAAATACTTTACCTTGTGTCTTGCTTTTTCTTCAGAACACCTGAGTAAGACTTCGAAATACCATGACACAACATGAACACTCTTCAAAATAGGATTCTATACACTTTAGAATACCATAATACAACATAAACAAAGCTCAACACTTATTTGCCAAGTAATTGGGAGTATTTATTCCAGAAAGTTCCCATATATCAACTGCCAATAATGCACATGTAAAATGAATGCATATAGTGAATGTATATACATAAGAATAAATGCCTAGAAAGATAACTGAATAACTAATTAGAACTTGGAATACTTCACCGGCTGTCTGTTTAGCATCATCATCCATGCCAGCACGACTGGGGAACCCGTTGGCAGTCTGAGGCAGGGGAGTCTCAACCGGGCACAAAAGCCCTGGGCAGTGCATCCACTCCCAGGAGAGTTTTTGTCATAGTGCCAAAAGGTCTCCGTCTTTATACTCTTTACTAACACGGAGAGAGATTTCTAGAAGCTCCCCTTCCTTTCATCTGCACTGTAGGTGCTGGCTACACTCTCTGTGTCAAGGTCACTCAATGGAGCTGACCAGGCTCCGATGAGAGCTGAGGCAGAATTCTTCACTTTTGCATTCTTGGACACTGTACGCATCCCTCACTGTCTGTTCTGGCAGTTTATCTCTCTCGCTCGGTGAAGTGAGAAACATAAACAATTCTGTTTGTGCACATAACCTGGGCCTGCCTGTATTCCCTGCTGAAAGGCAGGGTTAGACAGACACAAGATGAAACTGTGCTCACAAAATGTAGTTAGACTAAAATGGAGTCAATGGTCAATACACAATCTCACAATGTATAACTTCCTGTAGCATTGCACCTAGCCTAGCCAAGGAAGAAGCAACAGCAACAGGAGTCAGTAATCTAAACATGACCAGGTGCCATGTGGGGCAGAGTAAAAGGTGTGACCTGGAGACAAGATATGCCAATGATGCCATGCATCTTTAAGAGAGTATGTAGTGCATTTGTCTTGCAGTACTTGTAATGCGCAGGTTTTTCCACTCGGGCCAGCAGGATTAATGCACAGGTTGAGATCACCCCCATTATGACATGGTTGACATCCACACTCTAGAGTATCGTTAACCGTTCCTGAAACAAATCTGGGGAGTCTGCATTAGGAGCATAGACATTTATTAACAACAATGTCCGGCCTGTTAAGTGACCTGCAACTGCCACATATCTCCCCTCTTTGTCAATGAGTCTGTCTTTAAGTGTGAAAGGAACTGAGCGGTGTATTAAAATGCAGACCCTACAAGAGTATGTACTGTATGTGGAGAAGAATCTGTATGGACCCCAAGCCGAGGCGTAGGACAAGAAGGAGCCATGGGAGAAATTAGTCTTCTGTAGGAACGCAACCTTGACCCCATGCTGGACTACATACTGTAACACTTGTTTGCCCTTACGGGAGTTGTTAACCCCTTCGATGCTCATGATGGAATGGTTCCGTCATGAGCATAGGTGCCCTGTGCTCATCATGGAACCATTCCATCACGAGGCCAGGGGCACGAAATCCCTCTGCTGCAGACAGCAGAGGGATTTCTATTTCACCCCTGTGACCTTGGGAGCTGGGGAAGAGTTTCCACAGTTCCCGAGGCCTCCTCCCTGGTTTCTGTGCCATGAGGATCAGCGCGCATGTCGCGCTGTCCTCATTGCACAGACACCGAAACTGAAATGAGCCTTTAGGCTAATTTCAGTTTCACTTTCTATGTCATTAGCCCCCAATCTGCCCCCCCGGGGGGCAAAAAGCCCACTAGACGCCAGGGATTTTTTTGGGCAAATTTGAATTAGGGTGGGGGCTGCCCAAAACGGGCATGTCAATGCCCCCACCCCCACCCACAACAATTACAGCCTTTCTGCCCCCCCTGGGGGGAAGATGGGGGCAGTAGCCCCCAATCTGCCCCTCCCCAGGGGGGCAAAAAGCCCACTAGACGCCAACGATTACGCTGGCTTTTTTATGTGTGGGGGTGGGGGCTGCCCAGAATGGGCATACCAATGCCCCTACCACCCCAAAGAATAGCCACAGTGTTTCTGCCCCCCTTGGGGGCATATCGGGGCAACCCCACCCCCGATATCCCCCCCCAGGGCGACAGAAAGCCGACTAGGCACGGATTTGCTTTTAGCAATATGCCTACCTGTGGATTTTGGGCCCTAGCACAGCCGGCACATAGGGAAACCCAGCAAACCTGTACATTTTTGAAAACTAGACACCCAGGGGAATCCAGGATGGGGTGACTTGACTGGCTCTCACCAGGTTCTGTTACCCAGAATCCCTTGCAAACCTCAAAATGTGAATAAAAAAACACATTTTCCTCACATTTCTGTGGTGGAAAGTTCTGGAATCTGTGTGGATCCACAAAATTCCACTCACCCCGCATTCCCCAAAGTCTTCAGAGAAAAATGGTACCTCACTTGTGTGGGTGGGTCAAGTACCCGCGACAGGCAAGGGCCCAAAACCTAGTGAGGCGACATCAAAATTACCTATCACAAACCAACCTGGTTTTGCACTGGGGTTACCTGGGTTTTGGCCCCGGGGTCGGCGGCCATCTAGGGAAACCTACCAAACCCATACATTTCTGAAAACTAGACACCCGGGGATTCCAGGGAGGTATGGCTTGCGTGGATCCCCAAAGCTTTCTTACCCAGAATCCCTGCAAACCTCAAATTTAGCTGGAAAAAATCAATTTTTCCACACATTTTGTGTGGGAAAGTTGTGGCATCACTGGGCCGACACAAATTTCCTACCACCCAGCGTTCTCCCAGGTCTCCTGATAAAAATGGTGCCTCACTCGTGTGGGAGGCACAAGTACCACGACAGGCAAAGGCCAAAACGTATTGAGGCGACATCAAATTGCCTATCACAAAACGACCTGGTTTTGCAAGGGGGTCACCTGGGTTTTGGCCCGTGCTTAGCGGCCACCGAGGGAAACCTACCAAATCCACACATTTCTGAAAAGTAGACACCCAGGGATTCCAGGGAGGTATGGCTTGCGTGGATCCTCCAACGCTTTCTTACCCAGAATCCCTGCAAACCTGACATTCTGCTGAAAAATCACTTTTTCACACATTTGTGTGTGGGAAAGTTGTGGCATCACCGGGCTGACACAAATTTCCTACCACCCAGCGTTCGCCCAGGTCTCCCGATAAAAATGGTGCCTCACTCGGGTGGGAGGCCCAAGTACCCGCGACAGGCAAGGGCCCAAAACGTATTGAGCGACATCAAAATCGCCTATCACAAAACGACCTGGTTTTGCAGGGGTCCCATAAATTTTGGCCCGGGGCTCGGCGGCCTCCTGGAGAAACCTACCAAACCCACACATTTCTGAAAACTAGACACCCGGGGTATTCCAGGGAGGTATGGCTTGCGTGGATCTCCCAACGTTTTCTTACCCAGAATCCCCTGCAAACCTGACATTTTGCTGAAAAATCATTTTTTTAACACATTTGTGTGTGGGAAAGTTGTGGCATCACCGGGCTGACACAAATTTCCTACCACACAGCGTTACGCTCAGGTCTCCCGATAAGAATGGTGCCTCACTCAGGTGGGAGGCCCAAGTACCCGCGACAGGCAAGGGCCCATAACATATTGAGGCAAAATCAAAATTGCCTATCACAAAATGTTTTGGGCCCTTGCCTGTCGCGGGTACTTGGGCCTCCCACCCGAGTGAGGCACCATTTTTATCGGGAGACCTGGGGGAACGCTCGGTGGTAGGAAATTTGTGTCAGCCCGGTGATGCCACAACTTTCCTACACACAAATGTGTGAAAAAAGTGTTTTTTTCAGCAAAATATCAGGTTTGCAGGGGATTCTGGGTAAGAAAACCTTGGGGGATCCACGCAAGCCATACCTCCCTGGAATACCCGGGGTGTCTACTTTTCAGAAATGTGTAGGTTTGGTAGGTTTCCCTAGGTGGCGGCCGAGCCCCGGGCCAAAAGTCATGGGACCCCCTTGCAAAACCAGGTCGTTCTGTGATAGGCAATTTTGATGTCGCCTCAATACGTTTTGGGCCCTTGCCAGTCGCTGGTACTTGGGCCTCCCACCCGAGTGAGGCACCATTTTTATCGGGAGACCTGGGGGAACGCCGGGTGGTAGAAAATTTGTGTCAGCCCGGTGATGCCACAACTTTCCACACACAAATGTGTGAAAAAGTGATTTTTTCAGCACAATTTCAGGTTTGCAGGGTATTCTGGGTAAGAAAACGTTGGGGGATCCATGCAAGCCATACCTCCCTGGAATCCCTCTGGTGTCTAGTTTTCAGAAATGTGGGTTTGGTAGGTTTCCTCGGTGGCCGCCGAGCCCCGGGCCTAAAAGTCATGGGACCCCCCTTGCAAAACCAGGTCGTTTTGTGATAGGCAATTTTGATGTCGCCTCAATACGTTTTGGGCCCTTGCCTGTCGCGGGTACTTGGGCCTCCCACCAGAGTGAGGCACCATTTCTATCGGGAGACCGGGGGGAACGCTGGGTGGTAGAAAATTTGTGTCAGCCCGGTGATGCCACAACTTTCCCACACACAAATGTGTGAAAAAAGTGATTTTTTCAGCAAAATTTCAGGTTTGGAGGGGATTCTGGGTAAGAAAACGTTGGGGGATCCATGCAAGACATACTTCATTGGAATCCCCCGGGTGTCTACTTTGCAGAAATGTGTGGGTTTGGTAGGTTTCCCTAGGTGCCGGCAGAGCTAGGGTTCAAAAACTACAGCTAGGCACTTTGCAAAAAAAGGGTCATTTTTCACTGTGAAAATGTGGTGTGTCCACGTTGCGTTTTGCGCTGTTTCCTATCGCGGGAACGAGGCCTACCCACACAAGTGAGGTACCATTTTTCTCGGAAGACTTTGGGGAACACGGGGTGGGTGGAATTTTGTGGATCCACGCAGATTCCAGAACTTTCCACCACAGAAAAGTGAGGAAGTGTGGTTTGTTTGACAATTTTTTAGGTTTGCAAGGGATTCTGGGTAACAGAACCAGGTGAGAGCCAGTCAAGTCACCCCATCCTGGATTCCCCTGCGTGTCTAGTTTTCAAAAATGTATAGTTTTGCTAGGTTTCCCTAGGTGCCGGCAGAGCTAGGGTTCAAAAACTACAGCTAGGCACTTTGCAAAAAAAGGGTCATTTTTCACTGTGAAAATGTGGTGTGTCCACGTTGCGCTTTGGGCCGTTTCCTGTCGTGGGCACTAGGCCTACCCACACAAGTGAGGTACCATTTTATCGGGAGACTTAGGGTAACACACAATTGTAGAGCAACTGTTATTATCTATTGACTTTTGATGCATTTCTGCCTTCCAAATGAAAGACAATGTGTAAAAAAGAAGTCATTTTGAAAAATGACCTAGAATTCTCATGCTAGTATGGGTACTCCCAATTTCGGAAATGTGCAAATATCTACTGTTTCTAAACTCTATATTTTGTTCCCATTTCATAAATACATAGGTGTCTTTCATACCGATTTTCCATGTATAAATTTTCCCAGAATAATTGCTATATACCCGGGACATAATAAAAAACCATTGCAAGACGCTGCTCAGTTATTGGCTCTGGGTTCGTCGGGTTCTTGGTGAACCTCCAAGTCCTATATATCACCACAACCAGAAAGGTCCAGCGGATGTAATGGTATATTGCTTTCAAATAGCTGTCATAATTAGAAGAAGTTACAGGTGAAAACGTTGACACAAATGGCTGTTTTTTTCAACTAATTTTCAATTTTTCCTATATTTAACTGTTTGTTTCTATAAAGAAAACTTGAAGGATCTACACAAATGACCCCTTGCTGAATTCAGAATTTTATCTACTTTTCAGAAATGTATGGCTTTCCAGGATCCATTATTTATTTCATACCCATTTCTACCATTAACTGGAAGGAGGTTGAAAGCACACAAAATAGCAAAAATAGGCTATGTCCCAGAAAAATGCCAAAACTGTGTACAAAATGTTGGTTTTCTGACAAATGTTTGCTTGTCCCTGAAATCTGGGAAGATGGTGATTTCAGCACCACAACCCCTTTTTTGATGCCATTTGCAGGGAAAAAACCAGATTCTTTCATCCGTAGCCCTTTTTTCGCATTTTTCTCAAAAAAACCAAGATTTAGCTGTATTTTGGCTAATTTCTGGGACCCCTCCAGGGGAATCCACAAACCCTGGGTACCTTTAGAATCCCCATAATATTGGAAAAAAAGGACGCAAATTTGGCATGGATACCTTATGTGGTCAAAAAGTTACAGGGCCCTAAGCGCGAACTACCCCAAATAGCCAAAAAAAGGCTTAGCACAGGAGGGGAAAAGGCCTAGCAGCGAAGGGGTTAATGCATCTAATATTCCAAGTTATAAATGAGATTTCCACTCTTTTGGTCACAGTGTTAGAATTGCCATGTAAAACCTATGCAGTGTAAAGTCATAATCGTCCTTCCAATGTGGTACACATCCATAATTAGAAAAAAAAACAACCCCTGACCCATTGCCACCCACCACCCATCCTAGGCCAAAAATTGCCCAGTGAGTCCCCATTCTATAGTAAAACAAAGACATCAACAAATGAGAACAAATAAACATTAAGGTGTACACCTCCGCGGGTGGGCAATGCAACAACAGCTAATCCCCATTGCTTACATGTAACACCATTTATAGAACTAGATATAGGATACTTGTAAAAGTAAATTGGAATCTATGAGCCGGCCGGTGCAGTCATGACGTTGTGGTAGTCCGCCACATTGTTCCACTGTGGTGCATCTTTATAAGCAACCCTGTCGAAGCCATGCCTTGGAGCAGCACGAGAGGTCATTCTGAAGGAAACAGGTCTAAGCTGTTCGTAGCCTGTATGTCAGGGGGCGAGCGCACCGGAGAATTTCTGGAATCAAATCAGTGTTCCTTGGCGTATTTCTTGCAAAATGCCTGTGCGTCCGCAGGGGTATTGAAAATCCACAACTTGCCATGGACATCCATGTGGCGATGAGCAGGGTACAGCATGCCCTATCGCAGGCCCAGCTCCCTGAGTGTAGTCTTAGCCTCCGCAAACTTTCGACGAGCTTCCTTGACCATCAGTGTGAAATCGTGATAGAAGGAGATAGTGGCTCCTGAAACTGGACCTGACCACATTCCTGTGACAAGCAAAGTGCACTGTCCCTAGCTATAAACTTCAGCATTTGGGCAATAATAGGGTGTGGTGTCGCCCCAGGAGGGGGCATGGGGCCCAGGAATCAGTGGGCACGTTCGACCTGAAAAACAGAGGAGAGCATCTCTCACCCAAACAGTTCCACCAGTAACTGTTAAACAAATAGGTCCATTTTACCAGCAGCCATGGATTCTGCGATGCCAATTATGCAGAGATTATTGTGGCAAGACCTGGCTTTTAAATCTTCATTTTTTATAGCCACGGTTTTGACCTGGCACTTCAACCTTTCCAGCCACTTATTCATGGTGGTGGCCCCGTCCCCCAATGTGGAGATCCGCTCCTCAGACCCACCAATCTGGACCAAGTAGCGATCAAGGCGCTCTCTCATGCTGTCCTGCCTTCCCGATAATGCATAAAAGCGCACGTTCATGGTCTTCAACCCCACACAAATTTTTGCCAACAGGGACTCCGTGGTCATGGATGGTATAGCCTCAGGGAGCCCCTCTGCTGTCTCTGCCATTCTGATAAGGTTTCGCTGTTTTGTTCAGTTTACCAGTGTGTTCAAATGGCAATTTATGTTGTTTGAGGTCCGTGCAACCCATTCTGTTGAAACTGAAAAAGCTAGCATGGGGAGACGATGCTGGGGGGGGGGATCCACAGGAGTCCACAATGCTATACCAGGTATTAGTCGCAAATAGTATGCCCCTGTGATCCCTAGGCTGGCAGAAGTGTCCCCAGATGCTTAATCTTTGTAGGATTGATTTGTTGGAGCCACATCGCCCTACACAGTAGGGCCTGCCAGGGTGATGACAAATTATGGACCCCAGGCAGGCAAGGAATACAAAGGAACCCGCACTCTCCCAGCAGCCTGGCGTATCACTTGAAGGCAATGGGCCGACCAGTTGCTCAGTGTGCTGTTATGTGGTGGCATGCAAATCCCCCGGCTCGCAGCCTCCATAGGTCTCCCCGGACTCCAATGTTGTGCACAAAGGGAGCTGTGCGGTCCTCAGTCCGCATCTGTGCCAGCACACTCCACCCAGGGATGTAACTGAGGCTGTCACTCACCACCCTCCTGGGTGACACAGGTATGAGCACCCAAGGTGAGGGAAGGCCGGCAGTTCAGAAGCATCCAGCAGCGATAAGTGCCAGGGCAACCTAAAACCTGTACGCCGGCTGGTTGACGCGCTGTGATCTGAAATGGCCACCAATGGGGGAAGAGCAGGTCGTTCAGGACAAGGGCTGCATCCACCAGTCAGGGATTCAGTGGCCTGCCGCCATCTAATAGCAGGCCCCTGGCCAGTACCAGCAGTCGAGGCGATGTGATTAGCGTCCGCAGCAGCGGGGCCAGACAGCGTTCGGTAGCCCTGGCCTCAGGCTCACCTGTGGACCCTGTCGCCACGGAGCCTCCGAGGCTAAGCCAGGCCCTCTCTCTAATCCAGCATGGACCCAACCATTCCGCACCTCCTCGAGCCCATCTTTAAACAGTGTGTCTGTTTCGTCATGGGGAGGGCGGGATAAGCTCCATGTGGAGAAGATGGCCCAGAATGAGGATTATCCAGTAGTCATGGGGAATTGCTAGCGAAGCTTCAATGCCATGCAGCCATCTTGGTCGCTGGCTTGCCCACGCCCCCATCAGTGCGTAATAAATGCACACAGGAGACCCTTTAGGGAGTCCCCTGAAAGCCTACCGAGCACTGGTGTGGTCTCTGTCTAGTTTCTGCCAGCCTGCCACAAGTAAACATGTTTCTGATCTCATGGGGTGAGGGCCAGCGCTCTCAGAGGCCAGCACAAAGCCTTCTCTGGGCGAAGGTGCTTCACACCTCCTCTAGGACAGGATGGCGTTCTGAGGCGGGAAGCTTCAAAGATGAAGCCACCTTTGAAGTGCAACCTAGACATCTCCAGATGCATATAAATTGGAGGATGCCAGCCCCCTTCTCCTGCTTCACTTTGGCAGGAGGAAAGGCAGGAAAATTAGTTAGATGAGGAGGTGTGCACACATTCAGTCAGAGCCATCCCTAAAGTTTGGCAGGTGATGTGAACCCTACTTTACTTTTGCAAATCCTCCATCTTAAGATGATAGGAAAACAACCTATCAGGACTAGGGTAGAGCCCCTTCCCACAGGAAGTGGTCACATAGAGGGTATAGACAACTTAAAGGTAGGTAGCCCATTGGCTACTTCCTGTCTCCCCCTTTAATGCCCCTAAATGTAGTGTTTAGGTGGCATCCCTGGACCTTGGATTCGATGGACCCAAAGAAGAAATTGACCAAAAGAGCTGCTGCCCAAGAACTAAAGCCCTGCTGCAGAGAAATTGGCACCAAAACCTGCCTGCTGCCTTAAGGCGCTGCCTCACCTTGCCATTGCCAGGACTCCAAGAACCCCGAGCACCTCTTGTTTTTGATAAATTGCCAAAGAACCTCCCTTGGAGCAGAGGCTCTGCTCCCCTGTGACATCAAGCACTGAAGCACAGACTCCAGTCTTACTGACTTACTGCTCCCCGGTGACTCCAGCGCAGTATTCAGACCAAAAGTTCTACTCCAGCTCTGAAGGGTCAAATCTGTCCCTCCACCAAGATTCGGAACACCAGGACCTACCAGAGCCGTGCCGCACCAATACCCGCGGTCCTGAACTTCCTGAAACCTGCACTGAGACAAAAAGTCAACTCTAGACTCCAGCTGCTCTTGGAAGCAAGCACCTGTTGAGGGACACTGAGACCCCTGAGACCAGCTTTGTTAGTGGCCCTGCTGTCCCGAAATCACCTCAGGCTGCCTGCTCTTGACCGCAAGGACTTCTTGATGCATGCTGCCTGGCTAACCTATCTGCTCTGCACCCTGCCCGACCGGCCCCAGTAACGATGATCTAGATGTGCTCCCGCAGTCCTAAGGCCCTTGAGTGGGTTCCCTTGTGCCGTGCATTTTTAAGTGACCCCCTCTCTCATAGTGCACCAGCTACCAACGACCTCAGCACCCTGCTCATGGCCGAATCCTGGACGCGCCCAAGAACCCACTGGTGGAACATTGGACCTGACCAAGCTAACTACCGAAATCTAAGAGGTGAACCTTGAAAGTCGATTGTTTGAAAATTATTTTTTGTATTTTTCCCCATTGACTTCAATGGTGCATAATTCTGTACAAAAACGAAGTTCTTGGCCTAAACAATTATTAAAAAATCAATATTATTTTTGCAAATTGGTCTCAGATTTATTCTTGAGTGTGTGTCTCATTTGATGCCTCTGTGAATGCAGCAAATACATAGCACTACCCTCTGATAAGCCTAACTGCTCGCCCACACTACCACAAATAGAGTCTTAGTACTGTCTACTTTTGCCTCTGTATACCAATCTGGGTCTCACTGGACTCTCTGTACAGTGTATTTCATTTTAGTGTACTATATAGAGTGCCAGCGTCCTACAGTTTCTGAGTAGGTATGTGAGTGGGTGCATGAGTCTGTGAGTGGGTGCATGAGTCTCTGAGTGGGTCTGTGAGTGGGAGCATGAGTGTCTGAGTAGGTCTCTCACTGGGTGGGTAAGTGTCTGTGTCGGTCCGTGAGTAGGTGTCTGAGTGTCTGTGGTGGGTGTGGTGGGTATGTGAGTGTCTAAGTGAAAAGGATGGTGTGTGTTTATATATATATATATATATATATATATATATATTTATATTTATATTCACTGAAAAATCAAAGGTTACAGAGATGTTATAGTTAGGCTCAGGTTTCACTCATACAAAACCAGAGAAATTCAGCACTTATAGTTAACTGAGCTAACTATACCACATGCCCCCACAATGTACTGCTTATAACCTGACATATTACATCACTCATGACATGGTCAGTGAAATCACTCATGATATCTCAAATGACATCATACAGTGAGTGTGAGTGTTTTCAAAAAGTTTATGAGTATTAAATACATATACCACGGTGTATTGGTGAATCAGTGGGTGTATGAGTGCCTGTATGGATGATTCGGTGGGTGTGTGAGTGACTGTATAAGTGAGTGATAAGGTATCTTAATGAATGTATGGGTGAATGGCTGGCTGTGTGAATGTCTGTATCAGTGTGTCAGTTAGTGTCTAAGTGCCTGTATGGGTGGGTACATGAGTGGCTGTATGGGTGAGTGATTGGCTGTCTGAGTACCTGTGTGGGTATCTTACTGTTTGTGTGGGTGGGGGGGTGTGTGACTGCCTGTATGGATGAGTGAGTGGGTGAGTCAGTGGTTGTATGGGTTAGTGAGAGTTTGTGCGAAGGGATGTATGGGTGAGTGTGTGTATGGCTGTGTCAGTGAGTGAGTGGATGTGTCAGTGGTATCTGGGTGAGTAACTGCGTATGTGAAAGGCAGGATAGGATTATCCAATAACAGCCTCAACCTCCAATTTACCAGTAAAACACATACCACCACTATAGAATTTCTGGATGTCTTGGTAGAGGTCCACAATGACAGTTTACACACGAAGCTGTTTAGAAAAGCTACAGCAGGAAACAGCTTGCTGCATGCCCAGAGCCATCATCCACAAGGACTAAAGAGGAGCATCCCCTATGGTGAGCTCCTCAGGGCTAAACGCAATTGCAGCTCACCTGCAGCATTTAGCAAAGAACAACAGTATATGGTGGGCCGTTTTAAGGCACGCGGTTACTCAGGTAAAACAATCAGAACAGCAGTCGAGCAAGCTGCTACAAGAGACAGGGACAGTTTACTCACACCACAGACACATAGTAAGAGTATACAGGAAGTGAGACTTATTACCACCTTCAATAACGCCTCACAGGCTTTGCACAAAATTGTATCTAAACACTGGCATCTAGTCAGACAGGACAGGATAATTGGCAAGCTGGTAAGTTCTAAACCACACATTACCTATCGAAAATGTAAGTCCTTACAGGATACATTGGTACACAGCCACCTGACACCAAACAGCAGGACCCAGGGTACCTGGCTGAGAGAACTTTCAGGATTTTATAAATGTGGCCGATGTAAGGCCTGTAGCAACAGTTGTAATGTCAAAAGTTACACCTTGACGACAGGTAAAAGTGAAAAGATCCGTCCTTTTATCAATTGTAATACTGAATTTACAGTATATGTACTCATTTGTGTCTGCGGTTTGCGCTACATAGGCAGCACCATTTTCCCAGTGAAAAAGCGTATTTTAGAACATTTGCGCGCAGTGAGGAACAGAGATCTGACGTATACAGTTGCAAAACACTTACCTTGCTCACAGCGAAATCACTGACATCAGCTCTAAAATTTCTTATTTTGGGATTGACAGGGTTGCAGCGCACCCACGAGGAGGAGACCGTGAACGCAATTTGCGACGCTTGGAATCTGAGTACATTGTTCGGCTTCAGAGCAAGGTTCCAGGAGGCCTTAATCGTGAGGAATACCTTCATGTCCACTTAGGATAGAGACGATATTATATACTTGTGGTGCCCTTCCATGATTTTGGACACTGTATATATTGTTCTCTCCACTTGGTCTTTTACCTCTTTATGTTTTCCCCACGAGTACCGAGTGGTCTCTCCTTTCCATCTCTTGGTCTTTCATTACACATACTGCCTCTACCCTATACCATGTTGTTCTGTCCTATCTTTCATCTTGAGCATATGCATTTGCATCTTTACTCTGTCGCCATCATGTTTTCTAAAGGTTTCTAAGATTTTAAATGGCTGTCCATGTTTCTTAAGCGGCTGCTTGGACTAACTGTGACCAGCTCCACGCATTTTTCACATCTCACTTGGGTGAACTCACTGTTATGTATTTTATTCACAACACTTTCCTTCTATATTTTGTTTTGAAATTTGTTTTATTTTATTTTTTTTCTTTATTTTTTCCATAATTGATAGGGGGATACAGTATACTTGAGGGCCATTAGCATTTACTATCAACGGGTCCGATTATAGATTAGGCCACTGGGCATGACCGGACATTTTAATATCGATATACTAGGCCACAACTCCTCCCGTCTTTAAGTGCGCTGTGAAGATGCTTGGTTTTTTCCAAAACTTTATTGTTCATATTTTATGACAAAGTGTTATACAACTGATATTTATAGTTTGCCTATTCTGATATTTTTATAAATGCTATTTGGAATTACCTAGCATAGCGCACATGTAATATGAATACAAAAGAAAAAAATGTGAAAAAATGTAAAAATGTGACGAGTCTCTCTTCACTTTTAGATTGACTCCAACATCGTTGTTTATAGTCTTTTCTTGGTGTTTATACTTTTTGTTGTCAATATGCACTTAAATGTGATCACTTCCGGGTTTTTGGGATGACTTTGATGAAGGCCGCAAGGCTGAAACGCGTCAGTCATTATTAAATTTCATTTTCTGGTTAAAGCTATCCTGAGTGCGACTTTTGCCTTGTAGACAACTATAAGGAACTTGTCAATATATATATATATATATATATATATATATATTTATATTCACTGAAAAATCAAAGATTACAGAGATGTTATAGTTAGGCTCAGGTTTCACTCATACAAAACCAGAGAAATTCAGCACTTATAGTTAACTGAGCTAACTATACCACATGCCCCCACAATGTACTGCTTATAACCTGACATATTACATCACTCATGACATGGTCAGTGACATCACTCATGATATCTCAAATGACATCATACAGTGAGTGTGAGTGTTTTCAAAAAGTTTATGAGTATTAAATACATATACCACGGTGTATTGGTGAATCAGTGGGTGTATGAGTGCCTGTATGGATGATTCTGTGGGTGTGTGAGTGACTGTATAAGTGAGTGATAAGGTATCTTAATGAATGTATGGGTGAATGGCTGGCTGTGTGAATGTCTGTATCAGTGTGTCAGTTAGTGTCTAAGTGCCTGTATGGGTGGGTACATGAGTGGCTGTATGGGTTAGTGATTGGCTGTCTGAGTACCTGTGTGGGTATCTTACTGTTTGTGTGGGTGGGGGGGGTGTGACTGCCTGTATGGATGAGTGAGTGGGTGAGTCAGTGGTTGTATGGGTTAGTGAGAGTTTGTGCGAAGGGATGTATGGGTGAGTGTGTGTATGGCTGTGTCAGTGAGTGAGTGGATGTGTCAGTGGTATCTGGGTGAGTAACTGCGTATGTGAAAGGCAGGATAGTGTTGGGTATATGAGTGAATGTGTGGGTTAGTGAGTGATTGTGAGAGTGGCTGTAGGAGTCAGTGTGTGCCAGCCTCCTACAGTTTCTGAGTAGGTATGTGAGTGGGTGCATGAGTCTCTGAGTAGGACTGTGAGTGGGTGCATGAGTCTCTGAGTGGATCTCTAAGTGGATGCTTGAGTGTCTGAATAGGTCTATCACTGGGTGGGTAAGTGTCTGTGTTGGTTCGTGAGTGGGTGTCTGAGTGTCTGTGGTAGGTGTGGTGGGTGTGTGAGTGTCTAAGTAAAAAGGAGGCTACTTGGCCTACCCATACAAGTGAGGTACCATTTATTTCTGGAGACTTGGAGAACTGCTGGGTGGAAGGAAGTTTGTAGCTCCCCACAGATGTCAGAAATTTCCAGGACAGAAATGTGAGGAAGATGTGTGTTTTTGGTAAAAGTTTGAGGCTTGCAGAGGCTTGAAGATTTGGTGAGAGTCCCACAAGTCACCCCACCCTGAATTTTCCTAAGTTTATAGTTTTAAAAAATGTACATGTTTACTCGGTTTCCCTAAGTTCCTCCTGAGACAGGGCCCACAATCCAAAGCAACCCACATTGGGGAAAAAAGTGTCAGTTTTTGGTACAAAATGTGATGTGTCTATGTTGCGGTTTTGCCAGTTTTCTGTCGCAGGCACTAGGCCTATCCGCACAAGTTATTAGAAGAAATGTGGGAACATAGATTAATAGAACATTTGTTATTACAAATTGGATTTCACTGCATTTGTGCCTTCCAAATGTTAGCCAGTGTGTAAGAAGGGAGACATTTTGAAAAAGCCCTTGAATCACATGCTAGTATGGGTGCCCACAAATAACCACTGCTCCTAAATTCCATATCTTGTGCCCATATTAGAAATACAAAGTATTCATTGATATCCATTTTTCGCTCTACGGATTTCATATAAATTGGTCAATACTCTAAATACAATGAAAAACCACTGTATGGTGCAGCTCAGTTGTTGGGCCTGGGTACCTTGGATTCTTGGAGAAACCTACACACCCCTTATATCCTGCAACCAGAAGCATCTAGCAGACACAATGGTATATTGTTTGTGTAAATCAGCCATCGTGGCAAAAAGTTACAGATGAAAACGTTGTTACAAATGGCTGGTTTTTCCTACTCATTTTCAATATTTCTGTGTTTCAGCAGTTAGTTTATTTGGGAAAACCTTGAAGGCCCATAAGGTGCCTTGCTGAATTTAGACTTGTTTCTACTTTTCAGAAATCTATAGCTTTCCTGGATCACCCATGGATTTCACTCTGGTTTCCACTATAAACTGGAAGTAGGTTGCAGGCACAAAAAAAAGGAAAATGGGCTACCTCTTTGAAAAAATGCTAAAACTGTGGTACAAAAGTTTGGTTTTTTGATTCAGCTCTACATGTTCCTGAAAGCTGGAAAAATGGTGACTTTAGCACGGAAAACCTTTTCGTTGATGCCATTTTTGGAAAAACAAACAGACACTTTTTGTGGAGCACTTTTTTCCTATTTTTCCCCAAAAACTCAAAATTAACCTATATTTTAGCCATTTTCTTGGTCTACAAAGCCTGGGTACCTTTAGAATCCCGAGGATGTTGGAGAAAAAGGACAGAAATTCGGCATGGATTCTTATGTGGAAAAACGTTATGGAGCCCTAAGTGTGAACTACCCCAAACAGCCCAAAAACTTCTGAGCTTTTGGGGGAAGGATAGTTGCAGCAGTTAAGGGGTTAACATATTTCTGCTAAGTTGAGCACCATAACTTTCACCATCTCCTTGCAAGATTTTTGACATACATCCCAAATAATGTATTTGATGACATTACAAGTGATATTGATGACACCACTTTTGACATCACTGGTGATATCACTGCTTGTTGGTTTTGTTGTAACAGTGTTGTATTTTCTTTCTTACATCAAGTGATGGCTTTACAGCTTTTGTTTTGTGTTTTAAGTCCTTATTTTTATTTAGATTTCTTTAGTTTTTTTAAAAACAAATGTATGGTTCCTGTCTAAAGCATAGATGTCGGGAGAACTGCAAGTCTCTATGGGGCTTATTTACAAGCCCCTTGCGCCACCCGTACGTCACTTTTCCCATGTTAAAAATGACGCAAAAGTGGCGCAAGGGGCTTGTAGATAAGCCCCTATATGTTTTAGAGTTTAGAGTCCTTAATAGTTTTACAGTGTATGAATTTATGAAGTATTCGGGTACATTGTCAGAGGGCCTCGATGCATGGCACTGTGTAGCCACAAGACTGGCAGTCTACAAACATCTATTCACAACTCACCTGTGCACTGACTTGCTGTCTAGCACATACTTATTCAGAAGTATAATTGTATTCCTAAAAGAGAGTTTTCTATAGTCATACTTTCTTATTCACTGGATGATTTGGTAAATACTTTAAATTTGTTGTAGCCTTTGAATAAATTATTTTTTTCAAACCAATAATTCTTTATTGGTTTTTTTTTCTGTGCCAGGCAGAAATACTTCTTTCTTTATAATCTTTTCACAGACATACAGATGCAGGAATCCCAATACATTCCATGCTTTTGTAAGCACTTCTTCAGGGGTAAATATAGCTCAAAGTAATAGTAACCAAAACTAATACAACAACTCTCATAGCACACATTTTCCAGTACAGCAATAAACATATTTAATTTCTGTAGGGAAGACTAAAGAAAAGCCACAATTACATTTCCTAAACATAAGGGCAATAAAAAAAAAACAGAAAATGAAAGCAACTGTAGCTGTACACTGGAGGAAACAAGACCATAGCATTAACCAGCTCAGGTTTCAGATCTTAGAACAAGTGTCACTTCCACTGAGAGGCTGCAGTTCGAAAAGGATACTTTTATGGGAAGTACATTACTAAATTCACAAATTAAATACCCTACAACTGATGGGACTTAATCAGAGACAAGACATGAAGAGTTTCCTCTAACCGCACCTTGTTATGTAATCCATTTGTTGCCATACTTAAGGTATGTCGAGACTGAGATCAGAGGTGTTCAGTACAATATTTGGATGTATTATTATGTGATGATGTCATTGGTTCGTTGGGACTTTTGCCCAATTATCTAATTCTCAATTGATCTTGAACATAGATTTCAGGTGAAAAGTATTTAATACAACAATGAACAGACTCATGATGCTGTTAGACATTGTAATAGGAAGATATTATCAACATATCCGGACCTGGGTCTGTACATCTAGCCATTTTGTATGCAGCATTTTGGCCATGAACCGCAGTAGCATAATCTTTGATTAACAATGGGGACAAAGCTAAGGCGCTAGTGTCCTGTGTTGCTAATGGTGCCTTCATGTGAGCGGCTGTCATGTAGATAACATACTGAGGTGCATATTCCCCATTTGACTCTATTCCTGTGTAATTATTTGAGGATCCAGTACTCATCTAAACCACACTGGAGGTGCCATAAGAGATCTGTGTTTCTAATGTGATCAGGAATAATGAAGGGTTGATGAGTTTTGCCTCTAATTTAGGCAATAAACCAATTGCCCAGATGCTCACCCTTTATAACGCTAAAACAATTTCAACAGCAGTGTATGGCACAGGGATTTGGGCCATTGTGGACAAGAGCGTTCTACAAAATATAGAAAATGCCTTTCTATGGAGACTCCTGTCAGTACCCCACTATACTCAGGCATCTATTGTCCACTGAGAATTGGGTGCTGATTTCATCTTGGATACCCTTGAAACTAAACCCCTACTATTATGGTAATCTGTTTGGTCCAAACAAGAAACTTTGTTCACTAAATAAATTCTGAATTAATTGGTTGTGCCTAGATATGAATAGAACCCTGTGGTTATGGAATATAAAGCAGGCCCTGTTGGGATTTGAATAGGATGTATAGTCTCACCCAGAGGAAATTTTAAGGTATTTCAAAAAAGATATAAAAGAGTGCAGGGGCGGGTCCTTCATTTGAGCATGATGGGTCACCTCACAAAAAAAGCCCCCAGAAAAGCCCCAGAGCTGAAAAAAAGGATAATATAGTTTATTTATTACCATTTTGCTTTCAGCAACCCGTCCCGAACTGAGTGTCAGGACAAGGCGGGGCCATTGATGCTGAGTGGCAGCAGGGAGCTGTGTGCTTAAGTTTAAAATGCACATGTCCCCTTTACCAGCTGCCTTGCGATGGCCAGACAGAGATGCGTATTTAAAGCTCTAACCTAGCTGTCTAAGTCCCTACCTCCCTTATTTTTTTATGGCAGGGTGTTGCAGTACCAGTGGTTAGCCAAGTGTAGTGCTGGAGTTACCACAAAGTGCATTTTGTTAATACTGAAAAGTAGTAAATTCATTCAAAAGTGTAAACGTTCTTAAAATTATAAGTTACCATTGTGAATCAGGCCCAGAGGACCTGAGCTGGGGTAGCCAAGAAAAATATAGCTCTGGATAATCTTCAATATACAATAACCTTACAGCTTGACATGAATAGCAGCTCAATGCTGAAAAGAGGAACTGAGAAGAGGTAAGTTCATCTTCTTCAGGACTACAACACACAATCCCATCTGGAGAGAGTTTGCCTGAAATTAACCTGCAGGAGGAGCAAGAAGAGATTGATTTCTGTTTTGCAACTATTAGCATGTAAAAAATGTTTTTAACCCAGCTATTTTCCCATTGTTCAAGTTGCATTTTTGTTGTTTTCAAAATAGTAAACAAACAAAAAATGAAAGACGTTTTTGTAAGAAATTGGGTTTCTGGTTGGCAGAGGTATGCACTCTGTCCAAGCAGGAACCACAATCCTAATCAGTGTAAATCAGACACACGCTAAAAGATTACCTGTGCTCAGCCTCTGGGAGTTTGGCACAGATCACTGACACAACATTGACCCCATAACATCAACCTACACAGTTATTGAGTCACTAATATCGTACACAAAAATATCGACTTCCAATACACACAATTGAAATGACACAAATATCTAAAAAAATATACAGTCAAAATATTTATCGACTACAAAAATATCGACTACAAAAAATAGTACACAAAAATATCTAAAAATTAAAAATAACATATAATGCAACAAAAATATCGATATACATAATATCAACAAGACAAACATCGCTAAAATGCATATTAACTAAACAAAAAAATAAAATTTAAACATTAAAATAAAAAATAAAAAATTCAAACATTAAAACACACACCAAAAAAAGAATTACACAAATACAAAAAATAAAAAACAAACTAATAAACTTAAAAAATTAAATAAAAAAACACACAAATACTACAATATAAAAAAATCACCACTATCAAACATAGACAAACATATATATAATATATTTAAAAATAATATATGACATTTATTAACACATATATTTTAATTATATTACTATAGAAAATAAAGACATATTAAATAAATACAAATACAATTAAACAAATTAGATTATAACTGCCGCTTGAAGGCGACTTAATCCCCCAATTTACAATGCGCCAGGGGGCCCATTTGCACACTTGTTTTGTTAGGCCCCGCCCCCTCCCTGCACAACTGTGCAAACGCGCCCCCTGGCACGTTGTAAATTGGGGGATTAATTCCCCTTGAGTCCTGAGGGTCCCTGGGGCCCAACTAGCCCACCAGGTACCTCCAGTAAGTGCCACAGGGCTGCATTGCAGAGAGGTGGTCCGAGGCCATGCCCCTTTTTACACCTGTCTGCAACACAACTCTGTGGCGCTTACTGGAGGTACCTGGTGGGCTAGTTGGCCCCCAGGGACCCTCAGGATTCAAGGGGACTTAATCCCCCAACTTAAAACGCACCACGGGGCGCGTTTGCACACTTGTCACATCAGGCCCCGCCCCCTCCCTTCACCAATGGGCAGGGAGGGGGCCCTGGATCCCGGCGTTACTGATCGATCAAAAGGTCATGGTCGACGCGCCGAAAGCCGCCGGGAGATCAAGGAGTACCAGGGCCTGGGTGATGCCCTTATCAACCCCCCTTCTAAGTTCGTCCATGACTGTGAGGATGACCGTCTCTGTTGAGTGCGCCGGCTGAAAGCCTGCCTGGTGAGGGTCAAGATAGTGGGAATGTTCGATAAAGGAGCTAAGGCAACTCGCCACATGAGCTTCTAGAACTTTAGCTAAATAGGGGAGCAGAGAGATGGGACGATAGTTAGTTAGGGCTCAGGGGTCTGACCCTGGTTTCTTTAGGATTGGAACAATTTCCACAACTTTAAATACATTTGCAACTATGCCTTGCTTAAGGGAGTTATTCAGGAGCGAAAGAGGGGGGTCCGGTCAGATGAGAAAAGCTTCCCGTAATATGTGTAGGGGACAGCAATCAGTAGGGGATCCGGATCCAACCTTTCTTAGCAAGCTAAAGAAAACTTCCCTGGAAATCAAAGGGACCTGATCTAACAAAAGAGGGTTTCTACATATGGGCGGTGGAGTTGTAGGAGAAGTATTAGTAGGAATGCTAGACTTAATGATGGCAATTTTTTCAATAAAGTAGGAGCTAAGAGAATCACATAAGGTTTGAGAAGGGGAAGGTTTTGCTGTGACCCTATCTGGCTTAGATAGTTCATCCACAATAGCAAAGATTTCCTTGGACTCATTAGCCGAGCTTAAAATCTTGTTAGAAAAATAGTCAGCCTTAGTTTGTAAAATGGCATTTTTATAATCCTTGAGCTGGATTAGGAATATATCTTTTTTGTCTGAGGAGTAATATCATCTCCAGTTGCGTTCTGCTTGACGCAGGGCAAGTTTCTTTAATTTTAGATCGTCGGAAAACCAACGTTGAGCATCATGGGGTCTTATAATCTTGGTTTTCTTGATGGAGACGAAGCAATCACTGGCAGATTCAAGCCAGGATTAAATACTTTCTGCTTGGTTGTTAGGTGACTCCTGCTCTGATGGGACCGTGGTAGCCAGCAACGTGCAGAAGTCGCCTATGTTAGCGCGCCTCCAGTTTCTTGCCATACGGCTCCCCTTCATATGGGGCTTGGTTAAGTGAACATTGGAGAGGGTGAATTTTATGAGATAGTGGTCTGACCAAGTGCACGGAGAAATCAGTAATTTAGAGATCGTTAGATTATATGTCCACACTTGGTGAAGAATGTGGCCTTTTATGTGAGTTGCAGCAGTTACATGCTGGGTACAGTTCATCCCAGAGAGTAGATCTGCCAGTTCAACAGAGCTAATACTCTCCCTGATATCGTTAGCCCAATAATTAAAATTTCCAATTATAAGGATTTTTGCATAGTTAATGGCTAAATGGGAGATCATTTCGCCCAATAACTGGGGGAAAGACGTCATATGCCGAGGGGGTAAGCAGAACAATGCACAGATAAAGGGAGACTGAGGAGATTCAAGTTTTAGAATTAAACTGTCAACTGAAGGTAAACCTGCAACAGCTAGCGAAGTGAACTGTAGTTTTTGATGTATGATAGCAACCACCCCTCCTCCTGCTTTACCCGTAGTCCTATTAGCCTGGAGAATATAGTAACTATTAGGCACCGCTTCTAATATGTCAGGGGCAGACTCTTCGGTGAGCCAGGTTTCGGTAAGAAGGAGTATATCTGGTTTGTATGAATGCAGAAGCTGAAAGATTTCTAGTTGGTGTTTGACCAATGAGCGAGTGTTCAAATAAGTGACTGTAAGTTTCTTTTGCTCCTGACGCTGGGGGATAGCGAGTTCAGGAGTAGGTTCTTGCCTAATATGCTCCTCCCGGCAGGGAGGCTTTAGGTTAATTTCAGGGTAAGATTTTCTATACTTCAGAATATCCACGTTCTTGAGTTTTGCACAGGTAATAGCATCAATTGGCTTGCTAACTTGTAAAGATTTCAACTCCTTAGGGGAGTAGCGAAAAAATTGGGCAGGGAGTCTGGCCCCTGGCCCCAGCCTGCCGCGGACGGGCGCAGACGGGCTTGCCTTTGGCGCGCCTTCGGCGTGCTATCAGTGCGCCTGCTGCACGCGTCCGCTGCGCTCCTGTGCTGCGCCCGTCTTTTAAAGACCAAGTGTGGTGATTAGCTCCTCCCCCCACCCGCAATGATAGATTCGGAAGGGAAATGCAGGATATCCGGTCGAGAAGCCTGGAAACCGGAAGCTAGACCATGAAGCTTTGGGCGCGTACAAGGTAATACAAGTTCAAATTCAAATACACTTTTTAAAAAAAGGATTAGCAGCATCTGATTAATATATCAACATTAAAAACTGAGCAGCAAGTTAATTTTTAAAGCAGCGATTAGTCCAACACATACAATGCAGCACTCGTACATTGCACTCATATCATTGGAACAAATCACCATCCTAAAATGAGCGCAACATAACTTAAGTGTCTGATACTGTCCCCAGAGATATAAGCTCTTTTGCATTTCTTCTTGTTGCCCCGTATTACCAACAAAAAATAAAAACAGTGTTAGATCAGAATGACCTAAATTGTTATCTAAAACCAGTAAACTTTTCTCCTCTTCAACTCGCGTCTTAACTATATCACTTTAATGGTTCAAAACAGTGTCTTAAATGACTTTATCCCAAATGCACAGCCAATTTCTCGTCCCTATTCAGCCCAGTTGGAAACCTGGTTTCATATTTGACTATCATCTTGGACTTTAATCTGCGTAACATGTGTGTTCTATTGCCCCCTCTTTCTAAAATTGGTATTCTGTCCAGTACCCAAAATTTCAACAAATTTGTTTCTTTATTATGTTTCTCTTTGAAACGTCTCGCTACTGGATATTGTTTATCTTCATTTATAGTAGCTCTTAAATGCTCTAGAATTCTCTTTTTGGCTTTATGGATTGTGCTGCCAATATAGTAGAGTGAACATGGACATCTCAAACAATACACACAGAAATCAGAGTTACATGTTAAATGTTTGCTGATGGTAAAAGCTTTTTTTCTCTGAGAAAGTTTCACCTCCTTACAGCTACTGCTGTTTCTACAAGCTTTACATATACCACAGGTATAAAACCCTTGTATATTGCTCTTATTCTGTTTCTCTGGTATATTCTACTACACAGCACATCCTTCAGTGATGCACACCTCTGAAAGTTAACTTGTGCATGATCACCTACTGATTTTGCTAGGGTTTCATCTGTTTTAAGAACATTCTAAAAGTTGTTTAGACCTTTCTTTTCTTCCCATGCTTGGGCACTGAACTCCGTTATAAATCTAACCAGTTGTTCTTCCTCTGTTTTGCTTTCGTTATTAACAGATCCACTCTCTTTACATTTCTGGCCCTGTTGCATGCCTGATCAATGACTCTAGGGGAAAAACCCCTTTCTATGAATCTACTTCTCATTTCCAACATTTATTTCACAAATCCTTCCTCTGAGCTACACTTTCTCCTAGCTCTGAGTAGTTCTGCATAGGGAATACTCTCAATAAGGTTTTTTGGATGACAACGTTCTGCATGAAGTATGCTATTACCCGCTGTTTTCTTGCGGAAGAGTTCACTCTCTAACTTTTCATTACATACTTTTATCTTGAGGTCTAAAAATTCGATCTCAGCTAGACTTATATGACTGGTGAATTTCAAATTCAGGTCATTAGTATTGAGTACATTGCTCAAGCCATCAGCTTTTTCCATTGTTCCCTTCCAAAAGCAGAATATGTCATCAATGTACCTTACCCAGAGGACTGAATGGTCCTCAAACAGTCTGATGTTATTGACTATTTGTTCCTCCTAGTATGCCAGGTACAACCCCACGAAACTGTGAACGAAACAAGTTCCCACTGCAGTCCCCTGGGTTTGCCTATAGATAACCCTGTCTAGGCAAACCCAGGGAACTGCAATGGGAACTTGTTTCACTCCCAGTTTCATATAGGTCTAACTGAGATTGAATTTTTAGACATCAAGATAAAAGTATGTAATGAAAAGTTTGAGAGTGAACTCTTCCGCAAGAAAACAGCTGGCTGTCTTTCGTGTTTTTTGATGAAACATCGTCGATACGAGAAGACTTGCATTGAGTGTTATTTAGGGGCTGGCCACCCCGCCAGGACCACCTTCTGAAGAAGCGAGGGAATCGGCATTATATGTAGGAGATATGTATATATATACATATGACCAAGACCCCTAGAGAGGTCGAAACGCGTCTTTGTTTGTGCCACTAAACCTGGAATTTTGCATCTCTAAAATCTGAGTGGCTTGTTCATCTCACCGGAGCAGCGTGTGGGAGTTCTGTTGCACATATATATATATATATATATATATATATATATATATATATATATATATATATATATATATGCTAACCCGTGTTCCTGAACATGTAACATGGCGATTATCTTCCATCTCAACCCTAAAACGCCTCATAGCCAGAACTAAAAGATCAACTGCTCAAACACCACCCACCCAAAACTTTCTAAGAAGTAGAAATTCTACCAGAATACCCAGTAACACACAAAGATGAAAAATTAGTTCTTTATGACAATAGCCAAGAAAAAAGAGATTATCATCTTTGCTACCAACACCAACATCCAAAAATTAAAACAATGTGAAACATGGATGATGGATGGGACTTTTAAAGTCTGTGCTAAACCATTTTATCAATTTTATACTATCCATGGCGACTAATAAGAAACTAACATCCCTTTCATATACGTCCTACTTCCCAACAAACAAAATACAACCTATATAGAACTATTAATAATAATTAAACAACAAACAGAAAACTACATCCCACAAAAAAGAATAATAGATTTTGAGCAAGCAATGATCCAGGCAATTTTAAAAATATATCCACATTCAGCAATACGAGGATGCTATTATCACTAAAACCAAAATATATGGAAACATCTCCAAAATTGACACTAAGCATAGAGTATGCAACAAACAGCAACTTTGCTTACCAAATTAAAAAACTAATAGCCCTGGCCTATGTACCAACAACAGAAGTAGCGAACCACTATAATTTACTGATCGAAAGTCTATTTTACCAAGCCAAAGAAGCCAAACTAATACCCTTGCTTGACTACTTCGAAGACACCTGGGTAGGAAGACTACATGGATCAGGGCACTGAAGACAACCCAAATTCCACATCCCGTGGTGGAATGTCGCCACATTAGGATGCTGCATCAAGCCAGCCTTTTAATGGCGGATCAACCGCCATTCAAAGGCTGGTGGAGATGTACTTTGGGGGCCCGTTGGGGGCCCCCCTTGTGCAGGGGCATGGGAATTGTGCACTTGGGGGGCACCATAGAGTTCCCTGCACCAGGTGGCAGGCACTGCGTGGTGCCTGCCACGTAGTGCAGGGAAATGCACAACATGCATTTTTGCCATTGCGTCGGATGCTGCAGCCTGCAGCACCGGCCGCAATGGTAAACATGCATGATGCGACCGCCACAGTGGCGGTCGCATCATAATTGTATGTGCGGGACCGCTGCCATACGGGCGGGCAGTCCCGATTCCCGGGATGATGGGGGACGGACTTAAAGAAGCAATGTGTAAAGTATATGTGCAACACAACACACAGTAACAAAATGAAAACATCACAAAAATACTCCACGCTGCCTTAGATAAATAGACAATAATTTTATAAATAAATCAAGTCCAAAGTTACAAAAATCCAATAAATAGAATTTGGGATGTGAATTTTTAAAGAACAAAAGGGTTTTTAGAACTTAAAAGGATTAAGTTCCTATGAGGGGTACCTGGTTGCGTTGGACAGAGACAAAGTCAAAAGTTCAGGCTGACCGCGATGGAGTGCAGGCCAGGTGCAGGAGCCACGCAAGCCTGGTGAACAGAGTACCTTGATCCTGGTCACAACAGTGAGCTGCAGGGTGCAGTCGAGGGATTTATTGATGTTCATCCTGCAGTGGTGGTGATGCGTCGGTACCGGAGACAAAGCGCTGAAGCTGAGAGGTGTTGGATCGGTTGTGATGCGCCGGGTTTCTCTGCACAGTTGAGGAGATGCATCGATCTTTTCACACTGCGGCAGCAGTGTTGAACGGTTCAGATACGCTGAGTTCTCGAGGCAATGAGTTGGTTCAGAGTGCGATGCACCAATTCTACTCCCGCAACAGGGTTGATGCACTAGGTCTTCTGGAGACATGTCAATTTATCTGGTGCAAATATCTGAGTCCGCTTCCAGTGAACTTGGCACAGGGGTAGAAACTTTAATAGCCCTGAGTCTCAAGCAGTAAGAGGCAGGCCAACAAGCCCTTAGAGGTTACTTTGGTTACAGGGCATATTCCACCTCTCCCTCAGCATGGTCAGAGAGCAGCAGGCAGCAGGGCAGCACAGCAGAAAAGCAGGTCTTCCGGATCGAGCAGAGTGTCAGTCCTTGTAGCAGCACAGCATTTCTTCTGACAGGTATAGAAGAGTCTGATGTGGTGGGGTCAGAGACCCAGTACTTATACCCAGTTTTGCCTTTGTAGTGGGGGTGACTTCACAGAAGGGTCTTTGAAGTGCACAGAAGCACTTTCTTCCCAGCCATGGCTCCAGACTCACTGTAGGGGGTAATTAGACCTTTGTGTGGGGACAGACCACTGCCTCTTCGGGTGTGAGTATCAGCTCCCCCCTCCATCATGCCCTGGATGAGCCATCAGAATGCAGATGGGCACTCAGTCACACCTAAGCTTCCTGTGTTTGTGGCTGTCTAGAGGGAATACACAAAGTGAAGCTGTCAACGACCCTAGACATGTATTGGAGACAGGCTGCAGGCACACAGAGCTGTAAGAGCAGAGAAATGTCTACTTTCTAAAAGTGGCACTTCTAAATTAGTAATGGTAAATCAAAATGTTACCAGTAAAGAGGATTTATCATTACTATTCCAAAGATATAAAACATGACACAGCTACTCCTTTCTAATCAGGAATTACAGCTTAAAAGTGTATTACAAACTTTCTGATGTTAGCCTATGAGAGGAGTAGGCTTCACAGTAGTGAAACATGAATTTGCTTATTTTGCACTACCAGGACAAGCAAAACTTAGTACAAAAGTACATGCCCTACCTTTTACTTGCAGCCCCTATGGAGCTACCAAGGGCCTACCTTAGGGGTGGCTTATGTGTAACAAAAGGGGTATTTAGGGCTTGGTAAAGGGCATTAAATGCCAATTTGAACTGGCTGTAAAACTGCACACACAGGCTCTGCAGTGGCAGACCTGAGATATGTGTATACATCAATGTTACCATGTTTAGTGGAGAAGCACATGCATTTTAGCACTGGTCAGCAGTAGTAAAATGCACAGAGTCCTAAGGCCCACAAAAAGAATCAGTAGAATGAGGAGGTAAGCAGGCAAAAAGGGAGAAGACCACCCTAAGGATGACAGGGCTAACAGTTTCTTTTTTTAATAAAAGGATCTTTGCAAAACACATTTTTATTGATTTAAAATTTAAGAAAATGTGCAGGGGAAAGGGCAGGTGAGTAAAACAATGAGTTAGGGAGTGAGGGTGACTGCATGAAAGTGAGAAAATGAGTTAGAGGGATTTCAAATTGTTTTTTTTTCGCTGGCAGAAAAATTACTAGTGGCAGCCAAAACACAGTGCAAATGATTGAAGGCCATATGCACTGGAGGTTCGCACATGAACTTGCCAGATGAACTAGCTGCAGGAAGCCAACCTCTGCTTCTTTTGGGCTTTGGCCATGTGCAGCAGGGTTTGGCGTCAGAGCCTGGCCTTCAGCTAGGTACAGCACTCACCAAGGTTAGTCAACTTCCATTACCTTATGCTGTGTGCGGAGGGGAGTTGGCCACAGGGTGTGGTCAGTCCATACAGCCCCAAGTGACCAATACTGCGTTGCATGGCCTTTGGTTTGGCCACAGGGCCTGGTCAGCCTAAGCATCCTCAGGTGGCCAATACAGCTTTGCATGGCTTTTCTGTGTGCAAAGCAAGGTTTGGCTGCAGGTCCTGCACCCCAGCCCATCTTGGGTGGCCAAACTAGTAATAGCAGCCAAACTCTGCTGCACACTGACTTCAGCTGTGCACAGTGGAGTTGGCTTCAGGGAGTCTGAAGGCCATGCAACCACTCTACCATTGACAGCCAACTCCCTCTGTGGGCAGACAAACCCTGCTGCCCACCCCCTTTGACCATGTGCAGTGGGAACTGGACACAGGGCCTGGTCTCTGGCCAGGTCATGCTACCTAACTAGCACTGGCAGGCAAAATATTGCAAGCAGATAAGCCAGCACTGGGGGTGGACGGCAGCTCATGGCTAGAGTCAATGACCTCCACCCAACTGCCATGCACAGCCAACCCCCAAATGTGCATTGGGCTTGGCCCACACAACTTGACCTTTGATCAGACTGTGGTTTTCTTTTTATTTTGAACCTTGAATCCAGGGCAAGCTTTGTGCCTAGTATCGCAAATCTAATCATGTTTTACCAACCTATGAAGCTGCTTTTAGGGGAGGGGGGGGGTGGTTCCAAATACATTTCCATAATTTTTCCTTAGATGACACATGGGTTGGTGAAGCTTGCCTTGGGTGTATGATACATGTGCATCACACTTGCCCTGGATCCATGGTACCTTTTTGGAAGCTGCAAATTCCTGACACAGCCTTTGTCAGCTGATGTCTGTGGTACTTTTCTTGATACAGCGGAACCAGGCCATCATTTTAGGTATGAGGATCTGCAGAGCCCAAAAGAGATACAGTGGATCCCGCAATTCTATTGAAATGTTGTTTTATTTGCCTCAAGGGGGGACTCCCTCAAGGCCTCCTTACTTTGCCCTGAGGATGCAGTGTGCCCACCCTTTCCTCTCGTATGGATGGCCTTTTAATTTTTTCATCAGGATGGAGAGACCATGACCATGCCTGAGATTACTGTTGAAAAAGAAAATTTCCCTTGCGGCAGCTAATCAGAGCTCTCATTCCAAGTTCCAACTTTAGAACTGTGGATCTGAAGGCGATGATGTAGAAAAAGCACCCCTGTCCAATTGGAGTACTTTGTTTTTTACATTTCTGGATTTGGGGAGTAGTGTTAGATCACAAATGGCAGAGATATACAAAAGTATTAAACTTTAAAACTTATGCCTCAAACACTACTGAAAAGAGTTACATCATACCAACAAAAGCACATGCTCTGAGAGACGTTCTACCTCTATTGTAGGTTTTATAAAATTGGTCAGCAGTTCAGGCTGCAGACATGATTGAATTATGCTTCGGAGCTAAAATTGGAAAACTCGACTTTTTCAACCCCTTAACTTTTTTCCCTACACAGATCCACATGACAATTGACATACAGGACCTCAGCTGAAAATGCCAAGTGATTTCCTGATTTGGTGCAAATTCGTCCATAGGCTAAAAAACAATAGGACATTTAAAAAAACGCCTGTTCAGTGGAAAGTGAGGCAGAACCATAACCACAGAGTGGCATTTACTTGAGCTCTATTTTAATGCATGATAGGTGTACATAAAAAAGACGTCTATATTAGCCACCTTATAAAATTTTGAATGCAGCTACACAAAAACAGCTTAGCAGTTTTATACCAAACTTGGCATTAAAGGAGAACTTTGCATAGAAAGCTTGTTTTTCATTGGTGTAGATCCACTATTTAGTTATATATATATATATATATATATATATATTGCGAAATCCATAGGCTCCCGCAGTTGCCAAACACGGACACGGACCACAAAGTAGGTGCTGTTTTTTAATTATTTATTACGATGTCGCCATATATATATATATATATATTCCTCCTCTGTGGTCGGCGAGTTGATCCCAAGCAACCCAATCGTCAGTGGTGCACGCTAACAGCGCTTCGCCGCACGCTGTGTAAATAAAGTTTTTGAGGATTCCTCCACCAATAAAGGACTCCACGGCACTCCGGTCCAAATCAAAGGTGTTTATTCTGCTTTCACAGGCAGAGACATATACGGCAATGCGTTTCGGTGCACACAGGCACCTTGGTCACGACGCTGACCATGAAGCATTCAATTCCATTTAAAAAGAAAAAGGTGAACATAGTAGAAGGACAAGAGAGATAATGCAAAGTTCAGTACTGCGAATACGTCGCCATTTTGGAGTAGCTTTCACGCATGGAAGTCAATGACTCGATTATACTTATTACCAAGCATTCAGGTAACAGATAACTTATCATAGTACATAATCAAAATTAATTATTTCTTTACCAAATGCGTTCACATTCAGGCATTATTGGCACCTAAAACATGGTTTCGCCCCGGTGGGCTTATGTTATGAAACGAGGAAAAATAGAAAGGAAGAAAAGAAAGACTACCCGGGCCACCACAGTTTTCTTTCACCATGACCCAGAGTACGTATTTAAACAGATTCACTGTTCATAATGCCATCCAATATTGAAGTTCGATAATGAAATTAGCAAACTTAATAAAAACATCTATATGGTGAAAGAAAACTGTGGTGGCCCGGGTAGTCTTTCTTTTCTTTTCTGTTCTTTTCTGTTCTTTTCTTTTCTTTTCTTCCTTTCTATTTTTCCTAGTTTCATAACATAGCCCACTGGGGCGGAACCATGTTTTATGTGCCAATAAGGCCTCAATGTGAACACAGTGCTCTTCCTTGCCGGCTCTTCCCCCAGGGGATAAATTTGATGCAGTACTAGAGGCTATAAAACGCTCCCGTGTCTCCTTGGTATCCAAAATTGATAATATGGTGGCAGATCTCACATTACTTCATGCAGATCACAGAGAATTAACTGACCGAGCAGGGGCCAAAGAACAGGATCTCTCAGAGGTCCAACTCGCGAATAAATCGCTGGAGCGGCAGCTCCAACACTACGACACCAGGATCCAGCACCTAGAATCTAGGGTGGAGGATGCAGAGGGGCAAGGCACAACAACATTTGCCTTATAGGTCTCCCGGAGGGGCGGTGGGCCAGGATGCAGTCACATTTATGTAACAATGGACCAAGGAGCTATTGCCGGAGTCCTCCTTGTCGTCGTACTTCACTATTGAGAGGGAACATCGCATCCCTCTCTGCAACCTGCTCTGTGCTCCAGGCCCCAGCCTTTCATTTTCAAAGTAATGCATTTCCATGACAGAGGCACCATACTGCATGAAACCTGGAAGCTACAGGATGTCAGACTGAAAAACACCTGTGTAATGTTGTTTCCAGACTAAACCTTAGGGGTACCATGCCAGCACAGTTCATTTCTAGCAGTGAAGCAGCAACTTCGAACACTGGATATAAAATATTCCTTACTCTTACCTGCACGGTTGCATGTAGTGACTGCAGACAAAATAAGATTCTTTGATACACCACAAGATGCCTAGGACTGGCTCGAGGCAGCTTTCTGGGGAGGAGAGCAGAGAATCACAAGGAACACACTTGTATCGCGATGGTGGCATGGGAAACAACGTCCTCCAAGCCTGAAGGCAGTGCTGAAATTAGAGAAAATTATCATTGAGCGTAGGCGACCTGCCCAGCAGGCAGCACGGATTTCTGATCCAGTTAATGATTCTGACCGGGATGCAGCATCTACCTGATTGTCCGGGGACGAGGAGTCACTGGTAGCTTGCCCATCAGATACCAACTAGACAATTCTGCCAGATGTCACGCCACAGATGTCCGATGACATTATTTGATTTGTAATTTGCTAATGGATGTTAAATGTCTTATGCTGATTTTGCAGTATGCCCCTGTATATATTTTTGATCTATTGCATGCAAATTTTGTCTTTACAGGTCGTGGAGAGCTGGCTCCGGGGTTGGCAGATGGGATACTCTCTGCCTCTTTGGGCATACATTCCTGGGGGCAGCTCAACATTTGGTCACCAATTAGAATGCTTCCTGGGGTCCCACTTTATCCCTACTTTGATAGGGAATGTTGTTCTATCCGATCTGTGAAGCCACTCACCCCCCTACCCATATTGTTGAGCGTCCATTTTCTTAGACATAGTTTGTGTATTGGTTTCGGCAGCCTTTCCTTAAGGTCTGCCCTTTCGGTATTGACAATATGCCACGTTCACACCAGTTTCAAGTATTATGTTGTTTGGGTTCTGCTACACATGCTCTTTGTGGACTTTCAACCTTGCTCTCCCATGTAGTCACAAGTACACTCTCAGATTTTCATATTACACACTTTACCACCTAGACATAACATGACGCCTCAATGAATTATTACCTGGAACATTCGTGGTATGCGTACCCCATCCCGTCGCTATGCAGTATACTCATATCTCTAAAGACACCATGTCCAAATTGCTTTACTGCAAGAGTCACACTTAACACTCTCAGAAGCAGTGAAATTGCAATGCAGTTGGAGGGGGCGAGTTTTTGCCACAAACTTCTCCTCTTATGCCCATGGAGTATTAATTTGGGTCTGCCCGGGCACTCCTTTGCTTGCAGAGGAGGTTGTGTCCGACACAGACGGCAGGTATATTTTCATTAAGGGAAGACTTGATGGCCGTCTCCTCCTGTTAGGCAATATTTATGCCCCTCATACTGACCAGGGTTCTTTTCTGTGGTCATTACCACAAGTACTTTCCAAATTGCGTGATCTACCGTATTTGGTGGGGGGAGATTTTAATAGTGTTTGTACACGAGCCTAGACCGCTCCTTTCCCCCCTTATAGTGTACAGTGGCCTCTACTAATGCCTTCCTGCTAAGGGATTGGATACACCAGTGGGGATTGGTGGACATCTGGAGGTCTCGCAACCCCTTGACATGAGTATACTCTTTTTACTTTCTCCCACATAAATTACACGTCCGCATAGACAGGATACTGTGTACACCCAACATACTACCTTCCATCACCCATACCGATTATTTGGGCCGCATTCACTCTGATCACAACTCGCAATATATAAATGTCACTGGGACACTAGACCTTCCCCGGTCCCCACTTGGCGTCTACAATCAGCCATGCTAGAAAACCCCCCTTTCCGCGATTTCCTAAACACCGCTATTATCGAGTATTTTGATCACAACACAGACACAGCCTCCTCGGCTCGGTTAGAATGGGATGCATTAAAAGTGACATTGAGAGACTGCTGTCAGGGTCTGGGCTGTGGCATGCGGAGACAAGTGGAAGACGAACTGTCCAAGATAGAAGAAACCCTACTGGCCCTCCAAACATGCTCTGTCACTAAACCTTTGCATGAATCAGACCTTGCTGATGTGAAGAAAACGCATGCAGATCTGCTCGAGCGACTGTGATGCCTGAATTATGCAGCACACTCTGCCAATGTGCATGTGACTGCTGATCGTTCGGGGTCCCTTCTTGCCTGGCTGATTCGCCAGGAGCGGCCAGCGAAACCAATTAAGGTGCTGAGGTCTCCCGGGGGCGTGATGCATTACACACAACATGAAATTCGTGAGAAACTAGTTCTCCATTATGCTTCGCTCTACCCCTCGATGTTGATGGCACCTGTATCAGGTATCGACTCCTTCTTGTTGGAACTCTCCTTCCCCACACTGACTCCAGATCAGCGTTTGGACCTTGATGCCCTCATTACTTCTGCTGGGGTCCAGGCTGTGATGCAGACCCTTGCTACTGGGAAGGTGCCGGGCCGAGATGGCTTTCCATCTGAATAATATAAAGCATACACCGATCTTCAGGCCCCACATCTTCAGCCGGTCTATGATGAAGCGCTCCTCTCTTCCTACCTCGCTGATTCTCTTTTCGTGGCCACGCTTGTCTCATTACCGAAACTTGACAGTGATCCTGCACATCTGGGCTCTTATCGCCCATTGGCATTACTAAATACAGATTACAACATCCTGGCCAGGGTGTTAGCAGAGAGGCTGGCTCCACTAGTACCCTCTTTGATACACATCGACCAGAATGGTTTTGTCCTGGTGTGCACTACTTCTTTTAATCTATGCCACCTCTTCCTACTGATGCCATACGCCCCTCATACTTGGCTGCTGTCGGGGGGTTTAGTACTCAATCTAGAGAAGGCATCTAACACTATTAAATGGCCTTATCTTTTTGAGGTCCTTACAGCATTGGGCCAAGATATATCCGCTTGGTGAACCTTCTCTATGATAATATGACCTTAAGTGTCCGAACTGGATGCCTCGTCTCAACACCAATTAGAGTTTGTAGAGGCACTAGACAGGGCTGTCCCCTTTCTCCCTACCTTTTCTCCTTATCCATAGAACCCTTAGCTCTAGCTATGCGTTCTTCAGCATGGTCAAGGGGTATACCAATGGATGAGGATTTGCACGCAATATAATTATACGCAGATGATCTGCTGCTGTATGTTAGGGACGCCTGCTCTGCCCAGGTTGCCATACCTGACCTCCTCACTCATTTTGCAAGTCTATCGGGATTACATGTCAGTTGGGAAAAGTCCTGTTTGTTTTCCTTTGTTCCCAGCCTACCTAACGAAGCACTCATAATTAACGGATATCCTGTTACTTGGCAACTGACTATGTTCCATTACTTGTGCATTTGAATTTATCATACTGATCGGGATTTGCTTACAAGGGCACTCACTTCCTTAACTTCGCAGATGTCTTTTTGGAAGACACTTGCTCTCTCAGTTGCTGGGAGAGTCGCTCTTACTAAAATGGTGGTGCTACCACGTCTCCTTTATTATTTCATTAATCTGCCGCTGGACCTCCCTCCACCCTTCTTCCACTCCCTTGAACGCATGCTTCGTGATCTTATTTGGAACAGATCTCGCTGTAAGGTGGCACTTTCAAAACTGTATTTACCGTTGAGCCAGGGAGGATTAGCAGTGCCTAACTTGCAGCATTACTACTTAGTGTCCTAGATGCAGTGGGTGGCTCGCTGGGTGGCGGGGCTACACCGTTCGGAAACAGCGGCGGATGGTCCTCCTTATAGATTGAATGCTCTTCTTTATTTGTTTCACCCCTGTTCTAAGACATTCCAGCCTTTCCAACTACTATTACAGGTGGCCTATCATTGTTTCTGCCACTGCTTATTCCTCACCAAACAAATTACACCTTACAACCCGCAACACCATTATTAGGTATACCCTGGTGTAACAGAAAGACACTACTGGTTGAGCTCCCGGCATGGAATGCAACAGGCTTACATACACTGGGGGGCCTGTATCACGACTGTACACTCATGGCGTATGAAGCACTAATACAGGAGGTAGGATTGTCCCCTGGACACTTCATTAGACATGCCTCCTGCATTGGCACACTACAGCGCCACTAAGGAAACGTTACGCAAGAACTACAAACTCACCTCACACTCCAATATTTACACGTCATGGGAGAAGGGCGCCATCTCACCCGCTGGTTTGCGGACACACTTCATTTGCAGACTGCCAAGCAATTGACCACACCACTGGGAGACAGACCTGGCTCGCCCATGCACCTCTAAGGAATGGAACATGATTCTGGCAGGCCCTACATAGTCCCTCACTGCGCTAGATCCTGGTTAATGCAGTTTTACATTTTACATAGGACATATCTTACACCTGAGAAGATCAATCGTTATTTTCATAGACTATACACGGTTTGCCCCTGCTGTAGCCATCCTGATTCTGATATTTTACATATGCTATGGTCATGTCCCACATTACGGCAATACTGGGAGGAGGTAACTACCATTTGACTGCCTGTACCGACCGGCATCTTCCGTGCACATGGGAGGTTTGTATATTAGACATAGTCCCAAGAGATAAGAAACACAGGGACACTACTACACGCTTTCTGGACCTTGGCTTCATAGTAACCAAGCGCCTCATTATGAAGCACTGGAAGTCCAGTCAACCACCATCACTAATGGCCTTGTCATATTCCATCCTCAACTGGTTTAGAGCAGAGGGAGCCCCTCTCCGTAGGGAAGACACTCTAGGCCTACCCCTTTCATCCAAATGGGACACGATCTTGGCTGCCCGCAAAGCTGCATTATGTCCCGAAATTACTGATGCTTCTGACCCATAGCTCGTACCCGATCAGGAATACTTAAGCAGGCCATGATACCAATGTCTGCACTGTTCCATTACGTATATATTGAGATATGTGCTAAGTGACCCAGACCTTCACTGTGATGATGGTAATTTACTCAAGGCGAACTGGAATTGCATTCAGTGAGAGCAAACCTTCCTTGTTTTCCCCTTGTCCCCACCCCTCTTTACCCTACTCCCTCCTCATAATGTTTACCCTTACTCCCTCTGAGCTAACTGATTGCTTACAGTTATTTAGTTTATATATGTTTGATGTCATTACCATGGAATGTTGCGGACAGTATGGCTGCACACTGACTGTTCACCTTGGGAGGCATCTCTTGCTCCTGTTTCTTCCCTCACAGGCCAGTCATTTCTTGATCTATGGGGAAGTGTACGCTAGACCAACTGTAATGTGCTCGTCCATGTCTCATTTTTGTCACCCATTCAATTATTAACACCCTTATAATTTTATTCTGCCTGATATTGAACTGTAAGTGTATTATGGAAAAATTTAATAAACAGATCTAACAAACAAAAAAAACAGAAATGTAGGGGACCATTTAGAAGTAAAGTTTATTCAGATCTGAACTTTCGTTAATTTTGGGGTTTTCTGTGAAGGAGCGGAGACCCACACATTGAATTGAGCTCTTTGCAATTTAAAAATTGTTGATCTACTTGCATCACAGGTTAGGTTTACTGGCATCGCTTAAAACGCTTTTGCATTAAGGAAACAAATATCCAAAGACAAAGGAATGTTGGTTAGCTAGGTGATGTAGTCCATAAATTGGACATCCCTGAAAGAAAATAATTACCCACTATCTTCTCCATGGATTGTACATGAGAACTGCTGATCTCTATTCGCCGTCTCCCTAAAATCTTAATTTTGCAAATGGCATAGGTTGGCATTTCCACTATCAATATGATAATATAGTTGAATTAGGGCATTCCTTGCTGATACGATGTGACAGATAAAGTAGAGAGGGGGCATAATCGGCACAAATACATGCTTTCTTTGAAAGATGGGGATCTTTTGTCACAGACAGTGTTCAAATTAAAGAAATATCATACCACTGCCTCAAAGAGACATGAGACTAATTAGGTAGATGTAAACACAAAAGGGCCACTTGATTAGGGATAATTAACAAATATGTATCCTGTATAGCCTGTATCATCTTAGCTATTATGCTTTTGAAATCCTGATTGAATAGAAAATAGGTATATAATTGACTTGGAACACTGGCTGCTTTTTCTGCAGAGAAGTAACGTATATCATCGCTTTAGTTATTGAGATTGCGCGCGACCCTGCCTTTGGATGCAATTAATCTAAATTGCATATGGCATTCGAAACATAAAGAGTAGCACAAAAGGATTTATAGAAGTAGACTGTCAGGTCAGCACGACTCACAGTCTGCCTTACTTGAATAGGGCTAATTGCCTTTATAATTTCATCCTGATATAATTTGCATTGAAGTCCCTATTCATCTGTTTGAGACCTGAAATGTTCTAGGACTCACTTCAGAACATCATTGCCATGGGTTAGGAGGGGAAGTGCACTTGAATGTGCAAAATATGTTACATGTCTACTTTCTGGGACCTATTAAAGCAACAAAAAAACAGAAGAAAAGAACAACTACGGTAACTATAAGTTCATGTGCATTATTTTGGCTATGACATCAGGCCATAAATAAAATAATACTTATCGCTGCGAGCTCCTCCGTCTTTGGGGATCTGCCTTGTTCTGTTTTTGTTTTGTGTTCCTGGGAATAAGAAGCATATTTATGTTATTTGTCCTGAAGAAAGGAAGCACAAGGCTAACCCAAGTTGAAACTAGTAGTCCGATTCCAGATTTCTTTTGTGAAAAAGCCAGTTCTAGATTAGGTGAGTGCTTCATACTCTTTCTTTCTTTTTACTGTTACCAGAGTTATTTTGGGCATTTAAGTTACTGATATCTTTTATTCATACAGATAAGCCTCACCATACAGTATTTGGACTAGTGTTTAATCATTGGAAGAGGGGAAACATTCAGGTACTTATATCACAGCCTTTTTGTTCTCAGCATAATCTCTTAGTATTTATTGTCCACAACTCACTTCTTCCTTGTTGCCTCATGTAGGAATTTTCCTGATTGCCTGAATGGACATCCGACCAGAAGACATCACAGGACGTTGTTTCTCTCTTTTCCCTTCCCCTGATTTGCCATTGTGCTTTGACGTTGTTGGGCACCATTGGTGGACAGGGGACGGTGGGATTTTTTCCATCTTGCATGTTGTTCCTGCGGAAATCTTGGTAAGAGCTTGACAGAACGTGAAGCCCACGCTTAATTTTTCCGCCTGAACAATATGGAAGAAGTCACTTGCAGACCTAGCACACATGATTGGTGTTCGAAATGGGGGTCTCTAGTTGGCAGAGGTAGGTACCTTTGTCCAAATAGGGATCCTTGCTTCTAGTCAGGGTAAGGGGTATACACTTCTAAAATAACCCCTGCTCACCCCCTTGTTAACTTGGCACGAGCAGAGAGGCTTATCTCAGATGCGTTGTGTAAAGCATTTGTGAACACATACAGTAATACAGTGAAAACACTACAAATGGACACCACACCAGTTTAGAAAAATAAGTAATATTTATCTAAACCAAACAAGACCAAAATGACAAAAAGCCACAATACAGTAATAAAAATTAAGGGTGGGCGGAATTTGCGGAATTGCGTTCCGCGAAATTCCGCGAAACGGCAAAAAATCTCCGCGAGCACGCGGAATTTCGCATGCTCGCCGAGATTTTGCTGCGCCCCTTTATATCTGTAAGTGCTTCCTGTTGAGGTTTAATTTTTGTGACAGGAGCATCGTGCCAGCCCAGAATGAATCCTGCCCTGCATATTTATCCAAGAAGATGAGTCCGTTTTGTGCAATACCTCTACTCAGCTGGAGTACTTTCTACTGGCTAATCAGTAAGTGCTACCTCGTTGGGTAAATGTATAGTGCCTTTCCTACACTACACTACAGCTGCGTAAAGGACCTGAAGAATTTTCCCCAGTGACCTGTGTGTCTGTAACTTTGCCACCGCGCCGAAAGCACCGGGGTCCTTTGATTAAGCTGTCCATCATAGTGGGGAAAGGGCGGGAAGACGGTGCATACCACTAGTGTATGTGGGGCGAGACCAAACGGGCGGGGCTTCTAGGCCCGTTCACATGCCTCTTGTTTATAAAGGGTCAGAGCAGGATCTCAGCGGCAGACGAGGAGAAGGAACCTCCTGGTAACAGGAACTACACGAGTATTGCGCTCGAGAAAATCAAGGATGCAAAGACCTCCATCAAGGATTACAGCTAACTTTTCAGGGTGGCAATGGAGAGAAGGCACATCTGCTTAATCACGCTCACGAATTCTACACGAGGATTGCGCTCGAGAAAATCAAGGATGCAAAGACCTCCATCAAGGATTACAGCTAACTTTTCAGGGTGGCAATGGAGAGAAGGCACATCTGCTTAACCACGCTCACGAATTCTACACGAGAATTGCGCTCGAGAAAATCAAGGATGCAAAGACCTCCATCAAGGATTACAGCTAACTTTTTCACGTTGGAAATGGAGAGAAAGCACATCTGCTTAACCACGCTCACGAATTCTGCACACCTACCCTGCATATTTATCCAAGAAGATGCCTCCGTTTTGTGCAATACCTCTACTCAGCTGGAGTACTTTCTACTGGCTAATCAGTAAGTGCTACCTCGTTGGGTAAATGTATAGTGCCTTTCCTACACTACACTACAGCTGCGTAAAGGACCTGAAGAATTTTCCCCAGTGACCTCTGTGTCTGTAACTTTGCCACCGCGCCGAAAGCACCGGGGTCCTTTGATTAAGCTGTCCATCATAGTGGGGAAAGGGAGGGAAGACGGTGCATACCACTAGTGTATGTGGGGCGGGGTCAAACGGGCGGGGCTTCTAGGCCCGTTCACATGCCTCTTGTTTATAAAGGGTCAGAGCAGGATCTCAGCGGCAGACGAGGAGAAGGAACCTCCTGGTCACAGGAACTACACGAGGATTGCGCTCGAGAAAATCAAGGGTGCAGAGACCTCCATCAAGGATTACAGCTAACTTTACAGGGTGGAAATGGAGAGAAGGCACATCTGCTTAACCACGCTCACGAATTCTACACGAGGATTGCGCTCGAGAAAATCAAGGATGCAAAGACCTCCATCAAGGATTACAGCTAACTTTTCAGGGTGGCAATGGAGAGAAGGCACATCTGCTTAATCACGCTCACGAATTCTACACGAGAATTGCGCTCGAGAAAATCAAGGATGCAAAGACCTCCATCAAGGATTACAGCTAGCTTTTCAGGGTGGCAATGGAGAGAAGGCACATCTGCTTAGCCACAACCTCGCTCACAGAATTGGAGCTTCAACTCGGGCACCTGCTTTATTTATACCCGAATTCCGTTCCGCTCGCGGATCGCGGAAGTTTTGACATTTCCGCGTTCCGCGCGGAATGCGGAAATGCCGAAATTTCGCAAGTTCCGCGAGCGGAACGGAATTTGCCGCCCAGGGTTAATAAAAATATGACTTTCAAAGGGTAGAAATAGTTCAGTTCAAAGCAAATTGCAGATGCAACACTTTTCACACAAAGTACCTTTGATGCGTCTTGCACACAAACAAAAAGGGTCGCAGGGAAGGTGATGCGTCGGTTCCTTACACTCGGGAAAGGTGATTCGTCGATTCCTTGCTCCAGGGTAGGTGATGCGTTGGTTCCTTACTGCTGCGCAGGGGAGGTGATGCATCAGTTCCTTAACGGAGAGGAGGTGATTCGTCGGTTTCTTACTGTATCCCCTAATGATGCAACAGACTTGGCGCCTCCATGCGATGCAACAATCCGGGACATTGCCTGGGTTCTTGCAGCCGCACAGCAGGCCTTGCGTCAGAATCGGTGCGGTGATCTCGGATTTTGGAGATCGGTGCATTCGATGCGGCATGCAGCGATTTCTGGAGCCGCGCGCAGGCGCCGCGACAACTTCTTCGGCGATGCATCGGAAATAGATGCGGTGTGTCACGCTTCTCATTGTGGAGTTGCTTTTCCAGCTCCCAACAGCCAGAACAACCTCCAGAGGCCCAGAACAGCTACAGGCACCTCTTGGCAGGTCATAACTTTCAGCAAGGAAGTTCAGGGGAGCTGGGGTTATAGTCTTTGTGTCCCTGAGACTTCAGAAAAGGAGGCAAGCTCAGTTTCAAGCCCTTGGAGATCTTCCTTAAGCAGGGGACACAGCAAACATCAAAGTCCTTTTCCCTTCCCTTGGCAGAAAGTAGCCACTGCAGGCCAACCCCAGACAGCAAACAGCACAGGGGCAGTATTCTTCCTCAGTTTCTCCAGTTCTACTCTTTGGCAAAGGTTCCTCTTGATTCCCCAGAAGTGATCTAAAAGTTTGTGGTCTGCACCCCTCTTTTTATACAGCAAACTCCTATGTTCTCAGGTGGCAGAGAAGCCCTGTGCTCAGTCAAAATCAGTTCTGTCCTCTCTGGTGCAGCTTCCTGACAGGAGGTGGAGACAGCATTGTGGAAGGCAGACCAGGCCCATTCAGGAGAAAGGAAATCTCCTCCCCCTACTCTAATCTCAGCGCAGGTCTATTCAGCCCAGTCCTGACTCATCCAGACTCTCTGCAGCCACTGTGCATCCCCAACCCCTGTCACTCCAAAGACAGACAGTCAATACACATCCTAGCAGAGGCACACTGGATGGCTAAGCAAGAAAATACCTACTTTTTGAAAGTGGAATTTTCAAACACAGAATGTAAAAATCACCCTCACTAAAAGATGCATTTTAACATTCTGAGTTCAGGCATACTAAACGTTATTTTCCTACCTTGTTCCCAGGGGTAGTTATGTTTATAAGATGTTATAAATCAAACTCCCCATTCTATCGTATGGGAACAGGTAGCCTTGCAATAGTGAAAAACGAAATTGGCAGTATTTCACAATCAGGACATGCCACACAAATCAGGGCATGTTCTACCTTTCACATACACTGCACCCTGCCCACAGGGGTACCTTGGGCCTACCTTAGGGGTGACTAACATGTAAGAAAAGGGAAGGTTAGGGCAAGTGGGTGCACTTGCCAAGTCGACATGCTAGTACCAGACTGCACACAGGCTCTGCAATGGCAGGCCTGAGACCTTGTTGCAAGGCTGCTTGTGTAGGTGGCACAATCAGTGCTACAAGCCTACTAGTAGCATTTGATTTACAGGCCCTGGGCACACACAGTGCACTGTACTAGGGACTGACTAGTAAATCAAATATGTATGCCAATCATGAAATCACCAATCCATAACAACAATTTACAAAGGGAGCACTTGCACTTTGGCACTGAACAGCAGTGGCAAAGTGCCCAAAGCATCTAGACCAGCAAAACCGAAGTCCAACACAGAGCAAAATAACAGGAGGCAAGGCAAAAATACAGGGGAAACCCACGCCAATGATGCCAGGTCTAACAATTGGCAATCTCCAAAAGGAGACCCAAGCTTTGTCCTTACGAGTGGATTCTTTACAACGGGGCATGAGACCGGATGCTAGTGTAGGGAACATGGCAGAGGGTGCAGGGAGTTAATACCCACTTCAATCATCTTCCATTACAGGTACCCAGGTACTACATGTAACTACTCCTCCTTCTATTCCATTGGCCCCTCCTGAAAGATTCATGGGAGGCCCTACAAAATTTGCTACCTTTATCAGCCAACGCCAGCTCCATTTTATGTGCAAATCCTCCTGTTTCCCAAACGAACAAGCTAAAGTGGCATTCGTAATTTCCTATTTTGGTGGACGAGCAGCAAGTTGGTCCATTCCGATTATAGAACAGAATGATCCTTTACTGTATAATTATTCAGCTTTTAAAGAAGAATTAAGAAAATTGTTTGACAGGCATTCTTTTATGCAGTCAGTAGACACTGAATTATTAAATTTAAGACAAGGAACGAAGGATCTAATGACTTACATTGCTACCTTCAATAGGTTGGTAGCAGAAGCGGGGTGGCCAGAAGAAAAGTGTAGTGCATTATTCTACAGAGCCCTTAAGGATGAACTGAAGGACTTGTTAGCCCAAGTAGTTGATAGTCATCAATGTTCTCATAGATTTAATAGTGAAACTAGATCAACGACTAAATGAAAGAAAAAGGGAGAAGGGGCACTCTGAGGTACGAACAACTGTATACAAGGAAAGAAAAACAGAAATTGAGAAGCCTATAGAGGAACCAGAACCAATGCAGAAAGGGATCCTACAGGATCCCCTTACTGAAGAAGAGAGACAGAGACGGCGAGATAAAAACTATGTATGTACTGCGGCAAACAGGGGCATATTCTTAGAGAATGATCCGTGAAACCAAAGAAAAGAAACAGCCTGGAAAACTCATAAGCCTGAAATCTGGTGAGACAAGGATTTTGGGTGAGTCAGGATTGATCGTCTCACAACACATTTTTCAAAGAGATTCTCCGTCGTCCTCTCATAATTTTTTTCTTCCATCTCAGTTGAGATGGGAGCAACAGATTTGTAGTTTGCAAGTTATGCTGGATTCAGGTGCCGCAGGCAATTTCATGGACCTTCATTGGGCAAAAGGTCAAAATATTACATTTGTTTGTAAAGATTCTTGGGAATGGGGCGCTAGAGGGCGCCAGGCAAGATGGCCGCATGTTAGTGTAGCTCGGCCAGGGTGATCGCCAATCCGCCCATAATCCGCCTGACAAACACTGCATCTCCGCTGCTGAACGCGGTGCTGTACATTGGAAATCCCCCCGCAGCTGGGGGGGGGTCTCAACGACGGCTGGGGGCGCCGACAACGCGGTGAAAGCTGCACCCTGGAGCCTGGCCCGGTGGAGGGCTAAAATGGCGGCCGCAGTTCCCGAGCACTGAAGAGTGGAAACGAGTGCGGCTCCAACAGGCGTGCGGAGGGGGAAAATTGCCGTGCCCTCCTGCGGAAACGGCGCAATCCTGGACTGAGGCTCTGATGCTGGCGATGAAAGTGCACTCCTCGCTGGGCCACTCGTGAACGGCTGCCGGGCCTGCTGCGGAGAGGTGATTTGCCCTGGTGGGACGCGGCGCTGGCTGTGTGACGGGGGTGCCCGAGGTGGCGGACGATCCTCCCCCCCCCCGGCGGGAGTGCTGACGGCCGCATCTGGCGACTATCTGATCTAGGCGCAGCTGCGGAGCAGATTGGCTGCAGACATCAGGCGAAGGCCCGTGGAGCCCCGCGTGCACCGACGGAGAGAGAAGTGCCTGCTACGGGCTGCGGTGAGTGGGGCGCGGCTGAGCTTAGGCCTGCTGCTGCGGAGGCGGGAGTGGGCCTGTACGCTACGCTGCGGCCTGCGAGTTGTGGCCTGTGTGCGGGGCGTGCGGTGTGCTGTGGCGGGCCTGGGCCCTGAAGGGTGATTGCCGGCGGCTGCCCGGGGGGCATTGCCTCGGATGTGAGCATTGAGTGTGGGCCTCGAGTGGGACGTGGATATCCTGGAGCCGTCCCCCCCTCCCACTGAATATCCTGCTGTGCACCCCATAACCCGTCTACAGTGGCCAGGACCATAAGGGACAGATGCTGGGGCGCCCCTGGCATTCCTGGTGATATCGGCGACGGCCATGCGGGGCCCCTAAGTGGTGCTGATGTGGACTGGTCCGGGCCCTTGCTTCGACAGTGTGCTGGTATAGGTGGGCCTCTGATACACCACAGTCTAAGCTACTACGAGGGGACTGCATCTGCAGGCTGTGGCTGCTGCTTACTGGCTCGGAATCTATCACCTGCGGTTCGCACGCACCTGGGACCTGACTGGGGAGTGTAACGTTCAAATTCCGGTACGTTGGTGGCGGCCATGGGTAGAACAGATAAGACACAGCCACACCTCACGTTCGAGGCGCGAAAAACTACCAGGCCGCAGCAGAGGGCCGCTTCAGACTCCGAGGCCGATGCCCCGGGTGAGGGAGCTTCCGTGCTAGAAACGACCTTGCTTGCTATGCAAAAGAGTCTGCAGGCTATCGAAGAGAACATGGCGGCAATGAACCATAGACTTGACCACGTGGACTCTCAACTGGAGAAACAAAATGCGAGGATGGGGGAGATATAGCAGCGTGTCTCCACAAATGAAGATGGCCTTAGTGAAGTGGCGGACAAGGCTTTACACATGGAAAAGGTCCTGGCACTTATTGAGGCAAAAAACGAGGATTTGGAAGCCCTGTCGCGCCGCAATAACATTCGCGTCACGGGTCTGCCGGAATCCACCAACACCGGCAAGATGGAGACTTTCATGGAGTCCATGCTCAAAGATATTTTCGGCCCCGAAAATCTCTCCCCTATGTTCATAGTGGAGCGGGCACACCGCTCGCTGGCGGCGCGACCGGTGCCGGGTGCTCCCCCCGCCCTATAATAGCCCGCCTGCTGAACTATCGAGACTGGGACGCCATTCTGAGACTGGCGAGGGAGAAAGGCACTATCCAATATCAGGGGAACATGCTGTCTATGTTTCCGGATTTCACTGTGGCCGTCCAGGCAGCACGACGAGAATTTGGTCCCGTTAAAAAAGCCCTACAGACCGAAGGTATTCCCTACGCCATGCTCTATCCGGCCCATTTACGGGTCGGCCAAGATGGGGACAGCAAGATCTTTACGACTCCCAAAGCAGCAATGGACCACGTGAAAAAGTTGAAGCGGAAGCGAACTGCGCCAGCTGCGGATTTGGACAACGAGGCACAGTAATTCGGTGCCTGGGGCGTACTATGTCTCCAGCCACAGTTTGGGTGTTGTAGATATGCTTGAATTGTTTTCGCTGTGTCCCCTTGACCACGCTACAGTTGGGCTGCACTGCGCCTCAACTGTCCCCCATGTTTCGGGGTTGGACACTAAGGGGACTCTGGTGTGTGATGTCCTCCTGTACGACGTACCGGGCTACTTCTGATATAAGTTCTGATTATTGTTCTAGATTCTCATAGAGGACTCCTCCTTATTGATGATACCGCATAGTGGCAGCAGTAGGTTTGATGCAAGTTGGTTGATGTATGCTTGCCAATCCTCGCACATTTCCTATACCTGATCAGCCTCCTCCCGCTTTGTGGGAGGTTCGTAGCTCTCTGGTTTCCCCCCCATGGGTGCTCCCCAAATAAGAACTTACATATGTTGCTCCCCATGTTGGGGATTGGTTTTTTTGGGATGGGATGGCTTTGGCATGTTCGGGCCGCTGAAGTGGGTGGGGGGTTGTGGGGGGTGGGCTCGGTGGGTTACTAGGCGCTTTTTTTTGTTAGTGTAGCGCACCCCTTCGGACGCATCTTCAGTTTCGCTTTCACAATACTTCGTACATCTGACCGTACCATTCCATGGGAGGTAACTTAAAGTTCCTCACCTGGAATGTGCGCGGCTTAAATAATCCCAAGAAGATACGGTCAGTGTTAGCACAGCTAGACAGACTGCATGCCCAGGTGGTATTCCTACAGGAGACACATCTTACTCAACAATCGGAAAAGAATGTAGGCTCCCGATGGGCTGGGCTGAGGGTGGCTTCCTCGTACTCCTCTTATGCCCGGGGGGTGATGATTTTGGTGAAGAAGGGGGTCCCCTTCACCGTGCTGCACACGGAAACTGACACACAAGGCAGGGTAGCGATTATCCATGGGCAGCTCGGGGGCATGGAGGTCCTTTTAGTAAATGTCTACGGCCCAAATGTAGACGACCCTTCTTTTTTTGCAGATGTTTGGCGCCGCATCTCCAAATTCTCTCTGGCTGAGTTGATCGGGGGGGGATTTTAATGCCTGCTTGGACGGCCAACTGGACAAACAGGGGTGCGGCGCGCTGCGCCACAGCCAGGCGACTGAGGCAATACTGGGATTTCTGGATGCAGGGAATATACGAGATATATGGTGTGTGAGGCATCCTGGTCTAAGGGAAAGCACATTTGTGTCTACTGTGCATGGCTCATGGTCCCGCCTGGACTATTGGCTCCTTTCTGAGATAGCATGTACCTGGGTGCTAGATGTACGCCACTTAGCCAAAACATTGTCAGACCACTCCCCCGTGCTCTTAGAGATGCAAGCCCCTACCTGTGAGCGCCCCCCGTTTCAGTGGCGACTACAGCCCTTCTCACTTACAGACCAGGTGTTCAGATGCACCGTTGGCGCGGCCATTAGGGATTTTTTTAAAGAAAATGCTGGTTTGGTCGACAGCCCTGGGACTCTATGGGAGGCATTTAAAGTTACTATTAGGGGTATCTGTATGGGCGCACAGGCCGGGGTTCTAAAAGATCTACGACGCCGAATGCATAAACTTAGCGATGAGATATCTGCTTTAGAACGTGAATACACACAACATCCTACTCCACATATACTTGCTACCATTCGGGGGTTGGTAACTGAATATAATGACACTGCGGATCAGGAGATAGCGCACAGGTCACGACGCTTTACGGCACGGTATTATGGGGAGGGGGGCCGTCCAAGTCGCTCACTGGCCCAGAAACGGACTACGCCTCGGACTCAGGTATACCTTACGGAAATGCTGGACTCTGAGGGAGTGCCACGCTATACAACCCCGGAGATCAGTGAGGTGGTGTTGGATTACTACTCCGACCTGTATGGACAGCGTGGGCAAGTGTCAGCCACTGATATACATGCTTATCTAGACGACGTAGCTCTAGGCTGGCTGTCGCTCAACCAACGCGAATACCTCACCCAACCTTTTGATGAGGACGATGTGAAAAAGGCCATCAAGTCCTTGCCCACCAGCAAAGCTGCTGGACTGGACGGACTCCCAAGCGAGTTCTACAAGGCTTATGCTGACGAACTGGCGCCTAGACTCCTGGATGTCTTTGCGGAAGCGTATGATAGTGGCAGGCTCCCCCCCTCACTAAAGGAGGCTCTACTCGTTATGCTTCTTAAGCCTGACAAGCCGGCTAATAGCTGTGACTCCTATCGCCCACTCTCCATTATAAATATTGATGCCAAAATTCTGGCGAAAATGATCGCCAGCAGACTCCAGCCCTTGATCCCCAATCTGGTCCTCCCGGATCAGTCCGGCTTTGTCCCTGCCCGCTCTACGGCCCACAATTTGCGCACTATCTTCTCTACCCTACATTTCTTTGGGGCCAACTTTCAAGCAGCTGCTGTGCTGCTTGATGCAGCCAAAGCATTCGATTCTTTGCAGTGGGAGTTTATGTTTACAGTGTTGCTCAGAATGGGGCTACCCCCCTTCTTCCTGAAGTGGATTCACCTTCTATACGAGGCACCGGCTGCACGAACCCGGGTCAATGGTTGGATATCAGCTGCGTTCTCCATCCAGCGAGGTACTCGGCAGGGCTGCCCCCTTTCTCCGATGCTCTTCGCGCTCGCTCTGGAACCACTGGCTTGCAAGCTCCGCCAAGGCCACGCGCAGGAGGCACTGCGATTTAGACAGCGCCCATTGGTAGTCTCAATGTACGCCGATGATATGCTGCTGTATGTCTGTGAACCTGAAACATTTCTCCCAGAGTTACTTCGGGAATATGTGAAATTCGAACGATTCTCAGGGCTCGGCATCAACTGGGCAAAGTCAACGGTGCTTCCTCTTACAACTGGCACGCGGCGTATGGAGCTGGATTTTCCTCTAACTTGGTCCACCGACCCTGTACAGTATTTGGGGGTTTGGCTCCACAGAGACCCAGAGGTAGTCGTTACCGAAAATTATGGTAGGGCCCTAGTACAAATTACCGAATGAACTGCGCGTTGGGCCAAACTCCCTCTCTCCTTGGCGGACCGCATAGCAGTAGTTAAAATGACGATACTGACTAAACTTCTTTATTTGTTTATTAATATCCCTATCCGCCTTAATCTTGCGCTGTTTAACTCCTTACAGTCTGCGCTACTCTCCTTTGTATGGGGTGGCAAGAAGCCCCGGTGTAGCTGGGAGGTCCTGGTATTGCCATTCGAGCGTGGGGGTTTCGAAGCCCCTGACCTACGCTTATATTATCTATGTGCACAGGCCCAGTTTGCCCACTATTGGTTCTTCCCACAGCGCTACCAACCACATGTTGCTATCGAAGCTGACGCAGCTCTCCCAATGGCTCTGGCTGCGACAGCCTTGTCTGGGGGGAATGGGGGACCACGAATGGAAATTAACCCTGCACTGTGCACGGCATGGGCGTGGAAGACGCTCGCTACACGTGCACAATTGCCGTACCTCTATGCCCCAAGGCTACCACTATCAGCACACCCGGATATCTCTGCTGCGAAAGAACCTGCAGCTCTTAAGGCATTAGGCGCGGTGGGGGTAACCCAATTAGGGGATCTCTACAAACAAGGCCAGTTTCGATCTCTTGGTGACATACAGGGCGGTAGGGACCGGGGTTCATGCTTGGGTTCACTTATGTGCGGGTGAGGCAGGCAATACGTGCTAGTTACCCTGATTACCCTGCAGAACCCACACCGTTGTTGGCACTGCAGGCGGTGCTGGGGGCGCAGACCGCACAGGTCTGATAACGAAACTGTACACTACGTCTCTCAGAGAGAGGGAACAGCTGGATACCCCTGCGTACGGCAGATGGGTCGCCTTGCTTGGGACCTCGCTGACACCAGAGATGTGGAGGTTCTGTTGTATCCTTACTGGCAGACTCAGTGCAAATTGTAATCTCCGCATCATCCATTTTAAATATCTGCATCAGCTGTACTACACCCCGCTGCAATTGATGCGATTTGGTCTACGGGACAGCTCCTGCTGTGTGAGATGTGGGCAGGGGGATGCGGGCTTCCTACATCTGGCTTGGTCTTGTAAAAGTGTATATAGATTTTGGGGTAAAGTTACTGACCTGCTAACGAGGGTTGTGGCTGAACCTGTGCAATGTACACCTGAGGTCTGTCTATTAGGCTGGGTACAGTACTTAAAGCCCTGCAATCGCAAACTGGTGGCCGTCTCGACCTTGTTGGCCAAGAGAGCTGTGGCGAAGTGCTGGGGCTCTAGACTCACCCCAACTTTACATAAATGGGTCCGAGACTTACTATATTGTAAAGAACAACTTGGGACATACGCTGAGGAGTTGCCTGAAGCCTCCCGCCCCAAGGACTTTTGGGCTCCACTTACAGTATATCTCCTTACAAACCCGGATATGCAATGAATGCTGTACACTGATGTTTTTAACTGTGTTAAGTCTTGGGATTCACATGTGATATATGACCATAATAGAGACGGGATGCTATGCTGGGGTCGTAATGTTACTTACTAGTGCCACCGGAGGGGGGGTTGTGGGATTTGGGAGTTTTTTACTTGTTTCTTCCTGTTTTCTATCATAAAATGGTGCTTGTACTTACTCAATCGCTATTTCTATTTGGCCTCCTGTGAGAGGGCCCAATGTGTACTTTACAAGCTGCTCAATAAACAAATAAATAAAATTAAAAAAAAGATTCTTGGGAAGAGGTTAAGACCATAGATGACAGTCATATTAAGTCTGGTCCCATAATGCATGCTACTGCAGAAATCATGTGTGTTAATCAAGAAACCCATTAGGAAACCATATCCTTTGACCTCATTCAATCTCCCCAGTTTCCAGCCAGCGTAGGTCTTCAATGGTTATGCCAGCATAACCCACTAATTGACTGGAAAAAATCACTAGTATCTTTTAGTTCTGAATTCTGCACTACCAACTGTGAAATGAATGGAGGGGATTCAGGGAAAGTGGCCATAATCACAGACTCTAGTACCCCTGACTTGCCTACCTGTTATTCCGACCTGAGAAACATTTTTGATAAAGAAAAGGACACCATCCTTCCGCCTCACAGATCTGATTATTGTAGAATAGATTTGGTGGCTGGTTCTCGTATACCATGTAGCAGATTTTATGCGTTAACTGAAAAGGAGAATACATACTAACGTGAATACCTAGAGGAGACGCTTAAATTGGGTTTATCCGGCCCTCTCGTTCCCCTGCCGCCTCGCCTCTTTTTTTTTATCCCAAATTGCGAAGGGGGCCTTAGATGTTGTATTGATTATAGGGCTTTTAATGAGGTGACTATAAAAAAATTATACCCTTTGCCATTGATCTCATCCCTACTCGATCAAGTAAAAAATGCTAAAATCTTCACCAAGTTGGACCTACGTGAAGTGTATCCTCTGGTGAGGATCAAGGAGGGGGACGAATGGAAGATGGCATTTTGCAGAAAATTTGGCCTCTATGAATATTTGGTGATGCCATTCGACCTGTGCAGTGCCCATCTGCTTTTCAGTTCTTCATTAACGATGTGTTAAGGGATATGTTAGATTCTCACGGAATTGCATATATCGATGATATCCTGATCTACTCCTCTTCAGTCAAGGAACATGAAAAACATGTTAGAACTCTTCTTGAGAGGCTGCGAGATAATCATTTGTACTGTAAATTGGATAAATGCCAGTTTCATATCTTTCAAATATGTTTTTTGGGGTTCATTCTATCCCCCAAAGTGGAAGCTATAACTAATTGGCCGTCTCCCAAAAATGTAAAAGAAATACAAAGTTTTCTGGGTTTTGCCAACTTTTACAGGTGCTTTATTGAAGACTTTTCAAACCTAGCCTCTCCCATAACTAGGCTATTAAAAAAAGGGGTTGTGTTTGAATGGACCACAGCTGCTGAGGAGGCTTTTTGTAAAATGAAAGAGGTTTTCACTCATGCTCCCATACTAAAACACCCAAAACCCTCTATACCTTTATCGTAGAAGTAGATGCCCCGCAAATAGTGGTAGGGGGTATCATATCACAAAGAGACCCGAATACATGATATCTTCATCCAGTAGCATATTCCTCACACAAACTGATGCCTGCTGAACAGAATTATACTCACGGAGACAAAGAGTTGCTTGCCAGTAAGAAAGCCTTTGAAGAATGGCGTCAGTACCTATTAGGAGCACTACATAGGATTACAGTACTTACTGATCATAGGAATCTGCAGTTTTTAAAATCCGCTAGAGCCCTATCCATGAGACAATTATGTTGGACACAATATTTTAGTGCCTTTGATTTCATTATACAATTTCAAGCTGGGAAGAAGAATGGGAAGGCAGATGCTTTATCCCATTTAGGCTATGAACCTGAGGAACCCTTGTGTCACACTCCCCCTATAATAGCTAGGGAACGTATCATCTGTGCCATTTGTTCTGAAGAAGAATTCATGAAAGCAGTGGTTGAGGCACAACATTCCGGAGAACTAGAAGAACTAACACAACAATATCATGCAATTAAAAAGCAAAATCTATTATACATTCAGGGGGGATTGGTCCTCCCTACACAACCCTTGCAACAACAAACACTAGAGTGGTGCCACACCCATCCACTCTCTGGACATCCTGTGTATATGAAAACGTTAGAAATACTACAACATCATTTTTGGTGGCCCAATATGACAACCAATACTAAACACTATGCCCAGACGTGCCATGTATGTGCCCAAGGGAAAGCATCTCATAAGGCAACTATAGGATTGTTGCACCCTTTACCTGTACCTCCTAGTCCATGGCACACTGTTTCTATGTATTTAATTGTTGAATTGCCCAACACCACCCAAGGGAACACAACTCTTCTTGTAGTTGTAGATTTATTAACCAAAATAGCCCATTTTGTCCCTTTGAAAGCAGTTCCTACATCCCAACAACTGGCTTCCCTGATTGTGCAGCACATAGTCCGGTTACATGGTCTCCCTTCTGTTATGGTGTCAGTCAGAGATTCCCAATTCATTTCTACCTTTTGGAAGTGTTTGGGTACCTTGTTGCAAATTGATGTGGGATATTCATCAGGTTATCACCCTCAAACCGATGGCCAGAGTGAAAGAGTGAATCAATATTTGGAACAATACCTGAGATGTCAGCTTTTAAATTCTACTTCAGATTGGGACACACTCATTTGGATAGCAGAATTTTCTTATAAAAACAGCTGTCATTATGCCACCAGCTACTCTCCTTTCTTCTGCAATTACGGTTTTCATCCCTGCTTTCTTCTATCGAACTCTGTTCCTGCTGCTGCTGATTTTGTCACAACCATATATGACACACAAAGAATAGCTGCAAGGAGTTTGGAAAGGGCTAAAACAGGTCTTCAGGTTTCTGCTTAAGGCACTGAAGCATTTCTGTCTCTGTGTCCATCCTCTGCTTGCCTTCCCTCAGTTTTTGCTGGAATGTTGGGCATCCTGCGGTGTTCCTGCTTGCGGTGGCTTCTTCGAATTCTTCCCCTCGCTTGGAGGGACGTGGATTGCGGGGGGCGCAGTGCCCTCTGGGACCTATTAAAGCAAAAAGAAAACAGAAGGAAAGAACAACTACTGTAACTAGAAGTTCATGTGCATTATTTTGGCTATGATATCAGGCCATAAATAAAATAATACTTATCTCTGTGAGCTCCTCCGTCTTTGGGGATCTGCCTTTTTCTGTTTTTGTTTTGTGTTCCTGGGAATAAGAAGCATATTTATGGTATTTGTTCTGAAGAAAGGAAGCACAAGGCTAACCCAAGTTGAAACTAGTAGTCCGATTCCAGATTTCTTTTGTGAATAAGCCAGTTCTAGATTAGGTGAGTGTTTCATGGTCTTTCTTAATTCTTACTGTTACCAGAGTTATTTTGGGCATTTAAGTTACTGATGTCTTTTATTTAGGCAGATAAACCTCACCATAAAGTATTTGGACTAGTGTTTAATCATTGGAAGAGGGGAAACATTCAGGTTCTTACATCATAGCCTTTTTGTTCTCAGCATAATCTCTTTGTATTTTCTGTCCAGAACTCACTTTCTTCCTTGTTGCCTCATGTAGGAATTTTCCTGATTGACTGAATGGACATCCGACCAGGGGTCATCGCAGGACATTTTTTCTCTCTTTTCCCTTCCCTTTTACCCCTGATTTACCCTTGTGCTTTGACATTGTTGGGCACCATTGGTGGATAGGGGACGGTGGGATTTTTTCCATCTTGCATGTTGTTCCTGCAGAAATCTTGGTAAGAGCTTGACAATATGGAGATAGTTCATCTCAGGGGTAAGAAAACAAATATCCATGCTTGAGGGCTACAAATGTGACATTGGACAATAAGGTTTACAGATAGATGTTATCCTATGAACCTTTTCAGTGAGCCCTTTTTCAGTTGGTGCAAAATTTGAACCAGTAGCATGGAAGTTAACTGTCATATGTGACACACATAGAGCAAAAAATGTATGGTTCAAGAAAGCACCTTTGTACTCTGGCCGGCTGCAGTTTAAAAGTACTGCAGTCATATTGCAAGAAAAAATCAGTTTGCTGTGTCGGAAAAAATATTTTTATATATGAGTTAACAAGCTAATGTGTGCAGTTCATTGTGTATGTTTTAGGAATATGTTTTACTGATTAGCTTTTAATAGTGGTGAGGGTTTTTACCGACTTACTTTCCTGATCCCACTTAATCCCTGAAGTTCTTTAGCTGTTTGACCCTTTTATTGTTGTCCCTGGTTGGATATTGATTTCTTTCTCGTGGGTGTAAGTATTAGGGGGCATATTAGCAAGGGCTGGCGATATAATTATCGCCGCTTTAGCGTCCGTTTTTGGGCGAAAAGCGGCGATAATTATATCGCAATATCATCAAGGACACGCTAGCGCGTGTTTCCTTGATGTAGAGCCCGTTTTTTCACAGCCTCGCCTCGCATCGCTAATGAGATGCAAAGAAGGCGTGGCTGTGAAAACAACACATGTTAATATCGTGAAGGCAGCTTCGCGATATTAACAAGGAGGTGCAGCGATAAAAAAATCGCGCTACCTCAGCCTTAACTCAGGAATTTAACGTCTGTTAAATTCCTGACTAAAGCATACTTTTAATGGGAGATGGATTATGCTGATACGACCACAGGGTCGTATCAGCAATAGTTATCGCTGTTTTCAATGGAACATCGCTGGAAAACCAGTGATGTTCCATTGAAACACCACTATCGCTGAAATATTATCGCCATAGCGCTATGCGTTGTAAATATAGCATTATCATGGCGATAATATTCAGCGATAGCCAGCGATAATATTTCTATCGCTATGTACGGCCAGCGATAATTATCGCTGGCCGTTGATAATATGCCCCTTGGTTTCCTTTTTCAACCCTACATTAGAAGAACTAAGCATCTCCTCCCAGGGCTCTTGTGAGTAGTGGTCTAGCAGTTGGGAGATCTGCTATCTGCCACCCATGCACCACCTAATTTTTTATAGCAATAGCACGTTCAGAACAGTGGACTCCTGTATCAGGGGTGCCAAAGGTAAGCCAAACCGGGCCAGTGTGTGCGTGTGTTCTGCGGCCGCGGTTAGAATCCTTGCTTGGGCTCCCAATCTTCTCAGGCTACATATTATCATGATAAGCTTTTGGAGTCAACTCACCTAGAGGTAGTCTTAATCCACTCCTGGACTGCTGGTTAAGGCCTTTATTTCTTCTAATTTGTCGTTATTACGTGCAGTGTTCCTCAATGTTAGATCTTTGATTTACTATATAGCACAGATATCTTCAAATATATTAGATTAAAACAATTACGATATATTTTTTACAATAGAAACTTGGTCAAGGAAACTTCATCTGCTGTTAGTAGTTCCTCTTAATTATAAAATGGCTCATGCAGACATAGTAGAAAAAAATAGTGGTGTGCCATGATTTATTGTGACCATTTGATGGTGTGCACCACTAATGATGGGGTGTAACCACAAAGAGTACCTAGCATTTAACATCTCTCGTCATTCTTTCATCACCTTCTCCGGAATTTTGGTTTCTCTCCCTCCAGTGGCTGCATTAGATTTTGGGACAGGATTTTCAAATGCGATCTCTCCCCTGGTCCTCAATGCCGCCAAGATTCCTGTGCTTAATGTCCTTCTATGTATTCTTTTCATGTTAAATGATAAAATACAAGGCATTTGAATTCATTTGGTTCTAACTCTGAACATAAGTAGATTCCTACAACCTGTCAACACCTAATTACACCAAAACATGACAAAATGCAGTGACTAGCTGACTCTCAGTGTTCTGACTCTTACTTGCTAATAAAGGAGTTCTCCCCAAAAACTACTGAGCGTACTATCCGACTCATGAGACTGCCTCTGTCAGGTTGGCCTGATGACCCTTGGACCCATGCCCGATAGCTAGGCAGTTAGAAGCCTCTAACATTGCTTCACCATAAAGTTTTCTTTATACTAATTTATTGCTTTTGCTTCTGCTTCCACAGATTGGAAAAAGAAAGCTTCGTCCTGATATTGAAAAAGCCTTCCCTGATCTCTTCTACTCCAAATAACTACAACCACATTTCTTTCTTTTCTTTTAAAGCTACGGTAGTTGAGAAGAAGGTTATCTAATACTTGTCTTATATCACATTAAATTAGTTGCTGAATAATGTTCAGGGAAGGTTTCATCTGATAATTCACACTCAAGTATGCCTGTTATTGTGATACAAAGAGGGCTAGAGGCTAGAACACTGCCTGAAGCTATACCCTATCAATATAATAAGTAAGTGTGTGATGCAACGAAATTGTTTCCGTGGAAGGAATCCTTTTTGAGGACGAGAACCCTCACTCACCCAAAGGTGACATGCTTCATCATTGGGACAACCTCCTCACACCCGGACTGCAAGGTCCATGGTGTGGGCTACAACTTCCAAAGTGGGAGGAGCAGAGGTGTTTTGATGAGCGATGGAAATAGAGTCAGTGAGGGACAGAGTGCTTGTGAAAATATAATTTGTGGGGTTTGTTAAAACTTCCTCCAGTGGGCCAAAATATCTTTATTCTGTAGGTCCAAAAGGGTAAAGTTAAAAAGAGGACTGTTTTTTTTTTTAAACAAATATTCCCCTCTCAGTGGTCAACATATTTCTGCCCACTGGCGGGCCCCAAAAGGGGTTCCAGGGCATTCATCAGGACTTTGATTGATTAATCACTCTGTTCAAAGTGCTCATACAATGCAACAAATAATTTATACGAGCCAGTCAAAGATTGAAATGGCCAAAATGGTGGCCCAAATCTGTAACGGGTCCACTGTCGTTCTAGAAAGGTAAAAGAAAAAAAGAGAGAAAACAAAAAGTAAACATTTCATGATCACACAACGTTCGCTCAGTTAAAAGGGTACTCAACTATGTATATAGAGATACTGACCGTGATAGAGATTGCATCTGTGTCAAGGTATTGAGCCTACCCTCTTAGCAGTGCAAAATGAACAGCGAATGATCCGTCATCAAGATGGCATTGCCATCCTAAAACATTTTGACCTGGTGATTGCCTACAATGGTGTGTCTCAAGCAGCCTTTTTGTTTAGGCAGTAGGCTTGTCAGATTGGTCGAAAGACATTACAACAGCTCTCTTCTTTCCTCTCAGCTCTCAATAAGCCTGTCTTAATGCCTGGTTATGTCTTCCTTAGATCTGTTTTCCCACAGGGCTTCTACCTTAGGTCCACCCTGTTTTCTCTGTACATAATTATTCTAGTGAGACTCATTCAATTGTTTAACTTCTCTCTTAAGACCTTTGCAGATGGTACCCAGCTCATAGTGAGTTTGGATAGGAACACCAAATTTGCTCCCATCATTTCTTGCAAGGACTAGCTGCTGTCTTCGATTAGATGATGAGCAGCTGTTTGACAATGAACAATAATGAAACTGAGATAGTGATTCGTAGGAGCCCCCCTTCAGATTGGTGGTCAGATACACTGGTAAGTTTTCGTCTTCCCTACCGATCAGTACAACATCTTGGGGTTTATTTTAATAATGAGCTTACTTTTAAACTATTGATAGCTAGGCTGTTTGCCACCTTTTTTCATCTTTTAAAATCCCTCCAAAAGTTCCTCCCCTTTCTCCCTGAGCACCCTCACTATCCTATGTTCTGACAATGGTGTTAACACTTGTCTATTCAAAAGCTCCTATGTCTGCACAAATCAGAATTTTGTCCCAGACTCAGAACCTGAGCAATAGACTTCACGAGCATTAACAGTTTGTGATTTAGCTTGGCTGCACAGCACTGGTATGACTGGCAGGATGAAATCACCCAAAACACTAGTGTAGACGTATGTGGTAGTAGGAACAATCTCTTTTCTAAACACCTCCAGGACCCACTGGTATCCTCAGTTGGGGCATGTAAAATATCACAAAACATTCTGACTCTTTTTCATTAACATGTATGCACTGCGTCTTCTCGCCACCATACTCATTATGAGAGAAGACATAGGGCCTGATGTAGAGTTTGGCAGTTAGACCACCGTACCTCCATCATGGCAGATCTGATCTGCCATCAACCTGGCAGTTATCCATCCTTCAAATTTAGGCGCTGGTTTGACAGACCACTATTCATCATCATGGGGTAAGGTCCATTGGCTGGACTTCTGTCTTTTGTCATCAGTCCCCAAGGCCTCTATCGTGGGACACCACTCCATCAACATTGGTAGGATGGGCATCCATCTGCCATATCTAGAGTTGTCTTCTATCTGAGTGTAAAGGAGGGAATCCTCATGATGGACGATAGCAATGGTGAATGGGGTTTCTGATGGTGTATGTGTCTGTCAAAACACACCTAATCAAAATCTACTCATCAACAACACCTGCTGTTTCCACAACAACACACTCCTCAAACCAGAAAAACCATTTACCCCTCACAACACAAACCGACAAGCAGTAGAGCAACCTAATAATTATTGCTTAAAATTTCTGGAAGATAACTCAGATTCTCAGAATATTTGTTAATTGTGATGGTGGATGAGATAATTAGAGTTGAGCCCCAGTAGTTTGAAGCACTGATTTAGACAACAACCATGAACCAGAGAAGCCCAATGTAGAAAAGAATAGTGAGTAAGGTGATTGCTGTCTCAAGCATGAGACACTCACAGGAGGACATATGCAAACGGTATAATGATCTGTATTTGGACAGTTTGTTCCCTCAGTTCTAGGGTACGTCATGAGGCGCTGGTAACTGGTGGCAGGGCTCCCAGGCCCCTCAACTTTCAGTGAGAGTAGAAGGTGTTGTCCATACTCTACACTAAAGGCATCATGGGAATTGTAGGAAGAGTGGAGACCAGTTAATAGAAACATTAGCTCTCTCACAATAACTGATTCACCATCTCAGTACTCTATCATCTCAATTTCTAATGCAAATGTCTACACTAAGAACAAACTATTCACATAGTAATTCTTCCTAATCTCTGTCTCAACTCCCTCTGTAATCACATTTCCTCTGTGATGATAATCTGCCATTTACTCACTCTGCCTCTCCTTAACGCAACTCTTAAAGAAAACAGAATCAAACAGGATTTACCTTACATTTTGACAACAAATCACATCCCATTTCCATGTAATGACAATGTCTGCCAAGTTAGTCAAAACACTGTACGCTCTACCCACTATTATCATATTGACATAACACATAATAACGCTCTTGATCTGCTGCAATATCATATTAAAAATTCTCTAGTGCAAATTGTAACAAATGAATCCATGTCACCAGGACAAAAATGTTACTGTTCTGCATTTGAAATTACCACACTGCATTCTGAGAATTGTTTTGTAATATTTTATTTAGGCTATTGAACTAACAGACATAATTCACATGGTACATATAAAAGCCAAGGGATAGAAAAGTGGTGTCATAGTGAAGTTGAAACATTTCTAGTAGGTAACACACTATTGTGACATACATTTTACTCACACAAAACATTTAGTAAGGTAGGCCTTGAAAAGTGTGGGACTATTCATTTTCATTATACAAACAATCACACATCCATCAGCTCATGTATATTGAAGTGGAATAGAGTGATGTGCATATAGAAGTCACTCAAAGGCACTGCAAAGAGTCCTCAGTCTGCTCACTAGAATGGTTCAGTTGTTTCACTCACTGTGGTGCAGTATATCTCTGCTAATAACAGATTGCCGCTGGATGGGAAAAAGTTTCAGGTTGATTCCCAGAGATTGTTTGTCAGTCTGTAGGAACAATATCGTCATAGACCTTAGAGGTAGTGTTGCACCAACACTGTATATCTAAATAATAAATCCAACTCTAAAAAGGATTATTGTGTGAGTTACAGTGAATTAGCAACCATACAAATCTTTGACTCAAAATAGCACATTGCCTAACTTAAGTTGTAGTGATCAATAATTATTACAATATAGCAAGTTTCTTTTGTTTTTTAATTCAAGAGGAATCATTATGATGCTAATAATGCTAAATATTTTTAATACAATCTACATTGTATGTTGCAAGATGTGTTTGCTGTATTTGAAATTTAATTTGTAAATTAACCTCCTTAAGAAATCTAGGACTGTTCAACATTACTAATATTGACAGCAAGGTGTTTACGGGATTCTGCTTCACAAAGTGTTCCTAAGGCATTGTATTGTGGACCCTCGAAAAGGTGAGCCAAAGAACACTAGGGGGTCGATTCCGATTCGGGCCGGAAAAAGCACCGACCGACTCGGATCCGGAAAAAATACCGACCGACACGTACCAGTGGCGCCCGACACGCCAAGTACGATGCAAGCCGCGATAAATCCGACCGACACGTCAGGAAACCAAGCCGACCGACCGAGCCGCTCGGAAAATAGCAATCCGGCCGGAAAAACACGCGAATCCAACCGACCGACACGCACCCGGAACAAATCCGACCGAATCGTACCCGCCAACTCCAACCCGCAAAGTACGATGCAAGGCGCGAAAAACACGACCGAGTCGGACGGAGGACAAGCCGTACGACCGACACGCATACAAAACCGAGCCGAAGCAACACAATACACCGCGACCGACGCGTACGCAGCATACAAAACTGCACAAACACAGCGTAAACGAAGCGGAAAACACCGTACGAGACCAATGCAGGGTCCGACTCGGTCACAAGAACGTTTCCAACATACACAAACAGCACAAAGGAAAAATCAACCAAAAAAAGGCCAAACAAGCAATTACCAAGCCAATAAATACTGGGGGGTGGGGACAGAGAACAAAGACACACCCACAACTCCACCTATATAAAGGACACAAATCACTACCATGAGCCTTTGCAAATGCCATTCCACTACCAGCACCCAAGAGAAAGCAACCACACACCCACAGCTCATCCCTCACACAAGCCACACACCAGCAGCACACCAACAAATACCTACCTCACATACACCCAGCACAACACACACCCACACACCCTCACCTGCACACCAACACACACATCACCCACCATCACCAACCATCACCATGCCCCCAAGAAGAATCCCAAGTTCCTAGATAGTGAATTGGAAGTCATGGTAGACGAGATCCTCAGGGTGGAGCCACAGCTGTTTGGCACTCTGGTCCAACAGACCCCCATGTCGCAGAAAACCAAGATGTGGGAGAGGATCATCAACAGGGTGAACGCCCAATCACCATGTCGGCGCACAAAGACGGACATCCAGAACAGGTGGTATGACGTGCGCAGGAGGGTACGGGACCTGCTGAAGATAGACTACATCAACAGCCAACACACCGGCAGTGGCCCTCCTGCCAAGCCAATATACCTCAGGCCCTGGGAGGAGAAGGTGCGGGCCATCCTTCCGCCAGTGAGCGTATATGGACTAGAGAACATCCCAGAGCCTGGTGAGTACACAACAAATGTACACAATAAACTGCCACAAAACACACACATCACTGTCAAGGGGAGAGTCAAACCATGCACTCATAGCAATTACACAGCAACTAGAACAGAATCATCCCAAAATGTGTATGTCAGTCAGATAAACACAACACATGCCATCAAAAAAGTCACATCCAACTGTGCCAACACATGTACAAACACAACCACAACTACAGCTAGGCAGTGGCACAAATAGAACTAACACACACATCCACACATGTAGCCACCACAACAACACCAACACACAGTGAAGACCACTCAAAGGAAGGAATTCTGTGTATGCTGGCCAAGTCAGTGTAGCCAATAGCATCATGGGAGTCGCAGTCACACATATTGCCCCCCCACAACTGTCCCATCAACACCACCATGAACCATGCGCACATCACAGGGAGTGGAGAAGGACTCACAAGATGGCTGACACTGGCTACTGCTGTGAGGAGCACAAGGCCCTGCTGGCAACTGTGCACCAACAAACAGCAGGACACCACTGACTGACATCCTGAGAGACAACTTCCACTCCCTGCAATGCAAGCACGTTCCATGGTGGGATATCTGGCTGGCTGGGTGGGAAGGGGGACTTGCAGCACTGACCATAGTCACCAGCACCTCCCCTCACACCCCCCCCAACACAAACTCCACAGTACCCACCTGGTAGAATGCAATGCCCTCCATCCTAACACAAGATCCCACAAAGCACCACCACCCTGGGTTATGTTGTGTGAAGCACAGGGACACTCTTGGGACTCTTAGCCAAACAACTGCCAGGACAACACTCCCAGCCATCCTGTCAGCACAGCCAGCCCACCCCACAGGGAAGCAGAGTCAAAAGGAAGGAAGCATGGGCATGCTGGGAAGGGGGTGGAGGCAATAGCATGATGGGAGTCGTAGTCACAGACATTGCTCAGCCTCACAACTGGCCCATCAACACCACCCTGAACCATGCTCACATCACAGGGAGTGGAGAAGGACTCACAAGATGGCTGACACTGGCTACTGCTGTGGGGAGCACAAGGCCCTGCTGCCAACTGTGCACCAACAAACAGCAGGACACCACTGACTGACATCCTGAGAGACAACTTCCACTCCCTGCAATGCAAGCACGTTCCATGGTGGGATATCTGGCTGGCTGGGTGGGAAGGGGGACTTGCAGCACTGACCATAGTCACCAGCACCTCCCCTCACACCCCCCCAACACAAACTCCACAGTACCCACCTGGTAGAATGCAATGCCCTCCATCCTAACACAAGATCCCACAAAGCACCACCACCCTGGGTTATGTTGTGTGAAGCACAGGGACACTCTTGGGACTCTTAGCCAAACAACTGCCAGGACAACACTCCCAGCCATCCTGTCAGCACAGCCAGCCCACCCCACAGGGAAGCAGAGTCAAAAGGAAGGAAGCATGGGCATGCTGGGAAGGGGGTGGAGGCAATAGCATGATGGGAGTCGTAGTCACAGACATTGCTCAGCCTCACAACTGGCCCATCAACACCACCCTGAACCATGCTCACATCACAGGGAGTGGAGAAGGACTCACAAGATGGCTGACACTGGCTACTGCTGTGGGGAGCACAAGGCCCTGCTGCCAACTGTGCACCAACAAACAGCAGGACACCACTGACTGACATCCTGAGAGACAACTTCCACTCCCTGCAATGCAAGCACGTTCCATGGTGGGATATCTGGCTGGCTGGGTGGGAAGGGGGACTTGCAGCACTGACCATAGTCACCAGCACCTCCCCTCACACCCCCCAACACAAACTCCACAGTACCCACCTGGTAGAATGCAATGCCCTCCATCCTAACACAAGATCCCACAAAGCACCACCACCCTGGGTTATGTTGTGTGAAGCACAGGGACACTCTTGGGACTCTTAGCCAAACAACTGCCAGGACAACACTCCCAGCCATCCTGTCAGCACAGCCAGCCCACCCCACAGGGAAGCAGAGTCAAAAGGAAGGAAGCATGGGCATGCTGGGAAGGGGGGTGGAGGCAATAGCATGATGGGAGTCGTAGTCACAGACATTGCTCAGCCTCACAACTGGCCCATCAACACCACCCTGAACCATGCTCACATCACAGGGAGTGGAGAAGGACTCACAAGATGGCTGACACTGGCTACTGCTGTGGGGAGCACAAGGCCCTGCTGCCAACTGTGCACCAACAAACAGCAGGACACCACTGACTGACATCCTGAGAGACAACTTACACTCCCTGCAATGCAAGCACGTTCCATGGTGGGATATCCGGCTAGCTGGGTGGGAAGGGGGACTTGCAGCACTGACCATAGTCACAAGCACCTCCCCTCCCACCCCCCACACAAACTCCACAGTACCCACCTGGTAGAATGCAATGCCCTCCATCCTAACACAAGATCCCACAAAGCACCACCACCCTGGGTTATGTTGTGTGAAGCACAGGGACACTCTTGGGACTCTTAGCCAAACAACTGCCAGGACAACACTCCCAGCCATCCTGTCAGCACAGCCAGCCCACCCCACAGGGAAGCAGAGTCAAAAGGAAGGAAGCATGGGCATGCTGGGAAGGGGGTGGAGGCAATAGCATGATGGGAGTCGTAGTCACAGACATTGCTCAGCCTCACAACTGGCCCATCAACACCACCCTGAACCATGCTCACATCACAGGGAGTGGAGAAGGACTCACAAGATGGCTGACACTGGCTACTGCTGTGGGGAGCACAAGGGCATGCTGGGAACTGCACACCAACCAACAGCAGGACACCACTGTCAGCCATCTTGCCATTGCCCTCACACCCACACACACTGAACTCCCCACAAAAGCAAGTAAGTATGGGAATGCTGGGAAGTGGGGTGGAGGCAATAGCATGATGGGAGTCACAGTCACAGACATAGCTCACCCCCACAACTGTCCCATCAACACCACCCTGAACCATGCTCACATCACAGGGAGTGGAGAAGGACTCACAAGATGGCTGACACTGGCTACTGCTGTGGGGAGCACAAGGCCCTGCTGCCAACTGTGCACCAACAAACAGCAGGACACCACTGACTGACATCCTGAGAGACAACTTACACTCCCTGCAATGCAAGCACGTTCCATGGTGGGATATCTGGCTGGCTGGGTGGGAAGGGGGACTTGCAGCACTGACCATAGTCACCAGCACCTCCCCTCACACCCCCCAACACAAACTCCACAGTACCCACCTGGTAGAATGCAATGCCCTCCATCCTAACACAAGATCCCACAAAGCACCACCACCCTGGGTTATGTTGTGTGAAGCACAGGGACACTCTTGGGACTCTTAGCCAAACAACTGCCAGGACAACACTCCCAGCCATCCTGTCAGCACAGCCAGCTCACCCCACAGGGAAGCAGAGTCAAAAGGAAGGAAGCATGGGCATGCTGGGAAGGGGGTGGAGGCAATAGCATGATGGGAGTGGTAGTCACAGACATTGCTCAGCCTCACAACTGGCCCATCAACACCACCCTGAACCATGCTCACATCACAGGGAGTGGAGAAGGACTCACAAGATGGCTGACACTGGCTACTGCTGTGGGGAGCACAAGGCCCTGCTGCCAACTGTGCACCAACAAACAGCAGGACACCACTGACTGACATCCTGAGAGACAACTTCCACTCCCTGCAATGCAAGCACGTTCCATGGTGGGATATCTGGCTGGCTGGGTGGGAAGGGGGACTTGCAGCACTGACCATAGTCACCAGCACCTCCCCTCACACCCCCCCAACACAAACTCCACAGTACCCACCTGGTAGAATGCAATGCCCTCCATCCTAACACAAGATCCCACAAAGCACCACCACCCTGGGTTATGTTGTGTGAAGCACAGGGACACTCTTGGGACTCTTAGCCAAACAACTGCCAGGACAACACTCCCAGCCATCCTGTCAGCACAGCCAGCCCACCCCACAGGGAAGCAGAGTCAAAAGGAAGGAAGCATGGGCATGCTGGGAAGGGGGTGGAGGCAATAGCATGATGGGAGTCGTAGTCACAGACATTGCTCAGCCTCACAACTGGCCCATCAACACCACCCTGAACCATGCTCACATCACAGGGAGTGGAGAAGGACTCACAAGATGGCTGACACTGGCTACTGCTGTGGGGAGCACAAGGCCCTGCTGCCAACTGTGCACCAACAAACAGCAGGACACCACTGACTGACATCCTGAGAGACAACTTACACTCCCTGCAATGCAAGCACGTTCCATGGTGGGATATCCGGCTAGCTGGGTGGGAAGGGGGACTTGCAGCACTGACCATAGTCACAAGCACCTCCTCCCACCCCCCCCCACACAAACTCCACAGTACCCACCTGGTAGAATGCAATGCCCTCCATCCTAACACAAGATCCCACAAAGCACCACCACCCTGGGTTATGTTGTGTGAAGCACAGGGACACTCTTGGGACTCTTAGCCAAACAACTGCCAGGACAACACTCCCAGCCATCCTGTCAGCACAGCCAGCCCACCCCACAGGGAAGCAGAGTCAAAAGGAAGGAAGCATGGGCATGCTGGGAAGGGGGGTGGAGGCAATAGCATGATGGGAGTCGTAGTCACAGACATTGCTCAGCCTCACAACTGGCCCATCAACACCACCCTGAACCATGCTCACATCACAGGGAGTGGAGAAGGACTCACAAGATGGCTGACACTGGCTACTGCTGTGGGGAGCACAAGGCCCTGCTGCCAACTGTGCACCAACAAACAGCAGGACACCACTGACTGACATCCTGAGAGACAACTTACACTCCCTGCAATGCAAGCACGTTCCATGGTGGGATAACTGACTGGGTGGGTGGGTGGGTGGGAAGGAGGTCTGGCTGTCAACCAAACACAATCAATGCAGACCATGTTCACACCCCAGAGAATACATAGAAATGCCCAAATAATGCAGGACAATGTGCCACACCAATATCAACCCCTGACTGTGACGACTTAGGACAATACAATGTACAGGCCCGCACCCCGAGGCACAGTCACAACTGTCAGGTGTGTCAACCACTGATGCCTGCAGAAACATGACATACATTGTTTGTGTCTCCCAAAAACAGGTGATGATAGGGACACAGCAGCAGACGCTGAGGAGTCCCAGTCCCAGGCTCAAGAGGATGCCGAGCTCACTGGCGTCGTACAGCCTCTGTCCTCCTCGGACGATGAACAACCTGGCACATCCGGTGCAAGTCAACATGCTGCACCAGCAGGACCACCAGCTGCAGCACCAGCAGGTCCACCAGCTGCACCCCCTGCACCCACCCCTCCAACGACTGTCACCACGAATACCATCCCTGCCGACATGGACAGAATAAGGAACAACACCAGCGCAGTGACCCTGGACCAACCTGGGGCCATGGACACCACCACCACCACCAACCCCCAAGGTGGACCAGGGTTATCTGTGCGTGCAACTGCACACACTGCACATGTCAGCAGGGGTGGTGGGAGGGGTGGGAGACAGAGGTCGCTGCTTGCAGACGTTGCTGGTGTGCATGAAGACCCACAACTGGTACGCATAGCTGATGCGTACCAGTCCAGCACCGGAGAGCTCAGCCAGGTAGTGGGGCTCCTCAGAGACATCAAACAGCAGCAGGCTGCCCATCATGCCCGCTTGGACTCCCACATGTCCCATGTGGAGTCACACATGTCACGTGTGGACTCCCACATGTCACGTGTGGACTCCCACATGACCCGCGTGGAGTCCAAGTGGGATGTACTACATGAGATGACGGCGGTGCACAGGGACATTTTACAATGCCTCCGCCAGATGAACAGCAACCAGTCCACACCTCCCTGTGTGCCAACAACATCTGGTACCGAACAAACTGCAACTGCCACAGGGAGGGAGGAGGACTCTGGCGGAGAGTCCCCTGCACCGCAGCAGCCTGCACTTGAGGGCCCCCCCCAAGAAGAGGGGTCGTCCGAGGAGGGGAAAGTGAGAGGCTGATGGCCAAGCGCAACTCCCAGGAAGCCTGAACCTGTTCTGGATTTTCGCCTTTGTGCACAGACTGTTCACCCTGTTGATGGCAACACTACTCCCACACATTGCATGGGGAGTACAAGTTGGAACAATGTGTCAGACAACTGTGGCCCCGATACTGGGGATCCTGTCTACCTGGACTTTCTATTCATCTAGGAACTTGGGATTGCAAGATTCATGTACAGCACAATCCATCCTATGCACTATTATCACAGATGTATCACAATAAACACAATAATACACCATACTTGCCTCTGTCGTGATTCCAATGTGGGTGCTGTTATGGGGATGATGAACAACAAAATTACACTGTGTATGCGAACTGCAACAGCAAGGACAACACAGGCATGTGAGTACAGGCAACGTGACACATATGAGGGAGACACACCACCAGGGCTACACAACACATACACACCTAGGCCATCTGACTCATTGCCTACACTGATGTTGCCAGGGAAGACGGTGCAATGCACAGACACCACACCCATTCCCAGTTGTAGTCAAGTAGCCCACAGGTGCAGTAAGCAAATGGCAGTCAAATGTGTGACCACAGACAACGCACATCACTAAGTGAAGCACAGGTTTATTACACAGTAGCAACATGCCGTAACCACTACAGATGCAAGGTAACCCACCTGGTAGCGGGCACACAGTCAACAACTGTAGACAGAAGGAAGTCCATGGGTGTGGCGCACATCACCTGTAGGGACACAACAGCTACCAGCCTGGATGTGCAATCACGTTGTCGGTGGACACAGTTGACCAAACGAATCTGAAAGTACCCTGTGAAGGACAGAAATGACACACAGTCAAAAGCAATGGAGTACAGGACAGAACAGCAAAACTCATGCACAATACATGTTACAAGATACCCACCCAGAACCAAGTTAGCATGTCAACACTGTTGGGGAGTACAGCCCACCTGTAAGCACACATCGCAACACACATCCAGTCAAGTAGCCCATGGACACACTCCAACAGCACCAGAGCACCACCCACACATCATGCCAACTCACATCATTGACATGACACCTCAGGATACTCACATTCAGCTAAAGAAGTTGGTGATGAGCTGTGTGCGGACATCACCATCACCATCATCATCATCATCGTCACTGGCATCGTGGTCCAGGCCAGGATCCTCCACAGGTGGCGGATGTTGGTCATCGTCATCCTGGATGAGAGGCAACTCCTTCCGCACTGCCAGGTTGTGGAGCATGCAGCAGACGATGATAATCTTGCACACTTTCGCAGGGGCATATGGGAGGGACCCTCCGGTCTTGTCCAGGCAGCGGAAGCGGCTCTTCAGGAGACCAAAGGTCCGCTCAATCACTCTCCTGGTCCGACCATGTGCCTCATTGTAGCGCATCTGGGCAGGTGTCACAGGGTTCCTGAGGGGTGTCAGCAACCACGGCATGTTGGGGTATCCCGAGTCACCTACGGACAGACAAGTGCACATCAGCTGACTTGGAAAAGTGGGCGGAATACTACAGATCAGATCACACACAATGGCACAAAGTCAGTACACACCGACAAGCCAGGCACGCTGGTTCTGCATCTGTGCCATCAACCTGGGGATGCGACTACTCCTCATCACAAAGGCATTGTGTGCTGAACCAGGGAAACGGGCACACACGTGTGTGATGGTCATGTCTGCAAGACACACCACCAGTGCATTGACCGAGTGGTAGTGCTTGCGGTTCCTGTAGGCCTGCTCCTGGGCCTGTGGTGGTACCAAAGCCACATGTGTCCCATCAATGGAGCCAATGACATGCGGCATCCTCCCCAGGGCATAAAAGTCACTCTTCACGTCAGTGAGTCGTCGCAGTCTAGGGAAATAGATGTACCGGTTCAGGAAGAGCAACATTGCCGCCAAGAAATCGCGGAGCACACGGCTGAACATGGTCTGTGACATCCCACCAGCAGACGCCACAGTATGTTGGAAGGTACCGGTGGCAAAGAAGTGTAGGGCTGCCATCACCTTCACGTTGGGGGTCAGCGCTGTAGGATACGGCCGGCCAGGCTGCAAATGTGGGGACAACTGCACTGCCAAATCCTCAATCAGCTGCCTGGTGAAGCGGTACCGTCGGATGCTGTCCCGTTCCACCATCGTTGCCAGGTCTGGGAATGGCCGATGGACAGCAGGAGCCCTGCAGTGCAGAGGAGAAGTAAGCAAGATCGTCAGTCACCCCACATATGCGGCATTGAACACACTCAAGATCCCAACATACATCATCATGAGGCACAACTACATGAAGTGTGCAGTACCGGAACGACATGTATGGTACATACATGGCCAACATCTGTCAACACGGTCCTACAGGTGGCATCAATTTGTCCCAGGTTGGCCCATTGGATATCATGATGCTGTGTCACAGTCACCCCCCAGTGACATGTGAGGACAGATGTGCCCCAGGCACCACAGCTCAACGACAGGCACATTCCCAGGGACCCTGTAATGCCACATGGACACTGGCATCACCTGGAGTATCATGTGTACACCACAACAAAACAAACATGACCCCCACAGGTAGTGGCCACACTTGCCATGGCAGGAGAGCCATGGACGTCTGTGACACACACGCACAACATCAGAGTCCATGCACACACAACGTGGATGTGGAGACTGTCTCCCATTGTGCACATGAAATCAGAGACATTGTAAACACTACATGCACAAAGACTGTGGAGGGCCATCACTATTGTGCCACTGGGACACCCTGGCTCAAACATACCGTCCCACATGGGACTCACGGGGTATGTGACATGACATACACAAACACCACTGTGAAATGTGACCATGGCACATGCACAGATATGAACAGTTGCACATCACAGTGGTCACGTACACGTAACACCCAGGATCCTGTCCCCATTAACACGTGCACAGCCTGGGGGTGGCTGCCCACAGGTGACACCCACAGGACAACATGTACACCAACATACACACAATAGGAAATGCAGCCTTACATGCCTTATGATAAGGTGTGGACATGCTGTCGTGATGTAGGTGTGCCCCTCACTCCCTGGGAGCTATCTGTGGCTGGCATATGTCCATCTGAGACAGGCATGCTGACATATGCCAGTCACATGTACAGTGATGCGTTGAACAGCAATGGACCGATCGGTGCCTCCGGCCGGCCCATTGCTTTCAATGTGTGCGGGTACGCGTTGTACCCCTGTGCGCGTTGTACTGCAATGGACCGATCGGTGCCTCCGGCCGGCCCATTGCATTCAATGTGTGCGGGTACGCGTTGTACCCCTGTGCGCGTTGTACTGCAATGGACCGATCGGTGCCTCCGGCCGGCCCATTGCATTCAATGTGTGCGGGTACGCGTTGTACCCCTGTGCGCGTTGTACTGCAATGGACCGATCGGTGCCTCCGGCCGGCCCATTGCATTCAATGTGTGCGGGTACGCGTTGTACCCCTGTGCGCGTTGAACAGCAATGGACCGATCGGTGCCTCCGGCCGGCCCATTGCATTCAATGTGTGCGGGTACGCGTTGTACCCCTGTGCGCGTTGAACAGCAATGGACCGATCGGTGCCTCCGGCCGGCCCATTGCTTTCAATGTGTGCGGGTACGCGTTGTACCCCTGTGCGCGTTGTACTGCAATGGACCGATCGGTGCCTCCGGCCGGCCCATTGCATTCAATGTGTGCGGGTACGTGTTGTACCCCTGTGCGCGTTGTACTGCAATGGACCGATCGGTGCCTCCGGCCGGCCCATTGCATTCAATGTGTGCGGGTACGCGTTGTACCCCTGTGCGCGTTGAACAGCAATGGACCGATCGGTGCCTCCGGCAGGCCCATTGCATTCAATGTGTGCGGGTACGCGTTGTACCCCTGTGCGCGTTGTACTGCAATGGACCGATCGGTGCCTCCGGCCGGCCCATTGCTTTCAATGTGTGCAGGTACGCGTTGTACCCCTGTGCGCGTTGTACTGCAATGGACCGATCGGTGCCTCCGGCCGGCCCATTGCTTTCAATGTGTGCGGGTACGCGTTGTACCCCTGTGCGCGTTGTACCTCAATGGACCGATCGGTGCGCACCCATTGACAATGGGCTTGCCTGGCAACGGACGCGTTTTCGAATATTCGAACGAGTCGGTTGCTGGAAAATCAGTTGGTCACCCACAACAATGTTGCAAAATCATGTATGTCATGAAGTTGAAATTTTGAAGGATGCTGTGGGCGTGTTTTGGTGCTGCTATTCCATGGATTGGCCAGATTCAGAAGATGCAAACGACTTGGACCTATCACTTTGGACACAAGGGACAGTATCTGCCTCTCCAGCACATATATATTGCTGCATGTTCCCCTGAGAGCCCACTTGCCTGCACTACATGCTCCAGGACGACATCTGCCACTGCACTGCTGCTGTCTCTGCCCCTCTGGACCCTGCAATGGCACGTACTGTGGAGAGAGCCCCAGCCTTCAGCCTTGAAGAGAACCAGGCCCTGCTGGACAGCCTACTTCCACAGTACAGCAAGCTGTATGGGACACCAGGGGAGCAGGTGAGTGTTCTGTGCACTGCCTTTCTGAATGTGCATTTTGTCTGACTAGCAAGGCTGAGAGTCAGCACACCACTGGCTAGCAGGCTCACTGAGTAGTTGTCACCCCCATAGTGTGTAGTGACTTGCACTGGACAGGTATGGTGCAGTGACAGTGCTTCTGAACAGGGTTTTACTCCCCATGCTATGATACCATGTAGTGACTTCTGGAAAACTGTCCATGGGCAGCCGTGCACTGCCTGGGTACACCATGTGCCCCTGTGATTGCGACATGTATATGCAACTGTGTCATGCACGGATATGTTGCATGTGTAGTAATGTCCTTATCACTTTGTCATCCTGACAGGCTTCTGCCCATCGGAAGCATGAGATCTGGAAGGACATCGTCCGGGCTGTCCGGTCCGTGGGGGTCTACAAGCGCCGGATCCGCAACTGCCAAAAGAGGTGGCAGGACCTTCGGGGCTGGACCCGGAGGATTGCACGGGTCCAGCTGAAGCTGTCGCCTCCTCGCAGGAGGGGCGGAACACGGACCCTGACCCCCCACATGCTCAGGATCCTGGCGGTGGTCTTTCCAGACCTGGATGGGCAGCTGAAGGCCAGAGAGCAGCAAGGAGGGGGTGAGTCAAAGACTGCACTGTGTACTCTGTCTAACATGTTATGTGCCCTCCTCGGGCCAGGTTGAACTGCCACAGTACAGCAGTCATGTTGTCCAGGAGCCATGTCCCTCTATTGTGCACTGCCCACTCCTCATCTGATACCCAGGTGTGGCCCTTACATGCAGGGAATTCTGTCACTTAGGACTGTGTCCTTGCAGTTTGCTTGACTCAAGGTGGGAGACAGCATCTGTTTCCCTGACTCTGTGGTGGGCATCATGGGTGGGTCCATTGCTTACACAATGCCTGTATTCTGACATGTATTCAGCGTGTTACTTTGATCTGTGGTCCAATTGCTGAGCTGATCCACCACATGTGGCTGGGGTACCTGGCACACACCCATGCTGCGGGTGGGAACAATGTTTGGGCCCCAGGAGTATGTATATGACGTGTGTCACACATACTTAGCCAGCTGCCTACAGTCCAGGGCTCATCCCTCATTCATGTGGGGCTGGACAGTCATGCCTACTCCAGGCCATACAATACACTCTGTACTCCCACTCCCGTGTATCAGAGGACACATTGTGCACAGTGATTTGCCCCTCAGGTGTCTGCCTCTGTGTCAGTGTGCTGTGGATTAGTCGCCAGGACTGCTGTGGAGTTTCTTGGTAGGGGCTCAGCATGCCACTGGAGATGTGACCATAGGAGACGATACTTGTGTGACACATAGGTGTCTGATCAGCTGCCCATGCAGACTGGGGCATGTAAATGTGAAGTTCAGGCAGCTGTTCCCCATGCACAGCAGAGTGTGAGGGGCTCAGGTTCAGAGGGTAGTGTCACAGGTCTCCCATATGTCCAATAGGTATGACCTGGACAGATGAGGGTTAAGAGGATGTGTTGTGGGGGGATGTACATGTGCACTTGTGCAGCTCCAGGACTTGCATTCCCCATGACCTACTATTGTGACACAGTGCAGAGTGTTGTTGTCTGGCTGCAAAGTCATACATCACTGAGACAGTGATGTATGACTTTGCAGTCATGCCTCCGCCATGGCATGTGTCTACTGATTGGTGATCCTGCAGGGGAGTGACATGTGCTACATGCACACCATAGTGGCGCTGGCTATCAGGACATGGGTGCATCATGGTGTCTGTCGCTGGTATGCATCACATGCATTTCCTATTTGACTCTGGGCATCCCTTACATCCGTAAACCTGTACTGACTCAGTGGCAAGAGCTGTGATGTGTCCACACCGTGTCCTCTGCACTGTCCAACTACTGTGTACTTGGTGCATGTGTCAACACTGGGGTGTTGCAATCCAACAGACACCAGACAGATGGGTGCAAGGCCATGTGGGATGTGAGTGCCATGCTTGGCATCAGACTGACAATTGACTTCTCCTGTTCAATTAGTGCACTTTTAGCAATGTACAACTAATGATGCCAGGGCTTGCTCTGTGATGTGCTGTGCTCACAGTGGTGTGTGCGTTATGTGCAGGTGACTGATGTCTGTCTGTTTCCCCATTGTTTGCAGATACATCCACGGCCACGGAAGGGGACAGCTCCACGGACCAGGAGGAGCCGGAGAGCCAGACTGGGTCAGCAGCCGAGGAGTGGTCGGAGGGACCCAGTGGCACGGAGGGCGAGGGGAGCCACACCGAGGAGTCCTCAGCAGCATCCACCTCAGCTGAGGACCAGAGCAACTCGGAGGATGACTCCCTTGTGGAGGCGGGTGTCAGCAGCCACCACACCCCAGCTAGTGTTGCTGTCCCCGCCACCACCAGCACCACCACCGCCCTCCCATCGGCTCCCATTCCCCGGGTCCGTGGAGGCTCCCATGACCGGGAGCGTGTCTCCTTTGGGCCAGGCACCGCACCCCCTGCCCCTGTGTCCCCTGCTGCCCTGAGTGAGGAGTCTGTGTACCTCCTTCGCCAGCTCCATGTAGGGCAGACAGCCATGCTGAGTGTCCTCCATGCGCACACCGCGCTGTTGACTCAGCTGGTGTCGTTCATGGAGGGCATCTCATCGGGCATGTCTGACCTACAGAGGGGCAATAGGTCCATGGACTCCTCCCTGACGGCAGCAGTGTCCCTCCTCAAACGGTCCCTCACCCCTCCTGCCTCTGCTCCATCCACACTCCCCAGCACCTTACCCATCCCAGGCACACACACACTGGCACACACCAGCACACACACATCCAGCACACTGACACACACGCCAATGACAAAACGCACACGCACGCACATTCAGGGGACTGAAGCCAGACTCACAGGGGATGGGGCCCTGGAACACACACACGCATCCACATGCACTGCGCAGTCCTCAGTTCCCTCTCCCTCCAAAGCACCCTCCCTTGCCTCACCTGCAACCCCAAAGTCACAGCAGCTCTTCCTCTGTGACCTCGGCCTCTTCCCCACCGATGAAGCTGCTCCAGCATCCCGGGGGAAGAGGAAGCCCACCCACACGGAGCAGAGTGCCCCTCGCCCCCGGACACCCTCCCCCAGGCGCAGACGGACTGAGGCCCCCACCCGCAAGTCCCCCGGAGTGCTAAGAGCAAGACCCCGCCACCGCCCTGCAGCTCAGGCACAAGGTCTCCGTCCTCCATCCCTCAGGCCCCCACTGCACAGGTGCCCCCACCACACCCTGCCCCAGGTTCCCCCACCCACAGATATACCATCCCCAAGATGCTCCGGCCTTCTCCCCCTGCCACTTGCTCTCCCAGCACCACACCCCCCGCTGCGCTTGTCTGTGCCACTGATGTGGTGAGGGTGTCCCCCCCTCTGTCCAACCCACCTTGCCTGTTCCCCATTCTCCTCCCCTGGAGGTAGGCACTGCAGTGGAGTCCACTACCGCCCTGTCTGACTTGGGCACTGCAGTGGCGGACCTGTCCACCCCATCTGCAGGGTCCACTGCAGTTGTGCCGGCACCCACGACATCTGTGTCATGCCCCCCAGTTGTGCCGGCACACACCATGTCAGACACCTCCACTGCAGTTGTCAGTGGCTCTCCAGCACCCACCACCCCTTCCCTGACTCCCCCTGGTGAGCCCTGATCCTGTCCCTGCGGTGCCTGGCCTGCCCCCCGGTTGCCCCTCCTAGTGGATTGTCCCTGGTATTGTGCAGGCATGCGTAGGGTGACATCTGCCAGTGTCACCCTGTTTGAACTTTGACAATGGACTGGCCATTGGCCTTTGCTCTTTTTTCAGGACTTCGTTTGGCCTCAACACATATGCTGAATAAAGCAACTTTCTTTTCTCTAGTGCTCATGCTTCAGATGTACATGTTGTTGGTGCAGCTAACCATGCCCTTGCTGCAGTGATGGTGATATCTGGTCTCATGATTATGAAGTGTTACTGTGCAGGAACCCATGTGGTCCAGGGGGAATGTGTCCTATCATGTGGTGTATCCATGTCATCAATAGCAGCATCTGAGGGTGTCATGTGTTCAGTATTTGGCAATGGGTTTCCTACTTACATTGGCAATTTCATATCTGTGGCTTCCACCCCTGCACATCTGTTGTGCCTGCCATCGTTGCATTTGTCTACTTCCCTGACCGTGTTGCCATCTCCAGTGGACATGCAGGTTTGGGCATCAATGGGGAGGGACTCATCCGTGTAGTCAGTGCAACATTGCTATACAAGTGTGTTGGATCTGTGCTGATGATTCCGTTGGCACATCCATGACCAGGCTGATGTGATGGGAGCCCTCATTTGGTGCTAATTGTTGATTGTGTGACCAAGTGCTCAGCTGACATGATGGGGCCCTACTGAGGCAACATATGGCACAGCTTTCCTCACACAGGAGTGGAGTCCCCTCATGGCAGTGTGTACACGTGTGACATTGCCTGCGCCCAAGGTGTGTGTTGTATGTGCATGTCTGTGTGTTCACTTCCATTCATCTGCGCATGCTGTGATCCCTAGTGTTGTACCTGTTTGTGATGCTTGCTGACTTGAGCTATGTTCCCCCAAAGTCTTCTCCCTGTGTTCTCTGTGATGTGGGTGCATGGCACATTACTGGTCATCAGGGTGTCACCCATAGGTGTGTTTGCTGCCAGGGCAGAGTTTGTGTGCTGACGCAGATGGGTCACAGTCAGGTTTCCCTTTGGCACTTGTTGTTTGCCCCTGTCATGTGATTTCCAGTTTGTGTTATCTTTCAATGATTGTGACACGTTGTGTGTGTGACTGCTGGCACTCCTTAGGGTCCGGGCTGCAATGTTGGTTGTTGTCTATGTGTGTTCTTTGTGGGTGACCTTGGCTTCTTCATTGGTGTGTGACTGTGGCTGGGATCCCATTGGTCGGTGTGGTATTGCCGTCATGTCCATGTACAGCGTAGTGTGCAGTGTGTCAGACATTCAGGAGTCTTGTTGAGTGTCCATGTGTGATGTGTTTCTACACCTTGGTTCCCACCCACCACCCTGGAATAGTAATGGGTGCATGTGCAATGTCACCAGTGCATGTGTACTTCACTGCTGCACATTGTTGGAGGTCGAGGGGTGTGGTCTTGAGTGTGTGCAGATGAGAGTTGTTGCCCGGCTAGTCCCCTGCCTCCATGTTGGCCTTGGCTTACTGGCCATGCTGATTGATTTGTGCTTGTGTAGGTGTGATGGTAGTTAGTTGCTCAGGACACCTGACTGTGGTTCACAGTGTGAACGACATTTAGCTTTGTCATCACAGTGGTATTTTTCTTCAGCCCAGGGTCACCACATTGTGGGGGCCCTGGGGGTGGTGCTGTGGTGTGTCTGTGACTTGCTGTGTCAGTTGTTGTTCCTACGTGCCTGTGTGACATGTGTGTTTTGTGCTCCCTCTCACCTGTCAATGCCTGCTTGCCCACATAGGGGATTTGGATCCATGAGTTACCTTAGTGTGGCAGTGTATGCACATCTGTATGATTGGTATTCAGCTCTCCTCATGTGTTGTGTTGTTGCCTGGGGACACTGGCACCCCCACCCCTCACCTGCTGTGTATGATGACAGTGTTGGTCTGCCTGTTTGTGTTTGTGCATCTGCACCACTGCATTGGCATATCTTGGGTGTGCCATTGGCTGTATGTTGTTTGGTGTGTTTCCCCTGCTGTCCCTGGGACTCCTAGGTCATCGGTCAGCACAGTGATCATGGTTTGTGTGTCCCATTGCTGCCATGGTATGGTATCTGTTCACCTCACATCTGCTGTCTCCACAGGGTATCTGCATTTGTGTGCCCATTGGTGCAAATATGTGGGTCTGCATTCTGATGGTCACTTCTGTCATTGTGTCATTGATGACTGTTGACGGTCTCAGCCCCCATGGGTGTTGTTTGTCTGCACATGGCCAAAGGAATGTTTCATTTGCACTGCAGTATTTGGCTCCCCCAATTTATGTTGCAATGGGACACATACACTACTTTGCCACAGATGAGTTTTTGGTTCTGTGACCAGGAATGATCCATGCAGTTTGGCAGTTGCAGCTCTTTCTTTGTCAACAATTACCTTTTGGTCACTGTGATGATGAGGGTGTAGACCCCATTGCCACAATGGTCAAAATGTGCTTCAGCTATGGACCCCACACTTACCTTTTGGTCACTGTGATGATGGGGGTTTAGACCCCATTGCCACAATGGTCAAAATGTGCTTCAGCTATGGACCCCACACTTGCCTTTTGGTCACTGTGATGATGGGGGTTTAGACCCCATTGCCACAATGGTCAAAATGTGCTTCAGCTATGGACCCCACACTTGCCTTTTGGTCACTGTGATGATGGGGGTTTAGACCCCATTGCCACAATGGTCAAAATGTGCTTCAGCTATGGACCCCATACTTGCCTTTTGGTCACTGTGATGATGGGGGTTTAGGCCCCATTGCCACAATGGTCATGGGCTGCTTGCATTGTGGGTGCCACACACATATATGTGTGGCACATGTGCTAGGGGGTCACATTGTATGTTCAATGTCATGTTCGGTGTTGTAGGCATTTGACACAGCCTGCTCACACGCTTGTCATGGTGGTGGGGGGATGTCTTAATCTTGCATTCCCTAGGTTGTGGTGTGCTTGTTGTGTCATGCATTGTCCATCCTATGAGTGGGGGTGGTAGTAGTGGTAGGCATCCAGCCCCCTGGCTAAGGGTGGTAGTAGTGGTAGGCTTCCTGCCCCCTGGCTAAGGGTGGTAGTAGTGGTGGGCATCCTGCCCCCCTGGGTGAGGGTGGTAGTAGTGGTAGGCATCCTGCCCCCTGGCTAAGGGTGGTAGTAGTGGTAGGCATCCAGCCCCCTGGCTAAGGGTGGTAGTAGTGGTGGGCATCCTGCCCCCTGGCTAAGGGTGGTAGTAGTGGTGGGCATCCTGCCCCCCTGGGTGAGGGTGGTAGTAGTGGTGGGCATCCTGCCCCCTGGCTAAGGGTGGTAGTAGTGGTAGGCATCCAGCCCCCTGGCTAAGGGTGGTAGTAGTGGTCGGCATCCTGCCCCCTGGGTGAGGGTGGTAGTAGTGGTGGGCATCCTGCCCCCTGGCTAAGGGTGGTAGTAGTGGTGGGCATCCTGCCCCCCTGGGTGAGGGTGGTAGTAGTGGTGGGCATCCTGCCCCCCTGGGTGAGGGTGGTAGTAGTGGTGGGCATCCTGCCCCCCTGGGTGAGGGTGGTAGTAGTGGTGGGCATCCTGCCCCCCTGGGTGAGGGTGGTAGTAGTGGTGGGCATCCTGCCCCCTGGCTAAGGGTGGTAGTAGTGGTAGGCATCCTGCCCCCTGGCTAAGGGTGGTAGTAGTGGTAGGCATCCTGCCCCCTGGCTAAGGGTGGTAGTAGTGGTAGGCATCCTGCCCCCTGGCTAAGGGTGGTAGTAGTGGTAGGCATCCTGCCACCCTGGCTAAGGGTGGTAGTAGTGGTAGGCATCCTGCCACCCTGGCTAAGGGTGGTAGTAGTGGTAGGCATCCAGCCCCCTGGCTAAGGGTGGTAGTAGTGGTGGGCATCCAGCCCCCTGGGTAAGGGTGGTAGTAGTGGTAGGCATCCAGCCCCCTGGCTAAGGGTGGTAGTAGTGGTAGGCATCCAGCCCCCCTGGTTGAGGGTGGTAGTAGTGGTAGGCATCCAGCCCCCCTGGCTAAGGGTGGTAGTAGTGGTAGGCATCCTGCCCCCCTGGGTGAGGGTGGTAGTAGTGGTAGGCATCCTGCCCCCCTGGGTGAGGGTGGTAGTAGTGGTAGGCATCCTGCCCCCTGGGTGAGGGTGGTAGTAGTGGTAGGCATCCAGCCCCCTGGCTAAGGGTGGTGGTAGGCATCCAGCCCGCCCTGGGTGAGGGTGGTAGTAGTGGTAGGCATCCAGCCCCCCTGGCTAAGGGTGGTAGTGGTGGTGGGCATCTGGCACCCCCTGGCTAAGGGTGGTTGTGGTGGTTGGCATCCAGCCCCCCTGGGTTGGGGTGGTGGCGCGCATTCAGGCCCCTGTGTGCATATGTGGCATTGGTGATGGGCATCCCGCCCCTATGGTGCTGCTGTTGCAAGTATATTCAGATTCCCAGTGTATGTGTGTGATGTGTCGTGTACGTGTTGTATGTGTTTTGTGGTTGGTGTCTGACTTACCTTCTGCGCCGTACGCGTCCGTGCCTGTTCCGGTAGTAGATGTAGAATATTGGTATGATCGGGACGAAGGGATTCATGGTTGGTTCGTGTCGTTCGTCCTTCTCGTTGCTTCGCGTCGTCCTCGTCGCTTGGCTTCGTCCTCGTCGCTTCGCTTCGTCCTCGTCGCTTCGCGTCGTCCTCGTCTGTGCTGTGTTCGTCTCGTAGCCGTGGATCGTGTTGTGGCGCGATTCGGAGCTTATGTGCGCCTCTCCCGGATGCTTTGACGTGCCGTGCGTAGCGACGGGTTCGGCGCGTACGGAAAGCGCATCGTACTTGTCCGGCCGGACGGGGCTGCATTTTCCCTTCCGTGCGACTCGATTCGGCGTTTCCGGATTCGCCTCGGTCGGAGAACAGGACCTGGTTTGGTTGAGTACGGCTCGGCCGGGATTTTTGCTGTTGTGCGCATCGTACTTGCTCGTTCGGTGTGCTGTACGGATCGGTCGGGAAACTGGCTTTCGCATGGCTTTTTTCCCGACCGAATAGTATTGGGTGCGCCTCCGACCGAGATCGGAATCGGCCCCTAGGTTTCAAGGCTTACATTGAGCAGGCCAGCCCTGCCCTGTGAACCCACAATGTACTTCATTTCACCATGTATCAATCTTTCTTACAGTATTTTTTATATTAATTATAATTTTAATATGGCCCATCAATACAATCAATAGGTTGAGCAAATTCAAATTCATGAATGAGCACTTTAACAGAATAAACATCAAGAAAGGGAAAATTACTCTAGTAGTTATAATTTTACATAGATATATTTTAGTTTTTTCTTCAAGTTCACACAGCAAGATCCCAATCATCAGCATGAACTGCGTTGTCCACTCTACCTGAGGATACAACATCACAAACCTACAGTAGAAGCAGCACTCCTGCTGAAGAGGATGACAATAGAAAACAGGCTGGCCCAAATGTTTATGTAGCCAGTGCTCTAGGCCTCTCCTTGTCCCTGCCACAAGATCAACAACATCCATCAAAACCCTGACCCTATTACCTACATCAGTGGCCCCATAAGTCCTGTACGCCCTACACCAAACAATGGTAGCCACCCCTGTTCTGGCACCTTTGGCAACCACAGCTATAACATATTTTGTATGTTCAGGACACTAAACCCGTGACCACCCAGTGCAGGTCACAAGTGGTTTGCAAAGGCCTGAACAAGACCAGCTGCAGGGAGGGAGGCTTGGGATGTGGTCACCAATATCACCACGGTACTGAGAACCACTAAACGCAACTGCAAGTGACTTGAAATGAAATGGTGCACCAGCAAGGAGCCCACAGACTTCCAAGACATCCCTTAACCAATACCACCAGCTCCTGAAAGAGACAAAAAGGAGTGCCCTTAACTATCACATCGAAGCCAGTTCTAACCGCAACAAAGAACTCTCCAACATTGTCACAGAGTTCTCCCACCCGTCCGCCACTGAAAACGTCATCACCCCTTCCAAGGAACTCTGTGACACCCTGGTGGACTTCTTTCACAACAAGATTTCCACTATCCATAAAAACTTTGATCCCCAACACACCACCGCCAACATCCTCAACCTCTTCGCTACCATAGATGCAAATCCCGACCACCTGCTAACCACCTGTAACCTGCTCGCCACACAAATCACCACAGCTATCATGAATTCTGTCCACTCAGGAGCACCCATGGACCCCTGTCTCAACCACATCTTCATCCTCAGGAGCAAGATGATCAGCAACAAACTCACCGCCATCTTCTACTCCTCCATCACCACAGCCACCTTTCCCGAAGAATGGAAACACTCAGAAGTCAAGCCCCTTCTCAAGAAACCGTCCACTGACCCCACCGAGCTCAAGAACTACCATCCCACCTCTCTGTTCCCCTTTCCTGCCAAAGTCCTCAAAAAGACCTTCAACCGCCAACTTACTGCACACCTGGACAATAACAATCTTCTGGACTACTCCCAATCTGGATTCCGCATCAACCACATCACCGAAACCACTCTGATCGCTGCCACAGATGACATCAGGACTCTCCTTGAACGGGAAGAAATGGCAGCCCTGATCCTCCTCGACCTCTCAGCAGCGTTCAGCACTGTATCCCACCACACCCTTATCAAGAGGTTTCACCACATTAGAATCCATGGAGACGCCCTCAAATGGATCGCCTCCTTTCTCACTGGAAGAACCCAGAGAGTCCGCCTGCCACTCACCTCGGAACCTAAGAACATCATCTATGGCATCCCACGAGGCTTGTCTCTCAGCCTTACACTGTTCAACACCTACATAACCCCCTTGGCCAACATCGTCAGAAATCATGGGCTAAACATCATATCCTATGCCGACGGCACCCAGCTCATCCTCTCGCTATCAGAAGGCCCCTCAACCACTATGGTCAACCTCCCCAAGTGCATGATGAGCGTCACCAACAGGATGAAAGAAAACTGCCTAAAACTCAACACAGACAAAACAGCCAAATGGCTCCCCATAAACACCAGATGAACTGTCACCCAAACCCTAGTCAACAGCCGGCTGGATTACAGCAATGCAATATACATAGGAATCAACTTGAACCTCCTAAAGAGACTACAGACCATACAGAATTCAGTGACCAGGCTCATCCATGACCACCTCCCAAAGAGCACCCACATCACTCCCCTCCTCAAGAAGCTCCACTGGCTCCCCATTCAGAAGAGATGGCATTTCAGGATGCTGATCTACACCTACTAAGCCCTACACATCCTAGGACTAGTGTTCATCAAGCACCTCCTGAACTTCCATCAACCTTCCAGATACCTGCGCTCCTCCTTCCTCTCCCTTGCCCACACCCTAAGCATCTGCCGAAGTGTGAGTGGAGGGTGCTCCTTCTCCTTCCTTTGCTGCAAAGTCCTGTAACGACCTCCCCTTTACCTCTGGATTTCATCCTCTCTACTGGAATTCAGAAAAAGGCTCAAGACATGGCTGTTCAACTAACTCTCCCTAGTAGCAGGGTTCCCAGCACCTGGATACCCTCACGGGTGATCAGCCACACTTTATAAGTCCTGTTGGATTGATTGGTTGATTGATTATTAGAAAGCAGATGGGTTTATTTTTGCAGCAGGGGGATTTGCTAGGCTGGTTTATTCACCTTCTAAGGGCCTACATCAATCTTACAAGGGCCCAGAATGATTTCCAGAGGGCCCAAAAGGATGTCCTGGAGTGTCACCTCACTCTACACTTTGGAGTGGTGCAGGATGGCTTCAGAACATTGACTGCAGCAGTGTCTTGTTTAGCTGTCACTTTCCATGGCAAAGCTCCATCTGCTGCTGGCATTGTCCCAGAAACATCTACAGTTGGCAGCTCCAATTAATGCAACACACTGTTGCACACAGTGCCACCTGTTACCACCCCCATTGATACTCCGGTCGATACAGTGGCCTTTAAGGGGGGTCGTTCATCTGACCCGGTTGAGGACAACACTAAAGAACATACCGCCATGAGATGCAAAAATTGATGTCACAATGTGAGTGGGTGGATGTTGGAAATTGCCATCTTTGCGTGGCATTTCCCCAAATTGTGTTCTTTTCCTGTGCCTGTTTTTGTTGGCCGTAGAACTCTGTGCGCTGTACCCCTGCTAAGAACTGACAAACTGCTTGTGCTCTCCTTTGTAATGGCATACACCTAATTGGGACATTACATTTACTTATACGTTCTTAGAATATAGTACCAACTGTGCCCAGACCAGAAAATTCAATGCTACTAGTGGGCTGCTGCACTCATTGTGCCACCCATTGCAGTAGCCTTGTAAATCATGTCTCCAGGCCTGCCACTGCAGCCTGGGTACAAAGTTTCAAGCTGTCATTTCAACCTGGCAAAAATAAACCTTTTGCCAGGCATAAACCTTTCTTCCTAATATCTATAAGTCACCTCTAAGCTAGGCCTTATTGCCCAAAAAACAGGGTGCACGGTATTTCAAAGCAGGCCTAGGCAGAGTTTGTGGAGCTACGCTCTGCAGAACTTGTCGTAAAAAACTCTGCCGCACTACACGGAGTTCCAGTGATGGGCGGAGTTTGCCAGCACGCCCATTCACGTTGCAATGGAAATGCGGAGCGCATTGTCGCATTCCAAAACACATGCGAACAGTACCTCGCACTACTTACGGTCTCCATTCAGAGGAGTATTACCTCCCTTGTGGAGTCCCCCAGGGATCATCGTTGTCTCCCACGCTGTTTAATCTATATGTCACGCCACTAGCAAAACTCATAAAAGACCATGGCCTGATGTTAGTTTCGTATGCGGACAACACACAGCTAGCTGTGTCACTCACGCACAGCGTTGAAATAATGGCGGAACGATTCCGTAACTGTCTTACTGGAGTAATGGCCTGGATGAACACCAATTTCTTAAAACTTAACACTGAGAAAATGGAGGTGGTTGAGTTTGGCCAAAAACCCTCCATCTGGAATGATCTATGGTGGCCCCCAGAAGCGGGCACCTGTCCAATCCCTGTGCCTAAGGCAAGGAACCTTGGCTTTCTGATAGATAAAGATCTATTGTACGGTCCCCAAATCAACAAAGTTACCTCAAATTGCTTCTTTATGATGAAGGTTCTGAGGAAAATACTCCCGTTCATACCTTTCTCCTTAAGGAAGACGGTTGTAGTAGCCTTGATCCTATCCAGAGTGGACTATTGCAACGCACTGTACCTGGGAGCTGGTGCGAGACAATTCTCCAAACTCCAATCACTGCAGAATACTGCCGCAAGGGTACTGTGTGATCTTCCCAAGCACCACCCGACATCCGAGGCCATTAGGGACCTACACTGGCTACCAGTTCGACGAAGAGTAGACATCAAGGCCCTGTGTTTAGTACACAATGCCTTTTATGGAGGAGGAGCAGTTGATATTGGACCCCTCTTTCCTCGATACGTGCCAACACGTGCACTCAGGTCCGGCAACTTAGGGTTGGTATGTCTCCCCAGGACGAAAAGAGTCAGATGGGGAGGAAAGGGATTCTCATTCCAAGCCGCTAAGCTTTGGAACTCCCTTCCTATCCAGATGCGACAGCAACCCAACAGGATTCTGTTTAGGAAGGCTTTAAAAACCTGGCTATTTGATAAATCCTAGAATGGTATGGCCTTCCCACCCCATCCACGCCCTAGCACCAAGACGCCTCGGCAATAGTGCGCTTAACAAATAATCCAGTCAGTCAGTCAGTATGTGCGTTCTATCATTCCAAATCACGCGCGAACGGCACCATGTGGTCTACATGGGCACGTCCATCTCGTTTTTCTGCTCTCTGTTATGGTGCCGGGCCTAAAATTTAATTTCTCTTTCATCTGTGTAATCCTCCCCCTATGAAACTAATCTAATTCTCATTTTTATTTATTTATATTAGTATGTGTCTTTGTGTTTGTGTACGCTTTGGGAATTTTTTTTCTTGTTTTTTGTGACTTTTTGTTTATTTCGCCTTACTTCCTTATTTATTTCTTATTTCCTTTCCCTTCCTTTGTCTTTTATTTTTTTTTATCCCAACGTGTGCCATGGTAGAGCCAGGGTGACTATGTTCCGGGCAGCGCCGTGCCCCAGGTGTGCAGCCCTGGGCGATCTTTGGTGAGGAGGTGGCAGCGCGGGTATTTTTGTGCAGCTCCACCTCCCCTCCATGCTGGCGGCAGGCCCAGTAGCAGTTACCCCCTGCGGGAACATCGGCGGTGCTAGGTGAGGGTGCACAGGTGCGTGCAGTGCACCAGCCAGGTGTGGCCCACCATCCAGCAGCTGACGCACTGCTGGGCAGATATCCTGGACTGGTAACAGGACCTGCTCAACCTGCTAAGCATTGAGATTCCGGGGCTCGTGAGTATTAATAATTATTTGTTCTGTTTGTATTCTACAATGCTAACATTTGTTTTTACAAATAGCATGCTGTTTACACTCAGAGGTAAGTTATGTTTAGTTTACATTGGAATATTATTCTGTGATCCAGTTTTTGTTTTGCAGGTGCTTAGTGCTACCTAATCATGCTCATCATTGGCGCATGCTCTGGCTGATTGGTGAAGAAGCCATTGCAGACTGTTCTCCTGTCACTATAGTTAATCAGTGATATCAGTGAGTAGCGCACTCGCTCTGTGACTTTGTTAATGTAGCTCTTACAGTTCCAAGTTATTTCACAGCAATGTGTAGTATCTAGCGATGCATTGCAAAAAAGTGAGACTGAGTTGGATCATGAAGGGGGTTGAGAAATGGGAATAGAATCAAAGATCATTCACTGCAATGCATTAGTTCCAAATGTAGTTTTTGTTAAGGAGATTTGGAATAGGGATTTCAGGATCAGTATGGACAACTCAACCATAGTGGATAGATTCTAAACTAGTACTAAAGGCGATCTGTTTTAGAGAAGTACAATCTGACCGTGTTTGCTTGTCATAAAAATTTTGTGGAGATCAACTGAATCACTAATCTATTTTTTTTAATCTTTATTTGTTAAATCAGCACCCAAGGGCAAGAAGAGGGATGTTCAGGAGGAGACAGGCCCGGGAGTAGCTGGCCAGCCGGCGCCAACCACCAGCGCCACTGCCAGGGGCTCTGCTGACCCCAGTAAGTCCTACTATATATTATTATTTCCCTGATGTTGGGTTTTATGACTGTTGTGGGCTTAGGGTAGACAGGATGGGAGTTGCTGCCTGGAGCCTGGTGTTGCTGGTAAGAAATAAAGTTTCTCTGACACCCTTGCCCTTCTGTCTTCCTTCCACGTGGCGATGAGGATGGGATAAAAACCCACTAGTGCAAAGCACAAAGGATTCCATTTTTGTTTCATTCCTATTATCCCTGCATTATCTTTTTTCCCCTTATATTACATGGTTTTCTTTTTTGGTAGCTGACTTTTTCCGGTCTCTACTCTAGTCTCTAGTTCACTTATCTTCTGCTCTGTTGGTAATCATTCCCTCTTTCCTATATGTCTTGTGGTACTTTAAGACTAAGAATAACACATTATGGTGAGGAATGCAGGCCCAAGGAATGTAGTATTATAAATATTATTCACCATGTATGTTTGTTGAGAAGGCTTTCTTTTTCCTGTTCATGCTCTAACATTCGAATTCACGAGAGAGGTGCCATGGTCATCATGCCCCCTCCCCCATATGTAGTATGCTGCTGTCTTATTCAATTATACAGTATACCAGCAATTTCCCATGACAGTGCAGCATGGCTGGAAAAAAGTATGAGGTCCCACTCCCATTGCAATTGCCATCCAAGAGCATATGTCTTTCATTGAACATTGTTCCACCCCTGGCTTCTCTAACTTTGTGAATTAATCAAATGCCCAGAGTGATATTTTTGTTAGAAGATACTGAAGTGCTAACTGAACTGTAGTGATATATTGCAGTTGTATTTGGTGTGGCATATCTGACATCTAAAATATGTATAATGTTTTATTCTAGCCACACAGAACACCAGTGATGCCGGCTCCATTGCCGCTGCAGGAGGAGACGATTTGGTTGGAGGGGGAGAGGCGGCAGCAGGGACGAGTAAGTCACGTCATTTCTTGCAATTACTATGCTCACTAGCTAGTACCAGGATGTCATCAACACATGAGAGGGAACCTCCTTTCAGCCTTACCAGCTGCAGTGGTGGTTGAGTTATTATGGCCTCTTCTATCTGCAGCTCACCAAAAGCTCACATAATGATCGTTGATGGCTTGAGGGAAACACAAAAGAAAGGAAGGTTAAAAGAAAGGAAAAGGTATACGAGTAAAAGGGTGGGTGGGAGAAAGGGTGCGTGGGTGGGTAAATGGATGAATGGGTGAAAGGATCGTTTGAAGAAACGGTGGATAAGTGGATGGATGGAGAATGGATTGGAAAATTTGGTGAAAAATTGGATGAGAAAAAAGTAAAGCTTAATCATGCTGGCTATGGTGGAATGAATATTTGGATTGTTTGGATGAATAAGCAAGGCAGCTATTCTCATGAGGAGCATGCTGCTCACCTACTTTACTTACTTTGTTTATGTAGGGTTATCAAAGCTTTGGTCCCAAGTGTGGGGTATTTTTTAATTTTGTTCTACTCCTTTGTCTCATTTGTTAAGTGAACCAGAAGTATCCCACTCATCATTCATCACCCCCCCCCCTGCCCGCCTATGGCATTTTATTGCCACCTATGCCCGAAGTGCAGTATGGATCAATTTGTGACTGCAGTGTTGGCTGTGCAATGTGCGTCTGCTTCAGTTAATGCAGCATTTACAATGTTTTCAATGCATTGCAAACTGAACACAGAAAGTGTGTTTTTTCCCTTCTCCCTCTCAGTCACCACTTAGTACTTCACTCCTTTATTTTTTCCTAAGTTCTCATGTCCCAGCCAACCAAATTGGAAAAGTCATTCTTGGCATGTGCCACATTTAATTTTATAACCATGTGAAGTGATACCAGGATATATTTAATGGTTTCAGATAACTGATTTATTTTACACCTGGTCAGATTTCTCTCTTTTGACTTGTACAGTGACTGAATAAGCCAAAGATGATGAATTGATGATCAGTGTAGTGGCCCCTTTATATCAATAAAGCTCTACCCTACCTGTCTAATACCTCTACCCTACCCTGCAGTAGAGAAGTCAAGTTAACTTTCCTTGCTTACTGCCCAGCTAATTAATTTTTGGTAAATAAAAATAATATGTGTTGGTGGACGAGGTCACAGAGTAAAGTCGGAGTACGTGCATGATTTAATGTCAAGTTTGGCATATGGGATACACAGTGACAAATATGACAAATACAATCTATATAGCCCATTCCTTTCCCTGTAGTGCTGTCCATCATTTTCCCCAATGTCTACTTACGGCAGACAGGATAATATCTGCATTTCATAAGTGAGGTGCATGAAGTAGTATCTTATTTATTATCCATCTGCCTCTTCGGAGTCAGGGTAGAACGTGTTATGTATTTGGAGAAGTGCAGGGCCATTGGAATTAAAAATAGAAAATTGCCCCAGCTGCAGACAATAGCTAATGACCTGACGGGCGGGCTAGCAATGAGCAAGGCTTCATTATTTTAGCACAACACACAACTTGTACTCCACAGTGCATAATGCCGAACTCATTAATGAGAGGTCATTTATTTTGGAACTCAAAGTGTCTGTTTATAGTTACTTGAAAAGCCTTTAGAAGAAAAAAATAATCAAGTCACTGTTTTAAAATCCGGTGTTATTCTGCCTTTAAATACTTTTCTGCCACACAGTCAGTGCTTTTTATGCAAGGCATGTGTGGGTAAAACATAAAATTGGCCTTGTGACTATCCTAATCATAATCACATGAAATTCCAATGGCCCTAGGGGACCAGCAATGTACTGCTGCTGTGCCAATCAGTATTTTAAAACAATTGTTTGCACAGAGCATTATTTACAATTCGTCTTTTTTGTTTTTCTCAATATAGCTTCCCCTGCTGGTCCAACCGGACCACCCAACAGGCAGGAGATAGTAGCCTATCTGTGGCTGCAGATGCTGGAGCATATCCAGCAAAAGTACTGGCGGCTGGTGGTCCTGGAAGAGGCGGAGGAGGAAATAAATGCCTCTCAGCCTGGCCCCAATGCAGCTGGTCCCCCTCAGCCTTCAGCCTCCCGGCCAACCCATCACGTTGCCACCGCCAGCTTCCATCAACTGCTGCCATCCACTCCCACACTGACAATACCAGGCAATTTCTGTGCCACATCCTGCAGTGGCTGGACTCCATCGAGAGCCGGCTCACCACAATGGAGCAGAGCCTGGACCAGCTCTGGACCGACATCCAAAATGCACTCTTTTAGCTTGTTTTTTGTTTTGGTGGAACTGACTTGTTGTTGGGGCTGGCTGGAGAGGGTGGAAGGGAGTTGGGATTGGGTTTATCTTTCTTTGGACATTTTGGGGCTTAGGTCTGTTTGTTTGGGGAAAGAGTGGGCATGTTGTGGGTAGAGAGGGTAGTTTCTTTGTAAAAAAAAAAAAAAAGGGGGAAACTATTTTATTTTATCTACATATATGCCTGAAGTAGTTTGTTTTACTTTGCACTGCTGCCTTCAGCTTTTATGTAGCCTGTTTATGTGCTTGTAAGAGAGAGTGTATCGCTTAGTGTAGGAAGCTGGCTCTGTATATACTATACCAAAGTGAGGTATAGTGTGCACAGGGTCCAGTGGAACCCCAAAGGTAGGCAGAGGTAAAAGTAGATAGCACCTTACTCTCTATTTGTGGTAGTGTGGTCGAGCAGTAAGGCTGTATCAGAGGGTAGTGTTAAGCATTTGTTGTACACACTCAATCAGCAAATGAAATCACACACTCAAAGACTGAACTTCAGACCGATTGGTTTTGTATAAAAATATTCTTTTAGTTATTTTATTTTCTAGAACCAAGCAAGCCTGGCACAGGTAAGCAATAAATACTTTACAGTAGAAATGCAGTTTGTAAACAGTTTGAATTGCAATTGTATATGCACTTTGATTTGATTACAGTAGAGCTAATAGTAATGCAATGTTTTTGATATATTGTACATATACTTTGCATTGGCTTTTTAGTAGAATGTCAAGTAGATTACTTTACAGATTACTTTTCAAACACAGTGCAGTATACCTGGTTACTGCACTGGGACAGTTCCTGCATTTTTGTTTTTTAGTTACAGTTTTAAAGGGTTTCATAGATTTTCCAACTCCACACTTAGAAACTGTTCACAGAAAAACAGTCGATGTTATCCTATGGAGGAAAATAGGGTTATCGGTTCAAAGGTAAATATTTGGTGGTGGGAGTTAGTATTCTGGGGTTAGACTCAGGGTTCCCCAGGGTCAAGGATGCACTCTTGTTACACCCTCAGCGGCACTAGGGCGGCCGGGTGCAGAGTGCTGAAGCCCAATGTTATCCAATGGGGGATAGGGGGCCTCCGGTTGGTGGCTGCTTACGAGCAGGCCACTGGGTTGTGGAAGCAAAGCTCCAGGACTTAAGCTCAGGGCAAATGGGGGTTCAAGCCAGCACAAAAGGTGCACCCTCAGTGGCACTGGGCGGCCGGGTGCAGAGTGCTGTTTTGGCGTCGGGGTTTCAAAGGGGAGTCTCCGGTTTGCAACACACTGCAGGCTCGGGGACGAAGGTCTTCTGGGTGTGACCACCACTTGGAGAGGTTAGTTGGGATGTTGGGGGTTGGTTAGGCACCGTTGGTTGGGCCACCCAAGGCCACGGGGCGTCGGGTGCAGGGGTGCCTTTTAGGGTCGGATCTTCTTACCAGCTCCTAGTCGCGGTAGGGGGGACCTTCCGATTTGAGGCTGCAGGTATCGGCTGGAGGCTTGAGGCAGGTCAGGGGTCACCGGATCTTGGGTCAGGATTGCTGGGGAGACCTCCTCTTGGTGTTGGGCCTCTTGAACTCAGGCCGTTGGCATTGGGTGCAGACTCACGGATCCTGCCGGAGCTGGAGTCTGTTGGTGAACAAATCTGGTGTTCACGGGAGACAGAGTCTTTTCTTTTGAAGGCAGGGCAGGTCCTTGGGGTACTTGAGGCTGCTGGCTGCAGGACACACCGGGATTTTTCTTCTGCAGGTTCGAGGTGGACACAGGCCGGTAGGGCTGGGGCCAAGTCACTAGGCGTCCTCCTCTTGTTAGCTTCGGCACAGCAGCTCGGTCCTTTTTTTTCTTTTCTTCTTCTGGTTTCTTGTCTGCCTTCTTGGTTCTGGGCTGCCCCCTAAATACTGTATTAGGGGGGTGTTTTAGGGGTCTTGAGGTCAGTAGCCAATGGGCTACTAACCTTAGGGTGACTACACCCTTGGTGTGCTCACCCTACGTGGGGGAGCAAGCACAATCCCTAATCCTGATTGGGGAGTGCCTGCCATCTGCAAGATGGCGGGCACTGAAGAGTGGGCTTCACCTCGCCTCCCCACCTGCGGGTGGGGTTGGCAGAGGTGGGCACACCTTCTGGGCTGGCTACTTCTTCCCACCTGTCTTCCCGCCAAAAAGGAGGGGAGACAGGAAGGGGGCCTGCTACTGATAGCAGGAGAGGCTGGGGGTCGCATTACAAAGGCTGCAAGGCCTTTGAAGCTCTCCTGCCACATTATGGCTCTTCCTAGCCTGGGGGAGGTGTGACCACATCCTCACAGGAAAGGCTTTGCTTCTGGGCTCGTGGAGCGAAGGCTCCCACCCCAGGGGTCCAGAAACATGTCTCGTGGTGGCAGGCTGGTGTGTACCAGTCAGGGAACCCACCAGAGGCTGGTCGTTTTTCAGGAGGCATCTCTAAGATGCCCTCTGAGTGCATTTTTCATTAAATCCCACACTGGCATCAGTGTGGGTTTAATGTGCTGAGAAGTTTGATACGAAACTTCTCAGTTTTCAGTGCAGCCATTATGGTACTGTGGAGTTTGTGATGACAAACTCCAGCAACCTATACTCTTAATGGCAGCACTGCACTTACAATGTGTAAGAATTGACTTAGACACTGTAGGGGTACAGGGCTCAGGCACCTGTATCCTCACCACTGGTATAGTGCACCCAGCTAGAGGGGAGACTGATCTATGCCAGGGCAGTGGGTTGTAGGCATGGCACACAGGGATGTGTGCCATGTCGACTCTTCACTTTGTTCTGCACCAAAACAAGTAGCCTGCAAGGTCAGTGTGTGTGTGTGTAAAGGTACAGGCCCTTTAAGGGTGGCACAATAAGTGCTGCAGCCCTTAGAGGCCTTCCCTGGACACAGTGCCCTTGGTATCCATGGTACCTTTCACAAGGGACTGACATGTGGCCAGAGAGGTGCCAATTGGGGGTACAAGTTACAGTTGTGGGGAAAGAACACAGGCCCTGGGAACCTGATTGGCCGGGACCCAGGGCACATAAAGTCAAAGTGCATCAGTAGTCTGGCAAAAAGTGTGGGGGGTTACTGCAACAGAAACCCAGCTTTCTACACTTAGTAATAGAGTTATACTTCTCTAACTATCTTGACCATTAGAGGGACTGCTGCCATGGCCTATATTGTCTACAACAACCTAGATAAACACTAGTAGCAGTTAGTTACTTACTTACCAAGTTAACTAGTTCACTTTACTCCATACTAGTTGTCTTACCTGAATATAGATGAAGCAATAACAGGAAAAGGCATTACAACTTCACAAGTGAGGTCCCACTTCCAGTTCCACCCAGATGAGCTCCAATGGTAGGATTAATCTGTATGATTGATTATCCATCGTAGGCCACTGAATGGAAATGAAAAGACTGAGTTAGTGGTTTATATTTTTTAAAAGCGATACAAATAATTGACACCAGAGTACTACATGATGACACAACAAGTATTCCTGATAGTGCTAAAATACAAACAAATAGCAATGCCAGCAATTCTTGACTAATGAGGAGCTGGCAGTATTTACAAAATCCTCGGGATATAAAAAATGGACTCAAAGTCTGGAGTGGACAAGCTTAGCTTAGTCGTTTACGGTGATGCAACACAAGGCCTGAATGATGATGCTAATACTGATGTTCTTCATTCTATATATAAAATATAGATCAGTTTTCGTGTTTGAGTGGGTAAATGGGGCCAGTGTGGGCTATTGATTAGAAGATCCTGCAGGAAGTTAATGTTGCTTTCACCACAACCGCCACACCAAGTTTGTGATCCATTGATGGCGTAAATTAAGCCACACCTCAATAAATCACACAGCCCAGGGGAAGAGGGTTAGGTGTTTGATGAAAGGATAGGAAGAGGGATTTGGGAAAAGATTTGCAAAAGAGAAACACTACACAAGGACAACATTAATCTGGGAAATGAGCAGCACATCATTCGTTATCAATCTGTTGTGGAAAGACACAAAGGAATGAGTATGACAGAGTACAGATAAATGCATTGCAAACCGTTCTTCTGGCCCCGAGACCCAAGTTATCAGATATCTAAATGCTCTGTCTTCTAGGTTAGGGAGTGAACCCACCCACCCAGTTCTCCAAATATGATTGTTAAAATAAAAAAATGATACTGTACTGCAAAATTAGGTGGTGTGTCTGCATTCCCCTCAGGAATGTCCAATCTTGAGTGCCTGTCTGGACTGGTACGGTAGGTAAGCAGGAGTGTTGAGCTCAGCTTTCACTTTCATTTGTGCAGGAGACAAGAAGAAAGCCTGTGGATTGTAAAAGAGAAAATGTATTTTAGAGTCAAGGAGAAGGACAGAAGGAAGGTATGCTTCATGAGGAATGTATCTAGAAGACTCAGAGGCAGAGCAAAAAAACAAGAGGGGACTCAGAGTTTCATTTTTGCCACAAGTCTAACACACACACACACACCCCTCCCACACACACACACACAGAAGCAGCATTTCACAAATAAATATACCTCTCTCCGTTCCACATAGCTGAGTACTAGGCCTTAGACTCCTGGTTTACCTTTGAACTGCAATCAATAACTTCTTTCTTCTAGCCGTTGATGAGGTAGTAACGCAACTCCCACCCTGAGTTCTTCCATCCTCCTCCTGGCTCCGAGTAACTCCATCCCAGAACAGTCATCATGACCTGAGCAAGATAGACGAGTAGTGCACTGCTGTTAAAGAACAGGCAGAGAAACAGAATTGCACTATATAGCATAGGTTTTTGTTTGTTAACTAAAGTGACTGTTCTGGTCTCTGATGAACCAGAAAAAAGGAGAGGACCCTGCAATTAAATCTGGATAAGTGTGAAAGGCCAATCACCTCCAGGGAAAGAGAATCACCCATCACTCAGGCCCCAAACATTGCAAATCAGTTATCATCTCAAGAAATTTCTCATAATGCAGTTCAACACACCCTCCCTCATTGTCAGCCACCACATCAATCATTACTCACAGTCACTCGATAACCAGATCACTCATTGGTTCAATGGTTACCTGTTCCAATCCAAGCACGGTGGTAGGTACACTACCCCCCTTTCATGCAAGCAACAGATTGGAATTTGGAAGTCTTGTAAATCAAACAATTGCCTGGGGCAGCCATCCTAGATGTTGATAAAAACAGAAGGATCATAGGAATGAACCATACAGGTTAATTAATTTTCGCTAAGTATGGTTGTAAAGGCCAATCACCTTCAGCGAAAAAGGATCGCCTATCACTCAGGCCCAAAACATTACAAATCAACCATCTCAGGCAAGTTTCCACACTACGGTTCAACGCCATCCCTCACTGTCTGCCACCACATGAATCATCAATCATCATCACTCACTCACCATTGCAATAATTGTAGTTTTACCTCTTCCAATCCAAGCACAGGGAATTTAGATATTAGGTATTCATCTTTGATGCACGGAACACTTTGTAATATGTATTGGCAGGCATTCTTGTAAATCAGTGATCTTCTGGGGCAGATATGCTAGTGCTAAGTGATGTAAAAAGGGATAGGCAATAGGCATGCAAGGGGGCAGGCATTGTCTCCAATGTCATGAAGGAATTGTGGAGGCTTCTTCAATGCACACTGGTGCAACTGCAATCCGGCAATATATGTGACTAAAAAAATGGTGGGACAGCCTACATCTGACACAAAAATTATAATAATCCACTAGCTAACTTTTATTTTTTGCAAAGATAGAAGTTCAACGAGAAATATTTAAAAAGTTCTACAGGAGCACTTGGATACTTTGTCTGGGAAGTAGAGTTTGTCCTCAAACTCAGGTGGTTCACCCAGAAGTTGATCAGCTAACACACTTGATTCAATTTCTGACCTATCATCCTCCACCTCCTCCTGTGCTGTTTCAGGAACAGTGTAAGTGTATGGTATAAAATGTTGGTTCATTTTGATCATAGTCAATTTCTCCATGTTTTGAGGGGAGAGACTGGTCCTTCTCACTGGAACAACCACTCCAGCTGCACTGAACACTTACTCAACAGACAGACTGGCAACAGGACAAGCCATATACTTTATTGCCAGCCTGCTGAGCTCTGGCCATTGGTGCATCGTCCCATACCAATAGATCAAAGATGATTTGATCCATATAGACCTCTTTTGGATCATCCAGACACTCCTGGAGCATCCTCTCATTGGTGCTGTCACTTGTTTAACCTGTTTTGCCATTGCCTCTTCACTGAACTTGAGCCTTGCAGATTGAAACCAATAAAATGCAGAAGTTGGGTCGGGTGCTTCTGTTGCTGAGATAAGACTGCCCTATTTGGAAGTTGAAGGCGGCACCCCAGAACTTTGGGGTGGGACTTGAAGTTCCAGCCGTGCTTCTGCCAAGTCTCCTGCTTGCTCCTCAATCCACCTCTTGTATTTTAAAACATTCCCATTCCAAAAAAGGAATGAAAGTTGGCAGAATTTTTTTGTACCATGAATCAAGTAGTGTGGCACAGATGTACTCTTTGGACATGATGATGTCATGTTGCAGCCTTGTATTACATGCCAAGCGAAGGATTAAGCTCTCAACCAAGGCATGCTCTTCTGTGTTTTCATTCACAACTGCGGGGGTGAACATTTCAGACACCTTCTTTACCTGGTCCTGTAGGAGATGCAACAATGGGATAGTTTGGCCCATCATACTGTCCTCCTTGCTAACTTCCATGTGAAAACATCAAAAGCATCTGTGTCAGGCATTTGACTAGGCCCCATTTGTCCATATCCATGGTCATAGCTTTTCCAACTGCATCCCCTCCTCTTAGAATGACATAGTCATTGATCTGTTTGTACTTCTCAAATAGACATTGCAACATGTAATAGGTTGAGTTCCAATGTGTTGGCACCTCCTGTATCAGCGCTTTAACTGGTGCTCTATTAATACGCTGAATAATCCGCAACTGCTTCTGGGCTTTAAAAGAATGACTGAAATGAGTGCAGATTCTTCTGCAGGTGGTCAGTATGTTTCTGACTATGCCTTCTTTTTTGAGAAAGTCTTGCACCACCAGGTTGATGCAATGGGCCAAGCACATGCCCCTGAAATATCCTCCATCTGACATGGCCTTGACTATGTTACTGCCATTGTCTGTGGCAACAAATCCAATTCTGAGAGCTCTGGGTCACAGCCATTCAAACACCTTGCTGTTAAATTCCTCCAAGATGGTTATAGCTGTTTGTGATTTCTCCATGCCGAACATGGCCACTGTTGCATGCCGCCGAATGCTCTTAAAACTTTCTTCAGTGCCAAGACCTGCAGATATCTTTTGCTTTACCCCCACAAAAGAGATCCAGTGTGTAGTGACGCATGTAATCAGTCACCTGACAACTGGTCCACAGGTCTGTCGTCAGGTAGATGGTGTGAGCAACACTTTGCTGCAAAGCTTGTCTAACCAGCTGCAGCACATCATTAACTGTAGCAAAATAGGCCCGACTTGGGGGCATATCATCAAGGGCTGGCGATATAATTATCGCCGCTTTAGCGTCCGTTTTCGGGCGAAAAGCGGCGATAATTATATCGCATTATTTACAAGGACACGCTAGCGCGTGTTTCCTTGATTCAGCTCCTGTTTTGTTCACGCCTCGCTTTGCATCTCTAATGAGATGCAAAGTAGGCGTTCCCTGCAAAAACAGATTGAAAATGATCGCTAATTGTCCTTCTCCATATTTACAATAGGGCCCAGGACAGCCATAGCGATATTTAAACCCGCGCTAACGGCGGTTATCGCCGTTATTGTACGTCTGCATTTTTCCTGACTAACCTATCTTTGACATGGGAGGTGGATTGAGTGGCTAAATCCACATCTCCCTATCAGCAAGGATTCCCCTATCGCTGCAGGATTATCGCTGGATTCCCAGCGATAATCCTGCATTCGCGACTATCGCCGGATTTCACATTGCCGTGGAGATAAGCGTTGTAAATAACGCGATATCTCGGCGATCTGATCCGGCGATAGCCGGCGTTAAGCTAAATCGCACTTATCGCGCCCTGCGATCTTTATCGCAGTTCGTTGCTAATATGCCCCTTGGTACCTTCAATTTCATGCAGATGGCTGCCACAAATTCTAAGAATCCCACTCATTCCACAAAAAAAAAAGGGAGGCGGTCCAGCGCTAACATTTTTGCCAGCTTTCCATTGTACAAACGTGCAGTTGGGTGGTTCCGCTCATAGGGCCCCTCCTGCCTAAACATGCCCGGAATAGTAGCCTGGAATTTCTTCCTTTCTGGGACCACTGACACTGGTGTCTTTTGAGAAGTAGATAGTTGTGACAGACTCAATGTGCATTGTGGTGGGGCAGTCAGTGAATGCCGTAGTGTCTTCATCTCACTCATAGTCTCCTTGTGAAGTCGCTGAGGTGGGTGTTTCTGCTGCTGCACTGCTGGAGACAGGGCTGCTTTGCGTGAAAGTGTCACCCTCTTCTTCCTCATCATCACCTTTCACCAGGATTGGATTTGTAGCTGGTGTTCCCTGGCTCTACTCACAACCATGATTACGTTAAGCATTTTATAAGGTACTCCTCCCAATGGATTGTGTTGGGTTTTTTCAAATGGGCCATTTGGCCTCCAGTACCATAATTTGTACCAGGCTTACCTCAAGAAACAAACACTCATTTTGCAAATGCTGCATACTGCAATGTGCGCCCCCTCTTTGCTAACCGTAAAAAAGTTTCAAGCTGGGGAGGAGTACTTTTTTTACTGTGCCACTGCCCAAAGAAGAATTGGAGGTAGGTGGGCATGTCATCGGTTGCCTCTATGCTTCTCGTGAGGCAGGGGTTGATGCAGGTCTCAGCTGGGGCTTGCAAATATGGGACTTGATTGCAGTGCTGCCTGTGTCACATTCCTCGGAGCAGGTTGACTAGAAATATCAGACTCCTCTGTATCACCTTTCACCATGACTGCCTCGTCATCATCATCCCCTTCCATAAGACTAAGGGGCATATTCTCAAGGAGCTATCGCCGAATTAACGGCACTTTATCGCAGCAAAAGTCGTGATAAATGTACCTCCCCATTCACAAGCCAGTGGCAACAGCCCACAGCACCAGTTTACCCACGACAGCAGCCGCAAAAAACATCGCCACAGAGGACCCCCGCAAATATCGCTAATGAGATGCAGAGTAGGCGTTCCCGTGCCAAAAGCAGAGACAACATCACACCTCAACATTCACAACGACCAGCCACATCGGCGATAAGAACACAAAACAGGCGATAAGGCGCGTTAGCACCAGGAAATTTACACCTGCTCTGACCTGGTGTAAAGTCGGACGGCAGCCAGCACCACAAACGGGAGAACAGCCCAGAGCCACACATGAAGGACAACAGATGCCCACGGGCAACTGAACATGCAGCACGGACACCCAAGAGGGCCCCAACACCCACCGACACCACACCCAGGCCTGCAACACCCCCCCCCCCCCGGGACCACCCCCAACCCCGGACTAAGAAATTGCACACCAACACCACGAATCCCAAAACAAACATTTTGCCTGATGTCGCACAACCAGGAAAATAAACATACATGCGTGGCCAGAAAATGGAGAATCAGTCATACAGCAATGCAATCACCAACACAAAACACCATACAAACAAAAGCAGAAACAACCCTTAGGATGAGGCCTAGCGGCTCCTCACTGGACAATCCGTAGCACACAGCCTGGAAGACCAAATCCAAGAGAAGAAGGTGTGCCATGCGCCCAACAAAGGAATGAGAGGGAGAAAGCGAGGGAGGGAGACGGAGTGAGATAACACAAGCAGTGCAAGGCCGCCTGGGCACCTGGCTCCACATGCCAACATGTGTGTGTGCATCGCCATCCGTACACCATGAGCCCAAGGCCGTGTCCCGATTTCAGCGCCAAAGCCACATCACATTCCGAAAACGCAAGTAGTAGTCAGACAAACATCAGGGATGAAAGCACCATTGTCCCAATGCAGAAGGCGGGAGGACACCTGACCCTCTGACCTTGGTCCAGAACGTGCCTGGACACCCTGATAGAGATGCAATGGCAGATGGGGACGACTCCCACACCACGCATTCCGCTAATGAACCATCATACTAATCCACAGCCCACACACAGAAGCCCCTGCCTGTGGTACCCCCGCATGGGATGCCCTTGACACTCACGGAAACAGCAACCCATTACCCACAACGTTGCACACACATACGAATCATTGCTCAGAGCTGTGGCATATCCTCCACACAACTGCCGCAGTTCAGAAGAGTGCCGGTTCACGAGACGCACCAATGCAATGGCAGGCCATACCGGGCACATGCACAACCCCCGTCACGTGGAACAGTACCGTGCACGTATGCTGCATTTGCTGGGCGCACTGCCACTGGCAGTGCTGTGGATCAGTTACAGGCTCAGCTTCCGCATTACCCACGTCAACTGCGTCCAGCCCAGGTTCCACTGCCGAACATGCACATTCAAGTGTCCCATGGATGTCTGCCTATCCAACACAACTGTTGATGAATTGGACTATGACTTGTGTCTGCGCCCCCTGGTGGATCACGAACAGGAGTGTAACCGAGACAGCCGTGCATGGGATGCCTTGACATACTGCGTATGTATTGGTAGTTGTGCATGAGAGATTGCACAATTTCTCGTGTGCAGTGACCACATCGAGGCGCTCCCCTATTGGGCTGTGTTGCGGATCGGTGAGATGGCGTGGGCTGAGCACACCTGCCTGGACCACCTAATGGATTGGCTCACCCTGGTGTTCCTTGAACACGACAACGACGTACTATTGGAACACATTGCACATGAAGCTGCACGGGCATTCATGAACGAGTAACTATGTTCCTGCAGCCACATCCGATTGCCACCCACAACACATGGCCCAACAACTTGTTGCATCGTGGGGATTGCTCACATATCCCACCACAACAGAGGACAGGTCTGCCTTCGGTCGGGCTCTGGATGCATGTGCGTGGAATAACGCGTGTGTACACACACCTGTGCAAGGTGACGCAGGTCCATGGTCGGAGCAACACAGCGTCGTTTGGCAACGTTGCCAATTCGGACACACTGCTGGGGGAGAGCACACACATGGCAAGGTAGCACGACATGTGAACCTGTCGGACCCTCACACCTGATCACTGTCAGCAGAGCAGACAATCGGCGCACTCCGGAGGCAGAGCACCATGCAGATCCCACGTGCAGTGAGTCGTGCCCCCTCACACAGGGCAATGGGCAGATGCCAAACAACACATGACTCATCCAGCAAGGCAAGGTGGGCTGTGAGCGTTGCCATCCGTGATGAATGTTGTCAATTTCAGCCCCAACATTTTCTGAACCTCGACATGTACCCATGCTGCGTGTAAGTGTCTTAAGCATGTCCCTGCCTGTTGTGGCCGTTGCCTCGTCCGTACTGACACGCACATGCCAATAACGTCTATGCCACTCCACTGGTGTCTAACTGTGAGGTGTGTTGTTCAGATTGTCCACACGTGTGCCACAATGAGCATCGTCCCAACACAGGGAGGAACTGACTGACGCATGTGCAATGGGGGTGTGTCCCTTTGGCAAGCTCCACCTCTGTGAGCCAGACATTGTTTTTGGATAGGTGCCGGACGACATGTGCACTTACATGACTTCAGCTATGTGTGTATGGTGTCCAACCTCTGACCATGTGGAGCAATGTCATATCACAACAGAATGTGTCCACACAGATGTGTGTAAGTAGGTATGCGATGTGAAGTTCTGTTGTCACACGTGGTGTAGGACACCACTCCTGGCCTGCCACCATTTTGGTCACTCTTACACACAGCCCTATTCAACACATGGACGTGTGCCTACGTTGGGGGGTTGTGAGATTGTTGCTGATGTGCAATGGGGACACAGCTAGTACTCACCTTCACAGTCATCTAATTGGCCATGTGTCTCAGGGATAGACATGTGCATAGATGTCAGTTACCAGGGTGTACCTTCATGTGCAATCATTGTCCCTACATCCAGCCATACTTCCATACGTGAGTGAACATAGTGATGACACATCTGTGTGATTTAGAACGTTTTATTCACATTCAGGTGATTGACGGAGCTGGAGCTGTATATGGCCATCCAAGCCCACATCACATGGAAGCCCAGTGGTGGGCCAACCAGAGTCCTTTGGGGATTGCACAGTGATTAGGAAGAGGGAGAGTGCAGTCCGCAGCAGGATTGCTGTGTAATTGGCCAGCGGTGAAGAAATGGCAGTCCGTGTCGGGGTCCGGGTGAATGTCGCAGAGTGTTCCGTAGGTCAGTAGGAGGTATTTCCCAGGGCATGATGCATAGTCATAACCAGGCAGGGACAGGTCATATGGCGGTGATGGATACTACTGCCTCCTTCCTCACACAGTAGTTCCCATCCCCTTCTCACTCCTCTGATACGGGCTCTGTGTCCGGTGTGTGTGGCGGGGTGATGGCTGCATCGCTGTGTGCCCCTGACACATCAGACTGCGTAGGTGATGGGGCAGCATGACAGTGTGCCACGGACACATCAGGGGTCGGAGCTGTGTGTGTCGATGTTCCCACTGCAGTCATCTGGGAACGGCTCAGTGACAGCAATGGCAAGATGAAGTACTGCAGGGCATTGAAGTTCCCAGCCACTACTCGTTGGTGTCCAGCTGTGGCAGACATATTTCCAGCCTGCATCTGCTCCATGGTCTCCATTGACCTCTGCACCTGTGCCAACTCTGTGCTGTCATGGCTGGTGCCTGTCTGACCAGACAGTTCTTGTATTAGATTCATGGCACCAGCGAGGTCAGCCAAGGTCTGTGGCGGAGCATGGTGCGTACAGGGGGTGTCCGATAGGGACTGTACGTGGTCGATGATGGGACTCAGACACCCACGTATGGCATTGAGTTTGGCTGCCATGAGCTCGAAACCCACCAACAGCTGATGAGCCAACTCCACCTGGCAACCCAACACACGCCGTCGGAATTCCATGTATTGGTCGGGGGGGTCCTGGGAGACAGCCGTGGTGGTGTGTGTTTCCTGCTGTGTGGTCTGTGCAGGTGGTGGGGTCACCTGGAGGCAGCTGGCCTGCTCCTGGGGGTGGGGTGCAGAGGCTGTCCATTATCCATTGGAGGGTGTCTTGACATATGTGCAGGTTGTCCTCTTCATCATCAATGATGGGAAGTGTGGTGTGCTCTGCAAGAGGTGTTGTATGTCCCTCTGAAATGTGAAGGGGAGATGCAGGTTAACAGAGTTTCACATGTATGGTGATGATTTGCAGATGTTTACATTCAGACTGCATGCCAATGTACATTGTGACTGTTTTGGGGAGCTGGCTATTTGATGGCAGTCAGTGTGTTTTTCGACTACATGACGGATGTGTGGTAGTACCCGTACATTATCATCACACAGTGTCAGGCAATGCCAAATGTGAGTCGACAGTTACTACGCACGAGCGGGACCTGTTGTGAGCTCTGTCCTGTGGTGCTGGTGTTGCACTTTGTACCACATTGCCGTCATTGCTGATGTTCTGTGATTGCTATGTGTGTGTGCTGCATTGTGGGGGAGTTGCCCCTGCAGCTCTGATTTCGTGTGGCCTTCTCCCTTTGAGGGTGCCTTTGAATTGTGTGCTTTTCGGGCCCCGATTTGCTTTTGACTTGGGTCATATGTGCTCTCGGACTGTTTTTGTGGCCTGGTGCATGGTTCATCTGCTGCGTGTATTGTACGGCATGGGTTGTGGATGTGGACATGTCGGAGTGTGACCTGCTCCTTTACGGATGTGATCCGCACTGGGCTACCTCCATGTCGATTCGTGGGCCATGTCATTTTTTTTTGGCTGCTGCCATGCTATCGGACATGCAGTGTTACTTGCATAGTCAGTGTGGGTCACAGAGCCGCTGCTTTGCTGAATTCAGCACATGTGCACGGGTAGGTTGTGATATTGGTGATAAGGGGGGCCTCTTTGTGCACATTGTGGATGGGGGCCTACTTGGCGTTTCTATGTGTGCTGCGGTGTGCCAAGGCAATCAGGGACATGTTCCACGGTCATTGTGGGTGTGCTGTGTGCTACACGCAATTGTGCATGTGTGCCATTGTGCCCATCTCCCCCGTCCCCCCGTCCCTAGTGGTTACTCACCCTGTTGCTGTTGGGTCAGGTCGTATCGTGCTGTGTCCAGGCCCCCCAATCCTGCCACCGTCTCCTCACTGCTGACTGTGGCCACCATTTGCTCCAGCTCATCCAGCTCCTCCTGTGTCGCAGGACTTCCACCTCCAGTCGCCGTTGCTGCCTCCCTGTTGGCGGCGAGCTTATGTTTGGTCTGCCTTTTCAGATCATGCCAGCGCCTCTTGACCTCCTCCAGTGACCTCCTCGACACTCCGACTGCATTGACGTTGGTGACGATGGCCTGCCATATTTTGGTTTGGGTTGCCAGTGCCGCAGTGGAGGTGCCGAACAGTTGTTGATGATGTTCGGTCACCTCCATGACGATGATCCGGTCTTCCTGCGGACTGAACCCGGTCTTCCTCTTCCTCTTGTCCTTGCCTTCCCCGAACGCGGGGTTCCTGGCTGGTCCTCCGTGGGGCTTGTGGTGTTCGGCTTGTCCTCTGCACTCGGTCCGGGTGCATCCATGTTGCTACGCAGTTTGAATTGTTTTAGGGCTTTTTTTTCTCTCTTTCTTTTATGGTGCCTTTTCCCGCCGGACGCGTGGGATTTGCAGGCCTGTGGCTGGTGTTCGCTGATTTCTGTACCGCGATTGGCCTCAACGCATGTTTTCTCGCGTTTCGCATTTTTTCGGCGTGGCGTTTATTTTCACGCTGACATTTGACATGTTATCTGGTGACTATCGCATGCTACCGCCTTGTTGTGAATTCCACGTTGACACGGGGTTATATTCCCGCGCTAGGCGGCGATATTGAAAGTTGCGTTACGCTACTCTTGCGGTAGTTATCACACGTTCTTGTGAATATACCCCCAAGTCTTTCAGGAACTTTTCTTTTCCCTTGCCTCTCCTGTTGTCTCCTGGACTCTGCCAGGGTCCACTCCATCTCCCTATCATCATCATCAGAAGTGGTGCTTGGAGAAGGTGGTGGAGTAGTACCCTTCCTTTTCCTTCCTGGAGATCTGAGAGCCAATGATTCTAGAAGAGGAAGTTCTTGCTCAGAAGGAAGCTCAACCCCTTGTTCTGCTCCAACATCAAGCAAATGTACTATTGCTGGCTGTAGCTGCTGTCCATTTTGCTCTGTTTCCTGAAACTGTTGTGTACTACTTTGAGAAAGGGACAAATACAATTCAATGTTACTACTCGTCAACGTCGACATGATTGCAGTGTCTGTCTCATTAACAGACATGGCCCTGAGCTTAGGTTGGGGTGGTGCTGTTGATGCAGGCATTCTGCTCTCAGCCTACTCCCCGGAGCACTGTGCAGCAGGCACAAATTTGCCGAAAATTTTTCTGGTCGGCACCCTAGTGGTGGAAATCTGCTTCTTCTCCTCCCCACTGGCTACTTTCTTGACACCACCTTTCTTTGGGGCCATCTTGAAACTGTCAGTTGGCAGTGGTACTTAGCTTTAAAAGCTGAAAAGATGCTCTTGTTGTGTAGTCAGTCAAGTGTCACGTCATGCTCAGGCCATCTGTCTGGCAGTACTCTGGGTAATATCTCTTCTCTTGTGCACCTAAAAGCAAACAAACAAGAACAGTGAAACATGCCATTGTTGCAGTTCAATTAGTAGTACAAGCAAATAATATAATTTAGTGTGGTTACTTAACTTATTATAAATAATTGACAATACAGTGCATCCATTCGTAAAACCCCACCAGCATAAACTTTCATGGTGTACACTCCGGAAGGATGAGAAAGAGCAACAACAAAAACATACAGATGTAGCCGTTTGCTTTATGTGCATCAAGTTGGGATGTGGCACTCAGGGAGGTGAAGGTGACAATGGAATAATCCTTAGACAATGATTGCTGTTGTGCGCATATGGAAGACATGGAGATGATGCCGGATGTTAGGAAAATGGTGAAAATAAAATGAATAATAAAAAAAATTACAAAATTACAAAAAATTTAAAAATACAGTAAAACAATACAATAACAGAAGGAAAGTTAAGAAAATATTAAAAAATAAAGAAATTAAAAAAACTAAAAAATTGAAATGAAAAAATACATAAATCAGTGAAATTATCCTCAAGCATATAATTTATTAAACATATATCTCAACTATCCATGCAAGCCTATGGCAAAGGCCCACTGGCTAGACGTACAAAATGGCTGCCAGCCAGTGCCACATGGTCAACAACAACACTGAGCAAGAAGGCATGGGAAACAAAGAACACATGCAGGCCTTTGGCAAAAGGACACTGGCTGCCTACTCAAAGTGGCCATCAGCCACATGGTCACAACAATAACAATTAAGAAGGCATGGGTAAGAAAGAACATATGCAAGAATATGGCAAAAGCACACTGGCTGCCTCCACAAAATGACCACCAGACACATGGTCACAACAACCACAAGGAAGAAGCCATAGGTAACAAAGAGCACATGCAGGTCTATGGCAAAAGCACACTGGCTGGCCACAGAAAAATGGCCATCAGCAACATGGTCACAACAAGCAAGAAGGCATGGGGAACAAAGAAAACATGCAGACCTATGGCAAAAGTACAATGACTGCCTACACAAAATGGCCACCGACCGCATGGTCAATTAGCAAGCAAGGAGGCATGGCTACAACAAAGAAAACATGCAGGCCTATTGCAAAAGTACACCGGCTGCCTATACAAAATGGCTTCCAACCACATGGTCGCAACAACAAGCAAGAAGGCATGGGAAACAAAAAACACATGCAGGCCTATGGCAAAAGGACACTGACTGGCTACACAAAATGGTCACCGACCACATGGTCAAGAAGCAAGCAAGGAGGCATGGTCACAACAAAGAAGACATGCAGGCCTGTGGCAAAAGCAGACTGGCTGCCTGCATAAAATGGCCACCAGCCACATGGTCACAACAACTAGCAAGTAGGCATGGGGAACAGAGAACACATGCAGGCCTATGGCAAAAGCCCACTTGCTGGCTACACAAAATGGCTGTCACCCACATGGTCACAGCAAGCAAGAAGGCATACCCACAAGAAAGAAGACATGCAGGCCTATGGCAAAAGCACACTGACTGCCTACACAAAATGGCCACCCGCCACATGGTCACAACAACAAACAGGAGGCATGGCCACTACAAAGAGCACATGCAGGCCTATGGCAAAAGCACACTGGCTGGCCACAAAAAATGGCCACCGGCCATATGGTCACAACAACAAACAAGAAGGCATGGGTAACAAAGAAAACATGCAGGCCTATGGCAAAAGCACACTGGCTGCCTATACAAAATGGCCACCAACCGCATGGTCAATCAGCAAGCAAGGAGGCATGGCTACAACAAAGAAGACATGCAGGTCTATGGCATAAGCACACTGGCTGCCTACACAAAATGGCCACCGACCACATGGTCAAGCAGCAAGCAAGAGGCAAGCCCACAACAAAGAACACATGCAGGCCTATGGCAAAAGCACACTGGATGCCTACACAAACTGGCCGTCAGCCACATGGTCACAACAACAACAAGCAAGAAGGCATGGGGAACAAAGAACACGTCAGGCTTATGTCAAAAGTACACTGGCTGACTACATAAAATGTCCGCCAGCCACATGGTCACAACAACAACAAGCAGGAAGCCATGGGTAAGAAAGAACACATGCAGGACTATGGCAAAAGCACGCTGGAAGCTTACTCTAAATGGCCATCAGACACATGGTCACAACAACAACAAGGAAGACGCCATGGGTAACAAAGAACACATGCAGGTTTATGGCAAAAGCACACTGGCTGCCTACACAAAATGGCCACCAGCCACATGGTCACAACAACAAGCAAAAAGGCATGGGGAACCAAAAACATGTGCTGGTCTATGTCAAAAGTGCACTGGCTGCCTACAGAAAATGGCCAACAGATACATTGTCGCAACAGCAACAAGCAAGAAGCCTTGGGCAACAAAGAACACATGCAGGCATATGGCAAATGCATACTGACTGCCTACACAAAATGGCCACCAGACACATGGTCATTAGAACAACAAGCAGGAAAGCATGGGTTTCAAAGAACACATGCAGGCCTAGGGCAAAAGCACACTGGCTGCCTACACAAAATGGCCACCAACCACATAGTCAAACAGCAAGCAAGAAGGCATAGCCGCAAACAAAGAACACATGCAGGCCTATAGGCACTGACTATACAAAACTGCCCCTGGCCACATGGCATGGGGAACAAAACCAAATTGCAAAGACACTCACACACTGGCCAGACAAAGGAGGCATGGATTGGTAACACAGAAAAAAGAGCATTATTTCAGCAATGCCAAAAACAAAAATTAACACATCCTCCAAAAGCATCAAGTATAATCACTACAACTAAACACTGTTTGCCAAAAAAATACATGAAATACCCCAAAAATACACATTTTGTAATTTAATCCAATGCCATCCATGGCCTAAATGATGATTCAATTCAATAGACACCGCAGACCAAGTAGTTGCATGCGCCCATAACTAGTACTGGGCCTACTGGCTAGAAGGCCCATTGGCAGACTAGGCCACATAGTGAATTAAATAAATATTGCAAATTTGTTAGAAAACATGGAGAAAATGTAATGAATTGTGCATTATTTTTCCTTTATAAAAGAAGAAAAATTACATGCAAAAAAATAACTAGGCCTCTACTGAAACGGCAGGCCACCCACCACAATAAATTTTTTAAATTGAATAAAAGTACAAATAAATCATGGTGAATGTCCCCAATCAAACAAACAGCACCCTTATACACCTGTTTTTCAACTTACTTGTGAAATCTCAAATACAAAGTCTTTAAATCCAAGTAGTATATATGCAGCAGACAAAGAGAGTAATCCTTCCAGCTCCAAATTCCAATTAAAAGTGACCAGGAGATGGACAAATCATTGGTAGGAGCCTGCTGGACAGGAACAGGATGTTGGAGTCTCTGGGGCACTTCCTTTCTGTTGGGACAGAAATTTAAAAAAAAAAAAAATTGCACAAAAAGAACACCAACGGCCAGTTGAAGAGGCAAATCACACAAAAAGCCTCTCAGCTGCATCTTGAGCACAAAAGCTGCTCAAACACTCCGTTTGCAGGATCAGCAATACAGTGGCCTCTGAGCTAGCTGGCACAAGTAATTAAGTTTAATATACTCGATAGGGACATACCGACCTTAGTCCTATGTCAAGTCTATAGGTTATATTAGTCCAATGCGCAGAGCCTATTAGGGAAATAGGAACTACACTACAGAAGCAGATGAAAAAAAATGAGCCTGAGGACAATAAACTGGTCATGGAGGAGAGGACTACTTTTGGAGCATTTGGCTCATGAAGGAGCCTTAAGGAACTGGACATGAAAGCTATGCAAGTGGGGTCCCATGGTGGCAGCAACACCCCAGTGCCCTCTGGTGACAAGAGGGTCCACATACCCAAGGGTCTGGTGAGTGAATTTGTGATGGGAAATCATATAGACAGATGGTTTAAGGCTTATGTGATTGCTCTGCAGATGCACAAGGATCGGGGGGCTGGTCTGTTAAGGCATATCCCTAGTGAGGGGAAGGACTTTGTTAAGAGAACGCCCAAGCACAGGTTAACTTAAGTTCTCTTTAATGGATCTACCACAACGCCAGTGTAGCCAGCACAGTGCAGGCTACCAGTGAATATCTAATTGCCTAGAGCCCTGATATATTCCAAACAATGATGTACCTCCAAAGGATTACATCACCTTAAAGAGTTATAACCCTTAAAAAGGCTAGTACAGGCCATAACACATACCTCTCCCAATAATACCAACCAACCAAAACCCTAAAACAAAAATAACAAACCAACAAAACAAACACATGCTAAAGCTACTATAATAGATCAATAAGAAAGAGATACAATAATGCCACAATTGCATAATAATACAAGGATAAATACATCTGGATAATACAGTAAATTCCACAATTATATGACAACACAACTAATGAATTAAACATAATATTTGAGATATGTGGGTCTCCTCCTGGTATGAGTGCCTAGTCATACCCAAAAGCAAACTCTTGTTCAGAACTTGCGCTTTCCATCCCCTGTTCACGGTTTGCCTCCTGTGATCTTGTACTTACCACACCGTGCAAAACACCACCACCAGTCCCCCCTGACAATGAGTTGTTTCTTGCAAGATATGACATGCTCCACACTGCCCTATTCTCCAGTCTCACTACACTCCTCATGACCTTTATAATGCAGAAAGGTCCCAGGAGATTGGATCCACCCTTAGCACACCAATGCAGTCTCTTCACTAACACCTGCTCCCCCACCTTCTAGTTCCTGTGGGTAGAACCATATTTGGTATCAAAACATGCCTTATAACTCCACTGGTAATGCACCACCTTGTCCCTGTTGGGACTTCTTACATTCCTTTTCCACTACAACCACCTGGGATTAAGTTTTGACCAGCTAGATGGCCCTTTAAACATTGAAAAGGTGAATTATTTGTAAACATGTTGGGAGTAGTACAGTGTGCCCACAACTTCTCTCTTATTAACTCCCTTAGAGAACCCCTGCTCAACAATGCAGCTTGAGCACAATCCCTAACCAAAGTATTAATTTTCTCTACCAGGCCATTGGCCTGGGGGGAATATAGTGCTGTGCCTTGATGCTTGATTGACAACCTTTCATGGAAACTCATCATCTAATCCGATGCAAACTGGACACCATTGCCTGTAACAATAACTCTCGGGATCCCCTCACATGTAAACACATCCTTTAAGAACTCCATCACACTATTGTGGTTATGGAACTAGAGCAACATGCAGACATCCACATATCTTTCACTGGGAGAACAGATTGAAAGAGGAAAGAATGTCCAAACCCAATTCATGCCATGGCTCTTCTGGCACTTCCACAGGAGACAAAGGTGTAGTCCTTACCACTTTAGATTTGCCACTGCTTGAGCATAACTCGCAATCCCACCCCAGACTCTCTGTCTGTATGACAAGTCCCGGCCACCAGTAGCTCTTCCTCACCCTTGCTATGGTGAGATTTCGACCAAGGTGTCCTTCATGGATGAATGACGAAACCACGCATGCATTACATCGCATGCCATTAGATCGCGGTTTTAACAACGCAAGTCGTTACAACGACTTGCGTTGGAGGGCGCTGGACTTAGGAGTAGTTTAATTTACTATTCCAACTCCAGCCTATGTACAGTAGGGAAGGTGTTGGATAGTAATTTAAACTACTCCTTGTCCTATAGCACCCTCCAGTGCAAGTCGTTGTAACGACTTTCGTTGTAAAAACCGCAATCTAATGGCATGCGATGTAATGCATGCGTTCTAAAGGTTGTTTCCCGTCCTTCATGGGCCAAATTCATTGCGTTTTCCTTCAAAGCCACTGGTGGAACTAGGCCGTCTCTTCTAAACAACTTGCCATCCATAATGCTCAGCTCTTCTTTCACTCCCCAAAATGTCTTGACCTCGTCTGCCAAGAATCTGAGTTCAGGCCAACCCTCAACCACATGCCTTTTCACTTCTGTCTAAACGATATCATCCTCACAACCTTCACCCCATTGCAACTAACCAGTGCAGACTCCTTCACCCACAACACCGGAGTCTCAGGATCAGAAGAAAAATAATTATCCAACGGTAGTCTGGATTGACAATCTGCTGCCACATTGCGAACCCCAGGAAGATACTTCACCTTGAAGTTAAAATCAGCTACACCTTCTACCCACCTCCTGATCCTAAGAATTGCTTTTTCAGAACCCCTACATGTACAGATTTGCACAAGAGGTTTATGAACAGACTTTAAAGTGAAAGTGAAACCCCACAGGAAGAACTTAAAATGATGAACGGCCCAGACACACGCAAGTGCCTCATGCTCGATGACAGAATATCTTTCTTCCGCACCTTTGAGTCCTTTGAGTGAACATGAGGCAAATGCTTTCGCCCTTTCTTTGCCATCCACAATTTGGGCTAAGAAAGCCCCTAAACCCCTGAGGCTGGCATCGGTGGTAAGGATTGTTCTCTTTGTCACATCAAAATGCCCCAGGCTGGGCATACTTCCAATCACTTCCTTAATTCTTGAAAAAGCCTCTTCACAATCTGTTGACCACACAAACTTAACTCCTTTTTTCAGCATCATTTTCAGAGGCATTGCTATGCTGGCAAACCCATTGAACAAACTTCAGATAGTATTCAGCCAATCCAAGGAAAGACCGAACATCATCCTTGTCAGCAGAAGATGGGGCTTTAGTGATGGACTTAGTCAAACTCACCTTAGGCTTGATACCTTCTCAGGAGATGGTATGACCCAGGTAAGATTCTGTGCCTACTCTAAACTTCCATTTCTCTCGCATCAAGGTGAATCCAGTGACCCTTAACCTCTCAAACACTTGCTTTAAAATAACATTGTGGGTGGCACTGTCCTTTCCATATACCAGAATATCATCCTGGAAGAACAGCACATTACTGATTCCCTCCAAGTCACCTGTCATTATCCTCTGGAAGCAATCGGCTGCTGAAGCCTTTTGAACCTATAGGCTCACAGAAGTGTGAGATGGCATTAATCCTTGTGCAGCAGCACTTGGTGGTAAGCTGCAGAAAGGTCCATCATGTTAAACACCTGGGCTCCATTCAACATGGACAACATTTCAGTGATGTTCGGAAGAGGTTGCCGGTCCACCCATATACTTTGGCTAAGGTCCCTGAGGTCCACACATGTCCTCAACCTGGACCCATTGTCCTTAGGTGCGAGGACCACAGGGGCCCACCACTCCGACGACTCTATTTCTTCCACCACGTCCATCCTCATGACTGTCCAACTCCTCTTTCAAAGGAGCCAGCATGAGGTTTGGGACCTTCCACGCCTAATACATATAAGTCACCCATAAGGTCCACCCTGGACAACCCAAGGGCATATTGCAGTGAAAGTAAAAAGTAGGACATGTACATTTAAGTTTTACATGTCCAGATAGTAAAAAACTCTAAAATTAGTTTTTCACTATTGCAAGGCCTATTTCTCACATAGGTTAACATTGGCATTACCTTATTACATCTTATAAGTGTAATTTCCAATTAGAAAGAGATGCAACCACAAATTTTGGGTTCCATGGAATCAAAATTCAAAATCTTAACTGATGGTGATGGTAGATTTTGAATTGTAATTCTGAAAATGCCACTTTTAGAAAGTTGCGTTCAAAGGAGACAAGGACCACCCTACTCACACGGAACCAGGGTACATATTACATATCAAAAAACAATGGTACCTGTGGAAATAATAAGAAAATAATCCTAGTATTTATAATAATGATCCTAATTCAGAACAATGGCAATATTATAGGAAAAGATGTGCGAATTTTTAAAAAAGCACTTAACAAGCCCAGCAGGTAAAATGCATTGTAATTTATATTGAAAAGTCCAAAAAACGTGTACTGTGTCCCAAGTGAAAAGTGAAGCCTATATACAAAAGGTGACATGTTGTGACATACATGAAGGCTTAAAAAAAATACAGGAGAGCAAAAAGCGACCATCTAATCAATTTACAGTAAAAATTCCCAGTCTCCTGTAACAATGACGGAGGCTGAGTACAATGGTTCGCTTTGCAGGTGTGTCACATTTTACCTACTGGGCTTTTTAAGTGCTTTTTTAAAAATGTGTACATCTTTTCCTATATTATTGCCATTGTGCTGAATTAGTATAATTATTATAAATACTAGGATTATTTTCTTTTTATTTCCACAGGTACCATTACTTTTAGAAAGTTGGCATTTTCTTACTTTAACCATTTGGTGCCTTCTGCCTGTCTATGGAATACCGTCTGGGGTGGGTGACAGCTGAGCCTTGTGCATTCCCTCCAGAAAGCCACACACAAAGGAAGCTTAGCTTTGGCTGATCTTTAGGATTCTGGTAAAGCTGTTGAACCTGAGCAATAAAGCACAGTACAAACCCAGATGCAACCATAGTGGCCCAAAGAAATGGCCATGAGACCAGGTCAAAGGCCTTTTCGGTGTTTATCTTTATTACTCCAACCGGATTTCCCTGAGCGCAGCCTGCCTCTAGAGCAGTAATAACAGTATTAATGTGAGTGGTGGTATCCCACCCTGGAACAAAACCATGTTGATTCTCATCAACAACATCAAAGATAACCGTTGCAAGCCTATTTGCTAAAATCCGAGTATACATCTTGGAATCAGCATTAATCAGCAAAATAGGCCAATATGAACCACAGAAAAAGGGGTCTTTCCCTTTCTTCGGAAAGATGATATTGGTCTCAGTCCATGACTCAAGAACCTGCCGAAGTAACTCAAAAGAGGTGAATAGATCACAGAGAACCAGCACTATGAGATCCAACCATCAAACATAGAATTCCAATTGAAGTTGGTCGGGTCACAGGTCTTACAATGTGCCAGCTGGCCAATAGCAGATTCCATTTCAGAAGCTGATATTTGACCTTCTAGCTTATGCTGTTGTATAGTAGACAGTTTCCAATGATGGTGGACCTGAAGAAACTGAACTATCTGGTCACATGACTAAGTGCAGCTGGCATTTGATCTTTGTGTATTGCTCCCAGATAGCAAGACAAAGTGAAGATAGGTATTGACAGGATGGGCCACTCTGAGTCAACAAGGGGGAGGAGCTGTCACCTACCAGACTTACACATCACAAAGGCTCTGCCTAAGCACTCTCACAAAGGCTTTGTCACTAATCTTTTGTGCCTCCGAACAAGCTAGGGTGAGGGCAGAAAGGAAAGAGATGCCTTGACATCTCGGGGGTGGAAACCTCTAGAAGCTTCCTCCACTTCAAAGGAAGGTCCAGGTTTAAGCATTGGACCCCAGGCAACAAATCTTCAGTACACTTCTGGACCTGTGGATACTCTATTGTCACAATAATTTCTCTTAGAGAATTCAAAACGTTCACCAATCGCGTATTTCTCTTTTACAAAATCATATGCACCTTTACACCCGTTTTCAAAGTGACCAACAAGGTAATTCTTTTTAAACAATTTTTAATATAAAACCATATTAATCAGTATCCACAATATAATAAAATTCATGCAATTAAAAAAAATTTAAAACCTCCTCCTAATAATTATTGCACATGATCTCACAAATACATATCAACAAGAGAGACAACACAAAAGACATATACATTTGTCATAAAACATTCATTAATTTGAAGGAATCAATGGAATATTTCAGGTATTTGAGGTCTTTTCTACATGTAACCCTTTGTTCCTCAAATTTACCACAAGTTGGCGTCAACGCGTTTCGGTGGGTTAATGTGATAAAACCACTTTCTTCAGGCCAACAAGAAAATATTTTTTATCCCTCCCAGCGAAAATGCAGTATTAGCCTAATACCCTTAGAGATAAGGCACACTACGGTTTCATGACGGAATTCTTTAGAAGTTCAGAAGCAAGTTTTCACATTTTCGGTCCTTAAAGTGCTGCTACTCCTTTAAGGCATTCATATGTCACATGCTGTATTACATTAAACTGTCCTCAGGAAGACACTTAGACCTCCTATTCAACCCATCTATAATAGGGTGGACCAAGAGCTCTCAAATTCCATGGCAATAAGTACATGACAGGAGAAGTTCATTCAGGTTCGAATCAAGTGAAGCCCCTATATATCGGGCTTGCTGTTCGTGAGAAGGGACATAACCACAGAGACTAAACAGCCCTCTGCTCATTCCACCTGTCCTTTACCACTGTCTTCCCCGATATCCATCGGTGTGTCTTTAGTTTTACGAGTGTGGCAATACGTCCCTCTTACAACTCTGCCAGTAAGAAGGACTGCTGTGCTGCTGAAAGGACTGCCCCTCTGCTGGACTGTTGCTCTCATATCACAGCTCCGCAGCTCCTAGGAACTGATGCATCACCTTGGATGCACAACACATCCTCGATGTGGGACCTCGCAACACCTCGCCACCAGGATTTAAGGTACTCTTGTTCAGTTGGCCTAACTGGGCCCCTGTAATGGGTCCCCACTCTATTTTATTGATTTTCATAGAAAAAAAAACATTCACCCCACCTACATCCATCGGCCGATGGGGCATGGTATAACATAGGGAGGGAGATAAACAGGGAGGATGCTGCTAATGTCCACATGAGAGGGAGAGAGGTAGGGCAGAAGATGAGGGAGTAGTGTCCAGGTGTGGGGGAAAGTACTTCTCTGTGAGTCCTCCTGCAGAATGACGTCCTAACCATTGGTCCAGGGAGGAGCCAAATTATTCAAAGCTCAGTCTCATTAGCTCACTCATCATCATTTGCGGAGTGCATAAGTCAAAGAATGCACAAGCAAGCCTGACAGGATAGGTCCCTGAAGTATTGTGCCAAGAATGGTATGCAAGGACCCCACGTCTTGGCAGCTTCTGTTCAACAGCTGTGGTCAGTTTCTCCATGCCCAGTAGTCACTAGAGTTTCTATAGCCAGTCCACATGCATGGGTATCATTTCTGTGCCCCACTTGGATAGAATAACCTGTTTGGCTGTGCATGCCCATCACTTTAAATTAACTTGGACTAGCTTTCCATTATTAAAAGGTCTCTGCATTTACACCTCTGATTCACAGTGACCTGGCATCCGGTCAGTAATTGATGGGCTTATTGATGAGCCCTGTGTGCCGCCATTGCATCACTTTTTGTGACGCTGCAGAGGTGTAAAAAATGCACCATGTTGCACCATATTTACAAAGTGACACATCTAAGCAGATGCGTCACTTTGTAAAGCCCTGCACTACCTTATACTTGCGTCAGGTATAATATATTCAGGGTGGGCGTTCCCCCGCCAAAAAGGGTCATTGAAGTGGCACAGTGAAATCTATGAGATTTCACTATGTCACTTCTAGGACGCCACTGCGTCAAAATCTTACGCCAGCCCCACAGCAGGCGTAAGACTGACGCAGGCTCCTTTATCATGGGACTTGCCCATGTGTAATGAACCATTGCTGGAGTAGCATCACTTTTGCGACACACTCCAGCAATGCGTCATTACTGCGACTACAGATACGTCAGAAATACTGATGTATCTGTAAATTCTTGCAACATGGAGTTCCATACAGTAAATACAGGGCATCCATGGTGTCGCAAAGGAGGGTGCACTGAAAAGTGTTGCATTGCTGTTTTCGCGCAGCGATCAAACACTTTTCATAAATGAGGCCCTGAGTTTTTGAAGCATTGCCTTGGTTCAGCCAGGTATGGAGTTTCACATATCTCCTTACCTTGGTAATTTGGCATTCTTCCTTTGTTGCCCATTCTAACAAATATTTGACCTGACTACTGGGTTTTGGGGGTCTCAGGACAACCACTACTATGGATCTTTTGGCCAGTATTGCCCCTAGGCTTACTTTTTCACGAATTCTCACTCAGTCCCTTTCACATACTCTCTTTTACACTTGCATGCACTTTTACTTATTCTGACTTACTCGAACACACTCATTCTCACTTGGAGTGGGATTTTTATTGTCTTATGTTTTTTAAATTTCTAACTTGTTTGAATACTTCTAAATACTTTACATGTTTTCTCTAACTTAAGTCTTTCAGCTCTGTGCCACAGCTAACAGGGGTTGAGCTCAGGTTTATTTAGTGACTTTAGTGGTCTTCCCTCTCAACTAATACCTCACTTTCTTACATAATGGACTGACATTTTCGCCATAGCAAATAATCAAGTAAATGTAATTGCAATAAAGGCAATCAGAAAGTTGTTGAACTTATGTAGTTCTACAAAAGAAATCTGTCTTGAGATAGGACTGATTAGTCAAGCACTTTGCCACTATGGGCCTGATTACAATCTTGGCGGATGGGATACTCCACCACAAACGAGACGGATATCCCATCCGCCGTATTACAAGTTCCATTGGATATAATGGAATTGCAATTTGGTGGACTGGATATCTGTCAAGTTTGTGACGAAGTATCTCATCCATGAAGATCGTAATCAGGCACTATATGTTTTAGATGAGAAACTGTGTCATGGCAAACAACAACATCCTAAAGAACATAATCTAAACTATTTAGGATAATAATGTTTTAGATCATTCAGCCAATTGTCATGAAGCTTTTTCTAGAAATCTCTGGGCCTGAAGTATTAAGAAACTGGTTTCAAATAGATATTACAAAATTGCACATGGACTGTTTGAGACCAGTCTTTAATTTTATAGCATGATCTATGTACAAATAAGTGGCATCACAAAATCACCAGACATGGGGCGGGGGCATAGCAGAATGACCTGTCTAAAGAATATTTATTAGGTATTTCACGATTTGTGACTGTTTGCAAACCCCCAGTGATTGCCAACAAACAGAAACATGCAAGGAACAGCAGACCAGCATCCCTGTTTGCATTCCCACATGGGAAACATTTTTTTACAGCGGCACGTATCCCATAAAGAAAGCTATGGTACTCTTAAAAAGGGTTTTCATTTGGGAAAATGGCAGGGGGCAAGCAGTGGTCTCCCAAGGATGCTTACATGATTCTCAATTTGTAAGGACATATTCCCCTTTGCAAATGTGTTAACGCCCCAACTCGGGGATCAGTAACTTATTAATGACTTGCTACTGCAATTGCGGTCACAAACCCTTCATATATTAATCTCCGAACCATAAATAGAAGGGGGACACCCTCTCCCCCGCCCACCCTGCCTTTTGTGGTCAGGTAAGGATGATAAAATCCCTTTTACGGTACATAAATAATTTAAGGACTCATAAAGGTCTTTGTTTAATGTAAAAAGTGTTTTACATAAAAGGTCTTCATTCATTCTAAAAAGTGCTTTTACAGTATTAAGCCCTGTGATTTTGCAAATAGCAGGTCTGGCTCTATGTGTCTTTTATGATTCGCCAGACTGGGAAGCCTGTCAAAGTCTCATATTTTGGAATTAAAATATTTAGTAATTCAAAGCATGTTAGACCTGGCATCCGTGGCGTAGTTTTCCCCTGTCTTTTTGCCTCTGCTCATGTATTTTTGCTGTCTGCTGGATTTCGTTTTTTCTGGTCTAGATGCTTTGGGCACTTTGCCACTTCTGATCAGTGCCAAAGTGCAAGTCTCCCTCTGTAAATTGTGAATATGGATTGGTGTTTCCAATGATTGGCTTTTTTGACTTACTACTAAGTCCCTAGACTTACTACTAAGTCCCTAGTAGTACAGTGCACTGTGTGTGCCCAGGGCCTATAAGTCAAATGCTGCTAGTGGGCCTGCAGCACTGATTGTGTCACCCACTCAAGCAGCCATTCAAAGGGGTCTCAGACCTGCCACTGCAGTGTCTGTGCGCAGTCTCTACTGCCAAGTCGACCTGGCTAGTGCAACCATGTGCCAGGCCCTAACCATACCTTTTACTACATGTGAGTCACCCCTAAGGTAGGCCCAAGGTACCCCTGTGGGCAAGGTGCAGTGTTTGTGAAAGGTAGGACATGTACTGATGTGTGTGACATGTCATGATAGTGAAATACAGGGTAATTCTTTTTTCACTATTGAAAGGCCTATATGATAGAACAGGAGTTTATTTATAACATCTTATAAGTATAACTTCCAATTTGGAAAATATAGAAAGATGGAGTTTAGTATGCCTGAACTCAGAATACAAACATGCATCTTTTAGTGAAGATAATTTTTATATTGTGTGTTTAAAAATACCACTTTTAGAAAGTGGGTATTTTCTTGCTTAGCCATCCTGTGTGCCTTTGCTGGTTTGTGGATTGAGTGTCTGGCTTTTGTGTGACTGGGGCTGGGGATGTACATTCACTGTAGACAGTCACTGGGGGGGTTGAGGTGTGTCCTGCCTTTCCTGGATGAGTCAGGGCTAGGTTGAATAGACCTGGGCTGTATTTAGAGTAGTGGGAGATTTTCTTGCACCTGAATAGGCCTGGTCTGCCTTACACAATACTGCCTCCACCTCCTGCCAGTAAGATTTACCACAGAGGACAGAAGCAATTATGACTGAGCACAGACCCTCTCTGCCACAAGAGAACAAAGAGAAATTGATTATAAATATTGAACTATGGAACTTTAGAATTCCTCTGGACTCAAGAGGAACCTCTGCCAAGGAGAAGAGCTGGGAAAGCTGAAGTAGAAGTACTGCCCCTTTGCTGTGTGCTGTCTGGGGTTGGCCTGCAGTGGCAGTTTCTGCCAAGGAGAGGACAAAGACTTTGCTGTGTGCTGTGCATCCTGCTTGAAGAAGATCTCCAAGGGCTTGAAGTAGAGCTTGCCTCCTGTTCTGAAGTCTCAGGGGCACAAAGACTTGACCACCAGCTCCCCTGAACTTCCTTTCTGGGAGTTCTGACCTGCCAAGAGGCGCCTGTTCCTGTGTTGGGCATCTGTAGGATGTTCCTGCTGCTGGGAGCTGGGAAGAAAGAAGCAAGTAAAGAAGCGTGATGCATCCTCACCCATTTCCGATGCAACACCACCATGCCGCTGAAGAAACTGACGCAGCACCTGCCCGCAGCTACAGAAATCACCACACACCAAGTCTCGTGCACTGATCTCCGAAGTCCGAGATCACCACACCGACTCCGACGCACGCCCTGTTTTGCGACTGCAAGATCCAACGCATGGTGGGACCGCGGCTGGAGAGATCAAAGCAGCGCTGCTGCCGCATTGAGAACTGACGGATCCCCGAATTCCCCTGCATCGCACCGGGGAGCCAGGTCTACAACAATGCTGGCGCCGCAGTAAGAAACCGACGCATCACCTCCATGCACAGTAAGAAACCGACGCATCACCTCCTCTTCAGTAAGGAACCGGCACATCACCTCCCCTGCGTGGCAGCAAGGTACCAACACATCACCTGCCCTGGAGCAAGGAACCGATGCATCACCTTCCCTGCGAGTAGGAACCAACTCATCACCTTCCCTGCAGCTGTTTTTGTTTATGATTTTGACACATCCAAGGTACTTTGTGTTGCGTTGCATTTATAGTTTGCTATGAACAGAACTGTTTTTACCTTTTTAAAAGTCATACCTTGATAACTGTATGTTAGAATATTGTCGTTTTGGTCTTGCTTGGTTTAGATAAAGACTACTTATTTTTTTAAACTGGTTTGGTGTCCATTTGTAGTGTTTTCACTGTATTACTGTATGTGTGCACAAATGCTTTACACACTGCCTCAGAGATAAGCCTGTCTGCTCATGCCAAGCTACCAAGGGGGTGATCAGGGGATGTCTATGGGCGTAACTCCCTTACCCTAACTAGAAGCAACAGTCACTACTTGGACAAAGGTGCAAACCACTTCCAACTAGAGACCCCCATTTCTAATAAAGCATTAATATGCTACTGATATAATAAATATGAAATCTAAATCAAATGCAAGATAGTTATTGGAAACATTTGACATCAAGCGCTTATATTGACTCTAACCTTCCTGCTAAATCCAAGACTTGATTTTCACGTTTTAGAATGTTGCAGTGTTTTCTGCTATAGGTTATTGGAATATATAAAAACACCAGCAATAGTCACTCGTTGTGTCGCCTTTGTGGCTAATTTCAAGAAACAATAGATTACTATATTTCTGTGTGCCATGTACTGTTATTAGAACAGAAAGTAGTATTAAAGCAGATTTTAAATGAGGCGGGGTGTCGCACATTTTTAGAGGCTATTCATGTGTTTTTTTCCCCAAGGGAAAGACAAATAGGGCCTTTGTTATGCCCGTTAAATTTATGCACTTTGTGTCAAAGATACTCGCTATCTTGCAAGCTTTCTATTTATTTTATTGAATGCTTGGATGCACTTGTGAATATATCATTTAAAGATTATAAAGAGTAAATGTAATACTCGTACTGTTACTGTTCAGAGGTTGCACACATTGATCTCCCAGATTTTACAATCTGAATGATCACATTTTCATTATTTCAGACTGTGGTCATTTAAACATAAGCATTAGTGCTAAAAAGGTAGCATACTCAATTTTAGTCTATTTTAGCAGTATTTTCTGTGAATAGTTCAGCTTAACTTGCATACAGCCTTATTATAAGAAATCCACCTTTTCTGTGTGATCACTCCAATTTTTTTGCCTTTTGCTGGACCCAATGGAGCATATTTATGAGCCCCTTGCACCGCCTAAACGTCACTTTTTGTGACACTCCGGCGATGCACACTACAAAATCATAGCCATGAGATCTCACAAAGTCACTTTGCATGGCGTTGAATGACCTCAAAGATATGGAGTAAGGCAGTGCTAATCAGTGCGTTGCCTTACTCTGCACTAGGAAGGCGTTCCATGGGCGTTGTGGTGGGTGCTCCCACGCAACCCCCATGGATTTTGACACTTCCCAGATTTATAAGACCAAAACCTTACTCCTCTCGAGGTGAGGCATAACAAGGAGAAATAACTTTATTTATCCTAGTTTATTCCTCTTCTATGTGTGCTGCATTCTGCGTGTACGTGTACATAGAGCTCATGTCGCGCAACATGCAGGTGGGACCACCTGGCGTTGCTGCGCAACCACCGGGACCTGGTGGTGTAATCATTAATCCCATCATGATTAATTCAGTGATGGGCAAGCGTCGGCAAAATAAAGACGAACTTCCTTATTGACTTGCTGAAAAATGTGGACAACTCGAAGCTGTTTTTCCAAATACCATGCCTGTGGAGAAACACAGGATCCTGACCATGAGTTTGCCTAAAGGCCTAGTTCCCGAATTAGCTGATTGTAACACTTGGGGTAGAGTGTTTGCAGCGGTTTATTCAATGTGTTTCGGCACCCCCTCAATAACTGTACTCCCTTCCATGATAAAACGTGTTTAGGATGAACATGGGGCCGAGGCGGCCCTGGAGTTGGGAATGAGACTGGTGGGAGTGTTCGATATTGTTTGCAATATGATCCTTGCTAATGTTAAGGGTGATGCAGTCAGCTTGCAGGTGGCGCAACGCTTGGAAACTGTGGCAGACGCAGAAAAACAGCGCGAATTGCCAAAGATTATTGCTAAAGCTTATAAAACCTTAGGGCACAATAGTCTGGGATTCAAGCCTTTTACTCAAACGCAAACTCAAGCTCAAATTCAACAAAAAGCCCAGACTGATAAGGATGGGCGTCCGTTCTTTCCGAAAAAAAACTGGAGAAATAAAAAACAGGGGCAGCAACAACAGAAGCAGGGTTCGCGTGCTGGTTCACCGACACCTGAGTCTTCTGAGCGTACTTATGACTTGCACGACTGCGCAAAAATTTAGACTCCTGTTAGATTTCAAGTCCCTGATCAGCGCTCTCCTCGTTCTTTACAGGACACATCCGACTCTCAAGTCGGTGGTGGGGAACGCAAGGATTGTGGCAAAGGTCCGACCACACAGCAGGGACGGGATCAACCTCGACAGTTTGACATTAAGGCCAAACAAGAGGAGCTGCCTCCATATCAGAAGAAAAAGGTGGCCGCTTTTACAGCGAAGTATGCCTCAGATGGTGAGAACGCGGCTTCTAGATTGGACATGGGCGGTGACTCTGCTCGACAGCGCAGCGGAGGTTACCATAGTGCGGGAGGCACTGCGTCCCTGTCTGGAGGCAAGAGCAACTGATACATTTATTACAGTGGAAACAGCAGATACACGAGTTGCCCCCCTGGATAGACTCTATGAAATTGTCTTGCAAATTGAAGGTGATATACAGCGTACAATCACAGCGGTTTTCTGGGAAAATCTCACCTCATCATACGACCTTTTGTTGGCAGAGGCAGATTGGCCTCCACCATTTGTGCTAGCCGCTTCTAGAGGGGAGGACGTGATACTTCAGAGTTTTTCGCATTACGTCCCTGAGGAACATGCAAAGGCTTACGCATCTGAGTGGGCTTTGGCCCTTGCCCTAGCGGTGTACCGTAATCAGGTGGGCTGGGATAGGGATTCACCGGTACATGAGATACCATTACGGTCTATGCCACAGCCGCAATATCCAATCAGACGAGAGGGCAAGGCTCCTGTTTGTGACATTCTAACACAGTTGGAGTATCAAGGAGTGATTGAATCTTGTATATCACCGATGAATAATCCTCTTTTTCCGGTATCAAAACCTGACGGTTCATATCGCATTGTATTAGATTATCGAAATTTGAATAGTCATTGTCGTACATTTGTGGTACAGAACACACACAGCTCTGTGCTAGTGAACAGCCTTATTCGTAAAAAATACAAAACAACACTGGATATATCCAATGGTTTCTACAGTCATAACTTGGCTCCTGAGAGCCGTGACTTGACAGCATTTACCGCCGTCGGAAATCAGAAAAAATTTACGCGCTTGCCTATGGGGTATAAGAATAGCCCCGGGGCTTTTGCTGCACGTGTTGTGTCTTTATTGCACAACATAGATCCAGATGCGTTCTCGTACGTAGATGATATTTATCTGATGGAAGATAACCTCATGCCGCATCTTGTCCGAGTCGACCGCATCATTTTATCGTTTGCCGACTATGGATACAAATTCAATTTTGCAAAATCATACATCGCTTGTTTTGCGGTGCTCTTTTTGGGCTACAAACTCAATAATGAAGGTAGGGGGTTAGCCCCCCACTTTCTGAAGAAATGTGCACAATTGCAACCTCCGTCTACGCTGAAGAAACTTCAGTCTTTGCCGGGATTTTTGAATTTCGGGAGAACTTACATCCCCAATTATGCCCAGCGTATCAAACCGCTCTAAACGTTGATACAACCAACATATTCTTCTGCCAGCTGGCTTCTGGAACATACCACTATTCTGAAATCTTTGCAATCAGATCTGCTTGCGACTAACTACTTGTTGACGCGTGATAATACCACAAATCTGGTGATACGTATAGTACCGGGGACGGTGGGATTCACTTACTTGACGTTCAATGAGGGAGACACAGTACCTATTGCATACAAATCTCATTTATACACTGCGGCTGAAATACGGTTTTCGAATGGCGCAAGGAAAACGCATTGTTATGGTCACACCTCTCCCTGCTTTAGAAGCAGTGACTAAGGCAAGTGTACCCAACTCTAAGGCACTACATCCCCGTTGGATACAATGGGCTACTTCTTTGACATCGGCTGATGTCACGTTTATCTTTGATACTGCTCTTCAGACACAGGAGTTTTTACAGTATGAACATGTTCATCCTCCTCCGTTGTCGTTGCTTCCTTTGGAAGAGTACAAATCTATCATTTATATCGATGGCTCGGCTCAAACGGCTGTCGGTTCCAAACACGCTTATTCAGCGGCTTGCGCTATTGTGGTTGGTTCGATTGTAAATGGAGAATTTTAGTCTTCCATAGTGCATACACAGGCACTTGGGGACTGTACAGCGCAATTGGCGGAGCTGCGTGCTCTTGTTCTAGCTCTCGAGTTTGCTGATCCTAATGTGAATACTCTTATTGTATGCGATTCTTACTACTGTGTTCAGTCTTTTGACAACTTATTCTTTTGGTCTCAAAATGACTATCGAGACTCTAAAGGCAGCGCAATGAAGCATAAAACTATTTGGGTTCGAGTGGCGGAACTTCAAAATCGTCTGCCACTCACACAGGTTATACAAACTCTTGACCATCAGCGTGTGGGAGCACATGCAGTTGGTAATTCTTTGGCTGACAAGGCAGCCAAATCTGCAGTAGCCACGTGGTCCGTTGCAGGAGTTACAAGGTCCATGACTAAGATAGATAATGACATTTTGGCAGCTGTAGCTGCTACGAAGGATGGAACTGCTTATCCGCAGGGCTTCCCTTCAAAGTATTCTTATCATTTATCTCCCGAACAAGTTCCTTATGCTAAAATTCCGTCAGTTGGGGATCGGCTGATTCCCAACATGGACCGCAGACTTGCTTTGATCATGCCACACACAAAGGCATGGCTTCTGCACATGCCGGGGTGTCTGCGACTGTCTCTATTTTACAGCAACGTTACTGGTGGTGTGGTTTATATAAACAGAGCAAACACAAGGAGATGATGGACGGACTGCTGAAACTTTTCAAACACTCACCACCAGTCAAGGATCTGGGTTGAATCCATCATCATTCTTTAGCTCACTTTGCCACCCCAGTTCAGACATAGCTATATGCAAATCAGTCTTGACCCTGTGCCTCATGGGAACAGTCTAGACCGAACTGCCAAGCCATGTCTTCCCTGGGACCGGTTTCGGGCTAACAGCCCTCATCAGCCAGGCTAGCTTGAATCCAGTGGCAAAGTGAGCAAGGGGCCCACGTCTGGGCATACCCTGCCAACTTAGGGCGAACAAAGCAAACATAAGGAGATGATGGACGGAGTGCTGAAACTTTTCAAACACTCACCCCCAGTCACAGATCTGGGTTGAATCCATCATCATTCTTTAGCTCACCTGTAATTATGTACTTTCGTGTGACATTTGTCAGCAAATCAAACCATCTACGGTCTCACGTCCACCACAAACACAGTTATGTATTTCCAATCAGCCATTTGGATGTGTATATCTTGATCACTGCAGTCCATTGTCTTCTGATACTGCATATAAATAAAGTTTTGTTGCAGTTGATTTGTGCACTAGATTCCTTTGGGTTTGGCCACAACGCAGTGTTGACGCTGGAAATGTCATTAGAGATTTGCGTGTCTTTGTCAGGATGTTTGCCTGTGGCACCTCCCATTCAGACCAAGGTCCAGCGTTCGCCTAAAAGGCGTACAAGGACGCGATGAAGTCGATGGGGGTGCTTGTGCAGTTTTTGTCTCCATACAGGCTGAGGGCAATTCTATAGTGGAGCGAATAAACGGTGAATTAAAGCAATCTTTGACAGCTAGGGTCTAAGGTACTTGCAGGAACTGGCTAGCCCATTTGTATGGAGTTCAACGTGTACTCAATAATCTCCATAGAAGATCTCTGGGTGGGTGGACCCCATACGAAATGCTCTTTGGCATTAAAATGTCTGTGCCAGACCTTGATGGTCTAGATGTTGTGGCGGCTGCCGCAACCTTTGACATAGATAATAATTCTACTATGTTACAGGACCTACAAAAGACCTGTGACAGCTACGCAACTGAACATTTGCCTTCTTCCAATGACACAGCACTGCTGATTCTGGTCGCCGGCTGGCTTACTAAAATTGGAGATCTGGTACGAGAAAAGCTGGGGAACAAAAAAGAACTTGGTCCCTCTTATCGTACAGTGGTTCCAGTATTTGGATTGAAGGGTACTCGTACAGTAATTCTACCACCTTTGCCTGGTCGCAAAGACAACAGATACATTTCAGTGAACAATGTCAAACTACACAGTCAGGCCGATTCTGCATAGTGTAACTCCTGCAGTTTCATGCAACGCCATCTCTTTGAATCTGGTGCATTCAGGCTCTTCGACTATTCCCCGTATAACGCTGAGGGTGGGATGGAAACTACTATTGACCTTTTGCCTGTTCTGCCTCCATCCTCTTCCAACCCTGAAGTCGAGTATACTTACCCTGCGGATGAGTCCCACAGTGAAGTGCCGAACAGTCCTCGACAACATCAAGCTGATGCTGCCCTACCACCTTTAATGAACAGGGGTGCAAGCGGTTATTTTGGGGACCGTACGAGCTTCTCTTATGACTCTTCCTCCTCGTCTTCCACTTTGGCACCTCCACCGACAAAAACAAGTATTTTCATCTCTTGGTCCCGCCCTGGACCTACATCTGGTTGGTACTTATCCTGATTTTCCTCTTCATGTCAATTGGATTTGTGACAGTATTTTTCTTGCTCATCAATGGTCATTATTTGCCAGAACGCTCTGCTGTAAACTTGGTCGATGGAATTCTGGCCCCTTATACATTGTCCCATATCATGAAACGTGATCAAACTCTTGTGAACATTTCAGCTTTCCCGGTTGCAGATGGCATCGTTTGGGATAAAGTAGCATTCGAAATTCACCCCCCGACGGAAGTCCTCAAGATACTATATGTGTTTTGCGTTTCTTTAGGAGCTGTGGTAACACCGGACATACATTCTGATGATTGGGATGTACAAGCAGTACATTCATTGTTTTCTGATTTAAAGTATTATGCTGCTTTTGATGCTGAAGATTTATATTTAAATTCTGCCAATTATGCGGATGTATTCTGTTATCAACACTATGGGCATCATTTCTTACACAAAACAAACACGTTAAGACCTGTTTTTAATCACACGCAATGGGAACATCGTCCAAATCCCTTACAGGGGAGTTCTAAAAGCCTTAGGGATAAGTTCACCTATTTCACAGATTATAACACGTCCAATCCAGAATCCTATTCTTTAAATTGCAATTGTCATCTCAATCCAAATTTATTCTAACTCACACTAAATTAATCTATTCCAATTCCTTTAGAACTGAATTGGCCACACAGGGTTATGATCACTGGAAAGGTACCATTAATTTGAAATCAATTTGGGGCACTAAGGCTTGGCAGGTTCAAGGAACTGAAGCTTTGCATCGTGCCTGCCTAATCCCGACTCAAATATTATTTTTAAATGATACAGTGCACCAAACTACTTGCTTTGGCCTGGCAACTGCCAAAAATTTAAATATCCCATCCATTCCGTCTTTAGCGGAATATGACAATTGGTGTACACAAACAAATTATACGATCAAGGTATTACACGCTTTGTTTCGGAATTACACTTTCAATGTCTCTGATGTTGACCTGTCCGGATGGTTGGTGTGGCAAACCAATTCAAATGCATGCCAAATGCGTTTTTATAATGCAACGCCTGGTTTCTCACAGACTAGACCAGATCCTCATTTTCCACATTCACATTCAGTCACCACATATTTGGTGGGTAAATTGTGCCAACAATGGTTGAAACACTCCACTTTGTCATCAGTAAAACAACACTTGTCACTCTTGTCGAGCGACATCAATTTGGCTGATTTTATCTTAGGTCCTAGGATTCCTAGACCAAAGAGGTTTATCTATGCAGCTGACAATGAAGTATGGAACCTTTCGCTGATTGAAGCAGCGCTTCATCTGCACCAAATTGACAAAGCAAATTTAGAAAAGGTCCTTGCAGTGGTCGACAATAGTATCAATACACTGTATTCGCGCATTTATACCTTGGATAATATTGTTTCATCTGTTATTGATATTGTTCAGAATGATATATCTGTGTTATATCATGGTCAAAATCAATTGCAATCAGTGATGCAGTTTGCATGGACGTTACAGGCTCTCAAAATGGGAAAAGTCCCTTGGGATTATTTGAATGCTTCTGCTTTGTTTTTACCATTTCATTTAACTGATAAACAGAGATTTATGTCCATGAAAGATGCTACTTACAGGCTATTACACATTGAACGATTAGAACACTTGCCATTCTCTGTGGCAGAGACAGATTCAGCTGTATGGTTAATTCATGGGGTTATCTTTCTCCCATTTTTGCTGTTTCAGTTTAAATCTTGCAAGAAACATTTCCCAATTGACCGCTTTGAGCCCCTGGGTAGTGCGTTTCTCCATGGATTTTTGGTCCCTACCTTTCACTTACAGATGTCAACGGGAGGATAAGGAATTTTTCCTAACAGGGGAGGACTGCGATTCCACAGTAGGACATTCCCTAGTTTGTAAACACGTTAGGTTGCACGGCGCATGTATTGTATCCGCGCCTAATCTTGCTTGTTTATTTAAAGGAACTCCCATCCCAACAATAATTCCTGCCTTTACATTGCTTACTAATGGCAGTTATCTTATTTTGAATAATCACGACTGCTGTGGTGTACGGGCAGGAATCCCGTATATAGTAACAGTTTCACAACGTGTTACTTGTTGTAGCAATGAGCTTTTTCCGCCCCCGCATGGGAAAGTAGATAGTTCCATTTGGCCTTCCATTCCGACTTTGAAAACAGATTTCAACAAATTAAGCAGACTCAAAGCGCTATTGTTTCAACAAGAAGTGCCTCTCACTTCGGCTCGAGAGACCTTCGAATTGCAGGTGGCTAGAACATCTAGCAAGATTCAGTCGCTTCTTACCACAAACCTCCCACTTCACTTTGGGGAGCTTATACATCAAAGATTTAATGCGACTTACACCAAAGGCCTTGCTCATTTTTTTAAGCTTGTCGGATCTGGCCTTGTGACCTCTTCTCAGACGATATTTGGAGTATTACCGGCTTTCATTCATTCTATTTTTTCTAGCGTCTTTGGAGGGTTCCCATTATTACTGGTGCTAGCTGGTGGAATCCTGATTCTTCTGTTCCTGCTATGCAATGGCTGCTCATCTTGTGGTAATGCACAGACCAGGCCAATTGCAACTGTACCGTGACCGAATGCAACAACTTTTTGGATGCTTGCCATTAGCAACGCATAGCGTGAGTTATGGACTAACTTTTCACTTTGCCTACTTCACTTGCGTGCAACCTGTGTTCTACTGTCAGCGTTGCCCCTTCTATTTGGCTTTGGATTTATGCCTCTCCAATGCGTCGTGTTCATACCCGGATTAAGACCAGTTGATGGGTCCCTTAGTGGTCCATGAGCAGGCCTATTCTGGGGATGGACGTATGGCACGAGCAGCTGCGCTTGGAGTCTTGGCTGGATGGAATATCTGTGAAGCTGCGCAGAATCTCTTGCAATGGAGTTTCATTGAATATCACGCAAGTTGCCCGGATATGCTCTTGGAGGCATCGGATTATGAGGAACATGTCTGTTCCTTCGGTCTACTTGATTGGATGGCATCCCTTTTTTCTACGAATGATAGGGATGGCCTTTTGGAACAAATTGCATTCTTAAGTTCACGTACTTTGATGGATTTGCCACCTCCTTCTTAATCACGTTTCCCGTGAAAAGACAAAATTTTAAACAACATACAAAATGTTATATTTTTTTTTATTTTTCCAATTTGGTTTTTTCAGGTGCATATGGACTCTGCTTACCTTTGAAAACTGTTCGAATCTTTTGTCTATTTACTACAACCTTACCAAGGGGAGGGTGTTATATGGCCATGAGGGTCATTGTTGACATTGCCAAGTTAGCATGAGCTCTGCTGCCATGATGCTGCTTTAGCCCACGTTACTGCATGATTTTATTTTGCAAGACTCTGTTTGTGCCTTTCACATGAGAACTGTCTACTTTCTGCGTTCTCTGCCTGTTCCTAGAGTTTAGTCTGAACACGATGTGCAAGGTCGATAAACAATCCCCCTTGTTATTCTGTTCTGGTCAGTCCCTAGCACCTAGATAAAACACGCTAACACAGCTGCACTGCTGGAAACTCGTGCTTTGATATTACGGGGATGCATGCTGTTCAATACACACACTTGGAGAGGGATCTTTCCAGGGAGAAGAGCTATGCTGTTCCTATGATGTAAAACTTCCATCTAGGCACTAAGGTATGGGGTCTTCTGACAAAGCCCAGAGATCTTCCTTTATATCATAAACTTCACCTTACCAAGGGGAGGGTGTTTAGGCCTTATAGTCCTTTTTCCACTGTCTGTATATGATGACATCCCCCTTTATATTCTATGGAATTGTAACAATGCTAACTGTTTTAGGTTTATGCATTTCGCTGCTGGTAGTGGCTCGTATACTGCATTATAGAGCACAATAGTTGAAATAAACATTTTGAACTATAACCGTGACTCTGACAATTCTTATTGTGGACAAGTACGAGTGAGTGAGTGAAAGGGTATGTCTTGCTACTGCGATTCCTGAGAGAGTCAGGAGTGTTGTGTTCTGGGTTGTCTAATCATTTGTAGCTTCATGATTATGTAGGAGAACGAATGAGACACTATAGCTAGTCGGTTTTGGGATTTTGGGTACTAAGGTGGTAGGAAGGTTCAACTCCTATACACCTGCGCATAGTTCTGTGTTTGTGCAGAATCCCCGCAACAGTATGCATTGTATCCCACCAAGTAGGATCCATAGTATTTAAAAGTGGGGAATGTAGAATGTTGATGTTGCCATGTCCCTACAGTGACAAGTCCTGCTTCACTCACAGGTCTTTTGAGCCACATGTAACAGTCAGGGTGCACTTGTAAGAGAAAGAACACAATGTTTATACAGTTCTTCTGTATCCAGTGTCTGCTTGGACCCTGCTTTTATTCTACCAGGGTGTGGTGTAGGTACAGTGCTTACCTCAAACTGGATATTAGTGTTAGGTGTGAGGGTCACTAGTTTTGCCATATTACACACCCCAAATACACCCAGCCACCGGAGCCCAAGTTGAGTGTGACCTAAGAGCTATGCCATCGGACACATTACGTTTTGGGCCTGTTTGCAGTAAGACAAACATGAACTACAATAAAAGTAGGCAGATAACTTTTACCGAATAGGTTAGGGAGGGGCTACGAGCCCCCACCCTCACTAGCACATGCCAGACATAAATGTGGCATCTCTAGGCAGCTGATTCAGAACACTTTCTGGACCTGCAGAAGATCAGAACCCTGAGAGGAGCCCTGAAGTGCTGAACCGTCTCCCTCTTGTACCCAAAGAAGTGGACACCATGGGTCAGTTAGGTGACCTTCTGTTTGGCTACAAGGAGACAACAAGCTGCAAAAGGGCTGTTCTTGGATGTACCCAGCTGACCAGTGCAACTGAACCTAGACTAGACCTTGTAGTTGGCCTGTGCAAGTCAACCTGTGAGTCCCTAAGTGTGAGGTCCTGGGGGGCTTTAGAAGTGGTGGTATGTGACTTAAAAAACTGAGTCATAAGGTAAAGTCTTTGACCAGGATGAACCTCCATCATGGTCAGCCTTAAATTGCACTTACGTCTCGGTCTACAGTGACCATATACTAATACTAGAGCTTTGTGATTTTAGTCATTATTTTCCCTTAAATCTTTTAGAACTTTCTCCGGTTCCCCTTTTTGGATTTTTATCATTATGGTGTTGTTTTGTTTATTAAATGTTGCTCTATTTTGCTAATTAATTTGGGATATTTATTGCTTTGCATTTTGGCTTTATTACTGTTTCGCTACTGCATAAATACTTTACACATTGCCCTAAGTTCAGCCTATCCACTCTCTGCCATAACAATCAGGGGGTTGAGATCAGGTACATTTAATGACATCGAGGGTTCACCCTGAAAATAGTAGTGATTATTCCTTGAGGTGGGTAGTCATCCACCTTCGATATTAACCCAATTTCTTGCACTTACGTTTGGTTGGGTAAGCACCAACATGCTGGTGGTGATTGCTAGTACAATCCATGATGTGTTGATTAATAAAGCACGGTTGTGTGCTAACTTCCTTAGGGCAACACATGCCTCTATTAATTTTTACCTCAGTGCATGAAATTGTCTAACTGCTTGAGAAATTTCACAGAATTCTATGAAATGGTTTCAAAATTACAGAAAATAAGATTTCTTAGTGAAATGTGGTTTTACAAATCCCATGGGACATTTGTGAAGCGAACATGCATCTCAAGTAAAATGTCCTGCATGTTAGCAGCAGAAGACTGGTTTGAGCAGAAAATATCTCTATGCAAGATATTTTCTGTGCCAGCCAGTCTCCCATTAGTTTCTATTGAGATCTTTTCATACTATGTGCGTACTCCTAAAAAGCATAACATGAAATTTCTTACACTTATTGAAATTTCGTTTTACACAAATTTTGCTGACGTTATTCAAACTTTACTTAGCCCTTCTTATTTTGCGTTGTGATTGTATCCCAACTTCATGCTGGTGACTATAGAGCTATATGGTGGCTCTGTGCGTATTTGAACAGTGACGTGACTGTTTACACTGTGCATTCAAAGCAGCACAAAAATTATTTTCAAGGAAATTTGTTCACTCACTCGTTCACCCACTTACTCACTCACTCAGGCACACAGTAGGATTCATTTGCCCTAGACAACACACGTCTACCAATTAATACATTCTGATACAGATACATGATAACAGTTTCATATTTAGAGCTTCAGATTGAATCTTACTCATTTTCAGAACTTTTAAATATTAAATACTGCAGTTACCCAATTTAATGCATCTCAATTCACTGATCTAGTGGGTGGAAGGCAGAGTTGGGTTTGCAGGCATTTGAACTGCTGTACTCCGTGTTCCTAAACGTGGACACATTTAGATCATTGGAACATCCTGCCTGCATCTTTTCTCCATCTAGGGGATTCTGCCTATCCTCTTTCTTTGCATCTAGTGGTTCTTTTCCTCAGCATATTACTCCATGCCAACAGAGGTACAACAGAGCATGCATACAAATACAAGACAATATTGACAGATATTTTAACTTTTGAAATCATGCATCAAATACTCATGGCGCACTAGGTGTGTACTCCTGTACTCACCAGAAATGGTGTACAAGAGTGTGCTGGCCTGTTGTGTATTTCAAAATATTGCATTAATTCAGGCCAAACAAATTGATCTGTCTTGGGCTTTGTCCCAAAACAGCTCAACTAACATTGGCATGGTCATGGGTAAGGATGTGGGGGTCTAGAACTGCACTGACTTGTTCCTTGATGTTTTTTGCTGTATGTGAAAATACCTTAAGTTCCAGCATTGTTCAATACAGGAGGATGCCATTGCTGGAGGGGGAAAAACCTTTAGCTCCAGCATTGTTCATCTCTGGAGGACGCCATTGCCGGTGTTTGGGGCGGGTATACCTTTGGTTCCAGCATTGTTCATCTCGGAAGGACACCATTGCTGCAGGGGAAAAGACCTTTTGCTTCAGCGTATCAATCAGGATAACAACATACAGATGTACCTGTTTACTTTGTGTGCATCGTGCATCTAAAGGAGACACCTGTGGCAGTCAGGGAGGTGTAGGGGAAAATTAAATAATGCTTAAAAAATTAATGCTGGTGTGTGCCTATGGCAGGCTAGGGGGCCCAGGGGGAAATGGAATAATCCTTAAAAAATGAATGCAGCTGTGTCTGCACCTATGGCAGGTAGGGAGTCCAGGGGAAAATGGAATAATAATACTTAAAAAAATAATGTTGTTGTGCGGCTGTGTGTGTATGGCAAGAAGGTGGTGGAAGGATGGTGGAAAAATGTACAAAAATAATAATAATTCACAACATTAAAATACAAAGATAGAAAAAAATGAAAATTAAAAATAATTAAAATATATAATTAAAAGAAATCAATTAAAAGAAAAGACAAAAATAATAAAATAACAAAAAATGAATTGCTGATGTAGTAGGGGATTCTAGGGGACTATGAAAACCCCATTGGGAAGCAAGAAGGTGCAGGTGAAAAATGGAAAAAATGCATATAATATAAAGCACTGTTAATATACAAATACTACAATGATCCTGATTTAACTGATATCAGGGAATAGTAAAACAATAAACAATAGAAAATGCCTTTGAAACCTGGACAGAAACGGTGGTTCCACAAAATGGCCGCCGGCCACCTGGTCAACAAACAACTGTAAGCAAGGCGGTATGGCCACAGCAAAGAACACATCTAGGCCTAGGGCAAAAACACACTGGCTGGCTACAAAAACATGGCCACTAAAAACAAGGTCAACTAACATTAGCAAGCAAGGAGGCATGGCCACAACAAAGAACACAAGCAGGCCTATGGCAAAAGAACACTGGCTGGCTGCACAAAATGGTCACCGGCCACATGGTCAACCAACAACAGCATGCAACAGCAAAGGGCACATGCAGGGCACATGCAAGCCTATAGCAAAAGCACACTGACTGGCTAGGCTACACAAAATGGCCACCAAAAAGACAGTCAACCAACAACAGCAAGCAAGGAGGCATGGCCACAACAAAGAACACATGCAGGACTATGACAAAAGCACACTGGCTGGCAACACAAAATGGTCACCAGCCACGTGGTCAGACAACAACAAGCAAGTAGGCAAGCACACTTACTGCACAAAATGGCCCCTGGCCACATGGCATTGAGAACAAAGACAATTGGGGGCCTATGGCAAACACACACTCACACTGGCCAGATAAATGAAGCATTGGTAACACTCAAGAAAACACTACCCTACCATTAATTCAGCAATGTCAAAAACGAAAATGAACTGAGCTATAAAAATGTTACAACACACATTCTTCCAAGGCATCAGATATTACCCCACCAATACACTTTTTGCAGGAAAAAAGTGAAATACAAAAACCCCCACATTTTTTATTTAATACAATGCCATCCCAGTGCTACATGGTGTTTTAAAGGGAAACAATTTGCCACACAGTCAAAACCATGCAGTGCCTTTACAGCGAGGGCACTATAATGACTGCAATGTTACCATGCGTTCCTTTAGCACGCAAGTCATTATAACGACTTGCTTTAGGGAAGGCGGTGTTGGACTGGTGTTAGATTTTAAGTCAAACACCTTCCCTACTGATACACAGACTGGAATTGAAATAGTAAATTATACTATTCCAAAGTCCAGCCCTTCCCTAAGGTTAGTCACTGTAACGACTTGTGTGCTAAAGGAATGCATGTTAATGACTCGTTCATTGTACTGCCCGCATTGTTAAGGCATGCGTGGTAAATAAATGCGTGGTTCCATCATAGAACCTGTTTTAAAAGAACATATACCACAGAAACAGTTGTTTTATGCACCCATGATAACTAGTACTAGCCTGGGCCTACTGGCTGGATGGCTTGTTGGCAGACTAGGCCACTTAGTATAATAGATGAATATTGCAAATTTAACAAACATGGAGAAAATATACTAAATTGTGCAACATTTTTTCTTTACAAAGGATGAAAAATGAAATGCAAAACATAACTAGGCCCAGTCGCGGCTCCTGGAGGGAGTGCTGCGGGGCGGTGGGGAGGGGTGGGGGGTAGTAAACGCCTGCATACGGCCGACCGGAGTTAAGTACATATATAAATAAATAAAACAAATTACATTGCACGCACCGCATCGCCATTTGGCGTTGCAGCGCGCGCAATGTAATTAGTTTTATTCATTTATAGATGTACTTAACTCCGGTCGGCCGTATGCCGGAGTTTACTACCCCCCACCATGCCCCTCCCCCGCCCCGCCTCACCGCCCCGCAGCACTCCCTCCAGGAGCCGCGACTGACTAGGCCCCTACTAAAACTGAAGGTCACCCACAAGAATAAAAGTGCAAATAAATATGGGTGCATGCCTTTATCAAACAAACAACACCCTTATACAAGAGTTTGTGATATCTCAAAAACAAAGTCCTTAAATCCAATGGTATATATACAGCAGACGAAAAGAGTGAACCTTCCAGCTCCAACTCTAAATGAAAAGTTACCAGGAGCTGGACAAAGCACTTGGAAGACCCTGCTGGATAGGAACAGGAAGTTGGAGTGTCTGGGGCACTTCCTTCTTGTTGAAAAAAAAAAAAGTAAAATAAAAAAAGGCTTCTTGCGCTAAAAAACAACTTGAACTTGGAGTAGAAAATTAACTCAAAAAATGTGTTATCAAATATATTTAGCTGCTTCTCAAGAAGAGGATCTGCACGAGGTGCAGCCACGGTCGCTCATGTTCGCCAACGTCGCGAAAAAGACACCGTTGCTGGCAGAAGCAGTGCTAGTGGCCACCAAAGTCTCTCGTCAAGTCTCGTAGCACTCGCCAGCGCACAACAAAAGAAGCCTTGCATGCGCCAACAGAAATGAAAAAAGAAAAAATTCCTCCTGTGCCGGATGGCTGAATTTAGCAGGAACTCCACGTTATACACAGAGCGCGTGGTTCCCGAATTCCACCAACTCAGCGAGCTAAGTGATTTTCTCCACCCAGGACCAGTAATTACCAGTGGCTTTTTCCCTGAGGTGGACGGAAAGGGGGACAAGTATGTCCAAGCATGGGTCCCATAAAGGCATGGGTTGTATGCTCACTGTTCCACTGTTCTCCTTTGGGAGTTTGTTTTTGAAATACTAAAAATTTTGCTGAGCAACTACATTAAATGACACCCACTCTGCAAAGATTCAGTGCCTTCAGTGAATCCACTGTGCCTTAGCTGAAGACAAAGAGATCCCGACTGCCTGGACGAGATCTCTATGTTCAGTGGACGGTTGTAGGCTAGTGCAGGGAAGAATACCTCCGCTGACCTGACAAACTTAGGGGCATATTATCAAGAACAGCGTTAAAATTATCACCGCTTTAGCGTCAGGAAACTGCCGCTAAAGCGGCGATAATGGGCTTGATAATATGCCCTTGAGAATTCCAATAGAAGCCCAGGTTCACACCAGAACATGGGCTTCTATTGGAATTCACAAGGGCATATTATCAAGCCCATTATCGCCGCTTTAGCGGCAGTTTCCTGACGCTAAAGAGGCGATAATTTTAACGCCATTCTTGCTAATATGCCCCTATGTAACCAGCCAACAAACTCTAAATGAAGCACTTGATCTGCACCTCGCTGATGAAGCCCAACAAACCTGTCTTGGGTAATCTTGTCGCTCTTCAGAAGGGACATTGCGTGGCAGGTCAGGCTAGACTGCTCCTATTGGAGCCACCAATGCTGATCTACATAACGTTGACATCTTTCAAAAGACTCACAGAGATCAACCCTTCAACTCGTACATGCATTCTAAAAAGAAAGAAAAGCTTTTCTTTAGTTCACCAAACATTTCTAGTGCATTTTGTTTCAATCCAACTATATGAATTTGACTGCTGATCACAGTTTATTTGCGGAATATAATATGATTCCTTAGTTCTCATGATCGAACGCTATTTCCTTCAGCCGCCACTGCTTAGTTTAGTGATTTTTGTCAGATGTTTAAGTCTGGTTGGCAAACTGGTCTTTCACCTTTGCTGTAGAGTGTCCCATTGCTTTATCTACCGTTAAAATGTCAGTGGGGACGATAAATGTCACTTGTATCTTGCTCTGGGATTCTTATCCAGTCAGCCATGGGCATCTTTTCTATCATAGGCTATGCCACTTTTTTTTAGATTTGGATGAATAGTAATTTTTATCTGTGATTTGAGTAAAAAGATGCTGCATATTAAGGCGCTTATTACGAGAAGCCTGGGAAGCGTATCGCACATATTATTTATTAAAGCATAGGGAAATGAATCAGCGCCATCACACGTTGATATTCTGCATGCATTCGAATATATACTGGGTAAAAATTCACATTCACTATTTATACCATCTGATAAATAACATCTGCGATAAATCTGGACAACATTTCTACAGGTCTACAACATGAAACGTTCATAAAATAACCCTCACGTTTACCACCATTACATAGCAGGTGGCAAAAGAAACAAAATATAGATTTTTACAAATATTATGAAAAATGTGAAAAGCAAAGACCACAAACTCACCTAAAAAGTGCGTTTAACCACTTGCATTTACACATCTTAAACGCACCGCCTACAAATGGTCCCACATTGGAATAACACACCTGTGCACATACCTAATAACTACAGCACAAAGGAGGCAAAGTAACTGTTGGAAATAGCTGCAGGCAAGGCAGCATTTCTCTCAAGAACAACATGAAGGCATCACAAATGGTGCAGTTAATGATATCGCGCCAGATGTCAATATTGGAGCAGCATGCCATACACTAGCTCTCACAACCGCATGCCCTGCTGCAGCCCCCAGGGAGGCACAGACAAAGGACACCCAGGATTCAGAGTACCTGGCTAGATCCAGTCAATGTGATATGAGCAGAGGCACTCACCACCACAGACTTGACTTGAAACCCACACAACATTTGTTACACTCATTGGGAGATGTTCTTGATCCCAGCTTTGGAGTACATATGGCCATGCCACCATTCCTTACAAGATTGACAGCTCTTGAATTCCTTGCATCAAGCAGGCGGCAGGCGGCAGCACACAGTTTCAGTGACGCATTCGATGGAACAACCCAAACATATCCTAAATGAAGTGAGGTTGGCTTTGCTCACCGTAAGAGATCAGCACATTTTATTTCCCCTTACTCACACACAAATAATGCAATTAAAGTTAAGATTATACAATATTGGATTTCGAAACATGGTAGGGGCAGCAGATTGCACACACATTGACCCGGTTCTTTAAAGTTGTAAGTATTCATGGATACCTAATTCTATTCATGCATGTAGGTAATTTGTGTTTCTTCATCTTCATGACATATGGATTCTTATACTGCAAACCTGTAACGTGAACACGTGAACAGCAACAGTAAGATGCAACAGATTTATGTTCCAAGCACTGTTTCGCCGGTTGCCGCCGTTCACTCACATGATTTCATTATAGCTCATCAAAGCTGCCTTCTGAAAGCCATGGAAAGATGAACCACACCGAGTTACTTGGCAAGTCTTTGACATGCTCAATAATGTTACTTCTGATCTATGAATTGCAAAGCCTTACGGGTACAAGAAGCAAGTTTTGTAGATATGGAAAATTCGAATTGTAAACATTATGGGGCAGATTTACAAGGCCCTTGCGCCACTTTTGCGTCATTTTTAACATGGGAAAAGTGACGCAAGTGCATTGTAAATCTGCCCCTATAAGTGAGTCACGGTTGTGCTTCATACGTGTCCAAATGTGAATGTTTGTCAGGATCCTCATGAACCTTAAGTAAGCCTAGTTGACTTGGGAATCGAATTTGAATTAATTTTATTGCGTGGCTACTTAAAATGGTTCTGCTCAGAAAACAAAAGAACGGCATTACATGCTCCAATGAATAAACAGACTCTGAAAAACAATTCGTCACAGTAAGTTGGTATTTAAAAATACAAATAAAATGACTGCCGCACCTGGTGCTACCAATACATCTCATATCCACAAAGATAAAAGCTAATTCTACACTCATTAAAATATGATTAAAGCTTTAGATTACATTTTCTTCGCCACAGCACTAAAATAATTAGTTACTTAGAATAATATCACAAGGTTATCGCTGCTCACGCAAAGTTCGATTGCCTCCCTACACTTACGGAAGAGAGACATTAAGCAAAGTATTTTCATTTCTTCAGGGACCAATTCATAAAACATGCATCTGCTTTTCTCTCCCGTTCAGGCGTAACATAAGTTTTAGATTATCTCTGGCTGTGTTATGACTGTGGTTTCTAAACTCCAAGACTGGTATTAAAAGAAAACGTAGACACATAGGGGCATATTCACAAGAAATGGCGATAACTATCGCTAACACTAGTTAGCAGCAGTTTTCTTATCGCCGCCTAACCCTGAAAACTATCGCCATGTTAGCGGCGTATTACCAAGCCGCCGCTACATGGCAATAGTATCAGGGTTAGGCAGTGAAAACTCCCGCCAACATTAGCGCAATGGCGATAGGAATTCCGGCGTTAGCGGGCGAAATCCAGCGATAGGCCCATTAGCGGCAAGAAAACTCACGTTAGTCAGCCAAACGTGAGCTTTCTTGCCTCTAATGCAAAAAATAGCCTATCAGTCAACCCTCAATAGAAAATAGGCATAAAAAACAATAACATGCAGAATGGAGCAGCCAGGGCCAAGTGCAGCACACATCAACAACCCCTGCAAGCCAGCCAACATCTAGGATGACCAGGATGTGAGCCTTGATGCCTCGCTGGACCTGCGCCTGGAGCCTTGATGCCTCGCTGGACCTGCGTCTGGAGCCTGGATGCCTCGCTGGACCTGCGTCTGGAACCTGGATGCCTCGCTGGACCTGCGGCTGGAGAGTGGATGCCTCGCTTGACCTGCGTCTGGAGGCTGGATGCCTCGCTGGTCCTGTGTCTGGAGCCTGAATGCCTCGCTGGACCTGCGTCTGGAGCCTGGATGCCTCGCTGGACATGCGTCTGGAGCCTGGATGCCTCGCTGGACATGCGTCTGGAGCTTGGATGCCTTGCTGGACCTGCGTCTGGAGCCTGGATTCCTTGCTGGACCTGCGTCTGGAGCCTGGATGCCTCACTGGACCTGCGTCTGGAGCCTGGATGCCTTGCTGGACCTGCGTCTGGAGCCTGGATGCCTTGCCGGACCTGCGCCTGGAGCCTGGAGTGGGATGTGGAGGAGCTGTGGAGTCAATGAGCCGTGGCGGTAGACATTGAGGAGTGACGATGAGCCGTACCTGCTGGTGAAGTCTGGCAGGTCGCATGGAGACACGTTGCTGACCTGTGTGAGAAGACCGCCTTGCGACCCTTGGAGCTGTCAATGGTAGAGGCGCTCCTGCGCACCAACATGGTGAGTTCCGCATCGCATACTACGATCCACCACTGCACCGGGGTGCACGAAGGGGATTACCAACGCTGTGTGCCGTCTCCCTGCATCACAGGCCCCATGATGTTGGACTGGCCGTATGCTGTGGAGGGTGAGGCCCCTGTGCTACGCCGAACTTGTGTGGCGTGAGCGCTGCAACTTCACACCTAAGGGGGCCCTGCTGCGTCAACTGCATCGGGAGGTCCACCAGCGGATTATGCGGTGACTGCTGTACCCAGCCTAGTGAAATCACACCGGGCTGAGGCTCCTGCTGGCTGAGTCACAGATTTGGAGAGAGTGCAGTGGAGTGCACCACGGTATCAATGTCCAGGTAAGGAGAAGGTGGGACGCATAGTGCAGGAGGGCCGGGGGTATTCGCTCAGGCCTATCAGACGTAGATGACGCACCCCGAGTGGCGGCACTACCGCAATGGCGGAAGAGCGTTGCCCCACTGCCTCAAGCAGTGCAGAAGAGGAACAATCATCACATGAAGATAACTCAATCAATCAATCAGGGGAATTGTAAGCGCGCTACTCACCCGTGAGGGTCTCAAGGCGCAGAGGGGGGGGCGCACATCTGTTAGCCGAAGAGCCATGTCTTGAGGGTCTTCCTGAAGGTGTTCAGGGAGGGGGCGCGTCTGATGTCTGCCGGCTGCTCATTTCGGGTCTTGGCTGCAAGGTGGGAGAAGGATCTTCCGCCTGCTCTGGCTCTGTGGATGCGCGGGGTGTCGGCCAGTGCGAGGTTGGAAGATCGGAGGTTTCTTTTGGGTACGTGGAAGTTGATTCGGTCGTTGAACGTTGAGGTATTTGGGTCCGTTGTTGTGTAGGCATTTGTAGGCGCGAGTGAGGACTTAGAAGGTGACTCTTTTCTCCACGGGGAGCCAGTGGAGTCTTCGTAAGTGTTGACTGATGTGTTCGTGCCGGGGGATGCCGAGGACGAGTCTGGCGGCGGTGTTCTGTAATGTCTGGAGTTTGCGGAGTAGGGACTTGTTAATGCCGGAGTAGAGTGTGTTTCCATAGTCCAGTCTGCTGGTGATGAGTGCATGGGTGACTGTCTTCCTTGACTCCCGGGGGATCCACTGGAAGGTCTTGCGGAGGATGCGGAGGGTGTTGAAGCAGCTGGCGGTGACGGCATTGACCTGTCACTTCATGGTGAGGGATGAGTCGAGTACGAGGCCGAGGTTTTTGGTATGGTCCGAGGGGGTAGGTGGGCTTCCGAGGGCAGTCGGCCACCAGGTGTTGTCCCATGCTGAAGGGGTGGCTCCAAGGACGATGACTTCGGTCTTCTCGGCGTTGAGCTTCAGGCAGCTGTCGGTCATCCAGACTGCGACGTCTTGCATACCCTTCTGGAAGTTGAGTCTGGCGGTGGTGGGGTCTTTGGAGAGGGAGAGGATGAGCTGGGTGTCATCAGCGTAGGATACGATGTTGAGGCCGTGTTGTTGGACGATGGCGGGGAGGGGGGCCATGTAGATGTTGAAGAGGGTCGGGATCAGAGATGACCCCTGTGGGACTCCGCAGGTGATTTACATGGGATTGGAGAGGAAGGGTAGCAGTCTGATCCTTTGGCTTCTTCCGGAGAAGACTGATCGGATCCAGTCTAGGGCTGTTCCTTGTATGCTGGCGTTGTGTAGTCTGGCAACTAGTGTGCGGTGGGAGATGGTGTTGAAGGCCGCTGAAAGGTCGAGTAGGATGAGGCCTGCAGAGTGGCCTTGGTCCAGGAGGGTGCGGATTTCGTCTGAGGCGGCGAGTAGGACCACGGGGTGTTTGTGCACGGAGCGCATGTTGAGGAGGATGCATCTTAGGGTGTCGCCGGTGCTGGCATTGGATGTGTTGGAGGCTGGGGTGGTGGTTAAGGTCTGGCGGCAGTGGAGGCAGGATAACTGGCCGTGGGTCTTGTTTGGCGAGGCCTGTTGGCAGTCTCTGAGTTTTCCGGGGATGAGTGCGTGGAGGGTGGCTGTGCTGTAGCAGTGGGTGACTTGAGATCCAGGGTTCCTGGCGCTGGTCGTGGTCGGGTCGCAAACGGGCGCAGACGGGCTTGCCTTAGGTGCGCCTTTGGTGCGCCAGCAGCACGCCTGCTGCGCGCAACTGCGGAACGGCCGCCATTTAGTAGGGGAGGGGGAAGAACGATCAGCTGGGAGGCAGGAACGGGCGAGGACAGGGTGGCGGGGCTGCAGGGGCAGCAGCGGCAGAAAGTGGTAAGCGCGGGCTCAGAGAAGCCAAAAAAACAGATTCAAAAGGGAGAAACAAGGGATAACTGACTGATGTAATCATGCTATGTATCCTCAGAGGGTGGGTAGGACTGCTTCAAACAGGGAGCAGGACATGGGCAGATTGGCATGCCCACTCAAGTGAGCAATGACTGCTTGGCTGGCCCACTCAGTCCACCCAAAGCAGTCATGCGCACTTCCCTGTTCGCAATGCAGGCTGCATTACAGCCTGCATGGAGAACATGCCCACCCCGGCCCCTGGCTGCATGACTTGTCCCGTTGCCAATTACCAATCCCACCACCGCATCGCAGCGTTGTGATTGACTCAGGGGAGGGAGCCTGACTGCCTACTTCCTTTTCCTGGAAGCAGACGCAGGAGAGCAGGAGCTGCGAAGACACGGGACCCGGCTTCGAGGTAAGACTTCTCTCATTGAAATATTTACAACACCCGCTCACACACACATCCCCGCGTACACGTCCCATCCAGTATTCTTTCCGGCGTTTACCACCTCACAGCTGTCCCGCCCCCCCCAGCACTTCTCAATGGTGGCCGTTGTGCGCACATGCACAGCGGGCGTACCACTCGTGTGCCAAAAGCACACATGTAGATACGACGCATGACATAACATTGCATTCCATTCCAATGCATACTAATACTAGGCACATTGCAACAGTAGGGTAGGTGTTGCATAGCAGAGACATAAATATCACTATTCCCACGTCAGTGAGTGCAACCCAAAACTAACCTTTGCACCCCAAACCCAACCGTGAACCCTGGAATTCCTTTTTGAGCCCCCAAAACACACCCCAAATTTCATATTTTACCCCAAATGCACACCCCAATTTTCATGTTTTACCCCAAAACACACCCCAATCTTCTTATTTTACATCCGAAACCCATACCCACCCAAAAAACTTTAAATTACCCCATTACTGACCTCACAATGCGTTGTAATCAAATGCGATGTAAAGGCACCTGCGTTGTCGGAGTTGCGTTGTTAAAGATGTACTGCCTGCGTTGTAATGGTCGTATCCCGTGCCAAAGGCAACCCATAGGCTACGCCGTTTGTGTCTGTCTGCCCCTGGACCGCACTCAGCACCAAGGAGCCTTCCTCTTGGACACTCCACCGCTACAACGCCAGCACCCTCCTCGCCATCAACCCTGGACACCACCTCACCTGCCAGGACCAACCTCTGCTCCGGACCGGACATCACCATCGCCATCACTGATGGCTGCAGTATCACCCGCAAGGAGCACCCCGACCATCAAGGAGGAGGCATTGCCATCACCTACAGAAGCAGACTCCGACTGACCACGCACTCTAATGACCCAAGGGTGACCATGGACCAGCTCAACTCCCAGATCCGGACCATGCCCAAGCACATCCTCTGCGGCACCCTCATGTGTAGGACTCCCGGGCCATGGCCCCCCATTCTCCAATACCATTGTAGACCTCATTGCACCCCAGGGTCTCCCATCCACCGACGACATCCTACTCGGGAAACTCAAGTTCCACCTGGACAACCCCAGTGACCAGGACACCACCCCCTCCTGGGGAAGGTCCCCTACATCAGACGCAAGCAGCAAGTCACCTCAACATGCCACATGGCAGGACGCACAGTCGAGCACGTCACCTCCGCCAGCGGGAACTTCAACTACAGCCACAACACCGGACTCTCCTGGACTGACCATCATTGGTAACATCACATCTTCACCTTGCCCACCGGATGCCACCGCCATCATCGCACCCCCTCGCAGCTGGATCAAGGCCACTGAAGAACGTCTCATCAACTCCTTCCGCACCAACACTCCACCAATGCTTCCAAACGATGACACTGCAGCGCGCAACCACCACCGATGGATCTCCAACAGCTCAGACATTCGGGCACCCCTCATGAACAGTACTGCGTCAGTACCTTCCGCCTGCCTGATGGCAGGCGTGAGGGTGACGCAGTGCCACAGGGATAGGCTGGCCCCATGCATTGCTGGAGTTGCGTCATGGTTGTGACATGACTGCAGCAATGCGTGTCTTTAGCGCAGACAGATACGTCAGGATTCCTGCTGTATCTGTCATTACTTGCGTCATGGAGCACTGTCCAGTGAATACAGCGCATCCATGCTGTCGCAAGAAGGGCGTAGTGAGAAGTGTTGCAACACTGTCTTGTCGCAGCGCTGCAACACTTTTCATGACTGGGGCCCAGGAGTGCGCACTATCTTATTGATGGTGCTCATTTCTGCACTGTAGTTTTGTCGCAGGGCAGCGCTGCAACATTGCTTGCAGTGCTGTCCAGCACCAAAACCTGCTGGGATGTGGCCCCAGGTGTTATCCCCATTTTTAAGACCAGCTATTTTCTGGTCTTAAGTCCCAGCAGCTAACGGGCCTTAGCGGCTGTTTTTTTAACGTATCGCTGGTCCGGGCGATCGTTGAGAATATCACGAAGTGGGGCTAGCGTGCGTTTTAACACGGGAACGCCTACATTGCATATGATTAGCGTTAGTTGTCGCTAACATCGTTGGCGATGTTATTAGCGGCCGCTATCGCCAGGAAGCTGTCGCTAACGGCTGTTAGAGCGACAGCTTGTGAATACGGCGATAGAAATATCGACGCTTTAGCGGCAGAAAAGTGCCGTTAACGCGGCGATATCGCCTTGAGAATATGCCCCATAATATCATGTCACATTGTGTAGGATAAATATGCGCCAATGTAGTCTTGGTGTAACCTACTCCCGTACGATGAGAGGACTTAAACTGCCCTTTTCTTTTTACTACAGTGTATATAGTCTGCTAACCAGGAGCGGACTATTAACTGATTAGAAATTCAGATTTAAAATTGAGCAAGACTTGTCTTAGCAAGCCAAGGATCTTTCAGCTCGAGTAGCGGCAAGGACTGTTCTATGCACCTAAATTTACCACTAAAAAAACAGTAGTAAGTCCAGTATCACAGATGGCCAACCACTGGTACAGCAACACCAAATAATGGTGGTAGGGAATTAAAATAAAACCCCATATTAAAAGTTGTTAAATGAAATTAAATAGTTTAAAAAAGTTAAAAATATAAATAAACATAATTTAATGTTACAAAATACGTCCATACGTCCATATTTATTATCTAATTATAACATGTTTCAATACCCAATTTTGAATGTAAGCATTACTGTTACTTTTTTTAATTAAAATATAATTAAATTGGGGAGTTGCGCGCACCGCGACCTAGAATGGCCGCTTGACATCGGAGCTCTGGACCTCACACATGTCTCGGAGCGGCTCCAGCTTCTCATTTTTCACAACTATGCCGGATTCCTGAATCGGATCACTAGCGCCTCTGAAGGGTGCGTTTTTTCAAATTTAAATACAGTAGGAAGAAGGGGAATTATGCAGGTGAACCTTCCTGCCTCTTAACGACCGCCATTTTGTCTCTCTCCCTGCCGGTTTTCTCCTCAGACTCTCTTACATGTTCTCCCAAACTGGCATTTTTCATCGCTTCTGGCATGTTTCAGGCATTTACTTCAAAGGACTGCTATTTTAAGCTTGGAATTCCCCATATTTTGTCATTTTTGCCATTTACTGTTGGGTACTCTGCCTATCCTCCTGTGTGATGCCTGTACTTCCCTGTCCTCTTCACTCTTTACTTATAGTAGGAGTGGATGCTTTTCCCTGAATTGGATTACCATCGCTTCTGTGGGGGCAGTCTGAGAGGTCTTCTTGTGAGAAAGTAAGTGAAGCCTGCTGGTGACTCTTTTTGCTGCCTATCGGCCGCCATTTTGTGTATTTTCCTGCCGAATTTTTCCTCACGATTTTTTATTTTTTATTTTTCACACGACGCTACTGTCTTTCAGTATCCCTTGCTTGTTTCCTGCATTTTCTCGCAATGTCTTCTATTTTAATGATGGTGGTCTTCACTTGTTATCACTTTTGTGTTTTTTGCGGAGCACTCTGCCTTTCCTCTCACTGATGTCAATGCCTCCCTGTATTCGTCTTACGATATTTCATGGGTAGGAGCAATCGTGTACTGCGTCACACCCAGAGATCAAAGCGGAATACTCCTACTACTTCTGGTTCCAATATCACTATCTCGAACAGATTTTCCTGCTCATCTGAGACTTCACCTCACAGGGATAGCTCCTCCATTGCAGAGTCCTACTCAACGATGGCATCTAAAGTACCATTGCCTTCGACCACCGGCAAGAGGCTCAAGCAAGATCCTCCCTCTCCCCCTAAATCTGTTTCGCCGGTCTCCTTAGACATGGTTCTGGAAGAGATTCGCGCTCTCCGTCCCTTTATTGAGGAAACTAATGGCCGCCTACAAGCAATGGACAATAAATGGGCTTCCATGGAATCCCGCGTGACTGTGGTGGAACAACAGCTCAGCGTTGTACAGGATTCATCTTCTAAAATTTCCCTTCTGGAGAAGGAAGTGCTGCAACTGAGAAGAGCGACTGAGGACTTGGAAAATAGAAATAGTCGTAATAACTTACGCATTTATGGTCTTCCTGAGGGCCTTGAAGGTGATGACCCTATTACATTTTTCACCTCCTTTTTGCCACAGTTTCTGGGTCTCCCTTCTGCTACCAAACTGAATCTGCAACAGGCGCATAGACTGGGCCCTCGTCTTTCTTCCTCGTCTGCGCCAACTAATCCTCGTGGAGTAATTATTTTATTTTTGCAATTCACTGATCTTCTCCTAGTACTGAACGCCGCTAACTCCAAAAAGAATCTCTCTTGGCATGGCACCAAAGATTTTGTTTCACAGGATGTTTCTTCGATGACTGCCAAGCGACGCAAAGAGTTTCTGGATCTTCGTCCGCCTCTTCGTTCCTTGGGCGCCAGATATGGCTTGTTTCATCCCTGCATCTTTAAAGTTACCTTCCTCAACAAGACCTCCACCTTTGAGGACCCAGCTGACCTCAGAAGATTTATTCATGCTCATTTTGCTACCTCAATGGAGACAGCTCCTTCTCCCTCTGGATCTTGACTGTTGTGCTCCTCCTCTGGCGTTATTGCATTGAAGTTATTGTTATAGTTTATACTTGTTGGACTATATTGTTTTTTCTAGCTTTATTTTGTATAACTCTTGTTTCCTTTTACAGGATCATTGAAGTTACCGGGCTCCTCTTCATGGTCCCGTTCCTGCTCTTGTTTATTATTTGATGTCCTGGTGTGGTGCGTTGCCCCTTGTTAGGTGTGCTGTTTCTGTTGTCCGTTGCCGCCTCATCCTTTCCTTTGTTCCCCGTAAGGTACGTATTACAGTCGTCATTTGACATGTACTGTCTCCTCTTGTTTCTATTCTCTCTCCTCTCTTCCCCCTTTTCGTACCTTTTCCTTCTAACTGACTTCCCTATTTCTCCCCTCTTATTCCTTTCCTCGTGTGATTTCTTATCTTTTTTCCCTTTTGTCTATTTCCCTTACTTACCTTATATTATTATTGTTGCATATATTGTTTTCTATGTATTTTTAATGGTTTTGCATTCAAAGTTATCTCCTGGAATGTGAAAGGTTTTATTAACCCAATTAAGAGACAGAGAATACTTTCCCACCTTGCCTCTTACAACCCTGATTTGGTCTTCCTACAAGAAACCCACCTTTCAGAACCTGAAGCATTAAAATTGAAAAAGGTTGGGTGGGTTCAGTCTTAGTTTCCCCACCTCTAACAAGAAAAATGGTGTGGTTATTTTATGTCACAAGAAGCTGAATTGCAAGGTTGTCTCGCAAGAGACTGATACAGAGGGTAGATGGGTGTTGGCGAAGCTCCTAATTAATAATATATCTTTGACTGTATTCAATGTTTATGGTCCTACCCACCTTGATTGTTCTTTTTGGCCTGTGATTACTCAGAAATGCATACAGTTTAAGGATGATTTCTTTATATTAGGAGGTGACTGCAATCAGGTCGTTGACCCCTTTATTGATAGCCAATCTCACACGCTTTGTTCCCCATAAAACACACAAATACTTTATCGACACCATTTCCCAAGTTCAACTCGTGGATGCTTGGAGGCTTTCCCATCCTAATGCTCTTGACTTTTCTTTTTTCTCTCCTCCTCATAACTCTCTCTCCCGCCTTGACTATATTTTTCCATCCCAATCTTTATCTCAAAATTTACTATCTTCCTCTATTGAACCTATTGTTATCTCTGATCACGCTCCGATTGTGGTAGATCTTGATTTACTCCCTCCACATTCTAGGTCTTCCCGATGGCGCTTTAATAACTCTCTTCTTCTTGATCCTTCTTTCTCTTCCTCTTTTACTTCTTTTGCTAATGAATGTTTTGACCTAAACAACTCTCCCAGTACCCCCCCTTATATATTGTGGGATTCCTTTAAGGCTACTGCAAGGGGCTTTATTATAGATTTTGTTTAAAAAAAGAAGAAGCATTTCCTCCAGCAACGCAAAAATGCGCTAGCACACATTAAATCCCTAGAACATACATTTAATACCTCATCGGCAGACTCAGTATTACCCGCTCTCATTCGTGCCAAATTGGCCTTTAATAAAACAACAGCTGATAATGCATCTTCCATACTTCTTCGCAGTAGTGCTCGGTATTATGGCGGACGTAACAAAGCGGGAAAACTTTTAGCGAATTACCTCAAGTCCCGTAAAGACCGCACTCTGATTGACACTGTCTATTCCTCAGATGGTACTCCCATTTACAAAGATCAGGACATCCTTAAGGAATTCATGCTTTTTTATAAGGACCTCTATACCCCTGAATCTCCCCTTCTCCTTCCCTCATTCAATCTTATCTTAAGGCTCTTCCGACTCCGTCTAACGACCATCTTAATCTTTCTGACCTTGAATCAGACTTATCCCTTCAGGAATTATCCCACGCTTTAACTACTCTAAAGAAAGGGAAAACCCCCAGTCCTGACGGTTTTTCGATTGAATTTTACTTGCATTTTTTTAACTTATTGCTTCCTAAACTCTTACAACTTTTTCATTCCTTTCTTCTTTCTGGTGGGACGGATGGTACTTTCCAGGAGGCCACGATATGTCTCATACATAAGGAAGGACGAGATCCTATGTTTTGTTAAAACTACCGCCCAATTTCCTTGGTTAATGTAGATTATAAAGTGTTTGCCAAAGTACTTGCTTTGCGCCTTGATCCCCTTATGCCTCATTTGGTGGGTAAAGAACAATGTGGCTTTGTCAAAGGCAGGTTGACTTCGGATAACTCTCGCCTTTTTTTGAATGTTCTCAACAAAATCCCCTCCCTCTCCACTTCCTTGGCAGCCATCTCTGTTGGTCCCAAGTTGATTTCTTTCATTTCTTTACTATATTCTGCCCCTAGGGCCTCCGTACTTGTTAACGGACGTGTCTCTTCTTACTTTCCTCTTCGGCGTGGTGTTCGTCAGGGCTGTCCTCTCTCCCCTCTTCTTTTTATTTTGGCTCTTGAACCCTTCTTATCCTCAATTTGCAACAATGTTTCTATTTCTGGTTTCTCCTATGGTGATCATCATTTAAAGCTTTCTACATATGCAGACGACATTCTCCTTTTCATCTCCAATCCTGAGACGTCTCTCCCCTCTCTATTAGACGAATTTACCTCTTTTCCTCTCACAAAACTTTGTCTTCCGCATTCCTTCTCTGTGACCGGTTTTGCATGGTCTCCTTCCAAAATTAAATATTTATGCATGTGGTTCTCCAATTCCATTACCTCCTCTGTGAAATTAAATATGACCGCGGTCCTCTCCCGGATCGATAAATTACTCTCCTCCTGGATTCCGCTTTTTCTTTCTTGGTGGGGTCGGTTAGACTCAATTAAGATGATGATTACTCCTATATTGATCTATACCCTTTCCATGCTTCCAGTCCATATTCCTGTCTGCTACTTTAAAAAAATTGACTCTCGCCTCTCTAAATTTCTTTGGAAAGACAAAAAAGCCAGGATTTCCTTATCTTCTCTTCGTAAGACAAAATCCAATGGGGGCGTGAACTTCCCTGATTTTCGCACATATCATAAATCCTTTTGCCTTCGTCAGGCCTCGAAGTGGCTCCTAGCTGAACCTTCTTCCTTTACTCCCCTGTGGCTTTCTATTGAACGCGCTCTGCTATTACCCATCTCTTTTAGACAAGTTTTGGCCTTTTCTGCTAGAACTCCTCTTACTTCTCTCCCCTTATTTAAACATACTTGCTCCCTACTAAAACCTTTGTCTCACTCAAAGCTTATTTCTAGAGAATCCTTTTTAGAGTCTCCAATTTGGCATAATACTCTTATTACTATTAATAATAGACCCATTTTTTGGAAATCTTGGAGGCTTAGAGGGATAATCTGGGTTAAAGATTTATTTGATGGTCTTACCCCGCGCTCATTTCCCCAAATTCAAGCCACCTTTCATTGTCCCCACTCCTTCTTTCAAAAATTCTCTACTCTTTTGGCAGTTATTCTTGATACTTTTTATTCCCTTCCCTCTATTTCTCCTCCCTCTGAACAGAACCCTATTCTCAAAGTTCTCCTCACTCATCCCAAAGCTTCTCTCATTTATACATTTTTCCTATCTCCCAATGCTGATCGTGCTAAAACTAAATTAGAATGCGCATGGGAATCTGACCTAGCATGTGAATGGACTGTTATCTTTTGGGACAAACTTTGGTCTCATTCTCTTAAACTCTCTCGCTCTGCTTCTCTTACTCAATCTATGTTTTTTCTCTATCATGGACTTTACTTTACTCCTGTCTCTATTGCTAGGTTTTCCCACTCTGCTGATACTAATTGCTGGTCTTGTGGCTCTCCTAATGCGGACTTCATTCATCTCCTCTTTCTATGCCCCTCCGTTTCCACCTTTTGGGGGAAGGTTTGGCCCTATATCTCTCGCCTGTTTAACATTCCCACTCCTTATTCCATCCCTCTTCTTTTCTCTGGTAGTTTGTCCCCTTCCTTAGATCTTCCCACCCCTATGCATGGTCTCTTTGACCTCACGTTAGCTCTAGCTTTTCAACACATAACTCTTAATTGGAAATCAATTTCAAAACTTTCTGTCCAACACTGGGGGAATAGTCTGTGTCATTTTCATCGACTTGATATTGCTTTCGCCTCCTCCTGTAAGCCAATAGTTAATAGAGAACTTTTTTGGTTACATCTCACGTCTTACTTAGATAAATTGGTGTTAGCAGATAATTCTCGTTTGAGTGCTGAAAATTTTAAGCCTCCTTAAATGTTTATCTTCTCTGCTCTTTTCTTCTAATTCTTGTTGATTCGTTATCTTTACTCGTATATGATAATTATTGTTTGCATTCCTATGTAAATATGCAATTCCATATTTTTTCAATGTGTAGAATCTCCTTTCCTCTCCCCTTCCCCCTTCCTCCCCCTTTTTCTTCTCTTCCCTCCCCCTCCCCACTCCCCCTCTCTTCCTTTATAAACCTAAACAGCTTTCTCTTTTACTGCTCTGCTAGCCATTTTATTATGTATTATTCCAATATGCCACTTTCTGTATTGATGGCCTCTGTATTTTCTATTACTATTCAAATAAAGCTTTTCAAACATAAAAAAATAATAATATATAATTAAATTATTTTTAATTAATTCTATACCTCACTTTTAATAATTATTAATGCATAATAAAAACATTTTTAGGTGGGAATTTATTTTTTAATTCAAACACCAGAAACAATTTTATTTTAATATATCTCAATTAGTTAAATATTTATTTCAAAATTAATAGTGCCATAACATCTTGTATTTTGTTCTGAATTTAAAATAAATATATAAAATTAATTTACATTAATATTTAATGTAAACATATTGTTAAAATTTATTTTCTTGTAAAATATTTTTTTTAACTTTCCCTATCCTTTAGCATAGAGAGACTGCACTCCACAGCTGAGGCTGACATCCCCGCATGGGAAAGTATAAAGAAAAATAATACAGTTTATTTAACCTCAAAATAAAAATTATTCTTTTTTAAAATTAAATATTAATGTAAATAAATGTTTATATATGTATTTTAAATTAATGTAGATCATAATAAAAAATGCTGCATCACCTTCACTTTTAAAAACATCTTTAAATATTGGAAATATATTAAATTAAAACTCATTTCTGAAGTTTAAAGTAAAATAATATTTCCTGCCAAAAGAACATACATACATCAATAATTAAGCACAGCTGTATCATCAGCATACTGCAGAGAGTGAAAATGCTGATCTAAAACTTTTGAAGGAAATGTGTTTGCCTCATCCAGGAATACACATCCTGAGCAACACCTGCCCGATTTTCTTTCCTTGTTGGCACCTGTGCTGTTTTAGGAGGTGCTGGTTCCCAGCTAGACGAGCGCCATGTTAGAGGGAGTATTCCTCCCGGTTTTTACTGATTTTCAGATTTTATCTTTCTCACCTTTAATTTCTGTTGGTTTAGTTTACACGATACAGCTCTTCACAGGGGATTCTGTGAAAGGTGTTGGGGTTGCTGGACCCCGGTTCTAAGTCCCGTTTCCTGTGTCCACTTGTTTTCACGGAGCTCTTTGTTCGCACCATGACCACACCCCTCCAAGGGTAGGGCTACTTGACACAGCTGAGAGCGCTTCTGCGCAGCTCCTCCCAAGCAACACCTGCCCGATTTTCTATCCTTGTAGGCACCTCTGCTAATTTGGGAGGAGCCAGGATCCCAGCTAGTCAGGCGCCATAGTAGAGTGAGTACTCCTCCTGGTTTTTAATAATGTTCTGATTTTGTCTCTCACCTTTAATTTCTGTTGGTTTAATTTACCAGGATACAGCTACAGGGGAGCCTGTGAAAGTTGTAGGAGTTGCTGGACCCCGGTTTTAAGTCCCATTTCCTTTGTCCGCTTGTTTTTACGGAGCTTTTTGCTCGCGGTATGGCAACGCCCCCTCCAAGGGAGGGCTATTTAACTCAACTGAGATTAATGAAGAACTCAACGAGCTACTAGACGACCGCCAGCCCAGGCGGGAGGACAAGGATGCCGAGACTGGACTCGAAGAGTGGTGGTAGGCCCCAGAGGACGCACAATGACCGTCGCAACTCTGGAGCTTTACGACTGAGCGGGGTGAGTGGCAGAAACGGATTCGAGCAGGAGGGAGGGAGAATATTACGGGCACTCTCACACACGGGGAATGTTGGAGGGAAGACACCACAATATTAAAATACATGCCAAGACTGCCCGGCGCATGCATTTTGCTTACATTTAGCCAGTGACTAGTACAGAAAATTTAACCTACCCTGAAGAAGGAAATCAAAGGAGAGGTCTCCCCCCTTAAATTTTATTTTCACTTACATTAATCACTTCCTTTACTTTTTAAAATTTCCTTAGGGCACAAGTTTTTTTTTTCTTTATTTGGCCAAATTAACTGAGAAGAAGCTTTCTGCGGGTATATAAACATTTCAATATCCTAAAATCCTAATAAAAAAAGACACCAGTGAGCCATCAAATAAGTAGACCACAAGCCCCATCGACATTTGTGGCAGGAAGCCTCCTACACCAGGGATGTCGCCCGGAAGCACAGGACAGATTTGGCCTGGGCTCCCGCAGCAAAGAGCAGGCCTGTCTGCACCCATCATCGGCAGCAAGAGGAGGGGTATGGCCACCCCCTTTGGTCCGCGGAGTCGAGCACTGTGGAGTGGCGGATGATCCTGTAATTGTACTGCTGTGCCTCGGTCAAGGTACTGTTTTCGATTACTCTTCGGAGTGGTTTACTAGACTGGGACTATTGGGCAGCTTTGTGGTGACTTTCTCTTGGCAACAGAGAGCGGGGACAATTTTGGTAAAGGACACATTGTGCTAAAAGGTGCTGTGAGGATGGGGAAAAAAAAGCCCTTCCCAGCAAAATACCGCCCCCTTCGGCAGCACCTTGTGTTTCTACCATAGAAGGTTTCCTCCATTGGGCAGTGGGGGTTGTTACCAAAGAGATAGAGTTGGTTGAAAGGAGGCTTTCCTTGGATAGGGATAAGCCCCACGTACCTCCCCACAGGTCGCCAGCCCATTTTGGTCTAAAGGGCCTCCATTCTGAATTGGCAGTGGGGGTTGTTACCAAAGAGATAGAGTTGGTTGAAAGGAGGCTTTCCTTGGATAGGGATAGGCCCCACATACCTCCCCACAGGTCGCCAGCCCATTTTTGTCTAGAGAACCTCCATTCTGAATTGATTACCCAGTGTCATCTGGGTGGTCAGGAGGAAGCTTTGGGGGTGACCCCATGGTAATGAGAATGGTCACCGAAGCTACATAACTCCCTTTACACAGGTTGTTAGCCCAAGGCGCAATAGGAAAGGAAAAAGTGTGCCACTACCCAGTCTCTTGCTGATTCCCAGCAGGGTGGCAGGTTCACTACTATTTCAACGGACGAGGAAGGGGGGTTTGTCCCTCAGGAATGCACTGCTCAGGGATTTTGAGTTAATGTTAAATAACAAATTGGATCCAATTCTGGAGAGGCTTTCCTGCATTGAAGTGTGGGTCGCTGAGTCACTTTCCTTGATGAAGAAGGGGGGTGAGGGGGGTGGAGTGGGACTATTGGGGAGCAGGGTCCTCTTGATAATTCTTGCCGTGGGAGGGACCCTGTTTTAAATCATGATGTTGTAGCCACAGACCCTATTGTTGTTACATCTAAGTCAGAGTACAAGGCTGAGACCCCATGTGCTGCTGCTCACCCCCGTCTTGCAGGTGTTGACAGTGGTAGCCAGACCATCAGGCATCCCACTAAGCCAGGGGAAGTGCTTAATTTGCCTCCAGAGGCAACCCCCATGTAGTTGTTCTAGGGAATGTCCCTCCCCACCCTTCTTCTAGTGGTGAAGTATACCAAGAACTTAAGAACAAGGTGGTGCTTTGGTTCAGCGCACATTTGCCCTGTAATAGGGGGCTAGTGGAGTCTATCATCATGGCCCATAGAGTAAGCTGGGTAGGCAAAGGGAAGAAACCTTGCGGAGGACTGCGTGGTGGTAAATTTCAACAACTCGTGGCGAGCAGGATAACCTTTGGTGGCTGCCCCCCACCCGCCCGATACAAGGCACACCAGGGATAGTGGTCGTTCCCTTTGGGTTTCTTCTATAGACCTCGTAGGCCAGCTGGCTCATCAGACTTTCGTCATATTCATAGGTGATCCCGCCTAACCAGTGAACACTCTCAACAGTGGCCATTGACCCTTGTGCCTATTTCTAATAGATTTACCCCTATGTCTGGGTTGGAGTCTTGTGATTGACTAGATGCTTGTGACCCTGCTCACTGCCCCGAGGACCTTTTGGTCCAGGCCCCCACAGTAGCCCTTACTCAGTTTGTAAAAGGTCACACGTTGTTGTCCTGGAATATTGCAGGTCTCTCTTCCAAGTTTTCTGATCCCAGGTGGGTTCAATTTGTAAAGTCTTTCCATATTATATGACTTCAAGAAACCTGGGAAGCTGAAAATAGTTTTAATCTTGATGGATATACAACCTATTTTGAACCAGCCGTATCTTCATGGGCTGGTAAGCCGATCGGGGGCTTGATTATGTTTGTTGAAGTCAAATTGAGTAGCTACACTTTGAATCTTCAGAGGCATTTGCCTCCAATCCAGGGGTTTTGGCTAACATTTCCTGGCTCCTTCTCAGTAGTTTTAGTTAATTTTTATAACAGCACTTGTGATAGTTCTGTGCCCAATGGCTTCTCGCAACTGGATCGCTGCGCTCCATTCTAGCTAAGGGTGACGGACAAGCTTTAACAGTTATTTCAGGTGATTTTAATTGCCACCTAAGCAACCCCCCCAAGACAGGTGACACACCAAATAGCAGCTGTCTGCTGAGAGAAGGGCTACATTTTGAGCATTTGCATAAAGGCCATGAGCTCAACAAGTTCATGGATGGTCATAACCTGGTCTTCATCATGGAGAAATTGGTGAAATCTAAGGATCCTGTAATCTGCCCAACATTTAAAGGGAGGAGATGTAGCACGTTTATTGATTTTATTTTTGTCTCTGCACCACTATACAGGCTTGTTACCCATTTTAATATTAAACCTAGTGCTTTTAGTGATCACAATCCCTTATCTGTAACCCTGGATGTAGCTAGGGTCCCCCAGTCACAGCACAGGGGGTCTTTAACAGGTCTCTCCACTACTGACCAAGTTAGAAGATTGAAATGGTCTGAGATGGATCCCCGGAGCCTTCAGGCGGAACTTTTTGCACTTTGTTTTTGTGAGGTCAATACCTGTCTTGATAGTGATGCTGGGGAATGAGAGGTACTGGAAGCTTTTAAAGCTATTGCTGCTGAGGTCTTCAAATTGATGACAGTAACAGTTACTAGAAGTAAGTAGTTGCATATCCCCAAATGGTTTGATAAGGACTGTTCATGAACCCTGCGCCACTTGAAGGTAGCCCTGAAGCAGGTACCAAAGAAGGGTCAATTGGTGAAAGATTGCAGGCACACCTGTAAGTTGGCCCAAGCTACATGTAAACATAATTTACAGGAATTGGCCTTGGGGAGCTCTGGAGAGTAGTAAATAGGCCATGCTTTGCGGTGGGTGCCGGGTCATCTTTATGCCATCACATTTCAGAGCAAAAATGGGTGGGTCATTTTGAGAGTGTGTATATTCAGGAGGTATGTGGGGGCGACATAACATCCGCCAGCTTAGTCACAGCTTGTGACCCAATGGTTTGGACTTTAAAGGCAATTGCACAGGGTATTCTTGCATTGGTGAGTAACAAGGCCGCGGCCCCAATAGTATCCCACCAGACCTGTTTAAATCTAATATTGAGGTCTGGGCTACAATATTAAAACCGGTGTTGAATGCGGCTGCCCATTAGGGACAGTGCCCTCTTGGTCTACCGCTGTCATTTTTCCTATCTTTAAGAAGGGGGACAAAGACAACCCACAATTCTATAGACCAATATCGTTACTGGACTCAATGGTCAAGGTACTGAGGAGGGTGATCTTATATAGGCTAAGTGACTGGGCAGAGGAGAATAACATCCTGTGTGATGTTCAGTATGGTTTTAGAGCAGGGAGGTCCACCTCAGATCAATGCCTGAACCTCCATTTGATTATTAACAAATACGCAGTAGCTCGGTCTGAATCTATGCATTTAGCCTTTATGGACCTGACTTCTGCCTTTGACAGGGTGAATCGAGGGAAACTTTGGACCCTTCTTAGCGGGATGGGGATAGACCCAAGCATTGTGGCCCTTTTAGCCAATTAGCACTCAGAGACCTCTGCCTCGGTTCGTTTATTTCAGGACGCTGCCTGTACTCATCTTTTCCAGACCAGTTCGGGTTAGTGGCAAGGATGTAATCTTGCCCCCTTTTCATTCACCTTGTATGTAAATGGGCAGATTGCCCGAAGGTAGGTGATAGACTCTTCATGTGTTATTATATGTGAATGATGCGGTCCTATGGCCCGGACCTCTCAGGGACTGGACCTGCTTCTGGATAGGTATATGTCTTTCATGGGGACTCTTGACTTGGCGGTTAATTTCTCGAAGTCATATGTGATGGTAGTGGGCCCCAAGTCATCTAAGAGCAAGACCTTTAAGGTTGCTAATTTTACTTTGGGCAAAGTTAAGGCTTTCCCTTACTTGGGGGTCTATTTGATGCTAACATTTGTTGGAAACCACTGATGGAGGCAAAAAGAGCAGAGTTTCTCAGATCTACGGGGCGGTTTTTAATTTTGCACAGACGGTTGGCTCTAGGGTGCCGAGGGACCTGCTAAAAATGTATCAGGCTAAGTGCATCTCCCAGCTACAATACGGTAGCGAGGTATGGGGGTATGCCAAGCTGGACCGTAGTCAATCCACCGAAAATAATTTTCTTCGCTGATTGGTACAGGTTCTACACTCTACTCCAGCTTTCTCTGTATGGGGGGGGAGCTTGGGTTTGTCCACATGTCAGATTTGATATCCCTTAGTCCCTTCCTGTGTTGGATTAAGATTTGGAGCAGGGCGGAATGGTCGTTAAATTGAATGATTTTAGTTGACTGGCTCTTGATTGGTCACACAGAATGTCTTGGATAGCTCATGTTAAAGTAGCTTTTTATCATATTGGTAGGTCAGATATTTTTGATGATCCCTCCTCTCTCTCGGAGCGGGAGCTAGGGTATGTCAAAAGGCTGTTCTTGGAACATTCACACCTAGAGAGAGAGCACCTAGAGCTCCAGAAAACTTCAGTTTGGGGTCACATTCTCCTAAGGGGTTGGAGCCGTATCTTGCCAAGGTCCGCTCACAGCACGATAGGTTTTTACTGGTCAGATTCAGGTTCAACCAATTGCACCATTTTTTGGCTTCCCCTCTGGGGTGGATATGGCCTGAGGCAAGAGAACCCTGCGGCTGCGACAATATGTCTCCGCAGGATATGCTGCATTTTACAATGTTTTGTTCATTATTATAGGTGGCCGCGGAAGCAATTTTTAATCCCTTTGCTGAAATTCCTTAATTTTATTCAGATAAGGCCTACCTTGATGTACCTACAGATGCTTCAGATAGATCATGTTATCTTCACAGTTCTATCCTTTTTACAAGCAGCTTGGGTGTCTAGAGGATCGAGATTTGATTAATTGCCCCATTACTCAATATTTTTTATGTAATTTTATTTGTGTTTTTATTGTCTTCGCATTTTGATAGTGAAGTTTTGTTTTGCACTCTTTCCCTTTATGGTGATTGCATCGCTTGAATCAAGACTTTATGATGTCCTTAATCCCTCAAAATTAGGCACCTTATTAATCTGAATTCATCATTGGGTCATTCAAATTTTGTTTACATAGAGTGGCCTTTTAATGTATATGCACTTTATGAAGGTTAGTTATTGCAGCTGGGTACAGTTTCTTAATGATTTTAATGGATTTTACTTGTATTTTCATTACCTTGTATTTATAGAGGATGTGATAGTATCACACTACAATGTAATGGATTATGTATGTTATATGATGTTTATGTGTGATGTTTTATGGCCAAAATTGGCCAAATAAAAATATTTATCCATCTATCACTAACTCAGCTTAGAGCGCATCCGCGCAGCTCCTCCTGAGTAACACCTTCCCGACTTTCTTTCCTTGTAGGCACTTGTGCCGTTTTGGAAGGTGACTGGATCCAAGCTAGACAGGTGCCATATTAGAGCAGAGGTCTTCAATCTGTGGGGCGCGACCCCCAGGGGGGCCGCGGAGGCCAGGGAAGAGGGTCGCACATTCCCCAGCTTCACTTGTGCCTGCAATCCAAAACGTTTGCTTTCGTTTTGGATAAAGACAGCAGTCCTGGGAAGGCTAATTTAGATCTTTATCAGCTGAAGTTCCATCAATTGAGTCTCTTGTGCTGTGAAAAGTTTTGGTGCAGGGTGTGGGCTTGGCTAAGTGAAATGCAAATGTGCCTAAGTTAATCTGCAAGTGTAAAGGGTGCTTGGGGGCTGATTCTCGCTTTATTTGATCAAATCACTCCAAGTTTTGTGATGACAAAGATTTGGTCTTTTTAGTGGTAGTGCAAAGAGTTAATAACTGAGCTGTGAAGTGTGTGCTTTTAATTTTAACTGCATTTACAGAGCCCTTAGTTCCTCCAAAGGTGTGTTGAACGGACAGTTGTGTAAAAAAGAAAATTGCATTACATACGCTCTGGTATCACTAAAATCTACATTTTGGAAGCACCATTTTACTGAAAAACTATTTGCATGTTTTGCAGCACTCTATCTTACACTGTGATGTCCTACAGTGCCTTTCCCACTGAGTAACAATTTTTAAAATTTATTTTTCATTGACGCTGCCCATTATTTTATATGTAGATACCTGATAATGAAAAACCTAAAAACGTACAGAATATTTTGGGGCTTATTTATGAGAGTCTTTCATCACCAGAGCATCTCTTTTTTATGCTCTGGTGGCGCAAGCATCTCAACCATACCTATGAGGCTGTGCAAAGTCACCCTGCATGGCTTTGCATGGCCTCATAGATATGGAGTAAGACATAGCAGCGCAAGTCACTGCGTTGCCTTACTCTGCGTCAAGGAGGTGTTCTTTGGGCTTTGCATGGGGTTCCCACGCAACACTCATGGATTTCGACGCTGCTCCATATTTACAAAATCACGTAAACCTGGGGCAGCTCCAAAACAGACGCCTCCCCAGCGGAGGTGTAACGAGGAGAAATGTTTTCATTTCTACTGCTTTTTCCTTATTCCATGTGTGCTGCATTCTGCAGCTCATATCGAAAGAGGAAAACACCTCTCGGGATTGTTTTCTTGAAGGAAGGTGCCCCTTCCTGTACAAAAACAATCCTGTCTATGTTGGTGCTAGGCAGCAATTAATGCGCCAACGCAAAGGAAAGGACAAGAATGCACCGAATTTCATAAATACTGTGCATTCCTGCCCTTTCACATCGGCATAGGGCAACGCAGCAAGAAGACTTGCGGTGCTGCCCTTCTCCAATTCCTCATAAATAAGGCCCTTTGTTTTTAGCTACACCTTTGAATACACCCCCACGCTCACTGACCTTTTGTTTGCTAAACAGTGTTTAATATTATTTCCCCACCGTAAAAATTATTTGCTGTGGAAATTGGGGGTGTTTATGGTTGTCGATAGTTGTCTATGATGAGGAGTACCAGGTTCTAGAAATTTTCATCAGAAGGGGGTCCTTACGCCTAAAAACGTTTGACAAGGGGGTCTCGGCATCAAAAAGTTTGAAGACCTCTGTATTAGAGGGAGTGCTCCTCCCGGTTTTTACTCATTTTATGATTTCCACTTTCTCACCTTTAATTTCGGTTGGTTTAATTTACCAGGATATAGCTCTTCACAGGAGAGTCCGTGAAACCTGTAGGGGTTGCTGGACCCCGGTTTTAAGTCCCATTTCCTTTGTCCACTTGTTATCACAGAGCTCTTTGCTCGTGCAATAGCCATGCCCCCTCCAAGGGAGCGCTTCTTAACTCAGCTGAAAGCGCGTCCCCGCAGCTGGCGTGCCGCTGGCGCACCAAAGGCAAGCCCGTCTGCGCTCGTCCATGGACAGAACGTGCCAAGAGCCAGGAACCCTGGCCGATTTCCCTCCTATCTTCATAATCGACGGAGCTACAACGGTAAGGAATTCCGAGCACTGAACACCACAACCCCATCCCTTAAGTGTACTTGTTTTAATTTAGCTGCACAATCTTTTAAGAACAATATTGTATGCCACAATTGTGGTTTTAATTGTATGGCCCGCTTCCCGCATGTACTCTGCCTCCTCCATTACCAATGACAAGAATCAGCCAGGTCACAAATGACTCCACAAACGCGCTGTGCACTCATTAATGTACATTCTCTCCCTAAACTTTAACATGGAAATTATAGACTTTATTGAGTCCCAGAAACTCGACCTGCCCTTTCTCACAGAAACCTGGGCAGACCCATTAGCTAGCCCGGATTTTTGTATAGCAGTGCCGTCGGGCTTTTCAATAAACAGACAGGACAGACAGCTTAAACGAGGGTGTGGACTTGCGCTGATCTATTGCGATGTCTTCAGGGACGCTTTTGTAACTATCCATTCACAAGATTATGAAATGTTTCCTTTTAATTTGAAATAACTAATTATTTTACCTTTAAAGGCATGCTATTTTATCGCCCTCCCGGCTACAAAGGCAGCTTCCTCAGCAACATCAGCTCTCTTCTAGAGGTCTGCACATCTGAAAAAGATTTTCATATTTTGGGCGATTTCAACTTTCACATCGAGGCAACAACTGATAAAAACCCCATAACCCTTCTAGATACCATGAGTATATTAGTACTAACTCAAACTATTAATAAACCCATGGATCTTGCTGGACATACCTTAGATGGTTTCTTCACTAACAGCGCCTTGATCACCATCAAGGGATCCTACCCTTAGTTTGGACTGACCATCATGCCATTATAATAGAACTTAATGTCCCTCAACCTCACCATCTGGGCTTAGGGAATAATCATCGCTCTCAATTTCGCGCCTGGAAGAACATAAATAACAACCTGCTTAGTCAGCACCTGATGCAATCTCAGCCTAACCTGCCAGAAGATACTGAACAAGCCTCTCATCGTTTTAACAACTGGCTGAACTCTGCAGCCGATAAATTAGCTCCTTATAAAAAAAAACCCTCCAATAATAGGAAAATCCCATCAGCCCCTTGGTTTTCTGAGGCTCTCAGACTTGAAAAACAAAACTGAAGAAGACAGGAAGGATGCTGGCGGGCACAATATAACAAGAGGGAGCTCTTCCTTTACAAGATCATCTTATCTAAATAAAAAAAACTACTAATTAAGGAAAAGAGCAATTACTATCCTCAGCTTATAGATGGATCCAAAAACTCCACCAAAGAGCTCTTTCAGGTGGTAACTAAACTTACCACACACTCCAGCAATGCAGTGAGTACGCACTACCAAGCCTGTGACACATTAGCATTCAATTTCCAGGAGAAAGTGGAACAAATCTATTCCAACTTCAATCAATCAATCAATCACGTGTTTGTTAAGCGCGGCTACTCACCCATAAGGGTCTCACGGCGCTGGGGGGGGGGGGTTGGGAGGGAGTGCAGGTTCCAGTCCATCAAGGAGGGGGTCTGTCGAAGAGCCAAGTTTTGAGGTTTCTCGTGAAGATGGGGAGTGATGTTGTCTGTCTGAGGTGAAGTGGTAGGGCGTTCCAGGCTCTGGCCGCGAGGAAGAAGAAGGAGTGGCATCCCGATCTGGTCTTTCTGGTGCGGGGGACCACGGCGTAGGAGAGCTGGACTGATCGTAGGGTCCTTTGGGGTTCGGGGAATTTGAGTCGGCTGTTCAGGTATGCTGGTCCGGTGTTGTGGAGAGCCTTGTGTGCGTGGGTGACACTCTTGAAGGTGATTCTAGCCTCGATGGGGAGCCAGTGGAGTGTGCGCAGGTGCTGGGAGATATGGCAGTGTCTTGGCAGGTTGAGGACCAGTCTTGCGGCGGCGTTCTGGATGTTTTGTAGCTTGCGGGTAAGGTTTTTGTTTATTCTGGCATAGAGTGCATTGCCATAGTCGAGTCTGCTGGTGACGAGGGCGTGAGTGACGGTCTTTCTGTGCTCGAGGGTGATCCATTTGAAGGTCTTACGTAGGAAGCGGAGGATGTGGAAGCAAGAGGATGCGACGGAGTTGATCTGGCGGTCCATTTTGAGCTCGGAGTCCAGGATGATTCCAAGGTTGCGTGCGTGGTCCGTGGGGGTGGGTGGGCTTCCGTGGGCGGGGGGCCACCAGGCATCGTTCCAGGCGTCGGGGTTTGGGCCCATGATGAGTACTTCTGTTTTGTCAGTGTTGAGTTGCTTTTCATCCATTTGGCGACAGCTTCCATGCCTTCTTGAAAGTTGTGTTTGGCTGTGTTGGGTTCGTTGGATAGGGAGAGGATGAGTTGGGTGTCGTCTGCGTAGGACACAATGTTGAGTCCGTGGGTTCTGACGATGGGGGCGAGCGGAGCCATGTAGACGTTGAAGAGCGTGGGGCTGAGGGAGGTCCCCTGGGGGACTCCGCAGGTGGTTGGTGTAGGGTCCGAGAAGAAAGGAGTGAGTCAAACCTGCTGCTCTCTGCCGGAGAGGAAGGAGTGGATCCAGTCAAGGGCCTGGTCCCGGATCCCTGCGTCGTGGAGTCTGCGTGTTAGGGTGCGGTGGGAGACTGTGTCGAACGCCGCTGAGAGGTCGAGGAGGATGAGGGCTACTGTTTCTCCTCTGTCCAGTAGGGAGCGGATGTCGCCTTGTGCGGCGAGGAGGAAGGTTTCTGTGCTGTGGTTTTTTCTGAAGCCGGATTGGGAGGAGTCGAGGATGTTGTGCTCTTCGATGAAGGTGGCGAGTTGGCTGTTGATGGCTTTCTCGATGACTTTCGCTGGGAGCAGGGAGATGGGTCTGTAGTTTTTGAGGTCGGTGGGGTCCGCCGAGGGCTTCTTCAGGAGGGGGTTGATCTCAGCATGTTTCCAGTCATCAGGGAAGAAGGCGTACGCCAGGGAGTGGTTGATGGTGTGGCGGAGCATGGGTGCGATGGTGTCGGCAGCTCTGTTGAAGATGTGGTGGGGACAGGGGGCCCCGGAGTGGATTGACAATTGTCTTCAGTGTGTCTTCGGTGGTGAGGGCTGTCCAGTTGTCAATCGTTGGCTTCAGGGTGTCGGGGTGGCTGGTGAGGGTTCAGTGTGTTGGCTGTCTTCGTCGAAGTTGTCGTAAATGTTCTTGATTTTGTGGTGGAAGAAGGTGCTGGGTTTGTTGCAGAGGTCTTGTGAGGGAGGAATGTCAGTAGACTCGCTGGAGGGTTGGGCGAACTCCTTGATGATGCTGAAGAGTTCTTTGCTGTTGTGCTCGTGTGTGGAGATTCTGTCTTCGATCGCTTTTTTCCTCGTTTTTCTGATGAGTTGGTGGTGGGCATTGGTGGCGGCTCTGAAGTTGCTGTGGGCTTCTGTGGATTTGGAGTTCCTCCAGGCCTTTTCGAGGCGGCGGCATGTGCGTCTGGACTCTCGAAGTTTGGTGGTAAACCATCTGGCTTTCTTGGAGTGTGTGTTGTTGTTCTTCTTGAGGGGGGCTATGGTGTTGGTGCTGTCGGAGATCCATCTATGCAGAGTTCGGGATGCGGTGTTGGGGTCGTCGTCTTCCATGGTGGTTGGGGTGGAGATGCTGAGTGAGGAGGTGAGCTGGTCGTCGGTGATTTTGGTCCAGTTTCTCCGTGGGAGCAGGTGCTGGTGTCTGTGGATGGTGGGTGTTCTGAAGGTGAAGTGGACGCATCGGTGGTCTGTCCATGGGAGTTCAGTGGTGTGGCTGAAAGTGATGGAGTTTCCTGTTGTGAAGAGGGGGTCGAGGGTGTGTCCTGCTGAGTGCGTGGGTTCGGTCACGATCTGGCGGAGTCCAATGTTGTGGAGGCTGTCCAGGAGAGCTGTGGTGTTGGGGTCTAGTTGGTTGTCGAGGTGGAAGTTGAGGTCTCCCAGCAGGGTGTAGTTGGTGGATGCGATGGCTTGCGGGGAGATATCCGTGATGGAGTTGGTGAAAGGTCCGCGGGCCCAGGGGGTCGGTATATGAGAGTTCCTCGGAGGGTGGTGGTAGGACTGGCCTGTATCTTGAAGTGTAGGTGTTCTATCAGGTCTGTAGGCTCATCGGAGAGTGTGCTCAGCCGGAGGTTGGATTTGTGGACGATGGCGATTCCTCCTCCCGGGCAGGTGGGTCAGTCCTTCCGAGAGATCTTGTACCCTTGGGGAATGGCGATGGTGATGTCTGGTCCCGAGGTGGTGTTGGTTCAGGTTTTGGTGAAGAATGCTAAGTCCGGGGTGGTGCTGTCGAGGAGTGTCAGGATTGTTCAGATTTCCCCTAGGTTGCGACACGTGGGTCCAGTCTTCAAGCTTAGGCAGGGTTACACTCTGTTGCATTCACCCATTAAATGGTGTGAATTGGTTGCGAGGAGTTTCTCTAGGCAAGGGACACCCAACATGGAGGACATGCGCTGTGAGTCAGCGCTCTAGTGTTTTTTCCTTTCCTCCTGTCAGCAGCCACAGCTGCATTGTGAGCGCGCTCCCTAGACTCTGCGCACTTCAACTGTCGTTTTTCAGGTGAGGAGACGCTTCTCCTCATAGCTCCACGGAGACTTCTGGATTTTCGTCTGCGAGGAGAGCCTTCGCTAGCATTTTTGGGTGAATCCAGCATGTTGAACTGATTCCTGGGTTTGGCGTCCGTCAGGTATCGTGTTTTGGAAGCTGAATAAATTACTAATTCTCGTTCCTTAGGATGAAGGAACCGTCAGGTATTTACTTTATGTTTTCTTGAAGCGCTATCTTACCCTCCTGATTTAATAGGCGCTTGGTGCATAATCTTTTCAAGACTTGGCACTGTTCTTTAGTCAGCGTGTCAGCTTTCAGAGTTCTACGTCAAATAAACTAAGACTACATTTTTTGGAGCATCAGTCTAGTTATTGCAGTCAGAATAAAAGACTCTTTTGGTTGCTCACTTTTTTCTTTTTAAAAAAAAGGCAGTCCTCAATTGTGCAACTGTTGCTGAGACTACTACAAAGGTTGTTAGAGACTGATATTCTTCCTTTTTGCCAAAATCTATTCTCAACCTCAACCTGTAGATATAAATATATATATATATATATTCATACTTACCAACTATAGCAGCTTTTCCGCTTCAGCAGGAATCTCTGAAAAGAAGAAGAAAGACTGCATGAATATACACTTTGGATGTTAATTATTGAACTTACTTTATTTCAACTTTTGGATTGAATGTACATTGTTATAATAATCCAACAGTATAAGAGAGAGGCAAATTCCACAACAAGTCAGGTAAAAGAGATGTTAAATGTAATATTACCTATTGGGTTCCCATAGAATTTCTGAACTTAGTAATCCTTTGCTTGTTGTTGCAGGTGCAGGTTATTTCTCCTGAGTAATAGCAGTGAAGGCACCTGTGTGGCAGTCTCTCTTGTCTTTCCCATTCCCCTTTCCCCCTCGTTTCTGAGGTCAGAGAGTTTTCTGGTTCAGAGGAGTTGGGGAGTTGGGAAGCTTTCACCATAGTTGGACTTCAGCCATTCAGCTCCTGTGGAATAGCTAAATTCAGGTACCGATTCTTGACAGATTTAAGTGCCTTCCATTGGACTTCTACCTGAGCAGAATGGCTGAAGGTTTTGACGTCAAGGCTTTGGCGTCAATCATAGAAGGGTTACAGAAGCAATTAAGTGAAACTAGGGAAGAGGTTTGTAAGTCAAATCAGGAAGCTAGCTATCTGCGACAAAGGATAGATGAGCTCACCATTAGTCCTAGTCCTAGTTTTAGGGAGCAAAAGTCGCAGGCATTCTCTCCCTCTCCTTCATCAACAGAATTAACCACTCAAGTTATCCATGCCATGTCACCCACTATTCCTTTAGCGTCCCCAGAGAGGTTTCAGGGAGACCCGCACAAGGCTCAGATATTTCTCACGCAGTGTTCCTTACACTTTTTATGCAAGCCCATCATCTTTAAGGAAGATCAGTCCAAGGTGGCGTTCATACTGTCTTACCTGAGTGGAGATGCTGCAGCCTGGTCCATGCCTCTAGTAACTACCAATGATCCTGTTCTATATAATTTTGAAGAGTTCAAGTTGAAGTTTTTACAAATTTTTGATCGCAGGACCATCTCACAGACCACAGATAATGAGCTTTTAGATTTGAAATAGGGAAATCGGGAGTTGGTAGCTTATTTAGCGCATTTTAATAAACTAATTGTGGAAACCAACTAGCCGGAGGCTAAAAGAGCAGCAATTTTTTATAGGGGCCTTAGAGATGAATTGAAGGATGGATTGGCTCAGATTCCGAAGAGGCCTGCTGAAGTATCGGAGTTAATTGACCTGGTTTTGCAAATTGATCAACGTCAATTTGAAAGAAGAAATGAACGTCGGAAGGAGACACGGTCAATTCCACCCAGATGTGATAGAATCCGTACTGAGGTGACTAAAACTGCTGAGGTGGGAACGAGTGAGGAACCCATGCAAATTGGTACGGTGCGTGGTCCTCTTACCAAGGAAGAAAGGGAAAAAATGCGTTTGGGCAAGCTGTGTATGTATTGCGGTGGTGCAGGCCATTTCGTCAAGGAGTGCCCAAAGAAACCCAAGAACAACGCATGGGTAAAAGATAGGCTCCACCAGTAGAAGGAGTTGCTCTGGTGGGAGCTGCTGAGGAGACAACTCCAAACGCTCAGCTTTTAGTGAACACTCTGCAATTGTCAGCCCCTCATTTAATAATTTCCAGTCAAATCTTGTTTCGGGAAGTTGAGGTGGATGAAGTTTCAGTCATGATTGATTCGGGTGCTACTGGAAATTTTTGCGATCTCAAATTTGCTAAGACTCTGGGAATTCGCTTTGTCAAGAAAGAAAAGCAGGAACCTGTTAGAGCTATGGATAGCACCAACCTTTCCTCTGGTCCCATTACCTATGATACCGAAGAGATTACCTTGATTGGTCCTGGGAGACATCGAAGTTTGTTAAGTTTCAATCTCATTGATGCCCCTCAATTCCAGCTGATTTTGGGTCTACCTTGGCTGACAGAACACAATCTGAAAATTGATTGGGCGAAAAGAACCATTGAATTGAACTCGGAATATTGCTTAGAACACTGTTTTCACCCTGAGATGATTGAGCCTCGACCATCTCCATCGTCTTGTCTGGCAGAACAGACGCGGATGATTTGTACCGTGGAAGTCCAAAGTATTCCTGAAGAGTATCGAGATCTGGATTCGGTTTTCAATGAGAAAGAGGCCATGAAATTACCTCCACATCAAGAGTACGATTGCAGGATTGAGTTGGAACCTGGAGCGTCCTTACCTTGTAGTCGTATATATGCGTTATCAGAATCTGAGAACAAACATCTGAAAGAATATCTGTTTCAATATCTGGCCAGTGGCTTCATTCGACCTTCACAGTTCCCGGTCTCCTCTCCTCTTTTTTTTATTCCTAAGAAGGACGGGAGTCTGAGAACGTGTATTGATTATCGCGCATTGAACCTTGTCACCAAGAAGAATCGATACCCTTTACCTTTAATTTCAGAACTTCTGGATCAGGTCAAAGATGCCCATATTTACACTAAATTGGATCTGAGAGGGGCCTATCATTTGGTTCGAATGGCTGAAGGAGAAGAGTGGAAGACGGCGTTTTGGACTCGATTTGGCCTGTTTGAATACCAGGTCATGCCATTCAGCTTGTGTAATGCCCCGGCGGCTTTCCAGCATTTCGTGAACGATATTCTACGAGATTTTCTGGATCGATTCGCCGTCGTTTATATCGATGACATTCTCATTTTCTCTGAAAATATGGAAGAACA